>CM053756.1:44942874-44996401 GCA_028658305.1 Pachyuromys duprasi
CTTACCTGTTTAAGAACTTTAGATATTTGGGGCTAGAGAGATTACTCAGTAGTTAAGAGCATTGGCTGCCTTTCCAAAAGACTTGGGTTCCATTCCCAGCACCCATGTGGTTGGTGACTCAAGTTGCCTATTAACTCCAGTTCTGGGGGATCTGGTGCCTTCTTTTGTCCTCCAAAGGTATCGGGTATACACATAGCACACAGACACGCATGAAAAAACAAAACAAACAATAACGACAACACCACTCACGTACAACAAAACACAAGTATGAAAAATGAAAAACAAATTTTAGATATTTATACATTAGGTATTCTCAAGGAGAGGTACAGACACAGAGCTCATCCAAAAAAAGAGAGAGAGAGAGAGAAAGAATTTCAGTCATACATATATTAAATTCTTACTCTCCCACAGGAAACTCCCCCCTCTTTTTCTCAGTAAAATTCAGTTGGCCTTGTTCCGAGCATCACTAAACTGCACTATCTTTAGGCCAGTCACAGGTCAGCACTGCTGCTGTTTTTATCACTTGCTTACCTTTCTCAAGCTACTTCTCCCTGGGGCTTCTTCTCCCACCCACGTACCCCTTCTCCACCAGATCTCTGGAGTCTGCCAAGTTCTAGGAGGATAAAGTTTCATCTTGCATAAGAACCCTTTGAGTTCTGCCTTCCTCTAGAGCAATCATGTTCCTTGAGATACTCCCCCATCATCTGAGAAGCAACTGTGGCAAGTTCCATGGTAGTAGGTACACCTTAGCATCTTCACACCAAGAAGGCCAATAATAATCACCCAAAAGGCAAGAGCAACTGCTTGCTTTAAGAACATACAATGATGGGGCTCAAGAGCTGACTCCTGTTTGTGACTGTGAAGTGTAATAAAAATAGTATCTGAGGCTATCAGAAAGATTCTATAACTAAGATGCTTAACTTGGGGGTGGAGCAATGGTTCCTGGGAAAAGTGCTTGCTATAGGAACAGTAAGACCTGTGTTGGAACCCCAGGACCCATGTAAAGCCCAACACATAGGTGTGTCTGTAATCTCAGTGCCAGGAGCAATATGATACGGTTAGAGAAAGAGACAGGAGAATCCCCGAAGCCAGCCTAGAATGTACAGGCACAAATATCCTTTTTTTTTTTTCTTAAAAAAAAAATTAGGCTCATTTTATGTATATGAGTGGTTTGCCTGCATGCATGCGTGGCCTCTGTGGAGGTCAGAAGATGGTGCTAGACCGCATGGGTGGTTGTGAGCCACCATGTGCATGCTGGGAATCAAACCCAGGTCCTTTGGAAGAGCAGTCAGTGGGCTGAACTGCTGAGCCATCTCGTGCTATAATCCCTCTTTTTCATGTTTAACTTTTCTTGTTCAAAATTGCAAAGCCTGAAACTTCAGGGAAAAACGTGTGCATGGCACTGAACGTTCTTCTGATTAAAACTGTATTATACAAGAAGCACATTCTACTTCCTCAAGAATATGAGAAAGATAATGCAGGAACGTTTTAAATTACCATGCCAAAGGGGGGGAGGAAATTAACCATCAATAAGAAAGGGAGTCTTGGCATCTCAATGCACTGAGCGCCCCCATGAAGTTAGCCGTATCAGAAAAATAATTAGGCAAGTTATTATTTCAAGAGCTTACTCTGTCTTATAAAAATGGGGGAGGGCTATGTTGTGAAAAGCATTATTGAAGGGGGGTGTGTTACATAAAGCTAAGCATAAATAGCTACTCAGGTTAAGCCAACATCCTGGAACAGAGGGACATCTGGGGGGATAAAAAACACTCAGTGTGACTTCCAAGTGATCTTGAGCATGGCTGTGCAGTGGCACAGCTCATAGCCTTTGATGGCCTAGGGCTGAAAAGTAAACTAGATGTTCACTGCTGCAGGCAGGGAGGGAGATCTGGAGAGATGGGGCAGATTGCATCTGACTGCGTAAGTGTCTTGTGTTTCAAAAACAAAAACAAAACAAAACAAAAAACCCACAGGTGCCTAAGGCACACACACCAAAAAAAAAAAAAAATTGCCCTCAGTTTTTCATTGAAAGAAACATTTTGTTTTTCCCTTTGTAAAGAGCGATGAGATGGTGAGACTCCAGGTTTACGTAAGTAGGAAGTTATGAAGTTCCTAGATTATGTAACACTTCAGAATCATAGCTACATTCATTCTCCTTCAGCTGATAATGTTAAGTCCCACTGGGAAACTTGCATAAGTTATGAGGTGTTTGTGCTTGGAACATCTGGAAACTGGTTTACTAAGCACTGGTGGGCTCTTATATAAGACGGCCCTTCCATTCATGGAACTGTTACTACAGGAATGCGTGCTTGGCTGCTCCTGTCTTAAAGTCACATACAATATCTAAAACAATAGCCATGCCAATACTGTTTCTAGCTTACTGAAGTAAGCCATCAACAAGTTCTGCTTTACTTGTTCAAGGAATGTGACTTGACTTAGTCAAGCACTCCTAACAAGGCTGAACTCTGCTCAGTTGTTCACCAGGAACTCATAGACATTGCCATCATTTGGACTCTACCACAACCACACCCTGGCCTTTCTCTGGATGTAGCTTCCTACTGTGGTGACCTGGATTCCCTAAGCCTCCTCTGGACCATTATGTTTCCCGAGCAGTGTTCCATCACAGCCTCCATTATGATTGTTTTACCTTCTCAACAAATACCCAGAGTCTACCCTGAGGCTCTCTGCCACAGCCACTCCACCAGTCTCCACCAATGGGTGTGTCTTTGCTCACTAATTCACTAATAAGTGAACAACAACAACAAAAAAGTAGGAATGGGCCCAGTTATCATAGGAAATGCAGCTACAGGTTCACACTGGCTTCGGCTGGACACTCAACTCCATTTGGCAGGGTTTGTATTCACTGCGCTTTCCAGAAACGGCAGTCCCGAGACATCTGTGGTTCTGAGACATCTGCGGTTCCCTCAACTACTCAAACGTCCTCTTCTAGATGACTGTCACCTCTAAGTAGATTGATATGTATCAAATCTAACACATCCTTTCTACCCTCCCGTCCTTTCCAAACTCAGGAAAATAAGTCAAATGCTTTTCATCAAACAGCCGAGAACCTGATAGAAACCAAACATTTCATTTGGGCTCACATCTGGTAGAATTGCTGGCCTCAGTCAAGAGGTGTGTGACCATGCCTAGCAGAAGGGGGAGGATTGAGAGCTGAGGTTACTCTGGGTCACTAACAGAGGCCCAAGTGTCAGGAGGAGGTCTCTCTGCATGTTCTGCACCTCTACCTCAGCACCTGGCATCTTACATTCACACCTGTAGAGGGGAGCTCCCAAAGCTAAGGATTTCTTCCGAAGTCCACATCCACTCTGCATTTTCTCAATCTAGAAGCTCACTCAAAGGACTCTCACTCACTTCCTCAGGACAAGCAAAGTAAAATCATAAAACAAAAACGCATTCATCTCACATCAACACTCCGTATTGCCTCTGTCCTACCTACCATTTTTGTCACAGGTACCTCTGAACACTAGCTGAACGACGTGGTTTTCTTTTCTGTAGGTACCCTTTTAGATCCTGCTCTCTCAAAGCTCATGGGACTCAGTTTTACTTTCCTGTGATGTTCCTCTGGACAGTAGAGATAAATGCTTTCTGACCAAAAAAAAAAAAAAAAGTTCCTAAAAACAGTTAAATATTTTTATCACTTAATTCATGTAATTGATGGTGGTAGCATATATATGAAAGTCTCTAAGATGTATTTAAATGTAAACTCATTTTAGTTGAATTAAGAATAGCCAAACAGACTTTGGTGGCTGAGGAGACAGGAGGCAGAGGGGTAGGAATGTGATTCTTGTCTAATATACGATGCCAGACAAACAAGAATGAAGGCTGAACCTCCTAGGATGACATAGCAGGCAGGACCACCCCGGCACAGGTGTCTTTCCAAGCCAGATGTCAGTTCTCAAGGCTGAGGGCCTCGGGTAGGATGGTTCATAGAAACCACATGGATTCACTGCAGCCTTTAGCTAAGACGCAGCCTTCTTGCCATTGTCTATTAAACTCCCATCCAATAGTGAGTTTCAGAAGACCTGGATGTTAATGTTATCAAAAGGCAAAAGCAGCAAAAGAAGGGAAAACTAATGTTTAACTACCATCAAGTAACTTCTTCAGACTCCCCATGGAGCACACTTTACAGTTTAATTGCTAGAGACGGAACTATTTCCCCAACTTGGCCCAAATCACTCGTGGTGACATTCAGGAGAGTTGACAGGCATGGCCTGAAGGCTGGTCTTCACCCTGTGATTGATCATCAGCGATTTCTATCCTGGCAAGAGCCACGTCAGAATTGCCAAGGGCCTGGGAACTTTGAGCCACCTGGGTGACACCCAGGGACAAAAGCTCAGGAACTCTCACTGCTCATACACTGATGAGATTTTTCCTGGAATGCTGACGCCATGGGTTTTAGACTCTTTCTTTGTTCTTGATTCTCACTATAGTGTATATTTTTCTTTTTGTTGACAACAACCTAATGTGCCTGGAAACTGCTTTGCGAGCTTATGTTCCACTTGGGAACATCTTAATACTTTTGCAGATGGCTTGGAACCTTTCATTTGTAAAAACAAACCATGAGCTCTAAATCATCTTGCCATGTTTCTGCACTGCTATATGAAATACACTGGAGGTAACTGCAATCATTTTTTCTCAACACAACGGAGCTGTCAATGAACCTGGGCAAGGTTCCTGAGTTCATTAGCTCAGGCAGGTATCCAGGACGCCCACGTCAGTTCGGGCTCCCTTCAAAAGACCTTGAGACAAGAGCCTTGGTTCGCATGTGTCATGTAGGATTGTTAATTCAGAAGGCAGCCATTGGATCACAGGTCAGACTGGGAGTATGACTGAGGTCAAAGCACCAATGATGCTCAGGGCTCGCAACAACAGTCACTGCTAGGATTCAATTGGCCCAGAGCACACTGAGATGTGAACAGTGGGTCTCCAAGTGCCCTACAGAAGAGAGGGGACAGGGCATTTGTGTTCTGGCTCTAATCTTTCCTTTGGATGTTAAATCCCCAGAATCATCAAAGCACGCTCCAGGCTGATGTGCATCAGAGAACATTCCCACAGGGCTGACAGATAGTCCAGGCAGGTCTGCAGAGACCAATACTAGATAGGAACTGTCAGTATGCACAGGAAATAGCTATCTTGGAGTTGGGGTTATTCAACTCTGGCCCAGGCAAAGCAACATCATCTGCCAGGGTAGGCAAGCAGCCAAGCCCTGGTTCAACTGACTCTGTAAAGTTCTGTCTTGAGTCTCAAGTTCTCCAATGCCTACAGGGTAGGGGAGCTCATGGGATCACTGCCCCTCAAAGTTTAACCAATGTTTTCTCTTTCCCAGTCTTCCAAAACCATATACTCTTCCCCAGATTTAAGCCAATTATACCACTTCCATTATTCAAATTCGTCCCATCTTTGAAGATCCATAGTAGGAACTACAAAAGCCTGAAAATACCTTCCTTGGCTGTGGCCCCCTTTTTCTTCCTCTTCAGAGGTACTCCAATATCAATGTTGAATTATAACACTTTAAAGTATTTTTTTTAAGTGGGAAGATCAGGAATCCTCAGCCCTAACTATCCCAAGGACAGGCACTAAGAGGAATGTTTTGTAAATTCCTTCAGTCTCACTAGAGTATCCACAAAGCAAAGCACACTGATGACAACCAGAGAAAATGAGCTGATGGTTCCTTTCTATCCCTGCATCAACAGATGGGGGTCACGAGTTTTTGTTGCGGGTGATTCTAACAGAGGTAAGCAGTGGCCAGGTCTCGCTTGGAAGCACCCAAGAAAATAAAGGCAATTCATTAGTGATGTTGGCCTATTTAATCCAGGATGGAGAACAAAGCTGAGCTGAAGTCGGGAGAGGCAAGGTAGCAGTAGTTACTCATGCCAGTCATGAGACAGAGGTTGACCTTAGTCTTGCTTCTGGCAGACTCCAGCACCTTGTCTGATTGCTTTTCTTCTGCTGACATAATTACTTTCAGTAGGGAACACTGGCATCTAGGTGCTGAGACTATTTCTTCTTCAAAAGCTATCCAAAGGACGCCAGAATGATTATGCAAACTTTACAACTAATGATTATGCAAACTTTTCAGCCATAAGTGGTCACTTCAAAGGTCTGGCCAGGCACCAGGCACGTGACATGAATACGACTCTGTACCCAGAAGGAAAGGCAAGAATCCCGGAGACTCAAGTGTGATCAGTGTATACACCAAATGTTAGCCCATATGAGGAGCTGGGTTAGTGTGGAGACCAAGTACCAACTCCGTCTGGAGGCTTGGAAGAAGGCACCTGTGATAAGACATGTAACTGGAGGCTCACTGCTTAGAAAAAAGGGTGAAGGGGCTGGAATGTTGCTTACTGACATAGTGCTTGATAAGCAATATCAAGGCCCTGAACTCAACCTCTGGTGACATAAGAAAAAGGAAAACAATAAAAATGGCAGGCAAAGGAGGTCCTCCCTCTCTGGAGACAGGCTAGATAAAAGTGCTAATGGCCATCCCGGTTTTAGAAAACAAGACAGGAATCAATGTTTAGAGGCACACAAAACTCAAACACTCAAAATAAAAAAAAATTTAATGAAATGTAACTTCCCATCTCTAAACTAAAGAGAACATGCAGGGGCTAAAGACATGGTTCAGTGCTTTTCAGTGCACACTGCTTCTACAAAGGACAAGAGTTCCATTCTAGCACCCACATCAGGAAGCTCAGGATTGGCCATCTCTGGCCTCTGAGGACACCAGCACTTACTTGCAAAGATACACACACACACAATTGACAATATTGAAAATAAATATTTTAGATAGGCATGGTAGTGCATGCCTGTAATTCCAGTACACAGAGAGGCAGAGGCAGGTGGTTTGCTGTGAGTTTAAGGCCAGCCTGGTCTACAAAGCAAGTCTAGACAGCCAAAGCTACACAGAGAAACCAGTCTGAAAAAGCAGCAATAAATGAATACATAAATAATTTAAAACTGATCTTACCCTTTTTTAGGTCTGTAAATTGACAACGGTATAAAAATCTATTAGATATTTACCCAAGAGAAAGCTTAGGTTGGCTGGACTTAGAACCATTGGGTTATGAAACAAAGGAAATCAAGACGTGGTGTGTGACCTCAAATATTAACATCTTTGGTGAATGGAAACTGCCTTTCCTGTCTTATCCCTCTCCGGGGTTTACACAATTTCAAACTAAGTAGGTCAAACCAGGGCTCCCCAGTGCTGTGTCACAGTTGAGGGACACAGTTAGGACCACACAGAGAAGGCACGGGCACCTCCAAAGGGGTGAAGCCCAGGAATGGGCATCCATCTTGGTAAGAGGCTGGATGCCAAGACAAGGAAACTCATTCCCAAATCTGAGCGCTCTTATTTTTGAAGCGCTCTAGAAATGGAGACAGGACAGAAATGGAACATGAGCCAACCCCAAATAACATACTGAAGTTACTCCTTCTTTGTTGGATATAAGAAATTGGAAACAATTCGGAAACTTTTGCCATTAGACTAGGGAATCAAAGCCCAACGCAGAAAGGAAGCCAAACAATTTATTGGGTATCCTTTCTACCCTGCCAAGAAAACTCTGGAATTTGATGACTCTCGTACAATATTTGTAACGATGTCTCATGTCCTGACAAAATAAACACAGACACACATTTTCATGCTATTAAAATCAAAGGTCTAACCTTCGGGTAATTTACATTAGCATTCCAATGTGCTACACATTAACATGCACTTTTTTTAAGTCTTCAAAAATCAACACACTGCTATTTTAATGTCAACTCACTTCTTTGCAGCTTGGAATGGACATGCTCCATGAATTACTTACACTATCAACAGAAGGGAACAAGCAGCTTGAGTGAGACAGAAATGCTAAGAAAATCTCACCTGCGTAGAAAAACCATTCAGAGTCAACACTAGAAGCAAAGTGAGCAAGCTACTACCATAGGGAGAGGATGTAAACAACTGGGCAGAGGAGGTAAGGGTGGGTTTCAGTAGAATTATCAACACTCCATCAACACATGGAAAATGCTTGGCCACTCTACTCATCAGGAGGCCACTATGACAGCAGCAGTGCTTAGAACTCGGGTATCAGAGGCCGGGAGAGTGCCATGCTGGCCAATTTGAAGAAGCCATCTCTCCCTTCAGAATTCAGTTCCTACATGGTGGGAACCCAACAGCCCTTTGGAAGATGAAAATCTGGAAAATACTGGAGTTGCTCACATCCTGTGGCCTAGGAATTCCATTTATGAAACTTAATGGAACCTGAAGACATACGTGAGCAGATGACTTTGGCTGTAGAAGAAAGGAAACACAATCTCCTAGCCATGGACACAGATTTGCTGAGTTACATTATTATCTGGTCACCCTTTATATGAATGAATGATGTTCCAAACAGCTACAAAAAAATAAAGGATTATTTGCATCCTTACCAGGACGACGCCCTCACGTTACTTTTCTAAGAAAATCTGATTGCAAAACTATGTGTTAAATGAGCCTATCTTCAAACAACAGGAAAACACAATGTCAGTATATATCAAGTAACCAAGCTAAACATACTAGGCTATGGCTTTATTTTTACTTCAGGCAGAACCTACTTTGCCTTAGGAGTAATTTCTGGCAACAAAGATATAAAAGGGAACGTACCCCTCATTCCTGAAATCTCTTTAATATCTTTTGATAAGAATGTCTCCTCCTATCAGTATAAAAATGTAGCACTGAGCACCAGTCCTGTTGAAATAGCCCCAAAGGGGGCACTGGGCGGAAAGAAGACACCACCATGATTTATTATCCTCAGCTAATGAGCAATGCCACATGACAGCTCAGTACTGCCAGCGAATGCAAAAGTCCTTTATGGGAATCATTTAATCGCTACTGACAGGCCTAATGGATGTCACTAGAATCCGTTCCAGCAATGTCATGACTGACAGAGCAGAGGAAGGGCTGGGATAGGGCCACACAGGATTCGGGAAGCCATCGAAATGGGGTGCCAGTCCATTTCCCGTCCATGACAACCAGCAGCAGCAGCACTATGACACCATGCAACGGTGGTCAGGACCCTGAGTGACTGTCACAGCTCTCACAGTAGAGAATGGGAGGCACAGCCATAAAAGCAAAGGATAGAAAATCTGTCCCAGATCTCTAAAGCCAAAGAAATGAAGGGAACAAGCGAGTGACTTTGAACAGTTACCCACATAATTCAAAACTGATCACAAGATGGCTTTTAAAATGGACTGTTAATTCACTATAAAATATATAAACTTCACGACCCTCTACCATAAACGAGTTGTATCCTCTCAGCCTCAGTTATTAGTATACACATACACTCATACACATACACGTACATTCACGCACACACAAACATGCACACATACATACACACACATAAGTGCACACACATACACACAACATACATGCACACACACACATTCTGTGTGGGAATAGTAACATTCTGTCAAGCAGGTTTTGTAAAGGAACCAAGATGTCCTTTGAAGGGATCCTTGCTCAGTGCTGAAAAGAAATGCGCTCTCAAGCCCAGAGAAGACACTGAAGAACGCCTGTATGCACACTGCTAAGTGGGGCAATCAGTAAAGTCATACGCAGTGGAGGATGACAGATATGACTCAGGACTAAAAATGAAGCCACGAAAGGCCATGGAGGACACGTAAGTGTGTATTACCAAAAGAGGGAAGTCTCCAAGGACTGGCCTTCATTTGGCAATGGGCATTTAAAGTTCCTTTGCTGCCTCGGTGCTTAGACGCTCATGTCTTTTTCTCAGTGAGCTCCATGGCGCATAGCTATCACCATCGGATCACCTCTTGTAGAATAGCTCAGTGATCTCTACGCTATGATGATCATGAATAATGTCCCTATAGATACGTATGTGTGGGTTTTTCTGTAGACGTGAGGTTTTTTTAAATTCACTTGGGCACACCAATAAGTGTAATGTCTGAATCATTTTGGAAAGGCTGTTTAGTTTTGGGTGAAACTGTTGTCCAAAATGTCTGTCCCATCTTGCAGCCTGTCACCTATGAATGAGAGCTCCAGCTGCTACACCATATCACAAGCATTTGGTATCATCAGTGCTCTGAACTTAAGCTATTCTAACAGGTATGAGTGGCATTTCAGGTAAGGTACCAATCGCCAGAGACACAGATGTCTGGCCTCTGGCTTACCATCTGTTTGTCTCCTTTGGTAAAGTATCTCTTGGGATCTTTTGAGCACATTAGAAGCCACTTGCCTGGTTACTGATGTTTCTAAGAGGTCACAGTGTTCTGGCTACAGTCTTACCAGGTCTGCCTTTTGTAGCTATGTCTCCTTATCTCTGAATTGTCCTAATGTTGCTTTCCCCTTTTCAATTAATTACTAACATTTCTATCTGATGCCAACTTAAAGTGCTTCCTAGGTTAATGGAAAATGGCTTTTCCAAAAAAAAAAAACTACCATATATAATATTGAGTTTAGGAGGAAAGCTGGAAAGCTATGGAAATCCTCAACTCTGTCCCTAATATAGAGTAAGAGGGTCAAATGGACCCAGCAGCTATCATGCAGCAGCTCTGCAGTGAACAGGGACATTGAGAAGAGAAAAAGGGAAATGGCTGGACAAACCCAGGTCCTCAGGCTTGTTAAGGATTGCATCCCCGTCTCTCCCTGCCTTGCTGTGTACTGTCTCCACGAATGTGACAGTACACACGCTCCTGCCATGTGACAAGGCAGCAAAAATTCCTCCTGTCCAGAAGAAAGATAAAGGTCACTGAGTGGGTTTGATTCTACTTTCAAAGATTTAAATAAAATAAAAAAATTTTTAAAAACACACATAAAACTCTTCCAGGCAACTTGTAACAGATTCTGAGTTTAACGTCCTCCGAAGCCCTCCTTTTGAACTTGTTTAGCTTAAAGATTATTTAAAAGTTTCATCCTAAGGGAAAAACATGAAATTATCAAATTAAAACCCAAAGACAATGAGACCCCAATTTGGAGTAGTTCCCTGTTTGACTATAAACTCTGAAAAGCCAGGTGTTATTTATGAGCAGAGTGAGCCTGACTCCTACCCATCCTTGACCCCTGCAATTTCCAAAGACGGGAGCATTATGAAGCTAGTTTGACTATCACTAGTTATTCTTGTCCATTGCCACTGGTAGGAGTCCTCAAAGAGCACTGTAGACTAAGGACAGGTACTCTCTGACAGGTGTCAGCAGAAAAAAGTATTCAGGAAGGGGTGGGGGGTCTTTGATGCTCTAATGAAGTTAGACCCATGAGCCCAAGAGATGCCTGGGTGGGCAAAGCTCTTGTATCACAAGTGTAACCACCCAAGTTCAGACCCTATCAGCCTCGTGAAAGCTGTGTATAATAGAGTACACCTGCAATTCCAGCATCAGGGATGGGGGAGACATCTGAGGCCCATTGGCCCCCATCCTAGTCAGACTGGCAAGCCCTTAACACAGTGAACGACACTGTCACAAAGAAATGAAGTGGAGACCAAGCCTTCAGCAGAGTGCAGGGAATCATATGAAAAAAGGGGGAGTTAGTAAGACTTGGCAAGGACAAGAGCTCCATAAAGACCAAATAGATCAGGGCACAGGGGTCTTTTATGAGACTGTTTCTCCAACCAAGGAGCATGTATGGATATAACCTAGAACCCCTGCTCGGATGTGACCCATTGTAGCTCAGTATCCAACTGGTTACCCTAGTAAGGGGAACAGGGACTATTTCTGTCATGAACTCAATGGCTGGCTCTTCAACCCCTACCCCTACCCCCAGGGAGGAGCAGCCTAGCTAGATCCCAGAAGAGGACATTGCAGCCAGCCCTGAAGAGACATGATAGGCTAGGGTCAGATGGAAGGGGGGGAGGTCTTCCCCTATCAGTGGACTTCGAGGGGGTCAGGGAGAAGATGAGGGAGGGATGGGGAGAGTGGGAGGGAATGTGGGAGGGGGCTACGGCTGGGATACAAAGTATATAACCTGTGATTAATATAAAAATAAATAAATTACTTAAAAAAAATGGAGAGCCATCAAAGAAGACATCAGATGCCTAACACTAATTTCCACACACATGCTATACGTGTACATGCATGTGAACCTATGTGCACACGCCCCCAGTGTAAACCTAGCACAAAGAGAGGGTGAGGGAGCTTATCTGGCAGTGCTGCCCTGAACAGTGGCTGCCACTCATACAGGGAGAACACCATTCTAAACCTCATTCCAAGTCTCCTGTGCATCCAGTGGTCCCTGGGTCATAGTGCCCAAACGTGTGCTGAGGGCTGACTGTGCATCAGAGACAAAGCAAGGACTGTAGCAATGAACACAGCCTGTGTTCTCTTGACCTCTAGAGAATGGACTACCAGGCCTGTTGCTCCACAACTTCTCCTTGTCATACATGTAATGTCATAATCTAGGAATACATACACGCATATGCCCAGCAGCGGGTGCGGCATTTTCACATTCTGTTTTCTGATTCATCCAGGCACGTTACAACTCGCTTGTTAACTTTTTGACACACTAGGGGGTTACACACGCACTAATAGGAATACTTTGGTCTAGCATTCTGGGCCATATGTCTCGCTTCCCTCAAACACTGATGGCCAGCCATCTACATTCTCTAAGACACCTCCCCTGGGAAACAGTATTGAGTGTGCGGCTTTTTGTTGTACTACGGTGACCTGTTAGATACCCATTCTTCTAAGGGAATGCAACCAAAAAATAATATGGAAATGTTGGTGATTCTCTTGTGTCTTCTGACAGAAAGAGGAGCCAGATGCCCTGCTATTCACTTCCAAACCAGGACACACACCCAGCCATCCAGAGAATGTCTGGTGTCCCTGCTGGTCCTATGGGGCATCCTATGAGACAGTCATAAACTGTCACTGAAGCAATCCCTGTGGAGACCACTGTCTACCAAGTTGTCTAACTCTGGAACAAAGCTTCATCAGCACTGACCCCAGGCATTTGGGGTTTAATTCTGACTACCCCACTTAACCTTCACCAGTCTACAAAGAGATTGATGAACCCATTAAAAGCAAAAGACAAGACTGTAAGAAAAATATTTACCTAATTTAACAGAAAAACTCACTCAATTTGTGTTCACAGTACAGCCATCCCACTGTGATAACTTCTCATTCCTAACCACTTTTTATCTCTCTTAGGCCAGCTCTGACCGGAATTCCATTTGGAAAAGCAAACTTGTTCAAAACCCTATTCATATTTTAATGAAGTTTCCCTTAATTTAAAATAGGCTATAGCTCAGAAAAGCATACTCAAAAACTGAAGAGACTGCCCAAAGTTATTACAGGTTAGTAAAACTTTATAGTTTTAAACACTTTAATCCTCAAGCACTGGTTTCACTAGCACAGACCTCAAGCTCTTTCCATGTAAAACTCTTTGGCTTCAAGAGCTTCAGTTTTATATCCTCCCACACAAAATAAATTCATATTGGAGAGAAGAAACACAAAGTATTTATTTTTCTAAGTTGTGGCTCCCCTGAAGAGAATCTTGAAAGTCACAGATTCAAATGCCTGTTGCTCACATCTTAAATTCTCAATTCTTTCTGGCTTAAATCAACCCTCAGCCTTCCAATCATCCAAACACTCTCGGGAATAATTATAAAATGTCTTTATTCATCAGTCTATGTGTGTGCATGCTGGCAAACACGTGCACATAGTGTGTGCAGCTGCCTGTCCGTGTGTCTGTGTACACTTCGCTAAAATACGCTGCAGAAAATGACTCTGCTGAAACATCTCCTACTCCATTCTACCAAGGTCAGTGGGAAAAGCCAGAGCAACTGAAAAGGAAGGATCGGGGAAGAAGAATGAAAAGGCGTGAAAGGAAAACAGAAGAAGACAAAGCAGCAGATGCACTTTTGCACAGAACACTGGCTTATCTTCACGGCAAATGTGTTGCTGTGACTGAGCACAAAGATGACAGGCATGCAAGACAGATTCATCTGCAGCAGTGCAGCCAGGACAGACAGCATCATCGTAGCTGAGGGTGGTCTTCTCCAGTTTTCAGCTGTGGCTGCCTCTACCCCTAGTCCTGACTTTACACTACTCTCTCAGGTCGTGAGTTTTTGTTTCCCAAACTCTGTCTGATCCTAAGGACAACCAGAGGAACTTGTCAAGCACACAGATTCGCAGCCCGCCCCTCCCTGGGCCACCATCTAAGAACTACTGAGCTCCACTTTCTAGAGAAGAAGCTAAATTTTCTAACTGAAGCAAACTCGGGCTTTGGCTTTCTGCCTGTGTGCCAGGCAGTAACCAGCACTTCTGCCAAGGAGGCTGCACGGGCATCCAGGCAGCCATGCTGATAAAGCATATGAAGGGCTTAAAAGATAAGGTTTGAAGAGAGCTACTGGAAGCTAATTTGGAAAGCACAAAACTCAATTCCGGTAAGGTGAAGGAGGAAGCAGACAGAGAAAGCGGGGGCCATAAAAAAATAAATAAAGTTTGTGTAGCCTCAAATATTCAAGTAAAGCACTATAAAAGCAAGAGTAAAACACAGCACACACCACAGGGCTGTCCCTCAACACCATCTGAGGTCTGTATACATCCCAGACCTTCACGTCACCATGAGGGTTAGATTTAATAATCATCTCATACACGGCACGGGCCCAGGAATACACACACATACTTTTAGTCTCTTTAATAATGAGAGCTAGGAATGATGAAGGCTTGAAAACAAACAACCCTTTCTCTTACAACATGCAGGGACCAGAAGGCTACAGCCCTAGATGAGCAAACAATTGCCTCCCCAAATCCCTCCTCCTGCTGTTTAATTTTACTAGCTACAAAACACAGTGAAACTTAATCTCCGAATTAAACCATTTTAAAAGAACAGGAATATATATATATATATTCTATTATATATCAGGAAGAGGTGGGGAGGGGGAAGGATGTTAGACCAAGAGCTGATTCATCAGCTTTATGCTTAAATAATAACAGTAATCAAGTTGGCTGAACACTACATTCCCCTGAGGCCCACTCTCCACTCTCTCTCTCTTCCTTGGTCTCTTCTGGCACATTTTCCTTGTTGTGTAGCGTACAGTTAGAGCACTTCATAAATAATAAAAAATGTAACATGAAGTGTGTGAGACTGAGTCTGCAGGGGCCCAGTCTTAGGCACAAATCCAGAGGTTAACATCAACCAGGTGCAAAGTAACCCGAATACTCTGCACTGCTGACACTGTCTTATCCCCAAAGTGTAATACATCATCAGGATGTGGGGTACAGCCGAGCACCCCAAACAGCTGAGCCTGTTGGTGGCAGAAGCCATTCCAAAAACATGACATGATTCTGCTTATCCCCACAGTTTCTAAGTCTCTGAAGTCCAAACCATATTTTGAACAATAGTATTAATAAAAAATCCATCCATTTTCCCCCTCAGGAAAATGGGCAAGGCGGTGGAGAGGTGAAGCTCACCACAGATATAGGAACAAACCATCCAAAATCATCCCCAAGTGCTCTCACAATCATATTTCCTTGGGATTTTTCTTTGCGGATTGGTTAAATTTCATTCTTAGTAAGCCAGAAATGAAGTTAATTCCATTTCTTTAAGTAAAAACTTGCCTGACAGCAGGGAACAGGACTCCAGGGTATGTTCAAGTTTCAATTTATCCTACTAGCAAACTGGAGGGTTGTTTTTTTTTGTTTTTTTTTCTTTGTTTGTTTTAACAGTCAAATAAGCAGATAACAATAGCAAGAACAAAATGGCCAGACATGTCACAAGAGGACTCAGTAAATTAGGAGCATCTTCTTTAGCATCAAGCACACACACGTCTTTCAAAAAGACTTGGAACTACACACAGAAACTAAGCCTGTCTGATTGTGACAGTTTAACACTAACGCTCCCAATTCCTTGCCACCATGAGATAAATAAAAAGGTAGAAGACTGAAGTTTCCATAGGCATGCCATGTTTGGTTAAAAACACTCAGACACACACTCACACACAAAGACGCAAAGCACTCTGCAATATTATTTCTATTCCATGAGATGAGAACACAAAATGAGACTGAGGGAAATCTAGACTAAAATGTGAAAGGAAATTGAGACCCTGTGCAGTGTTAAAATGTCATTTAGCAAGAAAGTCACAGGAGATGGAGCAAAAAGACAAACTGAACAGCAGCAACAAGAGAAAGGCCAGACTGTATAACAGGGCTCGGCTTGCAGGAATGTTAGGATGGCACGTATATTATCCCCTGATGTCCATAGACATCTGTATTCTTCATTAAATATACACAGTAGGATCGCTGGGACTACAGTATATTTTTTTAAAAAAGAAAATCTTAAACACAGGCTAGAAAGTTATACTTGAGAATACCATAGACTCCTGGGTATAGAATCCCCTGGGAGGGGTAAGTAAATGGGTGTTTTCCTCACGTCTCTGGCCATTTATCTACAGGTAGGCAGTTCTCTTATGGCATGAAGCAGGGGAATGTCCAGGACAAAATGCAGTGGGTCTATACTATCAGGTAGATGAAGAAGATTCATTCCAGTAAGAAGGAAGTCTAGGGTTCATTCACATGGAAGAAAGGCACCGTGAATCTAAGACAGGGACAACAGAAGAACTTGAAAGTCTAAACAGTGGGAACACAGGCTACGATCCCACGCAGAACTGCCATTCTTCATGGCTCCTGATCTAACAGACATCCTTGAGATTACAGAGAAAGTCCATTATAGTAACATTTTTATTATAACACTATTATTTAAACTTTTTTTCTGCTGTTGCAAAGCCACCTATTTATTTTAATCACGAAAATCTTCCCCAAATATGGCTATCTGACAAGTATTTAAGGACAAACATGATTAGGAGAAAGGCTTATTTCTCCAGCAATTCCATAATATCACTTTTCAAACATACCTCCTCCCCTTCCCAAATTACCTTTCTTGGATTTGGCTCCAATCTTTAACTTGGACGGCCATGCAATCTGCGTGTTTGTTTCTTCCATGATCTGAGTCAGAAATCAAGAGAAAAATATTGACTTAATTAAGAACTTGTATTTACAGATAAGATTTTCACACATAAAAATTCTTATATGTTTCTAGATTTGTGTTGATACAACAAAATGATCTCAGCTTAAAACAATGCAAACTTTTTTAAGCTTGAGGGAGAAAGAGAGATGTGTTTTTCTAAGCCCTTAATCTATTGAGAGTATCCAAGTCTGTGTTGTTCTCTTCCAGATTCCAGAATTTTAACAGAAACAAGACCTAAAAGTACATGGACAAGTAATTAACCCAGCTTGTTGCCAGGACCATCAGAGATGCTTGTACTGAGTAAAATTCACCCAAGACCACTGTCAATACACCAGACTGTGGCTCTTGTAATATAAAACTACGAGTTAAGTCACATTAAATGAAGATTTCCTCCCATTCCCCAAAAACTGAAACACCTCTCTCTCCCTCCTCCTGCTCTCTTTCTGTGTATCCTTATTTGTATTTCATTAAAACTGATGAAATGTTTCTCTTCATAAAGTTACATTTCCCATCATCCTTCAGGTGGGCCAACAAAATGTTTACAATGTAGTTCTTCCCACTCACATAGGCAGATAATACCAGCCGAAGGAAAAGAAGCAAAGGCAGCCTAGCACACAGAGTGAGGGAGGACAGGCAGCAGACATTGGAAGTGAGGAAGGCGATGACAACGCAGACGGTGAGGGAAATGCAGTAGGCACGGACCGCAGCACAAATGAAGCCGGCAAGTAATCCAAAAGGAACCAGAGTCTCCAAGGCAAGACATCCCTCCTTCTTTGTCAATTCCACAGGCCAGTCTACCTTGTTTCCTTGGTTGGTTTTGTTTTTTTCAAGACAGGGTTTTTCTCTGTGAAGCCTTGACTATTCTGGATTTGCTTAGTAGACCAGGCTGGCCTTGAACTCACAGAGATCTGTCTGCCTCTGCCTCTGCCTCCCTCAGTGCTGGGATTATAGGCTCACACCACCACGCCTAGCTGGCTGTTCACTTTGTAGCATGAATAGAGAATGGAACAAAATAAGAACAAGCAGTGTCTAGATCTAGTAGCAACCATCAGTCATTAATTTCTCAGAACAGGATAAAACTTATTTTTAACACAGATTTAGAGATGACTAAATTAGTCAACAGTGAAGACAACCGAATGCATTAAGAACACAATTGACAGTAACATTTCCTTCTCAGGCCTGTGCACTACACATGAGAGTAAATGGTTCACACAGGTCATTCACAGCTGAGTCTCCTCATTCAAGCATCCGATGGCTCTCAGCAGCTATGTCGGGCTGGCAGCCTACCCATGCATTCTATCTTTCCATTGTCGGGATGTTAGCAGTTGGGCCAACACGTGAAGATCCAAGAATCCAACATAGCAATTCAGATCTGATTTTCTGGAAAAGTTGGAGGATTCGGCTCAAGGAATTCATGGCAGCGTTTGGCTCGCACAGAGGACAGTTGCCCTGCTGTGGATAGGGCCAGTGGCCTCTCAGCTGTTCCAGGGCCCCACTGTGTCCCTGATGTGGAGGTCAAAGGTCACTTGTAGGTTGTTTGCAGTGTTCACTGGTCACTTGGCCCGGTGTCTTAACACTGCTGTTTTTTTCTTGGAAAATATTTCTACTTGAAAGCACCAAAACAAAAACAGATCCCCCACTGTCTCTGCTTGGTCCGTATACTAATCTGACCCAGAAGAAAAGCGAGAGCCTCTTACCTCAAACTTCTAAGACCTACCTGCCTCACCTTTGCTAATTAACCAAGTTGTTGTCAGCGTTAATTTGGTTAGTTAACTTTATGTTACTGTTTTTTGGTGTTCTTTGTTTGTTTTAGGTTTTTGTTTTTGTTTTTTTGGAGAGAGTCATTCACTTGTTGTTTTTCAGACAGGGTCTCACCTACACTGGCTTTGAATCTGTGGCCTTCTTGCCTCAGCCTCCCAAGTTCTGAGATTACAGAGAGTAGCAACCAGGCCCAACTATTCAGGAGTATTAAAAATAAATAAATAAATAAATAAATAAATAAATAAATAAATAAATAAATAAATAAATAAAACTAAAAAGGAAGGATTGATCAATAGTTAAGAGAATTTGCTAGCCAGGCACGGTGGTGCACACCTATAATCCCAGCATTCGGGTAGACAGAGACAGGCAGATCTCTGAGCTTGAGACCAGCCTGGTCTACAAAGCAAGTCCTGGACAGCCAAGGCTACACAGAGAACCCCTGTCTTGAAACCCATGCACACACACACACACACACACACACACCGTCCCAAAAAAAGAGCACTTGCTACTTGTGCAGACATCTTAAGTTCTATTCCCAGAACCCACATGGCAGCTCGTAACCATCTATAGCTTCAGTTGCAGGAGATCTGACACCCTCTTTTGGGCTCTGTGGGCACCGCACATACATGGTGCACACACACACGCACACATACACACACATACACACACACACACCAGAAAGCAAATATTTCTGTCTTTTTAAAAGTAATTTCTTATGTGAATAAATTGTAATTAGTAAAAATTAAAGCAAAATGAAACAAAAAATTATCTCTTTTGTTTTTGAGATTATAAGATAATTACATCATTTCCCCCTTCCCTCTTTTCCCTCCAAACCCTGCCATACATGCCTCCTTGCTCTCGTTCACATTCATGGCCTTTTTTCCCCACCAATTGTTGCTTCATCCATATATAGCTAAGTATATGCATGTACTCCTAAATGAAATTCCAACAAGCTTTTTCGAAAACTTAATGAACAAATAAAAAATACTATCCTCCTTAACTTCCTCTACTCTTTAGCTGCTCAGTAGGCATCCCTCCCTGCTTCACCACTTCAGGACCCGCAAGTCTACCTGTCTCTCTTCCAGTCCAGGCTCCTTCTCAAACTCAATCTTCAGCCATCACCTGTTTGAGATACCATTCTTCCCATCCTTACATCACCCAGCTAGACTCACTCATGCTCCTCGCTATCCTCACATTCCTCCTTATCCTTCTGTCGAGCCAAGTGTCCTCTCACCTTCTGTATTTCACGAGTTCACAGTCTGAAAAATAAAAATCGTGCTCACCGCCCTGCACACAGTAAGCATCAGGTATGTTTGGCCAAATGATGCTGCTAATGTCCTTTTCTAGTTATCAACGTGGAGTCCGGTACCATTCTCAGGCAATTTCTAGTGTGCCATGTGGAGCAAGTTATGTGACCATTCTCAGCCTCATTTTCCTTCTCTGTAAAATTATTTGTTAATGTCTACTGCTAGAGTAGTTGCAAGTAGTTGAGAAGATGGGCAGAACTCTGACCCAGAAATGTTCACTGATGCTGAGAGCTATAAGGAAACGAGCTGGCTAACTGATAAAAGGTGCAGAAACAGTCCCTCCCATAGGAGGAGTGCATCGGGAAGGTCAAACAGACACGTGGAAGAGCATCCGTCAGCACGTGTGAGAGGCTTTGAGTCTCAGCTTGTGCTACCAGGAAGGCTCAGGTCTCTTTGCATCTGCACATCGATAAGGTCCAAACAGACGTGAAGATGTGACACAAACCAAGACCGTCAGGCTCCTGTGACTGGCCATGATTTGCTATTGACAAATGATAACCAGGTGAAGCTACTGCAGGATGGACTGACTTACTTCTAGGGAGTCAGAAGCTTCCTCCAAGAGCTTATCAGTTAAGCTGACAAGTCAGTCTCTTCAGGGATGTCAGGGGCAATGCTTTAAGGCTCTCAACCTGTGGGTCACAACCCTCAAAAGATCATCAGAAAACACAGGTATTTACATTTTGATTCATAACAGTAGCAAAATCACAGTTATGAAGTAGCAATGAAAATCATTTTATGGTTTGGGGTCACCACAACGTGAGTATCTGTATTAAAGGGTCAAAGCATTAGGGAGGTTGAGAACCACTGCTCTAAGGGAGTGTTTCACCAGAGTGGGAAGCAAAAAAGCCAGGAGAAGGGAGGGTGAAGGGGGCTCGGGAAGGCCAGTCCTTAAGCATGATGCAAAGAAGAAGAGTCCTCGGAGACAGGGTTGACGGCAGTACAGGAAGCCGCTCAAAGGAGGCACATGCAGCAAGCTACGCAAAGAGGTGCCCACAGTGGACCAAAGAGGGGCCTAGAAAAGCTGAAGTCAGGAAGACGATAGGAATGACAGACACTGTAAAGACCCCAAGAACAAAATGACCATCTCAGTCTCAGGGGGAAAAAGAAACCCTCTGAAGGGACTTCCAGAAAATGGCCCTGGGCTTGGTTTAGTTTTATTCTGTTTTTGTAACTTCTGCTGTGCCTGTTTCTGTATGCCACACAACCAAAGCTCCGAGAACAAATTGCTGATTCCAACTCACCTACCATAAAAATCTTTTAGAAACATTAAAAAAAAATTATGGGACTAAGGAAGAGCGTTCTGTGGCTTTACAGTGGCTGGAGGCACTGGCTTCTTTTTAAAAGGGTCTCATGTGTTTCCCAAAGTCATTTACTCATTACAAACTTGACCAGGAAATCACTTCCCAGAAACCTGCTGAGAACCTCAGTTCACACGTAAGTCAATACTCTGTCCAAAATGTCCAGTTTCCATCCCAGGGCTTAATTGGATTAAGTAGCTATCTTAATCTCTCCCAAAAGGATGTTGGTGTCCTCGGCTGTGTGAAATCTGACCTCAAAGTTGGGAAATGGCCTAAAATGCCTTTTACTTCCTTATGGAAATAAAACTATAAATAACATTGTGTCAGCTAAGCTAGCTACAGAATGTGGAGGTGTGCCAGGCCACAAAACCCTGGAGGAGGAAAAGATGGCTCTCTGTCTTGAAGAAAGAAAAAAACAAAATAACACACACACACACAGAAAGTGAGTTCAAGATATTCTGTGCGCGTGTGTGTATTTGTGCATCTGTGTATGTGCGTGTGTTTGTGTGTAAGCCAGAGGACAACAACAAATACCATGTTCTACCAACTGCACCCTTTATTTTTCATTTACTTATTTTGTGTGCATAGGACACAGAGGGTGGTGCACACATCTAGGTGAGTGTCTGGAGGTCAGATGACAACTTTCATGAGTTCTTTCCTTCCTTCATGCGCATCCTGAGACTGAACTCAAGTTGTCAGACCTGGTGACAAGCACCTTTGCCTGCTGGACCATCCTGCTGGTCCTCTGCCTTGATTCTTGAGACAGGATGTCTCATTGAACCTGGAACTCTCCAATTTATGAAGAATTTCTGGCCAATAAAGTCCAAGGATCCTCTTATCTACTGCCGTCTAGCACTGAGGTTACAGATGTACCGTCACTAAACTCATTGAGTGCTAGGGATTCGAACTCAGGTCTTCACACTTGTGTGGCAGGCGCTTTACCAATTGAGCCATCTCTCTAGCTCCCAAAGCTAAGTTCTTAAAAATCTTAATATTGTTTGTTTCCATTTTCCTAAGGCCCAAAATCAAAGAACAAACATCACATCGTGAATAGTTTTCCATGAACATTAAATCATGCCTTAAGTTAATTTTTTTGACACAGAGTTTCACAATGTAGCTCAGGCTGGCTTCAAATTCTTGATTCTTTTGCCTCAGACCCTCAAGTTCTAGGTTCTGGGGTTACAAGTATGCAACATCATGGTCAGCATACCATGAAGATTTAAAAGACTTACTCTAACCTAGTTTCCCTCCCATGTAACATATGGAAATCTCTCGTGTTATGACAACAGGAGAGATTTTGAAAAGCCCTCCTAAAGCAGTCATGGGCAGCCCCGTTTCTAATGGGCCACATGCATTGACAGATGGCTGTAGATGTGGCCCGACACACGCAGAGCTGCTGTCCTCTGCTACATCAAAAGACCAACACTCTGAATTGCAACGTAAGCATCTGAATCAATCGCTTTTAAGTTTCTGCTAATCAGACGAACTGTGTTCTTCATTCACAGAAAATGAATGTTGAGTCACAGCTCGGTTATTACGCTGCTATCAGATTTGATGGATAGAAAATATTCATAGCAAAATATATCATTCCTAGGAATATCAAACTTTCACCACATGACATAACTAAAACATGGAGAGGGTAAGCTATGAATATACAACACTACTCACCCTAACTTCCTAATTCATATATATATATATATATATATATGTATATATATATATATATATGTATATATATATATTACTTTTTTATTGATTGAGAAGTTCATACACACATATAACGGGTTTCAGCCATCCTTCTAATTCCACCTCCATCCCATCACTTCCTTCCTGCCAAGTTCATGTGTTGTCTTTTATTCAACCCCCTTGAGTCTTCTGAGTGCTGACTGTGTGTGCATGTGGGACCATCTACGGGAGCCTGGGCAGCCTTTCAGGGGCTGCATCCTTGGAGAAAACTGGGTCACCCTTCCCCACCTGAAATTCCCAAGACCTCCTCAGCAAGGGATGGGTCTCCACAGGCTCCTCCAGCACTGACAGTGTGACTCTGCCTGGCTTGACCGTGTCCAGATCATGGCAGTCACAGCTACGATGAGTCCACTCGGACAACAGCCCTGACATGTCCACCAAACACTGTTTCAGTGCAGACACCCACTACGTCCGGCTCCTTCGGCCTGTCTGCCCTCCCTTCCACAGTGATCGCTGAGCCTTGGGATGTGATACAGATGTCCCATTTAGAGATGTGCACATCCACTGCCTCTTGCTCTCTGCACGTTAACCAGCTGTGGGTCTCTGTTAATCACTATTGACTGCAAGAAATAATAAAAAGATTCTTTGATGAGGAAGAAGAGATGCACTGAAGAACGTAGAGAGCAGTTCCTTACTATGCCCATTTAGCAGAGTAAGGGTGCCAAATTCCTCCCTAAGTCCTATGACCTAGCCAGCCATGGCTCTGAGCCCAGTCCACAGTATACAGTATCAGGCATGCGTTGCAGATAAAAACACATGCTCATGTTTAAATTTTTATAAACAGGGATTAACGTTCCATCCCCCGAGACTAACATTTCATTTTTCTATACTATAAGTATCCTTAATAAATATGAGATTGCCTGTGTCTGTTTGGCTGTAGTTATGTGGGGGTGAAGAGAGATTTAAGTGGGAAGAGATGATAATGTATATGTTGAAAATTTTTTAACTGTTTGGAATTTTCCATAAATTCTTTTTTTTTTTTAATTTCAGAGATTTACCACAAACTGCTTACATAACTTTACCGGCCTGAAATAAACTGCTAAAGTTAGATCAAAATAAGCAAGTACAATCTTATCAAGTCTACAAGTGTCTGATTAAAAAAAAAAAACAGGAAAAAAAGTCCAAGTTAGTGTCTGCAATGCTCATCAGAGATTTTGTCCATCTCCAGCAAATTTCCAATTTGTATACCGCAAGGGAAGAGGCATCACTAAACTACACATCTTGCAGGTTTTCAGCAATTACAGGATAATATGTTACAGGTGAAGGAGTCCCATGCCAAACCCAGAGCCGTCAGTCTGCTAACATGTTTATTTCACCACAGTCTCCCACGCAGGAAAAAAGTTAAAGGTCCACAGATGAGTGATCAGCACCTGAGATCAACCCAAGGCACGTCAAGTTTATGCTGACTTTACTTGAAATATGCATTCTCGGGCCAGGAAAAGGACGCTGGATTGGCTAACTGGAAACTTCTACTATAATCCATTGAACACTCAGCTGATGGCTCCCAGCCGGGCGCCACCTACAGCCTGCTCCTTGGAAAGAGCAGCTCATCTCCTCTGTAGGCCCTTGTATCAATAGAGAAGCAGGCTACCCTCATGAAGGAGCCTGTTTGTTTCCTTGGTTACTTCATGTAGGAAGTGGCCAAGAGTTAATGTCACTTCATGCTCCCATGAAGGAAGCCAAGGAAGAGAAGATGGTGATGTCATAAACTCTCACAGGAGAGATGTCTCAAAGCTTAAGATGTTTATTTTGCTGGGACATTAGGGGGTCCTGTTAGTTGTATTTTGAACCAAGAAATCCCTTCCATCCATTTGGATCTTCGTGACCACTTCAGTCTCTCACTTTCATAGTTCTCACACACCTTTTCTTGTATGTACTTCATATAAGCTGGTATCAGGTGGCCGGAGCTATTGCTGTCAAACTTTGAACAATGGCCAGGACAAATCTATGCAGGATGTCGACACACAGCCCTGGTGGCCAAAAGACCTGATACACATTGGCTTTGTTAACACAGCTTCTGAAACAAAACCGACCCCCCTACACACACATACATATGTTCTCAGCAGCCTGGCGATAGACTGAGCTTCAATCTCTTCTGTCATGAATCACTACATTAAATAAAAATGTTCAGAGAGACCAGTGACCAGTCAAGAAACTTCTTTCCAAGTCCGGCATGACTACCTACAAACCATCTATCTGTTCATCAGCTCTTCACATAAGGAAAACCTGCCTATCCCTCAGCATCCGTGAAGAATGGATGCCAGGGTCCTCACAGACAACCAAACCCACGGATGCTCAAGACTCTAATATAAAAAATGCATATTATTTGTGTGGTATCCCCACACCGTTACCTTCCACTTTAAGTCATCTGTTATTTATTATACCTAGCACAGTGTAAATATCTCTATTGTTTATGGAATGGATGACAAGCAAGGAGGTCCGGTCCTATTCAGAACAGATGTAATGTTTAAAAGTATCTTTCAGTTCAAAGTTGGTGGGATCCACAGATCTAGAAGGTCTAGCAGAGGTGTGATGATCCCTGGCTTCCTAGATTTAAAATATTGTGTTGTTTTGTAGGTATCGTCACCAGGAAGGGAAACTGACTGGCCATATGATAGCACAGTCCAGATGATAAATGCCAAACCAATCAGATGGCAATAAGCAAAGGAAAGTGCTGAGTGAGGATTATTGAGAAGGCTTCCTGTGGACAGCCAGAGGAAGTTGGGGAAGACATATTTCCCAACATGAATGCAGACCCAGAGGAACCAGAGCCAACAAACAACAGGACATTTTACATTAAAGCAGCTCTGGCTGGGGCTTGGAAGGGAGAGATGGCTCAGTGGTTCACAGCATGGGCTGCTTGTGTGGAGGACCTGGGTTCAGTTCCCAGCACCCCCATGGTGGCTCATAACTCCTGCAACTTTAGTTCCTGGGGTTTAGTACCTTCTTCGGGTCTCCTCAGGCACTGCACACACATGGCACCCAGACATAGCTACAGGCAAAATAATCAGACATATGAATAAATAAAACTTTTATAAAGGAAATATACACTTAAATTTATATACATATAAAGGGGATTCTGGAGACCATCTAACATATAATCAGTATCAGCCCACTTATACTTTTTTATGTACTTCCCTAGGAATACTGTTTACAGCCTTCATTTCTACTTTCATGCACAAAAGTTTTTCATTAGATAAAATCCCCCAGATCCTTTTCTACAAAGACCATCAGTGACAAATTATGAGAGGCTTCAACAAGCGTTAGTAAATATCTTGAGAGAATAAAGCCAAATCATTCTACTAATTAAACCTATAAACTCAATCTCCAAAACTCACTGCAAGGTAAAATACTGCACATCCACTCCCTTATTCAACCAACCCTTGGAGGGACTCTAAATGTGCCAGGTGCTTCCATATATACTATCTTTTAAAGCTTTCATCTAGTTGCACCAACAATTACCTACTTATTTATATAGATAATTAGGGTTACTACTGTCACATTTTCAGAGATGTGGTTTTGTCTTAGTACAGAAGCAAGCTCCTGACCACTCTAGTTTTCCTTGTTATACAAACTGTTAACTACTCACTCAATAATATGTGGCTTTTTACATACTCATTTATTTTAAAATTTATAGAATTCTAAAATGATGTCTATTAACCCCTCCTATAAACACATAGACATCATTTTGTCTTAAAGGCCTCCTGTTGATGCCATGCTAAGTGAACTCACGGTAAGTCCCACCTTGAGTTTCTGTACTCTCCCTCAGTTTGAACAAACAAGGCACCCACCCATTCTTGAGGGGAAAGAAAAGCCACTTTTGTAGCTTCCTCAGTACTGTAACCAGCCCAAAACAAGCAACCAAGCTCAGAAATCAGCGGCATCCCTAAAGCTGAGTTTTCTCAAATAGGGGACTTCCCATTCGGCTCCCTCTACATCAAGGTCTTCCATGAAATGCACCTTCTGTAAACTAAAAATGACGTAAGGAAACTCAATGGGATCATTGAATTTCCAGACTCTTCATTCATGGGCAAATCTAAAGATGAAATTCAAAACATTGAATTTGCCTGGGGGACAGAAAACAAACTGAGTGGAAAGTGTAAGTTTTTAGTGGACTTCATAAGCTCATTCAGCAATGCTCAAAGGTCATCGAAGAGGGCTCACTAGAGAGAGAAGGCGAGTTTGAAAATTCCCAATTACGTAAGTCCGTGCACCTGGCCCATGGCGACAGCAGCCATCAAAGCTCCTACAGTGATGTGAGACCTCCTTCTCTTCCAAACTAAAAAGACTGAAGGGATCTTCCACCAGAATGTTCCTTTCTACATCTAGTCTGCACACTTGTTTGTTTGTTTGTTTTTAAAAAGTGGAAGACCATAAAATTCTTGGCTCTGTATAAACTATATTTGCTGGTGATATCTAATATATTATGCTCTAAAAATGTTATTTACACTAAACCAGGATGCAGTTACTGAGCACCTGATATGTGGACACACACGTACAAACACACACAGCTACCAGGTACATAAACTGACCTCTAACCCTAAACCAGGTAGCTAAGGGTCAGGAATGTTCCTCCATCTCGGCTTTGCCTTGCAGTCATCTGTCTGTCATTCCATCTCCTCAGAGGCTAAATTAAAAGAACTCAATGAACACTGAAAGGCAAACCTGATCTTCCAGGTGTGCTAATAATATTCAGACTCCTATCTCCCTCTCAATCTGGAAAGGAAAGGAGGGAAATAAGAAGGGAGGAAGGGAGGGAGGAAGATGGAGAGGGAGAGGGAGAACAAACTTGAAAGTTGTTTTAATACTAGATGATGCGTCTCATTTTGAAAAATCCTCAAGAGAAAAGGCTACTGAGCACCTGGTGTGAGATAAACTACTTCCTAAGAGGAGGCAGCGATTCGGTAAGAGCCAAAGGGTCAAGGAGATTGCTATGAGATTGTGTCTCCTAGGATACCAGAAGCTATACCCACAAAGTCTCACCAACATGACCACCCAAATGTGAGCTGAACAAGGACAACCATGGATATGGATGAGGGAAAGACCAAGAGGCTACACGTCTAGACAAGGAACTACAGGGATGCTGGGAGTGAGAGAAATGGTCTTCCCCAGGGACCAGTTGTTTATCCAATACTAAATGGTCAGCACTGAAAACATACTCATACAAGTAACATTATACAGACTGAGCAGGTTATATTTGGAAATACATGTGTGTGTATATACATACACACACATATATATATATTTCACTAACTGTTGATGTATATGAATCTGATCTTCCAGGTATGGTAATGTTTTAGATATATATGTGTTATATATATGTATATATAGTATATATATATACACACACACACATACATACATAATACATACATATACACACACATAGTTATCAACAATTACTGAAAAAAAAGTCCATGAGTTTAAAAGAGAGAAAGGAAGGGGTGTATGGGAGGGTTTGAAGGGAGGAAAGCGAAGTGGGAAATGATGTAAATACATTATAATCTCAAAAATAAAAGAAATAATAGAAGAGATAAGAATTCAAGGAGGAAGAAAACTGTACTCTGCAGAAACTAACCCTAGACCACATGGATTGGATCTAATTTTAATAGGCTGAGCCTGGCCTGTCTGATTATGCATGCTTGTTCTTCCTCTCTTCTTGAGAATAGCTATACTTCTTTATCTTACATATCACAATTTTCTGTCCCTTAGCCCAACCTTTGTCATAGTGCCCCCAAGAAAGAGTCACCATATACATCAAAGAAAAATAAATTAATTAGTTAATGCGTCATGTGGTGATGGTACATGCCTTTAATCCCAGCTCTTGGGAGTTCTTGGCCGGCCTGGTCTACAGAGTGAGTTCCAGGACAGCCAAGGCTACATAGAGAAACTCTCAAAGAAACAAACAAAAATAAACAAAAGGGTATTTCCTACACTCTGATGGTCAGCTATAACTTGTGTTTCAAACTGACTCTCCCAGAATCACATTGGGAATTTACATTTACCTTTTATCGTGAAGTCTGTACTTAAGCAGCTCTGCTTTTGACAATCAGGATCCGCCCAAGCTGCACAGCCTATACCCAGGACTCCTTAAACCTTATGCGTCATTTGTGAATTCTGCCACCATTCGTCCATGGCTGCAGACCTGTAGTCAGAATTCATAGGGGAGAGGGTGCCATTTCCTCTTCCTGCAATGCCACCACTGCCACCAAGCCAAAGCTTGCTATAGCATCACTAAAGAGGAAGTCTAGCCTTTCTTACTGTGACACTTCATGCTTTTCTCATCTGAACAGTATTTTACACACACTGCCTCTTCAAACCCAGACTATAAGTACCAGGTCATCTATGGTGCCAGCTCACTCCTTTCCTTCCTTATCATTTCTGTTCTTCCCAACAGTATTTTTTTAATCTTTTTAATTATCTTAAGGTACAAGCTATATCTGGAAATTCCATTGTGGTGGTTTGAAAAGGAATGGCCCTGATAGACTCATGTGTCTGAATGTTTGGTCCATGGGGAGTGACACTATTATGAGGTGTGGTCTTATAGGGGAGAGTGTGTCACTGGGGAGGCGGGATTTGAGGTCTCCTATACTCATGCCATGCCCAATGTGGCACACAGTCTCCTACTGCCTGCAGACCAAGATGTAGAACCCTCAACTCCTTCTCTAGCACCATGCCTGCCTGCATGCCGCCATGCTTCCCACCATGATAATGGACTGCACCTCTGAAACTGTAAGCCAGCCCCAATGAAATGTTTTCCTTTATAAGAGTTGCCTTGGTCATGGCGTCTCTTCACAGCAATGAAAAATTAAACTAAGTCACAAGTTGACTTACCGCTAGAAACAAGTTTCATATTGGACCCTCTCAAACCACCTCTGCCTATCCCTCCACCCCTCTGCAACAGGAAACACGGGTCAAAATTCATGGGCTTTCTTTTCCCTAACCAAAAGTTGGAAGCAACACAGGTTCACAAATGTTGACATTCCTGGTGAAGCACACCATTACACAAGTTGTTATCCAAAAGCATTTTGAGCAAATAAGATACTATCAAAACTGTTCTTGCTTTATATTATTTTTAAAAAATCTTTATGGGAGGCAACCTCTAACCTAGCTGCTTTCTTAAATTCCGGGGAAGATTCTCACCCCAACCCCAACTCTTTCCCCGTCACGAAGGAATCTTATACACGTTGACAAATACACCAAGAAACAGGAGGGCAGGACTAATGATGGCTGGAAGTGGCAAGAAATGCCCTTCCCCCAAAAAAGTCTATGCTCCAGCCTGACACTCATCTGAAAATGGCTACAGCAGGCCACCACTAGACAAACATGAAAACTGTGCTGTAATTACAATAGCCAGGGCAATCTAGTTCAAAGTCTGCTCCATCAGTGACAATAATGACAAGTCCCCCACCTTAAGGACATAAAGGAGAAAGAGAAGCAGCTGTTTGTGAGCATAAGTGAACTCCTCCTCGTCAGAACTGCTTGTTTGGTCTATATTTCCTAGTTGAGTACCTGTTCTTACTTTTTTGCTGTCTCAACAAGAGCAACCTAAAGAAGAAAGGGTTTAATTTTGACTCAGACTGGCAACTGAAATTAGTCATGACAACATTCCCCAGTCTGAAACACAAAATATACAATGCAACAAAATCTAAAACCTTCTGTCACTGGAAAAAAAAAGAATTTTTGGTTGGTGGGATTTATAATTTTCGATTAACAGATTAGGGATTTCTCTGCTGGAATTGATTTGACGCACCTAAATCTCTTCGGTGATTTGAATAAGAATGGCTCCCATAAGCTCATATATTTGAATGCTTAGTTTCCAGGAAGTGGGGCTATCTGAGAGGGATTAGAAGGTGCAGCCTTGTTGGAGTAGGTGTGGCCTTGTTGAAGGAAGTGTGACCCTGGAGATGGGCTTTAAGGTTTCAGAAGCCCAAGCCAGGCTCAGTGGTTCTCTCTTCCTGCTGCCTGTGGATCTGAATCTAGAATTCTCAGCTCCCTCTCCAGCACCATGTCTATCTGCACGCCACCATGCTTCCCACCATGCAGATAATGGACTAACCACTGAAACTGTAAGCAAGCCTCAATTAAATGCTTTCTTTTATGAGACTCATGGTGTCTCTTCCCAACAACAGAACACTCATTAAAAGAACATCCATTGTTCTTTAACATACAATATCCAACTTTTACTTAAAAAAATAAGTACAAGGCATGAAATGTAGAAAGCAGGGGGAACAATTGTCAGCAGTACAGTCAATGGAAATAGACCTCAAAATGCCAAGAGCAGATCTTTATAATTAATATAACATGTTACCAAAACATCACCAAGGTGTGTATGGGAAAGAGATATTTTACCAGAGAAAGAGCCAACTGAAAAATGTCTGAAATTCGTAACAAAGCTGCAGATTGGGAGAATATTTTTTAAAAAATAACCCACAGCTGATAAAAACGTCTTATGAATTATTAAACAAACCAATAGAGAAACACTGAACCAACACTTCACAAAGGAAATTAAGAATGGCCATTGAATACACAAAGGGGGAAAGTATTCAACGACATTGGTACCAGAAGAATGCAAATGAGTCACAAATCAAAAACTACAGTCCACTAAAATGGCTAACATTAAAAAAACAGACACTATCAAGTACTGGCTAGGATATAAAACAACTGCAACTCTCATTTGCTGCTGGTGCAAATCCAAATTTATCTGTCCACTTCAGGAAGCAATATGACATTTTCTGCTAAAATAAAACATGCTTACTATATAGTCCAGAAACCATAAACTCCCATCCAAAACAAATGAGAACCCATGTCCACAGAAAAGCCTGCCTGAGGGTTGTAGGTCATGAAAAACCATCAACTGAAAGCAACTCAACTGCCCATTATTGGGACAAACATTTCGATACTTTTAGGGCTGACAAGGTGGCTCAGCAGGTAAGGTGTTTGCCAACAAGTCTGATAATCTGAGTTAGATCCCTAGGACTCACATAGTAGAAAAAGAACAGAAGCAACTCTGGAAAGTTGTGCATGCCACGGCACAAGTGCCCACACATACACATGCACACAAAGTGAATAACAAATGTGAATTTTAAATAAATATAAAAGAACCATACATTTATGCAATATATTATTGCTCAGGAACAATAACAATAAGCAGATGACATACCTAAGAATCCAGGTGAATCTCTGAAGATTTACTAAAATGGTGCCTGAGGACTAAGAATTGTACGTGTCTTAGTTAGGGTTACTATTGCTGCGATAAAACACCATGACTAAAAGCACCTCGGGGAGGAAAGGGTTTATTTTACTCACAGTTCTATGTAATAGTTCACCAACAAAAGCAGTGAGGACACTGAGCTCAGCAGGACTGGAACTTGGAGGCAGGAGCTGTTGCAGAGGCCATGGAGGGGTGCTGCTTACTGGCTTGCTCCTCATAGTTTGCTCATCCTGCTTTCTCATAGAACCCGGGCCCACCAGCCCAGGTGTGGCACCACCGCCAATGGTCTGGGCCCTACCACATAAATCAATAATTCAGAAAATGCCCTATTGCGGGATTTTGTCGGGGAGGTTTTCTCAACTCAGGTTCCCTCCTTTCAGATAACTCTAGCTTGTGTCAAGTTGACATAAAATTAGCACAGTTATGTTTCTATTTAAATGGCACTTTGACAAGCCAGACATGGCTGTGCATGCCTGTAACCCCATCACTTGGTGGTAACTGTAAGGGAGACCAGCAGATCCTGGGAGCGTACCACCATGCCAGTCCAGCCATGGTCTGTCCCAAAGGATAAGGCCGAGAGTGTCAGAGGATGACATCTGAATCCAGGATGGGCCTCTGCACAAATTAAATGAATATGAAGTAATGGTATCCTTGGGAAGGTGAAACCTAATGAAGAAGTAGCACAGATCAGTTTCTGTCAGGTGCTGGGGCTAGCAGGACAGAAAGTGTTCTCTCAAATAAAACTTTTTAATTGAATTTTCCTTTCCTTAATTTACTGAGCAAATCCTGAGGGCTGATGGTATGGAAAGCTCTCTTTCGGACACCGCACATCAAAACTGCCATCACACAAGTTCCCATCTCCAAAAGAGCAGCTGCGGGCAACAATCTCATTTAATTTGAGTTTTCTGACCCATGACTAAATGTTCATAGAGTTTAATATTTTTTCCCATCTTCTCGTCAGATTGTTTTAAAAAAATACTCTCTTTCCCCCCTCCACAATGGCACTTTAATACATTTATAAGAAGAACCATATGAAAGTATAATATACTCACTAACATGAGCCTTTCCTACATTTCCGAGGACAAGACCGGAAAGGCAGAAAAGCAGTAAAGTAATGTATGCCATCATCACACCTCCTCACTCTAAGACCAAGAGACGGCTCAGTGGTTAAGAGCACTGGTTACTCTTCCAGAGGACCTGAGTTCAGTTCCCAGCACCCACGTCAAGCAACTTGCAACCATCTGTTTCTCCACCCTCTGGCAGCCTCTGTGGTACTTGTACAAAATGCAGCATATACTCATACCCATGATTAATAATAAATATATAATAATAAATAAATAAATCCTCTTAAAATAATAAAATAAAAAAGAATCAACAACAGATTCTAGCCAAGGCATCTGCTACTTCCGGTGACTCTTCTCTCACTTTTCAAGAGGTGATTTTTTTTTCCATACTCAAACTGAAACGTGTCTATCACTGTATAAACAGAGAGACATGTCATGAGAGTTTAGCTGACAGGTGGCTTCAGATTGCCAATATGAGAATGAAGGACCACACAGACTGGTACGATCCCCATTTCCTGTCACTAGAAGGCAGGCGGAACTCATTTAAAAGTTCATCTCATTCAAGTGTCTAAAGACTGGAACGGCAGGGACCAGGGGCATAGCTCAATAGAAGAGTGATTGCCTAGCACACGGGAGGCCCTGGGTTCAGTGCTTAGTTTTGCAAAGATAAATCATTATCTTTTATCTTAGACAAAAGAAGCTTTGAAAGATTTTAATTCCTACATACAATCTTAATGAAAAATTAGATATGGTGTGAACTCCTGAGGTCCTAATTTCTTTATGTCAGCTAATGGGCACTTTACTTATCCTCAGAGCAGACTATGGAATTAATCCAACCAACATCCAACACACACGTGTGTGTGTGTGTGTGTATGTATGTATATATACATATTAGGTTGGATTAATTCCATACTCACTGAAGTCTCCTTCAAGTAGACTGAAGTACACACATACAATCAATCAATCAATCAATCAATCTTTAGTCAAATGAGCAACACTACAAATTTTTTTCTTTCTTTCTTGAGATGGGTCTCACATAGCCCAGGCTAGCCTTGAACTTGCTATGTATCTAAGGATGATTTTGCACTCCCAATCTCCCCACCCCAGTCTTTACCTCCCCCCAAGGCCTAAGGTTACACTTGAATATCACTACACTGTTCTTAAAACTTATTTCAAAGTCAAAAATTTCATCAGATTTGAAATCAGTATAAATTCAATAATACTTAATCCAATTTTAAGTGTATTTTAAAGTACTTAGTTACCTTCCAATGACTTCAGTTATTTTCCACTACATAAGAAATTATGTAACATAAACTTGTGCCATACAATCTTTGTGGAATGAGCTTGTGCCAACAACTGAGTAAAACCTGAACAGAGAATATGTAAGTCATTCTATACCTTCATGTTTAATGATTGAACCCAAACACTGTAGGGATAATAGCAACTATCTTAACAAATTCCAGAAAACAGAAAGCAGATGGAAATCCCCAGATGGGCATGAGCCACACCCTGGACTTGCACTCCAGATCATGCCTAGGATTCTCCTGGCTATAGTCAGGTCTGGGGCTTTGAGAGTGACCAGCTTGACCAGGGGAGGATAATAGGAGTGGGGATCAGGTGGGAGTAGAGGGGGGAGGATCAGGAGAAAGAAAAGAGTTTACTGAGGAGGAGGAATCTCTGGGACAGAGGAGGCTTCTGGGAGGCTATGGGGATGACCCAAGCTGAGACTCCCACCAGCGGGGAGACTGAAGTCGCTACCTCCTGTTGCCAAGTAGGACTTCCAGTGGAGAGAGAGAGACACCAAGCCACCCATAAAATGGTTTTCTTGCCTCCATTAAGTGCAGGGATTAAGGTGGAGCAGAGACTGGGGGAATGCCAAACCAAATGGCTCAATCCCATCCCATGGGAGAGAGCCAACTTCTGTCAGCATTAACGACACTCTGCTATGCTTGCAGACAGGAGCCTAGCATAACTGTCTTCTGAGAGGCTTCATCCAGCACCTGATGGAATCCGATGCAGAGACCCACAGCCAAAGAATAGGCCAAGCTCAGGGAGTGTTGTGGAAGAGTGGGAGGAAGGGTAGAGGGAGCCAGAGGGGTCTAGGACACCACAGAAAGACCTACAGAGTCAACTAACCTGGGCCTATCGGTGCACACAAAGACTGAACCAATCAACTGAAGACCAGGCATGGGATGGACCTAGACCCCCTACACATATGTAGCAGATATGCATCTTGGCCAACATATGAGTTCCCTAACAATGGGAGTGGGAACTTGTCTCTGACTCTCTTGCCTGCCTCTGGATCCTGTTCCTCTAGCCGGGCTGCCTTGTCTGGCCTCAGTGGGAGAGGGTGAGCTTAGTCTTGCTGTGATTTGAGGTGCCAGGTTGGGTTGGTAGCCCTTGGGGGCCACCCCTTCTCTGTAAAGAAGAAGAGGGGGGAAAGGAGATGGGGGCCATGAGGGTAAGACTGGGAGGAGAGGAGGGAGGGGCTGGGATCAGGCTGTAAAGTGATTAAACAAATAAGCAAAAATCAGAATTTGTCAATAGGCAAGACTGACATAAGACTGTCAACAGGAAAGCCTGTAGGCATATGGAAACGTCTAAGTTATGGCTGGGGAGTAGCCAACACCCATCTTGACGATAATACCTGGTTAAGACGGAGCCACTAAGATAGACAAGACAGCAATGAGGCTTACAATGTTATGCCAATCATACAGCCTGTAGTATGACTTTAAGTTCAAGGCCAACCTAGGCTATCCAATGAGTTCAAGGCTAGCTTGGACTACCTAACAAGACCCCATATCAAATAAATACATAAATAAAAATAAAAGCTCAAAATACATGTCCGGTCAAAATTTTACCTTTTAAAGTCTCATTGGCAATACTGTTTAGATGATGTGAAATCAACTAACGCTTGGAAGGAGTCTCAGCAGAGTACAAAGGGGAGGTCTGTTTTCATTCCTTCACTGGCTGTGAAAACATGAAGTAAGTGATAGAACGGCATTCTCAGATCAAAGGGCGAAAGGGATGAAAAGTCCTGGAAGACAAAACTAATGAAACCTCCAACCTACTCGGTGATGTTTTCTCACGAAGTCAAAACTCTGTCCTGGCTACCCACATCTGTGCTGAGACAAAACAGCGTCCTTCCTAAAGGATTCGTGGGACTCTGAGCCAAATCAGACCCACAGCCGCAGCATCTATAAGAAGAAAACCAGACCAGCAGTTTTCCACATTCTGTTTTTAACTCAGGCTTCGTAGATTCTGAAGAGTCGGAGCCACACTTTCACAGCCATCAAGGTACCAAGGGGAGGGGACTCTCTTGAGTGTTCCGTCTCCATGTGGGTGTGGTTTACCGAATATCTGTCCCATCAGCAGGGCACAATTTCAGAAAGAACTGAAAACAAACCAGATCCACTGAGGTGATCTAACAACCCTGGAATTTTGGAGGCAACCCCATGAATCCCCAAACTATTTCTGACTGCTTGGCCAAACTCAGGACAATGTTTGTTTCTGCCCAGCCTGGGCAAAATGTACCCATCCTCTTAGGAAATTCAGCAGCTGCCTCCTCGGCATCGCCCATCCATCCAGATTCATGTCAACTAAATATTCTGCATGTGTTGTAGGAGACTGGACTTTAAATGCCATATTCTCATCTACTTTGTAAAAACTTAATCCACGGTTCATCAAAAGAGGCTACACACAAATTTGTTTTCTGAGTTATTTTACTTTCAAGGTTAAAACTCTAATTTTGCATGCCGGATATATTCCCATCTACCACGGTACTAACAAAACCTTCCGGCAACATGCGCACACATTTTTGGCTTTTAATTAGAAATAACAACAAAGTAACTCAAGAAAAGAGGGTTCAGCTGGGCATGGTGACACTTTCCTTTAATCCCAACACTTGGGGAGGCAGAGACAGGCAGATCTCTGTGAGTTCGAGGCCAGCCTGGTCTATAAAACAAGTGTAGGACAGCTAAGGCTACAGAGAGAAACCCTGTCTAGAAAGAAAAAATAATAGTTTACTGTGTCCTGTTTTTAGGCATCATCATCATAATCACATGAATAAGATGTGTTCAAGAAATCTGAAATAAAGTAAAAACAAGCAACAATCCACAAGATGGTAACAATTTTACGCATTCTTCTCCTTCTAAATCATGAAACAAAAATGATTAACAAGGCAGTATTCTAAGGTCCCTTCCAAATTTTGACATTTTATGCCTTTGTAAAATTTCCTTTAAATTTAATCCCAAGACAAAATAACATGCCATTTTAAAACTGACCATTTTGGGCAGATAATGCCTAAAAAAATTTCAGGCCAAAAAAAAAAAAAAAAAAGCATTCTCTGAATACCAACAATGGGCACATTAAAATTCACCACGAAGGTGACTGGGCGCAGGGAAGCCTTCTGCTACCCTGTGGTCACGCATGCGTGTACTGTGTGGGGAACAAACTTTCCAGCTCTGCTTCGCTATAATCCCTATCACACACAGAGTAACACCTGAGGACCGATGTTTGGAGCCACAGCTACCAGCCCAAGATAATACTAGGAATCTTGTGAGTTGACATACTTACCTGGCTACTGCAAAGGCTTCAAGACTCATGATTCTCCAGGATCTACTTTTCAAAGGTCATGGCAAAATATCCTCTGTGGGTTTTAGTTCAGTGGCATTTGGAAGACTGAGCCTTCACAGCTCACAGGATAAGCGCCATCTCTCTTGTCTAGCTTCTTTATTTATACAGGTAGGATGTCCAGTTCAGAAGAACTAAGGGCAGCGTCTCTACACAGCTAATGAGGAGGCTTCTTACTGCTCACTAGGCATATCTCACATTCCCTCTCTCTCTTCTCAACTATCACATACAAAGTTTTTTTAATGCGCATCTTATCATAATTTCCGAATTTCGGGCAGCCACCTGGTGGTTCCTTTCATTTTAATGCAATGGTCTCTCCTGAGAAATTACCATGAGCTTTCACCATCTTAATCCTGTTACTTCAAAGAAAAAATCTTTTGTTGTTGTTGTTTTGTTTTTTCGAGACAGGGTTTCTCTGTGTAGCTTGGCTGTCCTGGACTTGCTTTGTAGACCAGGCTGGCTTCAAACTCACAGAGATTCGCCTGCCTCTGTCTCCCATAGTTCTGGGATTAAAGGCATGCCCTGCCAACACCTGGCAGAAAGCTCATTTCATATGTTTTTACTACACATTTGTTGAGAGGGCGCTATATGGGCCACATCACCGATCTGATGGTCAGAGGGTAAGTTGTGGGATGCCATGTGGGTGCAAGGGAGCAAACAGGGGTCAGCGGGGTTGGAGGCAAGTGTTTTTACCCACTAAACCATACTGCTGGCCAGGAAAAGTCACTTTTATCTTAGTCAGGCCTACCTTTGGCAAACATAGAATGAGATTTCAAAGTACGTAGAAAGCTGTGACGCTAAGATCCTGTAAATCGTGGCCATCACTCACTCTGGGGTACAACCCATACTACTTTAGTCAGCAGACAAAAAAAAAAAAAAAAAAAAGACTGGCGTCTTCAAAGTATAAGCTGTCTGGATCAGCAGTCCAACATGAGCACTGGGAGGGATATAAAATGCACAGATGAAACAAACGCATCAAACAGAGTCTCAGAAGGAAAGTTAAAGGAGACATGAGGAAGCCAAGAGCAGGAGTGGAATGAGAAGCCCAGGGCTGGAATGGTTACTAGCTGGGGCTGCAAATCTGATTCCTGCATCCCTAGAATAGAGGCAGAATCCCACATGGACGCAGCACACATGCTGGCAAGTTAATGGCAGACCACTGAAGCAGGATGGAAAGAAGCACAGAGGCTCTATGCAATCTGCCCATGGCCCCCATCCGGATCCCAGCTGCGCAGCTAGGGACAGTGAATTCTACCCATGACTCCACTGTGTGCGTGGTCTTCTCTGCTCTGGCTCTCTGGTCCAGTGCCAAACAGAGGCAAGACAGAGAACCTGTGTCACTCTTCCAATGCAGAGAAGGCCGAAGTCTCCCTGAGAGCAGTGTCTGGCTTCGCTCCAACTTCCAGACAAACTGGCAATTAAGGTCACCAAGCTTATTGCTTGACCACAGTCATTCCAGCCTGGAAAATGTCCAAGGCAGGCATTCCTCATGGCCTGGGAGAGCAATTTGTAAGCTGGGGTAAGGTGAGGTGGGGCCCACACTTTGGCTTCTAGAAACTGACTCACTTCAACAGTGTCCAAGCCGTGTCACAGACATTTTTATGGCTTGTACATTTTTAGGAACTGGTGGTTTCAGCTCTTCCTGCTGGAGCATCTCTTGGCTTATTTGTTCGTTTTCAACAGGAAGAGGTCCAGGTTAATTTTAAAAGCGAAAGGCATGAGAGCAAATAGAGTTTGGCTGAAAAGAAATTGAAACCAGGCAGAAGGATGATAGAGTGTGCTGTAATGAACATGCGAATGAAGACACGTCTATCAAGATGCAACTTTTTAAATAAAGCTTGCTCTAAGCTAGTTACACAAATTGATTGAGGTTCAGAGCCCCAGCAGGCTCACGCCAGCCATTAACAGCCAGAAAAGCCAACGGTCCACAGCTAACCCGTGGATGAAGACGGGGCTACACTTGTGGGACTGAAGTCCCTCGTGGTGCCCAGCTCATCAGGCAACCACCATTCCATACACGTGGGAACATGGATTCCATCGCTGACACATTCAGCTATGCCCTCTAGCATCTCTTTCCCACATCTTCTCACTAAGTCAAGAAGCCAGGAGATTCTGGTTCCGGCCCAATATTGGAAATGCACTCTAATGAAGGGGAGCATTTGAATCCCAGAGGCAGTTAATTCAAGCTCAAACTTAACAGTACTCCCCATGACCAACTGGACTTACAACTTAGAAAATTTCAGTGCCATGGGGTAGGTGTAGGGGGTGCAGATAATGCACAGTGGGAAGGAGTGGAAAAAGGTGTACTCTTATTCCTCCAAACTTCCTCCAGACCACTGACTAGCAATGCTAGTGAAATAGGACATATACAGAAAAGGATCAAATGGTTACATTGTATTGTTTCATGAATGTTTTCATAATTTTTAATTTTTATTTTATTTTTATTAATTACAGTTTATTCACTTTGTAACCCAGCTGTAGCCCCCTCCTCCATCCCCTCCCAATCCCACCCTTCCTCCCTCTTCTTCTCCTATGCTCCTCCCCAGTCCAATGATAGGGGAGGTCTTCCTCCCCTTCCATCTGACCCTAGTCTATCAGGTCTCATCAGGACTGGCTTCATTGTCTTCTTCTGTGGCCTGGTAAGTAGGTACATAGCAGGTTAGTGGTCTGGGATGCAGAATTGTATGTGTATGTTTACTTGAAAATCCCCCCCCCAAAAAAGTATTGAAAACAGAGCTCCACATAAGTGTAAGGAGCAGAGTTTAGATCCCCAGAACCCACAAGAAAAGTCAGATTGTGAGATGGGGTGGGGGTGGGGGGCTACTCCCTGGAGCAAGCTGGCTAGTCAGACAACACCAGACCCTATGTCAATATCTATAGTGGGATGTGATCAGGGACTATGCCTGTTGTCAACCTCAGGCCTCCACATAACACACATAGATTTGCACATGTGTATACACACACACAGCCCTACACACACGAGAACACGCACACATCACATACTTACATATATATTCAAAACATATTGAAAGCAACTGCTTGCAATGTTAGGTGGTGAGAAATATGGGTGGTGGGTGGGGGTGGAGGATGGCATGGTCTCAGAAACCCGATCCCCAGGATCCAACTGAGACCCTTGTGCGTGAGAGACTGGTGGGGGAACTGGGAGGTCACTCGTGGAAAGGCCAGAGAGGGGTTTCAGCAGAGACTCACAGGAGAAGGAAGGATTGGAATATAAGGCAGACTGCAGTGTGCTCCTGTGTCAGCCACTCTCCACCGCTTCTCGCTACATCACTGGTGCCTGCCCGCCGGCTGCCAGGGCCTCTTGGAGAATGTCCTCTCCAGCAGAGACTCATCTGTGCACTTTCAAAAGACACCCACAAACGGTTCCCATTGCCTATTTTATGAAAAAACCAAAATGGTCCCTCATCTCCTCTCAGGACAAAAGTAGAGCATGTCACACGTGGGTAGGTACCACATGTGCCCAATTCTCCTGGCAGGCAGGCTTGGGGAAGAGCTGCACCCAGCTACCATCGGTGATGCCTCCCACTCGGCGCCAAAACACAGGAGAGTTCCCCTCTCTTCTAAGTCTCACTCAAGTATACCTGCCACACGGAGGGCTGGTAACAAGAATACAATGCTGGTCTGGCACACTGGCCAGTCCCTGATGACAACCTCACTCTCCCCTCTCTCATCCCCTTGAGGACAAGGTGTTCTTGGAAGCAGGGTGCTTTGACTTGCTGGATGTTATGATTAGAGAATTTTAAGGTTTTTTGTTTGTTTCTTTGTTTTTTTACTAGGCCTGAAGGTAAGAGTACCAGAGGTTTTCCCAAGCTCTCCTCAGCATGCCAAGGCCGTGTAGCCTTCTACCCTGAGTCCTACTTGCCAATTACAGGGTCAAAGGTCAAGCCCTCCTGAAATCCGGTCATACAAATATTCACTGTGGACCTATCCACAAATGAATAAGAAGAGGAGGGGAAAGAGACGTGATCATCTCGCCATCAGGAGAGAGAAAAAGACCAACAACCCAGTGCTCAACCCAGAGGTAAGCACACAACAGCCGGTGTGGGCAGGTTTGCACAAAGCATTCTTGGGAAAAGACTGTGAGGGTTAATTCTCTAGGATCCAATTGGGGTACAAATATACCACAGGCTACCTCCACAATAATGAAGCCCAACGACCACCCCACGAAAGTGCACACCACTGAGTCAAATTCCACATGTGTACGGCTTGGACAAATCTCAAAGCGCTCTTTTTCAGAAGGCCGAGGGAAAAGATGAGCATGATGAAACAGGGACAGGAAGATGCTGAAGGAGCAGCAGACAGCTCCAACTGCGTCAGAAGCTGTTAGTGAGGGCATACTGAGGAAGGGTGTGGAGATGTTTTCGTACTGGGAACACCTGCAGCTTCAAAGTGCTACACCCTCCCTCCGACTTCGGATGATCTCAGCTAGTCTCTACGGCAGCAGAGGGTCCCAGTGAAACTGTCCACATTAGCCTTGCTTAGGAGCCAAGGGTTTGCTCAAAGAGTAAAGCAGTTGACTTGCTCAGAATTTTTTTTTCTCTTGGATACAGGGTCTCACTCTATAGACCAGGCTGACCCAGAACTCCTTATGTATCTCAGGCTGACAATATTCTTGTCTCTTCCTCCAAAACACTAGAATTACCTGTGTGAGTCATAATGCCCAGCGTGTCTCTTTTAGTGCAGTTGTGTACATGATGGGGTTTTTTTTCTCTGAAAATCTTTTCTAATTAGAATAAGGTATGAGAATGCTAGATCGGGTTGAGAAAATAACATCATTCTACGACGGTGGGGTAAAGTGGAGGGTTCTGAAAAATATCACCAAATGCAGCTTATTACAGTTTACAACACTTAAATAAATTTAAAAAATTCATAGGCCACATAGATCACAACAAGAATGCCAGCTCTTCTATGGAATTCTGGTCAAAGACAGGCCCATCGGGAGCTACAGAGAATCACAGCTGACCGCTGGCTTGCAAATTTTATCTCTCTCCCTTGAAGACACAGGTACCAAAGGGTGAGGGCCACACAGGGAGGGAAGCCTTCCTTAATTCCCGATGAGCACCACTTCTGAGAGTGAAGGATAGCCCTTTCCATCCTATCCTGACACAGGAAAGTATCTAGAAGCAAGAAAGGGTGACGAAAAAGGAAAACAAACAGAGCACACCCCAGTTTAAATGCAAATGACCTAACAGTGTGTTCATGTGCACACAAGGATCTCAGGAAGGCACGAGAAAGATGGGTCCAGAGGGTATATGATTTCTCTGCCCTTTATTCCTACTATTTACAGCAATTTATGTCGAATGTCACTTCCTGTATGGCAACCTCCCAGCTGCTTCTGTCGCTCTTGCTTGTGGCTCCTGAGACGGTCCACATGGCAACAATGCCTAGATCATACTATTCTTGATCAAAATGTTCCAGACACACGAGAGTAAATAAAAGGAGTGAAGGACAACATGAATTCACACAGAGGTAGTCTGTCTCAACAGTCATTGTCATAGTCTCGTTTCTACTCAATGACTACGCAAACAGATAAGGAACGCCAGCTACAAGACCCCAAGCCTTCTTACACGAGGAGCTGTGAGAATCGTACCTCAGGAGGAAACACTACAGAATAAATTCTGGGGCCAAACTGAGGAGATTTTAACCTAGATGGAGAGTATGCCTGGGGCTGGGTAGATGGCTTCTTGGATCAAAGCGCGTTCTGTGCAAATGTGACAAAATGAATCTCAGTCTCCAGTACCTACCAAAAGAAAAAACAATGGAAGAAAAAAGCGGGGGGAGGAGGAGGTGGCGGAGGGGGACATGGAAGAGGCATGGCCACGCACACCTGTAGCCCAGAACTGTAGGTAGCAGAAACTGGAAGATGAGCAGGACTTTGTTGGATGCCAGCCTAGCTCCAGGTTCAGGTTGGGGACAAGGCAGCACATACCCAACGATTTCCTCTACACCCGAGCAATGAGAGCATCGGCTCATACACACAGAAGCTACTGGGCTTATTTGCCTCTTACAGATTGAGGTGATCTTATCATTCACTCCTGTTACCTCTTGGAAAGACTGAGCAGCAGGCTCTATCCATTACGCAGGCTGCCCTCAGCATGACTAACAAATTTGAGGTACTGTCTTTTAAACTGTCAGCCATCAGAACTAGCTTTCATTTGTGGGACGCTAATAAATATCATGGCACGATTCTCCAGATAAGTTACCTTGGAGGCAGCGAAACCAAAACAAACGAACCCAGAAACCAATGGTGGCAAAGGGCAGACTTGTAGATACACCATTCTTAACGTCTAATTGCTACTCCAGAAAAATGTTTCCTCCCTCACCCCAGTATTTTAAACATTGTTCCAAATTCATCCCTAAAACTCACTGTAGCAAACACTGACTGCATCCCGGTGTCTAAGGACTTTTTTCCCTTGCCAGGCAAAAGGAGAAGATATAATGAGGGAATGCTTAGCAGGATAGGCCAATGATCCCGGGAGGGCAGCACATGGGAACAGAGCCTGTGCTGGCTCAGGGAGCGATTTACTTCAGACAGTTTCTTGTCACCTTTGAGAGGGCCAAGTGAACTGGCCAGAATTCTTGAACAATGACAGTGTGCCCTTCCTTAAAGTCAGTCAACTGTCCTCATGGGGGGAGGGAGGGCGGGGAGCTAACCTCAGCTTCAAAATTGCCTCGGAATGCCAGCAGGATAGCTGGCCAAGGCACTCCGTGTTCCAGGTTCAAACACAACTAGGCCTCACTGCATCTCAAGCCAGGCCGGAGGCCGGCAATAGCCTCAGTGTTTGTTGAAGTCTGCCTAGCAACTACTGGCAATTTCTGAAAGCACGTTCGGTCATCCTGGAAAAATAAACACCTGCCAATGAGAGAGAAAGGTTCGAAGTGGGTGCCTTTCCCTCCCAGAGAAGAAAGCTTGGGATAGCTTCCCTTCTGTGGAGGGAGGCACAGTGGCTGTAGCAAAGAGCAAGGAGGGTTGGGCTTATTGGTTCCAGAGAGGAGAGTGAATTTCTGCCCAGATACCAGTGTGACTCTCCAGAACATAAACCTCATGATACTCGGGAGAATTCTCACTGTGAAGAATTGACATTTACTTCCCTCAATATAATCATTTCCAGGCCCATCTATTCTCATATGGCACCTGTTTTCTCTCACTTAAATTTAAATACATATATGTGTGGCATGAAAGTAGAAAGGGCATTATGAGAGGGGAAAGGAAATCTAAAGTGAGAGGGGAAGAAAGCAAGAGGAAATTAATGAGCTCTATATGTCATGAAAGCAGAAGGGAGTACTATTTGAAGGGAAGTGGGGGACGGGGCAGCAAAAATCAGTGCATACATTTGTACATACATACATGAAAACATCACAACGAAACCCCTTATCTTTGTACATTCACTTTAAAAATCAATTTAAAAAACAAGAAAAGAAAAATAATTGACCTCTAACAATCACTGGGCTGGAAAAGCGGCCCAGCAGTTATAAGTGAATCTTACAGAAGACCTTAAGTTTAGTCACCAGCATTTGGGTGGCCCACAACTGCCTGTAGCTCAGACGCAAATAGATCAGGCGCCCTCTTCTGGCCTCTGCAGGCGCCTGCATTCGTGTGCACATACCCACACACAGGACACACAAAAACAGAGGACTAGAAATAAAATAAATCTTCAAAACTAATTTTGCCTCATTTTGACTTAAAGCATATGTAGAGCCGTATTAATGCTTTGAACACGCGCTGTGGCATGGCAGTGTAAATCATAGTCCACAAAATGGCTTTTAACTTAAATTTCTACTCTGGGAGGGCACGCGGGGGGGGGGGAGGGTTACTCTCAGGTTTCAAATGTCTTAAGTGTAGGAAAACTCCATTTTCTTCTCAGGAGGCTGGCCTTCCAAACAACATTAACAAGTTCAATTCAATTACAGTTTCAAAGGCTAAGAACATTTAAAAGTCAAAGCAGGAAAAATACTGCTCTTATCTAGTTGTTTCAATCACACTCAGGTGGCCCTGGACAGACAACCTCCCCAGAATCTTGAAAAGCACAAGCTGGGAGATGCCTCAAACACAGCTTGCCTGAAACACATGTGTCCTTAACGAAAACCAGAGGCTCCCAGGCCTGGGAGTAGGTGGGTCTGCGCACTGCACACTGCCCAAGTAAATATGAGAAAGAGTGGACTGTTGTTAGGATTTGACTCCAAGAGCTAAATTATCTCTCTCATACAACTGATCTTGCTCCCAGGCAGCAGCCAGTGCCAGGTTCTAGTGGTCCTGTGGTCCTGGATGGGTGGTGACAAGTATTGTGAGTCTCCCCCCGCCCTTTAAAATAAGCACAAAGCTTCAGAGCTTGCTCGAGGATTAAGGATGGCTTGGTATAATGCTTGAACCATGGTAGAGACCTGGGAAAGAATGTAAGTATATGCTGTAAGCATTGACCATGCTAGAACTAATAGTAATAAAATCAATAATGCAGGCCAGATAAGAACCTAGCATGCTCTGAGAAATAGCATCCATGGAGGTTGTCTCCTGATTGTATTAAGGCTTGTCCTGAATAAATTCATTTCTAGCTCTTGTAGAGTTATTTCTAGTTAAATTAGCACATAGTAAGTAACAAGTATATTACATCCTACACATAAATAGAACAAAAGTCATGGGCTGGAGGAATGTAGCTCAGCTGGTACAGGGCTTGTTCGGTATGCATGAAGCCCTGGGCTGGATCCGTGGCATTGTGTAAGCTGGGTATGATGACACAGTACCTGAAATCCTAGTACTTGAAAGGTGAAAGCAAGAAAATACGAAGTTCAAGGTCACCGTTGGATACATAGAAAGTTTGAGGCTAATATAAGTGGCATAAGACCCTGTCTTAGAAATATGATTCAATGGAAAAAGAACAAAAGGACAAGTCAAACAGTAAGAGACGCGCCTAGGTTGGTGGGGTGCCTGCATGCACCCCGTATCTCCTCGAGGAAGGTACAGAAGCCTGTCCAAAGCTTGGTCAGCAGTCAAGTCTGCGGTCTTCCAGAGCCCCTGGTCTGTTTTCCACATTCTGAACCTGGGAGTCATGTAGGCTTCCTCTTCAGCTCTGTCCACAGGGGAAGCTTGGGCTCCTCATTCAAACTTTCTGTCCCTCACCTTGGGATATGGCCAGCTGTCCCTTTCTCTTGCACTTAACTTTTCAGTTTTTGGTTCTAGATTTTGATTGCTAAAGCATTTCCAATCCCTTTCTGGAAGAAGGGATAAGATGACGTAGTGTGAAACTCTCATTTCTGCCCCATTCAGAATCCACTCTGTGAATGCCGGAATCACGCAGTTCAATTCAGCCTCACCTAGCTCAGATTTGATTGTAACTGAAGACGCCTCTGAGGGTCTGGTGGTGATTGGCAACTGTACAGGGAACTGCTTCAGGAAATGTCCAGGATGCTTGGCAAAATGAGAAACGAAGGGAAAAGACAGCAAGTACTGCAATCAGACGAGAGCACCAAACTGATTACACAATCACTTCCCACAGCCAGGCTCTCTCTGGAGCCATGTGATCAAGGGTACCATCCCTCCCTTCAATATTCACGTCCCAACTTCTCTGTGAAATGTCATAAAACCTTTGGAGGCCAAACCAACAACAGAGACTTCAATGCCCTAGTTTACAGTGAGAAGTTCAACTTTTATCTTTAAATAATGGTTAGCTTAAAGGGGCAAAAATCACACAACTTTATTCCCCAGCATCTAGGAAGGGACAACTGGTTGACCCACTATTAGTAAATGACACTTGTAGGCATAAAGGTATAAGAAAGGTAAGGAGGAATGACCCATGTTTCCAGAGCACATGGGGCTTGGGTGACCTCCGTAATAAAGGCTTGTGCGGTCAGGCCCAGCGGCTAAATGGCTTCCCTCAACCAATGACTACAAGTCGGAGTCTGAACACAAAGTCTGCAGATGTCCTCAAGTCACCAGGAACTTGTTACAGGAAAAGTTCCACAACATTCCAGGAAGAAAGCCAGCCTCGAAATCATCTCTGTGACCTCCTCCTCTCCCTGACCAGCGTCATTGTTTTATGTTCTAGGACACAGCACACATGGACTGAATAAACATTGCAGGGAAGATGGGCCAGGATCTACACAGAACAGAATTCAGCTCTTGACCCCTGAAGCCTCCACACCTCAGGGCTAAGAAGCATCCAGTTACCCTTGAATCCCAGAGCCCAGCTCACCCCTCACAGAGCGGAGACCTCCTTAGCCACTTTTCTAGGCAGGTTGTACTACCAGGTAATTAGCAATTACCTTTAGAGTAACTGGGATTTGTTCACTGGCTAATGCCAGCCTCTCAGAACCCTGGCTACTTCCATGTTAGCACAAATCTGGATACCCCTACAACTTCACAATTTGCCTTTTCAGCTAAGTAGTTTTGTATCTAGGCTCAATTGTAAGTCTGACCCTGTGCACATACGGCTGTCTAAATATCAGAGTAGATGTGGGTGGGTGGCTTGTTGACAGCAAGAGCCCCTTAAGTAGAACACTTTGTGCTCTTAGACTGTCTACTTAAAAATGATTAAAGTAATGATGTTTTCCCTATGTGTACTTTGCTATGATTTTATTATCAATTCCCTTGAAGGAACTCTCCTGTACAGAAGCACATGGCTGGGCACACAGTCAGCTCATCCATCTTTAGAGAGGGTGGCTAGGGTTTCCTAAAAGCCCAGTGACAGCTTCGCTGGATCCCTACAATTGAGTGAGTCAGTCCTTGAGTACCCTGAGGCATGCAGGCTCTCCCTCCTCCTCTCAGCCTCCTGAGACAAACTCCACAGCAGGATGGAGAAGAGTCAAGGTCGAGGGTGGGTGCCAAGGTGTCCTCTGACCCTACGAAGGGCAACATCTGTATCAATGCCTAAAACAATTCCCAACAAGAAGAAAGGGCAGCAGCTCCCCCTGACCATGCACTGGCCCAAGACAAACAGAGCACATCCAACGGGCAGATGATGAATAGCAGCCATCAGCAGACAGTTTCGTCACATCATTTCCTGGGGATTGGACTGTTTGGGTTGGAATAAATCCCTCCCCATCTGTGGGCACTCTATAAAAAGAACTTATCTATGGATGGCCTTGACATTGACAGTTGATGGAACAAGAACACCAAATGAGATGTCTTGCTCTTCCCTCCAAGGCTCAGCTGTAAGAAATGCATTGTTGTTCAGAAGACCTGTATAATTCCAAATAAGGCAATTAAGAGAAAATGTAATTATATTCTTAATGGGAAATGTTTCTTAAATGTTTTAGTCTACATTAGAAGGCAAAGACCTGCTTTCTAAAACTGAAACAATACTTAAGCTTTCCATGTATTCAAAGAAAAAAATTATTCTTTAAAAACGTTGTTTCTCCATCGATGTGGCCATCAATGTAAAAAGCCCACACCTATTTCTCTCCTAACTGTGCTAAAGTAGGAGATTACGCTGTTTACATATTTTTGTAGATTTTGTCTATATCCTACAGTCAAATTCCATGAATCTCATGATGTTAGAATCTGTGGTGGAATTGTTCATGTTACATTCTCAAGGTCCAACCAGTACTGGCACACACTAAGACACTCAAAAACAATTGTGTGTCTGTGTGTCTGTGCATGTATATGTGTTAAATGCATGTGTATGTGTATTTAGTATACTGTAGTGTAGTCCATGTGCAGGAGTTAAGGTACACTTGCCCATAGTGCGTGTGTGGAGGTCAGAGTTCTATGCCCAGTGTCATCCTCAGTTGCTCTTTACCTTGTTTATTTATTTATTTTTATTTAGGGACAGAGTCTCTCATTGAGTCTGGAACTCACAAACTGACTAAGCTGACTGCCCAATTCTCTTCCGGGCTCCACCCCTCTCAGCCCTTCCTCCCTTCAGTTCCAGGGCTGCAGGCAAGCACCAGCACAACAGGATGTTCTACATAGATGCTGGAAACCCAAACTCAGGCCCCCATGCTTGTGTACAGCTGTTTTACCTACTAAGCCATCTCTTCTAATTTGTAATTTTTTAATGAATAAGTTTATCATTTCCTTCACTCATTTTTCCAACACTACTGAGTCCCTTTTTAATCCATGGCTATAATAAAGCAGGCTACGATTCAACAGATGCACGTGTGTGTGTGTGTGTGTGTGTGTGTGTGTGTGTGTGTGTGTGTGTGTGTGAGGGGGGGGAGGGGAGAGGGAAAGGGAGAGGGAGAGGGAGAGAAAATCTTCAGTAATACAGGAAGGCGTTTCTTGGGATTCTAATTTTACTTGTAACATTTTCACTAATAAAGAAGCTAAACTACAGCCTTCTTTGAAAACTACAGATGGCTGATTATTCCATGGTAGCTTGTTTGTAGGCAAACATTTTGGTACAAGCACTCAATAATAATAATAATAATAATAATAATAATACAATATCCATATATATAATAATATCAGCTTCTTTTTACACAGCCAGTACCATTTAGTATCAATAGAGTCAACACATCCACAGTGAATGCTGTCTCGGAGAGAGGAAGGATAATTGTGTTGCACTGTCACTAAACAGACATCCACACTGGATGGAAAACCAGAGCAACAAGTACAATGCAGGCTCGAATCTTTCTTCAACTCAATCCTTCGTAAGTGGTGTAGGCTGCTTAGTTCACTGGACATTGCTTCTAGCAGGAAAGGAAATACATGATCACTCTGGTTTGTTTTTTATTAAAATTAGCTACTCCCATCCATATCCTACTTAGTCAAGAGCTGGGTGCGAGGTACGGGGCTAAAAAGAAGGCCCCTGCTAGATCAGACTGTATCATGTTCAAGAAGATTAATTGGATTTAATTTTGGCAGCAAGTATCAATCATCAAAAATCTTGTGACACACTCACTGAGAAGTTCAAGGAAAAATCAAAGCCTTGGAAAACACAGAAGAACTATGTACCTCTCACATGAAGCAAATACCCAGTAAGCTGAACCTTCAACCCAAAACTTAAGAGAATGGATGTCTCTTACACCAAACCAATAGAATTTTGTTTTGTTTTGTTTTGAGATGGGGTCTTATGTAATCCATGGTGGCCTTAAACTTGCTAAGTAGATGAGGACAGCCTTGAACTCTTGATTCTCTTGCCTTTGCCTCCTGAGTGCTGGGATTGAATGTGTGCACTACTCTGCTCAGTTTATATGGTACAAGGGATTGAAGCTGGAACTTTAGGCATGTTGGGTTAGCCTCCTGCCAACAGAGCACATCTCCAGCTCGAACACATCATTTTAGTTAAACAAAGGAGATACGCTAAGACCCACCATGCATGTTGATGACACCCCAGTCCATATCTCAAAGATTGCCAAGAGTGCACCTTAGGTGTTCTGCCACAAAACAGGGAGTATCAACTAGCTTCATTTAGCCGTATCTCAGTGTCTAAAAATATCAATTAAAGCATCATGGTGAATACCATAAACATGTGTATTTGTCAATTGAATAGGGGAAGAAGACAAGAAAGAAGGAAAGAAGAGAAGGATTCCAGGGCACTGCAGACCTGAAGCCCATGCCGACACTGATGAATCAGGAGCAGCGTGCATGAAGGAACCCTGTTGTTAGGCTGTCCTTCCTCTGAGCTCTCCAACCTGTGCACTTTTCAGGACAATAAGCTATGGCTCCCTTAGCACAGGGAGGCACTGGGACCTCTCACTCATCTCCCTGTGCCACAAGCCCCAGGCCTTTATTGCTCTCTGACTGACACATGGGCTCTCTGGAAGAGGGGGCATTCTAGTCTGTGAACTCTGAGTAGCTCACGTGTTGTAACTGTTCACAATGAGACATGATCAGTATCTCAGAGACACCCAGACCGGAAGAGGGAAGGGAAGATGAAAGATGGGGCGAACCTGAGACAGGGAGATGGATAGAGGGATTACAAGAGCCAAATAAATGAAGCTTTTGCCTTTTAACTATGACTTCAACGATAACAATTCAGATTCAATGTTTGCAAAGAATAAACAACTACTTCCCTTATTCCCCACCCCATCTCTCTCTTCCGCCCTCCACCCCAGCTCCCTCCTTCCCTTCTTTCAGAGAGATTGCATTTAGGGCCTCATGCATACAAGGCAAGCACTCTATCACTGAGGACAGCCTAACTTTAGCCATTGTTTTTCAAATGGCCTTTTGAAAGTTCTCACCTTTACTTACCTGAAAGCACATTTGTTATTTTCTGTAAGATTAAATAGATGACTAAGAAAAAAAAAAAAACAGTCCATCTTCATAGGCAACTCTACGTATGTCCTCTACTGCCCCTGGATTATCCGTTCACTCCTGCTAAGACACTATTTCCAGCCCTGTCTTCACCCCCTGAATATTGTCTCTAACACCCCTACTTCAACTTCAAAGTTAACATAGTAAACACAATTCTGCTTTGTCCTCCAAAATTGCTCTCCAGTAGCTGTTCCCTGCCTGCAGAATTCTATAAGAAACAGCAGTCACCCCTCATTCTTCCCTGCTATTCCTCTTCCTTTATGACATGTTACAAAGATCCTTTACCATCATCTTTTATATCTGCCTCTTTATCTTCAGGCATACCTCCCCTAAAATCCCCAAGTCGACTTTGCTCCACTGTTTAGGCAGCTTTCCTGGACCACCATGGCACTTGCTTACTTGATGCCCCTGGCCCACCAGGCTGGCACTGTCTGTGATACCACTGTTACCCACGCTGACCCCCAACAACACTCACACTTAGTCCTTCTCAAGTCTAACAGGAAAACCCTTACTCAATACTAACGACCCTGCACAGTGTTCTGTCATGGCACCAACACCCACCCCAGCAGGTCCTACAAGTTCCTGAACCGCCCCTGGATGCCTCTCCTTACCAGTGCAAAGGGTTCTAGAGCTACAGCTTGAACTTGGGGTGCTCACGGAAAGTGGACACCACACACAGGAATTGGAGTCACAGACACTATGGTTGATATACAAAAGACTCCCTGAGAAACAAAAAGCCCAGAATTTCCAAAACGATCTTGTACAACAACAGATCATCTGGAGGTATCTCCATCCCTGACCTCAAGCTGTACTACAGAGCAATAGCAATAAAAACTGCATGGTATTGGCATAGAAACAGAATAGTAGATCGATGGAACCGAATAGAAGACCCAGAAATAAACCCACACACCTATGGAAACTTGATTTTTGATAAAGAAGCCAAATCCATCCAATAGAAAAAAGACGGCATCTTCAACAAATGGTGTTGGACCAACTGGATGTCTATATGCAGAAAAATGAAAATAGATCCATATTTATCACCTTGCACAAAACTAAAGTCCGAGTGGATCAAAGACCTCAACATAATACCGGACACATTAAATCCATTAGAAGAAAAAGTGGGAAAGACCCTAGAACTCATTGGCACAGGAGACTACTTCCTGAACAGAACACCAACAGCACAGGCTCTAAGAACAACAATCAATAAATGGGACCTCATAAAACTGAAAAGCTTCTGTAAAGCAAAAGACACTGTCATCAAAACTAAATGACAGCCTACAGACTGGGAAAGGATCTTCATCAACCCTACATCTGACAGAGGGCTAATATCCAG
>CM053756.1:44996901-45101739 GCA_028658305.1 Pachyuromys duprasi
AAGAGGACCTGGGGTAAGAGGATTAATCCTCACTTAGAAAGTCAAATGGAACGGACATTGGATGTAGAAGAAAACAAGTAGCAGGACAAGAGCCTACCACAGAGGGCCTTGGAAAGACTCTTCCTAACAGGGTATCAAAGCAAAGATTAAGAAACATAACCAACCCTTTGGCAGAGTGCAGGAAATCATATGAAAGAAGGGGGAGTTAGTATGACCTGGAGAGATCAGGAGCTCCACAAGGTTCAAATGTATCAGGGCACAGGAGTCTTTTATGAGACTGTCTCTCCAACCAAGGACCAAGTATGGTTATAACCTAGAACCCCTGCTTGTATGTAGCAAATGGTAGCTCAATACCCAAGTGGGTATACTAGTAAGGGGAACAAGGACTATTTTGGACATGAACTCAATGGCTGGCTCTTCAACCTCCCCCCCACCCCACCCCTGAGGGAGAAGCAGCCTTGCTAGGCCACAGAAGAGGACATTGTAGCCATTCCTGAAGAGACCTGATAAGCTAGAGTTAGATGGAAGGGGAGGAGGTCCTCCCCTATCAGTGGACTTGGAAAGGTGCAGGGAAGAGATGAGGGAGGGAAGGAGGGATAGGGAGGGAATGCGGGAGGGGGCTATGGTTGGGATACAAAGTACATAACCTGTGATTAATATAAAATAAAAGTGAAAAAATTAAAAATCTGAAAACAACAAAATCCTCATACTATAGCTATTCAAGTGCTGGTTGGATGTAATAAGCTTGTCATCATTCTTTCATTGAAAAAAAAATACTGGAAATGTATCTTAGAATCTTGACCTGGAAAAAGAAATAAAAAATAATGACGTGCATTTTTACAGTGAAAAAAAAAAAAAAAACAACTCCTTGAGCTGCAGAAATAAATGACCACCCCCGGCACAAGTCACTTGTAGAGCCCATTCTGCCAAATAAAACATAGCTGTTTTTGCATAAGAAATGAACCTCAGTTTGTCCTGGTGCCTTCAATCAATCCTATTCAGGCCACAACCTTTCTGTCCCCAGAGATTTCTTACTTCATGATATAGAATTAACAGAATAGGGTTCTAAAGGTGCCCAACGACCTTACTGCTTGTCAGTTTACTGTATCACTAACATGAGAAAGGGGAGGTGAGAAGGGGGAAGGAGAGAGAGGGTTAAAGAGAACTGCAAGAGGAAAAGAGTATCTATAGGTAATAAAACCCTGTTTACCTCTAAAACATAAGATATGACAACATCTACATGGAAACAAATTGGCTCCAGGGTAGTGCTCAATCGCAGAGCATATGCTGGCTCACTCAAAGTCCTGGGTCCAATCCCCAGTATTGCAAAGGAGAAATGAATTTTAAAGATCCAATCAGTAAATGAGACAGAAGAAAAGGATCTCCAGACACCACCACTCAGCTCTACGCGGACACAAGTTGCCAAAAGTATTCTAGAATCGCACGTGCCTTCAGAGGGAGGCCTCATCCCATGATGCTGGCAGCTGTGCAACTGTCCTCCATCGTTTAGAGCTGCAGGCTGTAAAAGGAGGGGGTCTTCTGTCAAACAAACCTCTACTTAGGCTTGTTAAACTGCCCTTCTGCCCTACTACCCAGTGTGAACATATTCTGTCAAGTCATTCTGCTACCAGTCCTATGAGAAATCACCCCTTTCTCTGCGAGAGAGCTGACACCCAGCATCTAAGTGGCCTGTCCTACATGGTGCAGCCACTGGCTGCCTTGGTGCTGAAGGCCAGATCTTGTGGCTCCTACCTCAATGTGCCATCACTGTCTCGGGAGCATTCAGATTATCCCTGACTTCCACCACAGCTTCTCAAGAAACCCATAGCATCTTTGTGTATATGCTAGGAGGAGACTCAGTACTGTAAGCAGTGACCTTTGAAGCACCTTGAATTCCAATTAACAAAAAGAGAGATGTGAGATTGCCTTCTCCTTGAAAGAGTGTGTGGATTTGGGGGAGATGAGATTTCAGGCAGAAGAGTCACACAGCAGCCATCTGCTCATGACTTAGGCAAATGGCTTCAGTCCCCACGGTCCTGTTTTTCCCATCCTTCCAGTAATGTAGGAATCTACCGAGGTCCCCCAACAAAACATGAACAAAGTCCCTTAGTCCTAATCAGATACACAGAGTTCAGAAGCTAGATGGATTGTATTAACTCAAAAGAACTGAGGAGTGTAAGAAAATCAATGATCATGAAACCGAAACAGACTGATGATGGAGAAAAAGAACATACAGTAAAAAAAAGAGAAAAAAGAAAAGAAAGAAAGGGGGAATACTGGCACAAGCTAGCTCAGCTTGAATCTCCCATGGCGGCTGACTGTGAGCTAGCAACCAGGCAGAGGACCTGCTGACAACTAGGATAACAAAAGACTCTAGAAGGGGCGTTTATGGCTCGGCTTGTTTGTTGTTCTATTGCCAACAGAGTGGAGAAGTACAGCCTGGACACTGGCCCAAGGAGCAACAGGAATCGGGGTTGCGTAAAGAGAAAGAAATTGGACTTCCAAGGACAGGTTAATGCCAAATTTTGCTTTACCTAAGAGACTGAAGAAACAATTGAATAAAGTCTGAGGGTGGATATTACTAAGTGCTAACGGTCTGTACTTTGAGGAAGAAGCCGTGTATACTCTAACGTTCAGGAGGCGCATCAGAAAGTCCCACAGCGACACGGACTCCAGTCAGCGAAAGAAAAGTTTCCAAGCAACTCACTGACTGCCGAATGCTGCAGGCTCCACTTCTTCACAAAAACAAATTTTACTTAATAAAATAATATTGGGACATGCTACATAGCATTATGCTCCCATAACAAAAGACTAAAAGACTAAAAGGTGCCGATGACTAAATAACTCAAGTGAAGAAACTTTTTTTTTTTTTTAAGGAAAGAACTCTCTGGACTGTATGAGGCAGTTAAGACTTCTCCGCGATAATGTTTTTATTCACGTGGTAAGTTTTGACACCAGACAAAACTAATGCTTCACAATACATCCTCCTGAAAAAAAAAATCAGACCACACAACATCAAGTTTTTGTGTGTGAGTACAAGTGTGAGAGCACACGCAGAGGTCCAAAGTTGATGTCTGTGTCTTCCTCAATTGCCCTCCACTTATATTTACTGCAGGGGGACCTCCTGGGTGAACCCAGAGTTCTCTGGTCAGCTGGTCTGTCTCTCTAGATTGCTGCTTCCAGCGCATTCTAGGCACATGAACTCTCCAGCCAGCCTTCAAAGCACGTGTTTTACCCACAAAGCTATCTCCCCAGCCTGGGTACGCTGAATTTTAAGAAAACGAAGCTGAACACGAAGTTCTAAGCTGTGTATAAATGACACAGTACAATAAATAAGTTACATAGTTATAGATAATTAATTGTGCACATGACTAAAAAAAACTGCTGTTATCAGCACTAGCGATCAGCATGGTTATCAGCGTGAGTGCAAAATCTCTCTCTGCCATTACCCACACTTTGTCTCAGTGGCTTCAAGTCACCTGGCCAACTTTTAAAGAATCAACGTCCATCCCTGACTCTCTATCAGGACAACTAAACTAGAACCTTCCATCAGCACATACGCAGGTGAAAATCCCACAAGCAGGCACGTAGAAAGTCACGACACTGCTTTGGACTTTCACATTCCCTCCAATTTTTAACACTAGGATTGAAGAAATGGAGAAAGCTGCAGCATGAATTCCAGTCAACCATGCAGCTGCAAGATCTGTCCCTCCCTTTCGACAGGCTGCTGGACCTCAGACACTCCTGGCCTTGCCCCTTCATACACATTCATCATTACACTGCTGGTTTAATGCTAATGGTAATGTGTGCTAAACTGATAGCCAACAATTCTTTTACTGTTACAAACAGAACCCGTTTTCCCATGCCTTGACTAATCTGAGTCATTTGTATCCATTTCTCATAAAGTTTTTGCTTCCTTTCCATAAGACAGGGCCAAAAATAAACTGCGACAGCCAAAACTTTCAACTTTCCCCCCACCCCTGAAAATACATTTTTAAATGACATATCACACAAGGATCAGAACTTGGTTAAATGTGGTAACTATTTATTTTATAGCCATTATCCTGAACTTGGAGGTTTTATGATCCAAAATATAATAAAGGCATCACCATAGCTGAGAACTCACATTGTAAAACCTCATTAAAAATGATCTTTGCTGAGAGTGCCATGGTTATTCAGGAAAGTGGGATTTACTTGTTCCTAACCCCAAGCTAAAAAAAGAGTCAGGGCAGAGCATCTTCCCAGGAGGCCTCCATTCCTGGGGCTCAAACTCCAGCGATCATCAGCATTGGCAAGGCAAACTCTGTTGCCAAGTATCTGGGCATTTTGAAGATTTTTTGATTTGGTTTGTGGGTTTTTGTTGTTGTTGTTGTTTTTGAGACAAATTCTGACACTGAAGTCCAGCTCACTCTATAAACCCAGGCTAGCCTGAAACTCACAGCAATCCTCCTGCCTTAGCCAACCAGGCGTGGAGGTTACAGGGATGAGCCACCACAACAGCATTTGCAACTGGTTTCAGATCTTTATCATCTCTGAGGAAACAATGTGTTGGTCAAATGATCAACTGGCTTTTGTAGATTCAAATCCTTCCACTAAACTTTATGACTTTCCAGTGAAGAACTAGAAAACATTATTAGCTCACATGAAATTATTTTATAAAGTTTAACCTGTTTTCTGAAAAAAGGAAAGAAATAGAGAGAAGGAAAAAGAGAAGGAAGGAAGGAAAAAAGGAAAAAAGGAAGGAACAAACAAGCAAGCAGGAAGGAGCATCTATGCCCATTGCCCTGCCTTGGCAAATGTGCCCATTGGTTCTTTTGCCAAAGATGTCTTTCCACAGAGCCCCCTTTAGGTAGGGCTGTCAGTCTAGAAGACACTATAACCCTATCTAAACCGTCCCCAGAAGCTCATCGACAGGCCTTTCTTCCCCTACCCTGTCCCCACCCACACACACACACACTCACTCAGCATACCAACTACACTTCTAAAGAAGGCACTCTTTGAAAATAAAAATCCTACTGAACACAAGGACCTCAGGGAGGCCTTGAAGTCTCAAAAGTAGAAAAAAGGTTGCACCCCACATTTCCCCAATTTTGCACTCCTGCCCCACACATGACACAAGTCCTTCTCTTGTGCTGCTGGAGGACGAGAGCCATATGGGAACACCTATTCCTCCATGGCCAGCACCTCTAAGGAAGGCATCAGTGTCTGTGAGTGGTGTACACTATTCTGCTGTGAAGCTCTCTCTCTCTCTCTCTCCCCCACCACCCCCCACCAATGCCTCCTACTAAGGGCCCCATCCCTCAGACTCAAGCTTTTTGGAAGCCAGATTTGCCTCTTCTTTAGTGTTCCCCAGAGACCCATCAAACAGGAGGGCTTTGGAATTCCCTGCTCACCAGGGGACAGGTCTTATCACCAGGAGATGAAAAGGATAACATGGAGAAGAACTCAGACAGGAAGACACACATCCATGATCCCATGAAGCCCCAAGAAACATCACTTCCTCAAGTTTGCTAATACCGCCCTCTCAAGAGCTGGCTAGAACCAAAGAGAGCTTGTCCTCTCCTGATCTCCAGAGCTGAGGAGCAGGATACACCACAGCCTCCCCCAACAGCACCCGCCACCACAGAAGATCAACTTACACACAGAAACGCCAAGCGCCCGACAGCTTCGTGATCTCTTATTCTTCCTGGGAGATTAAGGTTCCCAAGTGACTCTAGCATAACTAGGCTCATGGGAAGACAGTTTTTCATCTTCTTCCAAAACAACAGCTAGTAAAAAACTCAAGAAAACAAGCCAAAAGGAAACATGGGGGCCTCTCCGTTGCACCTGTCCACAGCTTCACCTCTTGCTCAATGCCCTCATTCCCTGTCTGTCATCACGGTGACAACAAACAACAGAAACTGTGTGTGACCGGTGGTCACCTAGGGTGAGGAAAGTCTTCGGTCAGTGCACAGGGAAGGAAGGCATGCTCATAAGTTTCTAGACCATTCTCACTTTACCAGCGAGGGACAGGGAGCAGGGAAGGGGAGGGAGTGAAGTTGGGCAAAAAAAAATTAAAAGGAAACATGGCCAATTCATTTCTCCACCACTAAAATGCCCAAGACTACTCTTTTTCAGGAAAGAATTTACATCCAAATAAAATTTTTAAACTATAAAAGAGCCAGTTTATGAAAGCCACAACTGCTACGTATTTGACATCAGACAAATATGGATACTCAATCATTTAATTCAAGGGTCAAATTACTAAGAGAAGTATAAAGCAATAAAATGTTCCCCTGAACCATTATTTAGGAAAACAGAAATACTTACATACTGTACTGACTTCTCTGTGTGTCGGACATACACACACACACAGAGGGAGAGAGAGAGAACAGTATTAACGGGAACTAGAGAGATCACACAGCAGTTTAGAATACCTGCTGAAGTATTCCCCCTCTAGAACCCCAGTTCAGTTCCCAGTACCCATGACTGGCAGCTCACAGTCTCCCATAACTCCAGCTCCAGGGGCTCTGATGCCCTCTTCTGGATTCTGCAGGCTCTGCACTCAACTGTGTATGCACACTGCCATACACAGACACACATATTTAAAAATAAAAAAACAAATCTTTATTTTTAAAAAACCCTACATTTAAGTATAAAGATGCAGCATTTGAAACGGTGCCTCCATAAGCAACAGTTAACTGATTATTTTTAATAATGAGACAGAACCAGAGGCTTATGGGCCACACGACATGTATAGAAGAATGGCTGGTGGAGAACACAGCATGAATTTTCCTTCTCCACTACCCTTCCAACTAAAGACTAAGGTTGTCCTATCTAAAACAACTGATCTATCCATTCTGGGCTATAGGGGACCAGGCTTTCCTTGGAGCAAATTTTCCCTTAGATATCCGTATTCCCTAACTTTCCAGTTAAAAAAAAAATCCAAGAGCAATCTTTTTGCCTAAAGGGCAAGAGTTTTGGGGTAATAAATATATATTATTATTAGCCACCAAAGAGTATCTCTTTCAAGTTAGTTATGTTGTTAGCCCTTGTGGCCAGGCATGATTTACTGGTCCACTTCCAAAGAAACATACAATATGGGATTATAAAAATAAAATACTCCTTCATTTAAATTATGTGGTGTATGCTTTGGGGGGATTCTGTGGATAGCCCAGAGTAGAGGGAGTCCTGATGTTCCCATCAAAGGCCATGGAGATACTAAGTGGACTTCATCTTCATTAGCCATCAGGACACAAATACCTAACAGCCTTTGGCTTTGGTGAGTCATGCTGGGAATACAACACTGCACCCTTCCCCACCTTATACACAGTAACACATTTCCCTGCCAAGAAAGGCCTGATTAGGATCTTTTTCACAAGAGGGGGGAGGGAGGGATGAAAAGGAAACAGGATAGACAATGAGTAAGCCATGAACAACTGCCCCGGGAGAGAAAAAAACCACAAAGGAAAAAAAAGAAAAGAACCTGGAAGATCACTTCCATGTGTTGAGATGAAAGTTGCTGTTAGGTGTGGAAAAGGAACGAGAGAGGACACTGATAAACTGGGCCACTCCCTCCTTTGTAAAGAATGGACAGAGCCAAAAAAATAAAAGATATAACTGCTAAGGAACTTTGTAAAACAAGCCTCTCACATGTGTGTGCAAGCACACACACACACAAAGTGCATCTAATACAAATAGTTTAATTTATATCCCTGTTACCCAGAAAACACTGAAAATCGCATACGTGTCTAAAAAGATGAAGAGTAAGTACATCTACAGTTCTCTTCCAGCATAACAGATGGATGAGATCACCAGTTGATTCTTCTCCCTTTTCACACTGATTATATTTTTATTCTCGACAATTTAGAAACAGCTTACAGTGATGACAACAGAAAATGGAATAAATGACGGGCAATTGAAATAAGTCAGTAAGTGAATAATATGTCCAAATGAAAACACAAATTTAATAAACATTTACTGTTTTGGTCAATTTCTCTGTGACGGTGAAAATTTTCTACAGACTCATTGCCTCCATTAAAAGTTGAAGAGGTTTAAGTTTTCCCTCCAGAATTCTATACCCCCGGGATCCTATGCAGAAACAGGGCCACTACATAAGCAGTAAGCTAAAATGTGACCACATTTTATGGGTATGTGATGGCTAGTTTTATGTCAACTTGACACAAGTTTTAGTCATCTGGGAAAAGGAAACCTCAACTGGGAAATTGCCTCCTTAATGTCAGGCTGTGATCAAGCCCATATTCGCTTAGTGATTGACGTGGGAGGCCCAGCCCACTGAAGGTGGTGTCTTATCCCCAGGCTGGTGGTCCTGGATGCTATAGGAAAGCAGGCTAAACAAACCATGGTGAGCAAGCCAGGAAGCAGCACTCTTCCATGGCCCCTATATCAGCTCCTGCCTCCAGGTTCCTGCCCTGTCTAAGTTCCTGCCTTGACTGCCACCGATGACGAACTGTGTTATACAAATGTGAGCAAAATAAATCTTTTTTCTATTCAAGTTGCCTTCAGCCATGGTGTTTGATCACAGCACCATAATAACCCTAACCAAAACAGAAACTGGCACCAGGATAATGGGCTATCCTGACCTGACCATATCTTGGGGAGGACTGTAGAAGGATTTTGGAACCTTCAGCGCTTGGTGGTGAGCTGTTCTATGGGAGCTTGGAAATGTTGAGAGTAAAGCAGACAATGGAGCCCTGGCCTGTGAGGCGTCAGAGGGAAGCAAGGACTATCCAGGATGTTTAACATTTGGAATTAAGAACACATGGTTCTGTTCAGCTGGGCCTGAAGAATCAGCTGTGATTAACGAGAGACCAGCAACATTTGGGGTGAAATCTTGTAGAAAGTGTTTCCTCAGGGTCAGTGCACAGAAGCAGTGCTCCTGAGGCAGCCAAGGTGGCAGCTGAACTTTGTCATGTGGAAGAGTACCCCAGGTTGTACTTGTTTTGAAGCATGAGGGAGGCATGGAGAGCAGCTAAGGCTTGGCACTGTGAAAGGTCAGAAGAGGCCATCCATGAAGGTGCAGCCTCAGGGGCAACTGAAGCCCCAGGATTGAAGGGGTCACAAACAGAAGCCCAGGCTTGGTACTGAGTGAAAGGTTAGAGACCTTGAAGAGAGCCCAGGAGAAGGTGCAGCCCCCAGCACTTTGGAGATGCCAGGACCATGGAACAATGGCCAAAGAGAGCAGTGGCCATGGGGTGGAGCCAGCCTGAGCCTATGAGAGGAGCTGTGTGGCCTGAGGCACAGCTTTTAGGGGAGCCCAGAAGACTGTGAACAAATCCCAGACATTGGACTCTGGAGTTATCTATATCGCTGGAGTTTGGTTTTCTTTGATTTGATTGTGACTGTGCCCTGGTCCTTTCCTCCTGGAAGAAGGAAGTCAAGCCAGCAAGCAGCACCCCTCTGTGGTCTCTGCATCAGCTTCTGCCTCCAAGTTTCTGCCCTGTGTGACTTCTCTCTTTGTCACTGATGATGCACAGTGATACCAAAGTATAATCAAAATAAGCCCTTTTCCCATCAAGTCGCTTTGAGACACAGCAGTAGTCACCCTAACCAAGACAAACAAGAAAGCTTAGACACATACAGAAGGCTCTGAGAAGGTGCAGTAGGAAGCAGGTGGTGTTGGGATGAACCACACCTCAGCCAATGAGAAGATTGGTGTGGATCAGAGCCTCCCCCGTGGCCCTCAAATGGACCCCGTCTGCACCCCAAACCTTGCACAGCTAGACTCTAGACCTGAGAGAAAACACGCTCTTCACAAGGAATGGGGATCCCTATGTGGCTCTGAGAGCACAGGGACACAAAAAGCATGCCACACAAAGGCTCTTCACGCAATCCACACATCTTCCTAACAATTTAGCTTTTGGTAGGTAGTACCCACAGAAGCAGTTTCCTTTTCCTCCAAACGCCCCCAGCCTTCTCCTCTCTCTCCTTACCCTAACAGCAGTTATGTGTTTCACTTCCTGCCCAGGCCTGGCCTCACCACCACAGCATGCATCTCCTTGACACAGCCATCCACTTTCTCAAAGCCTGTACACAGAGGTGGTGGCAGCCGGACTCAAATGCGGGCGTGCTGCTCCAATGCCTTCAGGAGCAACCCAGCTGCACAGCAAGAGCTTGGGTCTCTCTAACTGCAAGATGGGACAAAGCAACCAGAAAGCTCGAATGTTTCTAGAATGTTGAAAGCCAACAGAAAAATAAAAATAAAAAAGGAAGTCTGTACTGACCCCCAAACTCTCTGAATCTGTTCTTTAAGCCACGGTATTGTTGGGTTTCCCCATGACAGCAAATTCCTTAAGTCTTTAACTCCAGCAGAGCATTAAGGACATAAAACATTTCAAAACCATGCATGGTGTGGAAAAGCACAGATCTGGGAAAAGCCGAACACCACAACCCATTTTTAACAAAACAAACAAGCAAACAAACTAACAAAACAATAGGTATGGTGGAGCATACCGGTAATCCCAGTTCCAGAAAGGCAGAGACAGGCGAGGCCGGGAGGCTCACTGGCTAAGGAGTCTCACCTACTCGGTGACTTCTAGACTAACCAAGAAAGTCTGTCCCAAAAAGCAGGGTAGCAAGCCACTGAGAAAGACACTCTACATTTTGATCTCTGGCTTCCACATGCACATACACAAATTTGTACACACATCAGCACATGTGCAGAGAAAGAGAGAGAGGGGGAGAGAGAGAAGACAAGGGAGAGACAGATGGCTTTGGTAGAAGCAATAACTGTAATTGTGTGGGAGAAGTTCAAGGTGCAGAAAGACAGTAACCATGGTAGCTTCAAAGATAAAATAAATAAATAAATAAACCTTTGACAACTTTACTGATAAATTCTAGTTTAAACCGTGGCATTCTATATTCCCTATTCCAAATGACATATTCTATTTTTTTCTAATTTGAAAAGGCTAAAAAGAGAGTAATTTAGCATATTTCAGTGAGTATGCTCATGTTGATACGGCTTTTGCATAGATTTCCCTGACACATAAGGCAAAATGGCAAGTCTCCTGTCCCCTTCATCAGGAAGAGTCATGATGGAGGAGAAAAACCACCAGACAGATTGAACCTGACTCTCAGAAACAGAGGAATTTAAACTTTTGTGTGGCACACACACACCCCTAAAAGTGAAAGACACCCCAGCAGTTAGAAGAGAGAAAGCACCCCTTCACAGACACACATTGAACACCAGGTGTACAGGCTCACACCTGTAATCCCAGCACTGATGCTGAGACAGGAGAACTCCCCTAGGTTTAAGTCCAGCCTGGCCTACAGAGCAAGACCCTGTCTCAAACAAACAGATGCTAGGGAGCTTCCATGTGTCACTATGGGAAACTAGTGGTGTTTGCGGTGAAGTGACAGTTCCTCCTTGCCTCATTTCACGGCAGAAGGACCATGGTTCTTTTTCTGTCTGGTCCAAACACTGTCCTTTCCTGTAACCTCAGACCTCTGCCATTTATCGGGTTTTCCAGAATGAGCTTTCGAAGGCTTTGAGGGCACCAGTCCCTCCCGCTACAAACCTACGGACCCTTTTCACCCGAAGACAAGAGCGGCCTCTGCACTTCCAAGCCAGAGCCTGGGGAGCACATATGTTCCTGGATTTGGACATGTGTTTCCATTTACGCTGATGTGATCTATATATACACACCCACAGAGAGTGATAAATATTAGCCAATCTTCTAAGAATGAAAGTCCTGTAGGGCAGTGTGGACTGTTTTCATTTGGCTTTTAATGTGTCCGGATTGAAGAGTTCTAAAAGCTCTTCCCAACTCTCTGTAAGATGAAGAGTGATAATGTAGAAAGCCCACCCTCCCCACACCCCTCTCATGTCCCAAACAGCATCTGTTTAGGCTACTTCTGCCAGCTAGAGGCAGATCTGCGACTATGGCTGGCTATGATTCTCTGGCCACTAGCTTCTCTGGTCCCGCCCCTCCCAGCCAGCCTGTCCCAGCTCACTACTCAGGAACTGAGTATAATCTGGACATGAACCAGTGTCACTGTAGGCACAAGAGCCTCAATAGCTTACAGGGCTCTGCTGTGGAAGCTCAAAGTGGGGGTATCAGACCAGTGGCCAATACTATCTGGCCCCACATCATCCTTAGGTGTTTAGATTTAAACCCCTCTTTCCATGCATTTATGTGTGTTCATGAGAGCCCAGATACAACCTTAGCTTTCGTCCTCATCTGCCTCCTTGGAGACAGAGTCTCTCACAGGAGAACTCAACAATTAGGGGATACTGGCTTGCCAGTGACCCCCATGGACCTGCGTAGCTTTACTTCCCAGGATCTGGCATGAAAAGCACCCACCACCATGGTTGTTTTTGTTTTTGGTTTTTTTCACTTGGGTTCTGGGAATTGGACTCTGTTCCTCATGATCACCTTTGCAAGTGCTTTGCTGATTGAACCACCCCATCCCCCAGCCCCAAACTTGAACATCATTTAGGAAAGATCTCCCTGACCAAGGAACACTCTTTATGATATGGGATCATGCACCTCACCTAATATAAGGAACCCTAAGTGTCTAAGTACAGAGACTGTTCACAGTTCTGGCTCTTTGCCTAGAATGCCCTTGCATACCCACTCCTGCTGTGAATTCATATGAATATGTCACCAGGTACTAGATAGTCTCCCAAGGCAGCATACTTGCCTGGCTGGGGTTTTGGTCTCTCTAGCATGCAGCCTATGACAGGTAAATAAATACTTTCAAAATGAAAAAACAATCTGAGCCCTAGGTGTAAAGAAGCCTGCTCTTAAAACTCTTAGATGGAAACAGACAAATGATGAATTTGACAACACACACACACCACCACCACCAAAAGTGGACTGCATGGAAGACCAGAGAATGAAGACTTTCCGATTGCCCTCTCCAGTAGCACTTAACCTAATCCATAGTCCCAGCTTCCTCTGCCATGGCTGTTTGTCTGGACATGCTCTCTGAATCCAAACACAAGGGTATAGGTACAATAAGGAGAAAAGGGGGAAAAAATAACTATGGACACCAGTCCATCTTTTCAAAAGAAAAGGCCTCTTCCCACATGAAAGACTTCCTGAGAAGGAAAACTCAAATTCATCAGCCAGCATCCCAGTTTCTCATCATCATCTTTTCAACTGGACTTGACCATGTTTTCCCTTGCATGGTTGGCCCAAATGGCCTCATTGAACATCAAAACATGCAGGGAACAGCAGGGACGGGATAGGCACAGTAGCCAATCTTGAGCAAGCAGGTCTCAAGGGCCACCTTGTACTGGTTACAGTCCCTGACCCATTTCCTGTTCACCAGAAAGAGGGACAGCCTAAGAAATGTCCACTGACCTCTAAGCCAGTCATGGTGTGGGAGGAAGGACCTGAAGCATGCCAAGAGCAGACAAGAAAGACAGACCTGTGTTGATCTGCGTATGAGAAGTCAGCTTGGTGTCTTTGGTGAAGGCTATTTCCCGTCTATGCCCCAAGCTAAGTAAGAGTAAAATGCCACTCACCTTTTGAAAAAAGTCTTCCCCACTTCTGCCTTTCCCTTCGGCTGCAGCTGTAAATAAAAAAATAATAATAATAAAAATGTGCACATTTAAAATACTTTCTTCATTTCAATGTTTATATTCAAAACCCTCAAGCACCAGGGCTGTGAACACAAAGATAAAAACAATGCCATAGGGGATGCCAAACTATTGAAGCCTGAGATACAAAATCCCATCGATTACACGTTTTTGGATTAAGTGGAAGACCCACAAAAGTCTGTCTCCACACTGAGAGGAAAGCTGCCCCATCTTGCCACAATAAGAATGATCCCTGGTCAAAGCTGTAGGCTGTACTCCCCACACTTCCGGTCTGTAATGGCTCCCAGGCAGCTGGGAACATCCAACATAGCCCACTTCTGAGCTGGTTGAGTTTTACGCTCGTGTGAACTGAAGTTTCCAAGGAGGAAAAAAATAAAAGTTATGCCTATACTGGATATTTGGCTAGATTCATTGAATGTAGAGACTTGGAAAGTTTGGGTTATCTTTAAGTCCTCTTAACTCACTGATCATATCTGAACTAACATCCTTGTGATTACCAAGATGATGCCTTTGGTAATTATATTAACTTAGCAGACCACTAGCTTCCTACCAACCCCAACCAAAGAAATGTCCTCAGATAGCAACTGAGACTATGGCAGACTCCCCACTCTGATGAAACCCACCTACTGCTGTTTCCACCAATATCCTTGAAAAAAGCACCTTACGAACAGGTGTTCTGTCCTGTAACTAAAACCTCTTCACGAAACCATCTCCTTGTAGGAACATGTTCCTTGGGGTTCCCTGAACCCATGTTCCCAGGCCAAGTCACTCATGTCCGGCTTAAGGATAAACTTACTCATTTTTAGCGGAGGGATGTGTTTAATGTCAGTAGTTTAAATGATTAAATGTGCACTGGGACCTCCGTTGATCCCTCATACTACTTTAATCCCCTCCTCCGTTCACTCACACAAGGGAGAAGGTAGCAACGTAAGAATTAGCAATGACAGTAAATAAAAATCAAGGTCAGCAACAATCTTCATGTGAGATGAAGGGGTTGGTGTGGCTGGAGTACATCTATAAACTTCCTGTAAGATGGGGGAGGGGGAGCTAGTTACAGCTAGAGCCCCTTCCTATCTACAGGCAAGTCCCCACCCATGTCCTGAAACATCCTGTGAGCTGTGGGCATTTTAATTGGCTTGTGGTGATCGGCAGAGAATTTGAGAGGAAGGAAGAGACTGAGCCAAGAGCACATAGTTTTCATGGTTCTCTCAGCCCCAAGCTGAATCTTTCCAGTGGAGATGCAAGGAAGGACAGAAAGTCTGGTCACCCAAACCCAAACACACGCTCTGTAGCGTGTTTGTATGTGTTTGTGTACATAAGTGTGGGGATGCGTATATTGGGCACACACGTATATGTATGTGTCCACATGACCATACGTATACATGTATAATGTGCACATGAACATGTGTGCATGTCTGTGTATGTGTCTGTATGTGTGTATACATACATACGCACATGTTTATGTGCCTGTGGACAGACATGTTTGTTCACCTGCACATACCCCTAGCACTTGTTAAAATGACTGAAGATGCAACAAATGGGATGGAACTCACCCTTAAGAATGGCACTTGTCATTGAGTTGTGACAAGCACAATCTGACAGGTGGAGATAACAACTGATAAAATTTAAACTAAGTTTCACAAGCACATGTACGTAAGTGCTTATGTTTATCAAAACAGCAGAACAGAAAACATTTTTCTGGGATAACCAAAGACAATTAAATAAAATAAATGAAAACAAGACCCAAAAAGAAATAAAATTATTCTACTTAATGTGTGGTAGGGTTAAAACAAAAGAATAAAGATGCCCATGTCCTAACCTCTGGGACCTGGGACTACAGGACAGAGGGAGTTATTGAGATAAGCAAAGTGGGGAAGAATGCCCTGGATTCTCCAAATGGGTCATTATCACCATGTCTTTATAATGATGAAGCATGGGGGTCCGCATACAAATGGCAGCATGACGGTAAAGGAGATGGGGAGAAACAAATACGGAGATCAGAAAGGAGAAAGATTTGAAAGGTGGGATGCGGCCACCAGAGAAAGAACACATGTGGCTCCCAGAACAAGAAGGCAAAAAAGGGCAGGATTCCTGCAACTGCTAAGGTGACACGGCCCTGCTAAGACCTTGACTTCAGCCCAGAGAGATCTGCTGCAGACCTCTAACCTCAGAACTATAAGGTGATGACTGTCAACTGTGCTGGACCTCCAAAATGATAGCAGTTTGTCACATCAGCAACAGACACCAATCCTTGAAGCCAGTCTCTTTAGACTCCCTTCCCGCACCAATCCCATAACATCAATCACACTCGGCAGACACTGCACAGAGAAAGCCTTTGGGGTTAACTCTGTGGAGTCAACTGTCTAACTTAAAGACATGTCAATACTAAAGCAATAAAAAAAAAGTAAAACTGAATTTGAAACAACTGGCCAACCCCAGTTAGAGTGTCTGAAGGGTTTCCTCTACCAGGATAATACTGACATCTAAACCTAAGGACATTAAGCAGAACACCAAATGTCTTGGAGACATTTCAGGCCACCCAACTCTTGAACAAAGTCCTTCCTTGAGGGTAAAACTAGTTGGAAAGGGAGGTGCTTACTCACTGACACCTTCACAGAAATAAAATAGCAAGTACAACAAGATTTGAAAGAAATCTAATGACATCAAGGGTTCCCTCAGAGAGGAAATATTTAGCATCTCAGATATTTTCCAAAGTTCATACTGAAAAAAGAAATATCTGATGGGATTCATTCCTTCAGAGCAAGAATCCACAAGTGTCAACGCCCTTGATGCAAAGGCCTTCGGCTACAGATGTTCCCTTCAGGATGCTGTTCTACTTGGTACCAGCTCACCATGTCATAACCTCAAAACACCTTCAAAGAACAACAACCAAGGAAGTTTCTGTAATTAGAACCAAAATACAGTGACCTATGTTCTGGAACTAGGGAGGACATTAAAGTTTAACCAGAAAGACATATTTTTTAGCAAGCTGGGGATTTGCAATGAAATAGCAGACCAGGCAGCCACAAGTGAATGTTCACTGGTATCAGAGATCACTGCCATTTTTGACTCTAAAAGTTTATAGACCACACTCACCCCAGTCAAAAAGAGGTATAATCTAAAGCCTCAGACAGATGAAGAAACTGCAGGTAACAAACCTGAGCTATGCCAACTTTTCCCTTCATATAGATACCTAGCATAAAGTTTACTTTGTAAATTGAGCACAGAATGAGATTAACAATTAATATGTAAGCCCAAAATGAACAATTAAAAATATACTATAATTAAATTTATTGCAGCAAATACCTTATTATGGTACTCAAGCCTCTTGTGGTGAGGTGAACTGCCACAATGCCTTTGTGACGTGATAAAGCCAGGTGAATGTTGTAGGCTTGGTCAAGTGACTGTCAAGTGGCTTTAAGCTACGGCTTAAGGGTCCTTGAATATAAGCTCGGCAGAACCATGAGCCCACCTGATAACTGAGATGGCAGTCACAACCAGGTGGGTAGTGCATACAAGTGTGGGTACACCAGACAAAGGGACTGCTCATTTCCCAAAAAGAATCATGCTGCACAGACTGACTTGCAATTCAAATCTTAAAAGTTATCTATTTCTGAAATATTCCATGTAGTATTTTCCGATCATAGTTAATCAGCAACAACTGAAACAATAGTAAGAGAAGCCAGCTGTACAAGAAACTACAGGTGAGCCTGGCTTTCCTTAAATCCCAATGTGTTTCCTGAGCTCCTACAGTCCAGGCAAAACCCCCTGGTTGGATTCTTGGCTGCATCACTGTCTCAGATGCCACCTTGGGCTCATCTATGACTGATACCTTTTAAAAAGTATCTGTACTTTGTAAAAGTCTCCTTGGGACTTTTACTGACTCTCAGAAACAAAACTGTCAAAGTTGTAGCAGTCATGAGAGAACGTGTCCTCCTGCCTTCTCTTCCTTCAAACATGGATCCTTCAGAGTTCTAACTGCAGAGCCCTCCTCTCAAGTCCACCCTACATCCTCAGTACGAAAACCCCTAATTCCTTTCAAGAAGTTATAATTTGAGGAGAGAAACATGGAATGTTTCTTGATGTAAACTCAGACATTTGACATGCTGAGTCTGTAGACCTGGGAAAGAAACAGAGATGGTTACTCTCCGTCCACAAATATCTGGGTCCTATGCCAAGGAAAAGAAACAGCCAAATCCTGATCCTTATTCAGCTTACACCCCTGACCATGTAAGAGCCAAAGCCACCCAACCAGTGAGGCAAAACCAGAATCACAATTCGGTTCTACTAACAACCTTCCCAACGACCTTTGCATATCCCCAGTGTTGTCCAGATTAAACTTTACATGCGTTTGATTATTTCTCTTCTTGTAATAGAAGCTAAGCCCTTCTGCTTTTTCCCCCACAGGGGAGAAGGGCAGCTACTGCTAACCCTGACAAGTAAAGAAGACTTTGGTGGGGTGAGGGTGGGGGAAGGGTGGCCACCAGAGAACTGATTCCAAGGGAAAAAATAAGACAAACAATACTCTCTTGACCCAAAGCATTTCACTGTGTTTGGACAGGAAGATGCTGCCTACGAAATAAACCAACCTATGTGCTGTGCTCTAGGGTGGCTTGACTACTGAAGTCTTGTTATATTCTGTGGGGAAACCATTCTCCCTTGGGTCTGCAACCTTACACGCTAAGACTTCTTTGTCCCCTTCTCTCTCAACAACATGGAAAGTGCATCATAATTTAATGTTATTTTTTTAAACCAATCATTACAATATGATTCTGGCATGATGTTCCAAGGTTTGCTGTCTTGGATTTTTAAAACCTTCATTTCTTCCTGCCAAAGAAAGCAGTTGTCTCTCTCTCTTCCTGACACACAACTCCAGGATTAAATTCTTTCTTTCGATACTACTGAAATATGGCTGGCTAAATGTGCGGGCAAGGACTTTCATATTTTCAGCTGAACAATTCGTTTTTATGTTTATCATAACTTCTCCAAAGCTCTGCCATGTTTTATTTCATATGTTTGCCTCACAAGAAATATGGTATGGCAAGGTCCCTGCCAATAAAAACGAGAGAAGTTGAAACAGGTGTAAACTATTACCAGAACTGGCCCCCAACTCCAGAGCACTCCTGGATAATTACTGAATTAAAGAAGGTGGGGTTCTTTTTAAAAGTCTTCCTTGGGCCTTGAGAAAACTTCTGTTTAAATATCCTTTTCCCTTCCAACTGCTTTTTTTTTTTTTTTGGTAGCATTTGATGCTTCATGGACCTAAGTCTAAAAATGCAGGGATGCGGAATTTTAAATTTAACACATAAGGTGAAGTATCTTTCAGCATTACCTAGACAAACAATGAGATTTCCCTCTTCTGGAATAGGAGACACCAAAAAAAAAAAAAAAAAAAAGCTTAAATTAAAAACAATACCTGTGATCCAGCAAGATAGGCTCAGTGAGTAAAAGCACTTGTCACCAAGCCTGATGACCTGAATTTGATCCTGGGGCCCAGAAGGCTGAAGGAGAAACAGGACACACACAAGTTGTTCTTTTACAAACATTCTGTGGCATGCAATACACACACACACACAAATGTAATAAGTTATTTTAATAGCTGTACAATGTTCTTTTAAATACATACATTCCTCATTTTTCCTTTTCACGTGTATGTGACAGAGAGCGAGGTATGTGAAAGTGTGTGTTGGACTGTGAGTGAATGCATATCACATCATACTTATGAAGGTCACAGGACAACCTCAGGTGTCAGTCACCTTGCTTGAGATAGGATCTTTGCGATTTTTGCCACAGAGTCCACCACACTAACTGGTCTGAGAGCTTCCGAGGAGCCTCTGACTCCCACACAGGAGCACTGAGATGCACCCCCACCGTGCCCTGGAGTACACGGGTCCTGGAAATATGAATTCAGGTCCACATGCTGCAGAGCAGGAGCCAATTCCCCAGCCCAGTTTTTAAACCCATCTCATCAGTTTTTGTTTTGTTGCTTTTTTACCTTACACACAACCTACTATTGCATCGGTGCAACAAAATTGCTTTCTGGTTGCCAGGCAGAAAAACTGTTGCTGTTCGAGAAGGCCCATCCTTGCCTAAGGTGTTTATAAAACATTCAACTACCAAGAAGTACCGCTGTACACTGTACTTTGTATAGTAACCATTTCCAGAAAACTTCCCTGGGACCCCGCCAGTTCTACTCAAAGGGATATAAGTTAGAGTTGAGGCGTCAGTGTCTACCTGCATCCGGAGAAACATGCTGTCTTGGTAAATCACACCAAACACTGTGGACCAGAGGCAAAGCTTGAGAAGAGTAGACAGGAAGCCTATGTTTAAAGTGTTTTCCAATTCTTAATTTTGTATTTTATTTCAAATCTTAGTGATAAAAGAGTACCATCTGGACACTGTATAACTCACCCCAGAGTACAGGTCTCATAGATGCCTACCTGGTTCTCAGAACTCACTGCAAACTGCTCAACCCCAACACCGAAGGAAACATTATCTAAGTTTACTGAAACAACATAAATGGACAAAAAAAAAAAAAAGAGTCCTACATTTTTCTATTAATGCTTTCTAGATAAAGAGTAGTTCTTTATCTTTCTCTAAAACACTTGCTGTTTTTACAGCTAAGTTTCTACGGTCCTGGGGCCAGAAAGATGGGAGATAAGTGTGAGTGATACTCTTGCAGAAGACCCGAGTTCAGTTCACAGCCTCCACATTGGATGGCTCACACCCATCTGTGACTATTGTCTTGGGGTTGGGGAGACTTCTGGATTCTTCTAGACTCGCACATACATGTGCACATAGCCACACCTACACACACACAAAGACACATACACACATAATTTAAAATAATAAAAGTAAATATTTTTAAAGTTTTTCTGGAGTTCCAAATGCAATAATGAGTTGGGCTGCTCTTTGGTGAAAGGGAAAGAACAGGGAGAGTGATCTTGAATCCAGCCTGCAGAATCCCTCAGCCTTCCCTTCTAGCCTACCCTCTATTGAATCAGCCATCAATCCCCAGAAACAATTTATGACAGGGACCTCCAGTGGCCACAACAAGCTGGGACTCAGGTTACGAACTCTCCAGACTTTAGTTTGCAGCAGCCGGCCTGCAGGAGACTCTCCTCCACCCCCAACTCCATTCACTGGGAACTCCACCTCTTGGCGCACACCACAGTCCCGCTAGCTCTTTCCCACTGGCGATCTCAACCTTTCTCTTACCTTATCACGATACCCTGCTGAACCACTGAATAAACTGTAACAGAGACCTCACACTTTGAAGACAGCACACTTACTTAGGATCTAGAGTGGGCAACGGCAAGCAAAGAACAGATAAGCCCAGATATCTACACCAAGAAACACCTCCCACATCATTACTCCAGATGCATAGATACCAGTGCAAAACCACAGAAAAACAAGAAGCACTGCTACAGCTTAAATCACATATTGGCCCTGCACACAGCGACACTGGGTGACTTCAATACCCCACACTGTCCAGTAGACAGGTTGAGACAAAAACTAAACAGAAATGTACTGAAGCTATAGGTCATCAATCAAATGGACCTAGGAGAGAGCTTCAGAACATTCTATCCAAACACAAAAGAATATCCCTTCTTTGGAGCAGTCTTCATAGAACTCTCTGCAAAATCATCCATATAGCAGAACACAAAGTAAATCTCAACATATATAAGAAAATTGAAATGTCATCCTGAATCCTATCCTACGCTACCATGGATTTAAGCTAGTTATTAAATGCAACTAAAGTGCAGAAACTATACAAACTCACGGAAACTGAACAGTTTACTACCAAATAAAAATGAGTCAAGACAGGATTCAAGAAAAGAACTGAAAATTTTTTAAAATTAAGAGAAAATGAAAATACAACATACTCATACCTGCAGGATACAATGAAGGCAGTTCTTAGAGGCAAGTTCATAGCATTCAATAGATGTTTCCTAAAATATATACCTACATGAAAGGAATCTAAATGGAGTCACCAAATAACAGGAAAGGCAATGCCCCAACTAGACATCTTATACCACCAAGTAAAACTTCTGTGCCAGGATTGGGTTATATTTTGTTGAGTCATTGGCCAAAGGGACCTCATGGAAACCTCCCAATATGGCACACTATTGCCAAGGCCAATGGCTATGCTCCACAAGCTAATGGTAAGGCCATATTGCAAGAGAGAACACCATACTTATGTCATCAAACAGGGAGCTGGTGTCTAACTGTAAGCTTCACCCCTACTGATCAATGTTCATGGTACTGAAAGTACTCTGCTCACTAGCTGAGGAGAAAGGTAAATGTCCACCAGGCACAAAGTCTGCAACCTTTAATAGTAAGATATGCAAGATATGCTGGCTTAACTGTGGCACAAATGTTATGGGAGTAATCATCCAGTAACTGATCAAACTTCAGGCCTACTCCATGAGATGGAACCTATAGCTGACACTGCTAAAATTCCCAAGAACGTTAGACTAAACCGGTCATTGACCTAGGGCAACCCTACTACCATTCTTCTGAAGAAACAGCAATGAAATGACTCTAGATGTCATATTGCTATCCCCCTGGATCAGAGCCTTGTTCAGCCCACATCAGAAAAGCGTCTAATACAGAATGGAAACTAATACAGACCCACAACTAGACAACGTACAGAGAGTAAGAGACTTAGAAGCACTCTGCCAGCCCTAAATGGGATGTCTTCACCAAATTCCTCCTTTGAGACTCAGAGAGCTAGGCAGAAGAGGAGGTGGGAAAGATTGTAAGACTGAAAAGTAATGGGTGACTCCAATAAACAGTGTCTTCCAGACACAACTGAAATGACATACGCATTAATTTACGGATACTGCAGCATCATGCATGAAGTCTGCACAGAAAGACAGGGCTTCCACCCCTAACCAAGAAGCTATTTCCAACTGACAGCCACTTGCAAAGGGAAAATCAGTTTCCTCCAATGGAGTCTCACTGGGTATAACAAAACACATTTCAGGGCAGGCCCCATGCCTAGGAATAATTGGCCAAGACAAAATGAACTCAGTGGTATTTTTGTGGTCTTTTTTTTTTCATTTTCTTTGTTTTAACTTTTTTTTTCTTATTGGACTTTTGCTTACTTTGATTTTTTGTTTTCATGGTTTTGGGGGGCTTGTGTCTTTTTTTTTAAGAGAGAAGAGAGAGTCAGAGAGTGGGTGGTTAGGGGTGTACAGAGAATCTTAGAAGAGTGGGAATCTGAAAAAGGGGAAAATATGATCAAAATATACTATATAATTTTTTAAGTAAAAAAAAAGGGAAATCACAAAATGGTGGTCGTCTTGTATAAAAATGTGCATGCATACACGAACACACATGCAAACATACGTGTGTATCTCTGTGTGTATGACTGTTAGGAAGCACTGCAAATAAGCACAAAAACACTCACAGTTGTTGTCTGGGTGGCAGAGACAGTGCCGGGTTTTGAATCATTTAGAAAACCATTTAAATAACTTGCATTACATTTCTTTAGCTGGGAATAAAATAATCGTCAAATCTGCCTTCCTACTGAAGAGGGAAACGTTTCTGGTTTGTGACAGCATCATTTCAGCATGGAAGGCAGCCTTGAAAAAACACAAAAACAGGAACTAGCTGAGGAGGCAGTACAGACAACACCGTGTCAGAGGAGTAGAGTGGGCACACAAGAGCATTGTGCCAGACCTGGGTCCCAGGCCTGCTAGAGCTTCCAAGACTGAAGCATTGACAGTTGCTCAGATCGCAGATGACAATGGTTTTATGTAGCCCTGATGAAAAGCATGCATACCCTCCTCAGGCCCCAGTTTTGTGGGAAAGATAGTAAAGCAGACAGCCCTTCTGTATAGAACTTCAGATATGCCTGGAACACATTTGTTTCTGATTTGAAGCAAGTTGACTTGCCCTATTGTCATGTTATTGCAAACGAGAAGAAATATAAACTTCAGCCCATTAAACAACCATCCACATAAAACTCTTAAACGGTTTCATGGCGGTAGGTAGAGCCAGACATTAAGGAAATGATCATCAAGGCTACAATTTTTTATTCCAACTATTCCGATTCTTCCTGCCATCCCAACAATCCCAGCAAACCCTTTTCTTTCCTCTTCAAAATGTCCCCAAGACAGCTACAGTCTGGGTTTCATGCTCCTGAAACATTTGGAAATGTTTCTTGTTTTAGCTCTGTCAAGCCTGGGGCTGTGCTTGCAACTTGAATCTTTCCAGTCCTTGTTGGATAACAGAAAAGTGAGTCATTATTCCCTAGAGCACAGTTGTACAGCGGAAAGACAATGTTCACCTCCAGTACAATTCTAAGTTTTATAACTATGTTAAGAAGAGTAGAGATCAAACAGGTGAACTTTACTAATATATCTGTTTAATACAATACATAAAGGTCTCAATCAATCCAACACACAACCAAACATTAATGAGACTTTGGTGTTTTGCTCTGCACTAACTTTAAAGTCCTCTGTTTGCTTTATTTATACCATGCTTCTGATCTGTCACACTGTGTCTCAAGTGTTCATAGCCACACATAGCTAGTGACTGCTGTGTTGGATGGTGTGGCTCTATTGGAAGGTTGTGTAAGTTCACTATAGGATGCTAGGTGTTCAGAATTCTGTGAAATTATACCAAGGCTATGAATATCCTTTGGCTATTAATTAAAGATTGTTTAAACTAGATTGATACTATACAAACACCTACAGTTGTAAAACAGTGTTAGCCGGGCTCAATGATGCTTTAGAAATGACTTAGGTAAAAAGAAGACAGCCTCAACATAAGACTTTGCTATGACCCAAGCAGTGGTTGACCAGTTGGACTGAAATCCTATTAGTGTGTATTAATATCATTAGTTCACAAGGAAATCATCATCAAACCAGTATGTAAAAGGTCTGAATAGATTCCCTCCCAGTTATTAGGAAAGTTCACATTAATCTGTTGACATACATGCATTTACTATGTGCTCGGATTTGTTTTTTTTTAATATCTGTTAACTTACTCTTATAACAATAGTTGTTTTCTAGTACCAAAATCTCATAGATAATAGAGAACTTTGGATTTTGAGTGTGATAGGGCAATCACTGAGACTGTCCCTAGAATTAGAAGATGAGCAGGGCTTCATCACTCCCAAGAAATCTGACGTGTGATCCAAGTGTTGAGCAGCATGGTCAGCCACCTACCAAAAGCCACAGTGGTTCTCAGTGGCTCAAGTGGATCGGGACTCCTCCAGTACCTTCCATAGTCTTTGTCACAGCTCTTAGTTTTGTTAAAATATTTAGTTGGTAATGCAAATCACATATATCTGAGTTAAAATTTTATACAATATATTCCGATCATGGTTTACCCTCCCCCAAGTCCTCCCAGATCCTCCCACCCACCACACACCCAACTCCACACCCTTTATCTCTCTCTCTCCTCAGAAAAACAAAACAAAACAAGACAACCAAAAGAACCAGGATAAAACTTCTTAAAAATAAAAATAAAACAAACAAAAGGCTCAAGAAACACAACATGAAAACAAAATCAGAACGCAAAAGGCCAGTTAAGGCAGAAATTGTCCAAACAAAGCCATATGAGACAAAAAGTCTACAAAAATACCATTGAGTTCATTTTGTGTTGGCGTTGGCCATCTACTGCTGGGCACGGGGCCTGCCCTTAAGTGTGGTTTATATACTCAGTAAGACTCCATTTGAAAAAAATTAACTTCTCCTTTGTAAGCAGATATCAACTGAAGATAGCTTCTGGGTTAGGGCTGGGAGCTTGCCCCTTCCCTTTCCCAGCACAGGGACCCTATCTGGCTTGTTTTAAACTTGTGCAAGTCCTGTTTGTGCTGCTAGTCTCTGTGAGTTTGTAAGTGTGTTTGGTCCCACTGTGTGCAGAAAATACTTCCAGGGAAAAGCAATTTTAAAAATAGCTTCAGTGTCGATCTGAAGTTATTGTAGCCATTCCTTTGCTTATCTGTGCCCCTTTGCTCAAATTCCCATGGATTGACAACTGATCTCCTTTCTTTTCATGCCCTTAGCCACAGAGACAGAGAGAGAAGGGGGTGAGGCAGAAAAGAAAAGGGAAGAAAGGAGAAGAAATAAGACCAGGGAGAAAGAGGAGAAAAGAAAAAGAAGAAGGAGCAAGGGGGAAGAGGGAGAGGGGAGAGTTTCTTTTTTATTTATAATTAGTATTATCAGAAAGGAGAAAACTATGAACACCTGAAAAAGAGAATTTTGGAAACAGAGATGCTTTTAGATGGAAACATCTAAAGACCAAGAAAAAAAGTCTTTATGTTAAAATGTGGAAACAGTGCAGTTCTACTGGTTTGGATATATTTACTTTTTAATTTCCCAAAAAGAAAAGAGGACATACAATAAGCAAAGAAAAAATATTTTAAATGACAGTCCAAGAGTCGACAATCAACTGTATGTCTCTATGAAAATAGGTAAATTATTAACTATTTTTAAAATCAGAGATTTATACTAGAAATCTCCTAGAATTAAGTGGTACTCTCCAATCTGTAGGGCTAACTATATTTAAAAATGAATGAAAAAACACTCAAATAAAGGTATATGCTTCTGAGATTTCACAATATCTAAAAGAGAAATTGCCTTAAGAACCTTCTAGGAAGGTGGTGGGGAGAGACCAACGGAATCAGAACTCTCATTCAAGGCCTGGAAAGCTTCATGACAATGGAGAAAAAAGCCCTAAGTAGTAAGACAAAATAATGTTCAACCCAAAATTCTTTACTTGACTTAAGTCTTTGCTGAAAGATACATGTCTTTGGGTTTGCAAAGTTGAGAAAGAATAAAGCAAAACAAATTCTCCTCTTAAAACCCTCATTGGTAGAGTTTGTGTGCTCCAAAGTAAAGGAATGAATTGAGAAAGTAAGGGACTTTCCTTGACACAGGAAACTTGGAAATGAATAAACAAAGGGTCATGGGGGAGGTTTCAAAGACAAAATCTCCAGGTCTCAAAGGTGCTGCTAGGAAGCCAGTCAGAAGGAACAAGTAAGGAAAGGCAGCTGGGATTTAGCTCAGTGGTAGAGTTCTTGCCCTGCAAATAAAAGTCCCTAGGCTTAGTCCCCAGCATGGGAAGAAAATAAGATCACAGACTTTTTAAAAGTAAAACATGAAAAGGAACAACAGACTTCAAGAGTGAAAGTTGTTAGTGTTAAAGAAAGATTTTTTTTAAAGAAAGATTTTTTTAAGTATCTAAAATAATTAGTTATCTGAAATACTATGTAGAAATCTTACTAAGAGCAGTTAGGGGGTGTGGGAAGAATTTGGAGTAGGTAAAAAAAACTATTAATCAGATCTACAGAAAAACAATAAGGCACTTACCAATTCCAGAAAAAAAACTTCTGACAAAAATATGGTGCTTGTATATGCTCTGATATTTCAGGGAACGTTAACATCAGGGAGTGTAAACATTGAATACAGATTTAACTAAACTTGATATTCAACTATATTGAGAATAAAAAAGAAGAAATAGTGGGAAATAGATCTTTTCTTCTACACAAGAATATAATAGAAGACATGTAATATTAATGGGGGGAAAGCAATAAATATAAGCCATGCAGAAAATGGAGAAAAATATAAGACCAAAACAACACAAATAAAACATGACTAGAAATAAGAAACAAGATATTACAGAGAAAGACATTATTGTCCTATAGACCACTTTATACCATCTCACTTTCAAATCATTTATGTATTGCTTGATGATAATTTTACTATACCAGCCCATGTTAGCTTACAATGCATAACAAGGAAACTAAAAAGAAAAAAGTATGTTATCTGTCCTAATCATCCTTAGGCTCAAATTTTCCCCCCAAGAGATTTGTCTGAGAAATCTTCTCCCTCAAATGTAGGATTAGAGTTTAGTACCTAACCTTGAGGCATGGTTAGGTCATGAATATGAAATCCTCATCAACAAGATTACTGCCCTTATAAAACAGAACGTTGGACACTCTTTCAGCTTTTCCAATACATGAAAGCCCTACTCAAAGGTACCACCTATGAGCCAAAAAGTAGGACCTCCCCAGGAATAAAATCTGGAGTCATCTTTAATTTGGGACTTTGTCAGAAGTCCCCAAATAAATTTCTGATGTCTACAAGCTATGTAATTTATAATATTCTGTTCTATCTACTCAAACTAGCCACGACATCATCACAACTATATATTCTAAGTATAAAGCCAAATGTTCGAGTAGTCATAGACTATACAAATTAAAATTTCACTTTCCCTTAATTTCTTTGTTCTTGATGTAGTATTATTTGTATTGATGTACTTTTGAAGAATATGAAGCTGAACGGTTTAAATATCACACCAGGAATAACTACCACTCAGGTCAGCTTCCTGTTACCTCAGCCAACTGTCCCTTTCCTTTAACATTGTGTCTTCATCTCAGAACATAAAGAAGCATAGTTACTGTGATGCAGAGAACCAGTTAGCCTGAAAACATCAGTCACTCTACACAGGAATGTCCTGAGGGCTCCAGGGTGCTCAATGTAACATAGTATAACATAAAGAAGCTGCCATTGGAGACTAAGGGGTTGGTGGAAACAAGGAGTTTGCTTTAACACAACACTGTGTCCACCTCTTTCTAAATTTGCTATCCTCTATTTGCGTCTCCAAGACTGCCCATGCTCTGTCTCATTAGAAGGGGTCAGTTCTAAGAGGACCAGGCAGATGAGAAGCAGAAGTGGGGGAACATCCTCCATTCAAGACGATCAAGTCTATGACCCACAGTCACATGCAATGACTGAAATCAAAGGCGAGGACGTTAGTAACTCCACATGGACCTGACTACTGCCCCAACAGGTTCTGCCTCAACCTTCTGAAAACTGCGGCTTGGCATAATCACATCACTATATATCAAGGCAACCCTGCTCAGAAGGCCTGGAAAAACATTCAAGGGAATCTCATTTCCTAGCGTAAGCATTTTGTGGCTGATAAATCACGAGCCTATTTATATAAATTATACAAGCCCCCTCCACTTGAGATGTTCAAGTTAAAAAAAAAAAGATGAAGGTATGAAGGGCTAAGCCATCATCTTATAGCTCTAAAAGAATCATTTGCTTTGGTTCAGCCAGATCTAAAGTTCACATCTGATGATAATTTAGTCCATTTAAAGTCCCTGTTGCGTTAACATAAATTCATGCTTCATCAGTAAGTAGAGAAATCACCTTTAAATGTGGTTTCCATCTCAAATAAAGCCTGGAGAGTAATTTTAGGGTAATAGTCTTTGGCCTCTGATAAAAGTTGTAACAGGACACTGTTACCTCCATTTCCTGTCAAGAATGTTTACATACATCTACGATGCAAACCTGGTGGTCATATGCTAAGCCTTGGGTGCATTCTTACTCCCAGAATTGTTACAGAGTCAGATTCTATCCAGATTAAAATGTATCCACTGACGGTTCTGTGGGCCGCTGCTTGCACTGTTGACTCTGAAAAGTTGACACTTGTTTTTCTTAAGTTCAAGGAATGCAGATGTCAAAGTACAGAATATCCATCTGCCCCGGGATAGTCAGGCTTTCCTGGAAGTTTAATGGTGGCTTTGCTTCCTGACAACTGGCAAGAGTGTGTGAAGTTCTGGGTGTTCAAGTCTGAGGCACTCATCCTGAAACACATGATAATTAAATTTAAAAAAATTTTTTTTCTAAGAGATCATTTTGGTTTTGCTAAGTTTGCTATAGTTTGGATCCGAGGGCTCTTGAGTTAAAATTCTGGTCCCTGGTAACAGTGATACGAGAGATGAGCCTTTAAAAGGCGGAGCCTGATAAATGAAGGCAGGGCATTGTAGACACATCCTTCAGAAGCACTACCCTTGGTTCCCTCTCCCTTCCTTCCTGGCCTCTAAGATGTGAAGAGGTTTCCTCAGTCATATGCTCCCCACCATGACGCTCTGCCTCAGGCCCAAAGCAATGGGGCCAAGTGACTGTGTAATGAAGCCTCTGAGCAAATCTGTAAATCAAAACAAATCTGTCCTTGGGTGCTGGAGAGCTAGCTACCTATTGCAATATGTAAATTTTGCAAATATTTAAAGGCAATTCCTTTTTTATAAGGTTTTTTTTTTTTTTCATTTTATGTGTATGGGTGTTTTGCCTGCATGTGTTTGATGTGCCCATGCATGCAGTTCTCTAAAATACCAGGAGAGGGCAACAGATACCCTGGAACTGGAGTTAGAGACAGCTCTCTGTGGCTGTGCGAGCGCTGGGAACCAAACCTTGGTCCTCTGGAAGAGCAGCCAGTGTTCTTAACTGCTGAGCCATCTTGCCAGCTCTGAAAAGTAATTCTCTGTTTGTTTGTGTATTTGTTTATTTATTTATTTTACTTGCTTTTTAAATTTTTTATATTCATTACAGTTTATTCACTTTGTATCCCAACTGTAGCTCCCTCCCTCATCCCCTCCCAATCCTGCCCTCCCTCCCTCTTCTCCTCCCATGCCCCTCCCCAAGTCCATTGATAGGGGAGGGCTGCCTCCCCTTCCCTCTGACCCTGGCCTATCAGATCTCATCAGGACTGGCTGCATTGTCTTCCTCTGTGGCCTGGTAAGGCTGCTCCCCCCCCTCAGGGGGAGATAATCAAAGAGCAGACCAAGCAGTTCCTGTCAGAGACAGTCCCTGTTCCCATTACTATGGAACCCACTTGGACACTGAACTGCCATGGGCTACATCTGTGCATGGGTTCTAGGTTTTCTCCATGCATGGTCCTTGGTTGGAGTATCAGTCTCAGAAAAGATCCCTGTGCCCAGATTTTTTTTATTTCCTTGTGGAGCTCCTGTCCCCTCCAGATATTTCTATCTCTCTCTTCTTTCATAAAATTCCCTGCACTCTGCAGATTCATTGCAATTCCCATCAAATTACCAACACAATTCTTTGCAGACCTTGAAAAAATTTCTCAACTTCATATGGAATAACAAGAAACCAATAATTGCTAAAATAGTCCTCTACAGTAAAAGATCTTCTGGGGTTATCTCCTTCCCTGATCTCAAGCTGTACTATAGAGCAACCGTAGTAAAATCTGCATGGTACTGGCATAGAAACAGAATGGTGGATCAATGAAATTGAATAGAAGACCCAGAAATAAACCCACACATTTATGGAAACCTGATTTTTGACAAAGATGCTAAAACCATATAATAAAAAAAAAGATAGCATCTTCCACAAATGGTGCTGTTCTAACCGGAAATCTACATGTATAAAAATGCAAATAGATCATACTTATCACCCTGCACAAAACTAAAGTCCAAATGGATCAAAGACCTCAACATTAAACCAGACACACTAAACCTGTTAGATGAAAAAGTGGGGAAGAGCCTTGACCTCATTGGCACCCTTTTTAGATAACATGATCTCCCAGGGAATTTTATCTTGAGGGAGAGTTTTGTTTCATGATACATACAACACTGAAATTTAATAATGTCCTGACCAGCAATAAGTGTTGTCTACAGAGTGACATATGTGATACACGGGCATCTTGTAGAATAATTCGGTATATAATAAACATGACTTACTTCTCTGTTCTTGACCCAGTGATTCTATTGCTAAGCAGCTGGGCCTCAAGAACAGAAAATTCACTGGCACAAATAGGTTCATCTGAGAAACATACAGTATGCAAAGGCAGAGAGAAAAATGATGTGAGAATTAAGAAAATTTAGATTTAGGTTCTCTACCTTTCAAATTCTGCAACCCCTTAATACAGTTAGTTCCTCATTCATGTTGTGGTGACCCCCAACCATAAATTCATTTTCATTGCTATTTTATAACTGCAATTTTGCTACAGTTATGAATCATAATAGAAATACCTAGTAGGCAGATGGCCTTAGGCAACTTCTGTGGAAGATTCATTTGCCCCCCCTCCAAGAGGTTGTGACCCACAGGTCGAGACCCACTGATTTAAGCACTTATTCAAACATTTTACGGTAATTTAAGAAAATGATATGCTAAACTACTCAACAAAAAAAAATACTGGGCATAATCTTAGGAGCTCATAAAACTGGAACGTGATTTTAATGATTACTCTTTAGGCACACACAAACTACACTCATGGAAAGTTCTAGGTCATGATTATATTACATTTCCTTGAATCTTCCTAAAATATAGATTTTCTGCTTGAGAATGGGTGCTGGCAAGATGGCTCAACAGATAAAGTACTTGATATGAAAGCTAGGAACAAAAAGCCAACTCCCAAAAGTTGTCCTCTGACCTCTACGATCACACGAATGCCTACATACACACACACACACACACACACACACTTGTGTACACACACATACACACACCAAATCAAAATTTTTTCAAACTTAAAAAAAAAGACTCTTCCAAACAGTCTATACACTTACACACAAAAAGTAAAACCAATTAAGGATTTCCCTAAATCTAATTGTCTCTTAGAGTATTTGTGAGAAACATGAAATAATATGAATCGGTCACTGCTCACAGATCTAACTAAAGCCTGGTGCACATTTTAAATTCTGTTCTCCAAAAGCCATCCCAAGCTTGACAAAGTCAAAACGAATGTGCACTTTTCAGGCCCAAATGCTTACATTCTGCTAGGACCTCCTTCCAGCCCTGTCTACAGCCGCCTGACTGTATGCTGGCCCTTACCACATTAGATGCCTTCAGCTTAATTGTACCTACTCAGTGGCTATAAACAGATCTGCACAGCTGTGGGCTTCCTAAATAGGCACCTTTGCAAGAATAATCACCAACCAGAAAAAAGGGGGGGAGGGATTTTGAAAAATAGGGTGCCATGTTAACATATTGGGTTTTATTTTATTTTTTTCAGCAAAAGCTGTGAGTAGAATGCAGTCACACTCTGTATGAACTCTGAGAATGTGACTCGCAGGGGACCATGGGAGATAAAGTAAAGCTAAGACTAGCTTATTAGCAACAAGGGACTTCATGGCAAGTATGTTGGAACAATTGTTGCAATAGCTTTGTCAAAAAGTTCCAAGAATACAATGTATCACAAAATAGACAGGGAGGACCATCAGAGATAAAGGAAAGCAAAGACTGCCCTATTAGCAACAAGGAACTTCATTGCAAGCAATTGTTGCAATGTCTTTGTCAAACATTCCAAGAATGCAACGGATCAGAAAATATACAGAAACACAGGTAGCCCGCCCCCTTTTCAATCAAAATCACCCAAGAGACCTCTGTGGACACATCTGGTGGCTTCCACTCATAGATAAACATCTCTGTAAGAAAATCAACCCCTTTTCTCTGCCTTTCCCACTGCCGAAATAGAACCCAGGAGCTGGCCTCAGGATGCTTAGAAGAAAATGTCCCCACTCAGGCAGTCAGCCACTTTCCTAGTGCTGTCTTCAGGAGTGAGGTGAGGCAAGGAACAGAGGGAGAGAGCGAATTTCCTCTGGGAGGAAGGGTTGCTTTGGTTTGGGTTTTTAATTATTTAGGGGACTTATAGTTAGGTCAGGAAAATCCATATTAATTCAGATTACTCTCTAAAGATATTAACTGAAAAACCATCTGCAAATTTCTCCACATCTTTCCCTCAACATAAAAGAATTACAAAAAAAAAAGACAATTTAAAAAATCCTGATTTTAAAATTACTATTGCACCTTTCCTGGAGTATGGCTCATCTCTCTCATCACAACACATCAGGAAAAGGTCGTGTTCATGTGAGAGTAGTTAGCATAAACAATGAGGTTAACGTTTTCCTATATTAAGCTATTCTGTGGAAATTTCATTCACTGGTGGAGAATCTGAAGAGATTATGAAAATACTTTCCAAAGTAAAGCAGGAGTTTATATAAAAGGTATCCATGTAAGTTATACAGAGAACTCAACACCTGCCTGGGTTACCCATCTCAAAATTGTGTGTGTGTGTGTGTGTGTGTGTGTACATGTGTGCGTCCCATAGCTACTTGAGAAGCTGAGGCAGGAGGGTTCTGAGTCCAAAGCCTGATAAGGATACTGAGTGAGTTCAGAGCCACAGTGATTAATGTAGCCAGACCTAGTCTCAATTTGGGGGGGTTGATATTTTTATTATTACTATCATTTATTACAGTTTATTCACTTTGTATCCCGGCTGTGGCCCCCTCCCTCATCTCCTCCCAATCCCAACTTCCCTCCCTTCTCCCCCTATACCCCTCTCCTAGGCCACTGATAGGGGAGGTCCTCCTCCCCTTCCCTCTGACCCTAGCCTATCAGGTCTCATCAGAACTGGCTGCACTGTCTTCCTCTGTGGCCTGGCAAGGCTGCACCCCCCACCCCCAGGGGGAGGTGATCAGAGAGCCTGTCACTGAGTTCATGTCAGAGACAGTCCCTGCTCCCCTTACTAGGGACCCCATTTGGAGACTGAGTCTATGGGCTACATCTGAGCTGGGGTTTTAGGTCCTCTCTGTACATTGTCTTTGGTTGGGGTATCAGTCTCTTCAGGGCCCCCAGGGTTCAGTTTTTATGGCTCCATTGCTCTCCTTTTGGAGCTCCTGTCCCCTGCAGGTCTTCCTATCCTCCCTTTCTTGATCAAGGTATCAAAGTAGAGGCTGAGACTCATAGCCAAACTTTGGGCAGAGTGCAGGGAATCTTAGGAAAGAAGGGGGAGATAGAAAGACCTGTCTCAAATTTTTAAGCAAGATTGTAGAGGGGGTTGCTGGAACTCAATGGTAGAGTGTTTACACAACATGGAAGAAGCCCTAGGAACCATCCAGGAAACTATAAAATTCACACACACACACACACACACACACACACACCATATGGAGAGAAGAAAAAGTTTTGTCATAGTGTGAAAAACACCTTTTATTCTTCTTGACAAGCAGTAAACATTTCCCTTTGAGAAACACTGCTAAGTGCTCCCTCAGATGCAAATGTGGAGGCATGGGCTGAAAATACAACTATAGTTAAGAGGAACCATGCGCTTCCTAGTGTGGTTGGGTTACCAACAACATGGCTACCCCCAGAGGAGACAAAGGGCTTCCTAGCACCACTGCTGAGGCCTCATCTTCCGACCCCTGACACAGTCTCCTCGCCGCCGTGCCTAAGTCTCCACCCGCAAAGCCTCTCCCTCCTGCTGTTCTCTGAATATTGGTGACTTCAAACTTCTTATGCTGAAAACCTAACGCTGAAGGCAGAGGCTATAGGAGGTAGAGATTTTGCAGGGCAGCCAAGTCATACAGGAATGCCTGAATAGACTGGTTATCCTCGGAAAGGAGACTTCCTCAATGCTGTCATGTGAGGATGACAGCCAGAAGGGCAATCCACGAGCCAGGAGAGTGAGACTGAACTTGCCGGGGCCTTGACCTTGCTCCTCACTGTCTCCAGATGATGAGACTAATGTCCTATCATTTACAAGCCTGGGGGCCTGATATGGGCCTCCGATCTTTTCGACACTGTCATATGACATCATCATGTTGGATCATGTTCATGACTATCTGAGGTACCGGAGGCCCTCAGGTCATAGGATAGGCATGCCTGGCAGACATCTCCCATAGATTTCTCCCTTCTACCAGAAAACAACTAGAAAGATGGACCCGCTTTCCAGTCTTGGCCATGAGAAGTGAGAAGGAAGGAAGAGCTGCTCGCAGGACTGGATCTTTCACAGCCTCCCTAGCCTTCTTGACTGGGCATCTAAATAAAAACTAAGCAGAAGATGTACATGTGGCCCGTGTATGCGCCCCACCCCCTCTCCCAGAATATGCTGCATTGAGTAGATGTGCAGCATGAGTGTGCTGCAGCAAGTAAGCCCGGGGAAGGGAGGACACTCCAGCTGAGAAACGCCCACCCAGAACTTTGAAAGAAGGGAGAAGTGAGCTAACAGAACAGATCTGAAGTCTGGGAAAGGCAAGCCTGCTTCTGGCAGGGTCTCTATGGCACAATCAACCTCTTAACAAACAAATTTATTTTTGTCTCCTCGCTGAAGTGAAACATGTCCCAGGGATTCCAAAGCCCGGGCATATGGTCGTCGTCCGCACTTGGACAACATCACAGCATGTCAGTAGATCATAAAAAAAAAAAAAAAAAAAAGGACACAGCCTTTTCCTGACAGTTAATCTGGAAATCTTATAAAACTACAACAAGGACCTGGGAGCAGCGGAAAAGAATCTTAAACACTAAGGTAAGCGAAGTCGCTTTTATTAGAGAAACACGGAGCGATTCCCGTTAGGCACTGGCTTTCGCAGACATCTTCTCCAAGTCCGGTCTGGTTCCCAAGTCTCTCTTTCAGGTAGAGGAAACTACACTCACTTCTGGAAGTGTCCGTCATCGCGAGGAAAGGGCAGGCACTCATTCTTCTGCTACATGCATTACATTTCTTGCCAGTTAAAAGGACAGAAGTTCCCAAAAGTCTTTGATCGGGGGTAAAAAAAAATCTTAAAACAATATTTAAACATATTTTTAATTTACACACATACACATTGTATATAGATATATGGGGGGGGGGGGCATGTGCACATAAGCACAGTCGTCAGGGGATGCCAGAAGAGAATAGCAGATCCCCTGGAGCTGAAGTAATAGGTGATTGTGAGCTACTGTGGGTGCCAAGAACTGAACTCTGGTCCTCTGGAAAAGCAATATTCCTCGTAGCCACTGAGCCATCTCTCCAGCCCCGAAAGCCTCTCCTAATGGTGATGCCAGAGATACAGAACTCCAGAATAGAGCTCGGACAGGCACACAGAAGTCCTTGACAGCACGCAGGTGATTTGCATCCAGTCTGGTCATGGAAGTTGCCCCCCTCCATAGAGGGAATGCACACTTAGCTTCACCCTGCACTTGGTTTAGGAATATTTCCTACTTGGTTTAAAAAAAAAAAAAGCCTTATAGGACCCCTCTAAAGCCATTATCCTCAGGCCTCCTGCGGCACACTCGACAAATCCAACAAAATCCACTAGACACACACTAATCTACAATGCCATGCCCTCCCACAATCACACTGTGCTGCTGGTTGCTTAGCGTCCATCCCGTATAAATACACAGAATTGAAGACTTTCTGGGGAAAGAAAAACGAGAAACCCAACAACAATAACAACACTAGAGGTGAGAATACAAACAAGAGCAGTGAAGAGCACAATGTCTAGAAGTCTGTTATCAATTCCACGTTAGCAAACGTCCCAGAACCTCCCCCAGCTTTCGGACAGCTAGCTGGCTGTGTGAAATACCTGGCTGTTATCACACAGCTTTTTTGCTCTGATGTGACATCTGTTGGCCTCACCCATCGGTTTCTGCCTATTCTCTCAGAAGAAAACTCTGGTGGTATTAGAGTCAAAGTGTTTTATGCCAAAAATAAAATAAAGGGTTCCAGGGGTCCTGGTAGGAAGGAGGCAGCCTGCCCAGCGGTGAGAGGGCTCAGCTAGGGCCACAGCACCAGTTCTGAGGGGCGGCCCTCAGAGTCAAAACTAACATCGCCATCTGCATCCTATGCGCGGCTTGGGAGAAGGTAGAATCTGTGTATCCTTTCTTACTCTCTCCTTCCAAAGCGTCATGGTGCAAACTTCAAGCAAAACCATAAAGTAAACATTTTTGAGAAAACAGTCTTGGGCTCTGCTCTTGCAGATGACCTGAGTTCAATTCCCACTACCCACTGTGGGTCTGAGGTTGGGGCTTACAACTCTAGACTATGGATCCAACACCTCTGGCCTGCACAGATGCTGCTGCCACACAGACCAACGGACATACACATACACACAATTCCAAATGTTTAAATAAAGATAGGAACACAGTCTTTCCCAAAGAACGTTTGTTACTTTTTAGTTTAATAAACTCAAGTTTTTCTGGAAAACCCTTATATTTGGAAATATTTATACAGTATATACTGACTTGAAACTTCAGATATAAAAAATATTTTTCCCTGAAGACTCTGGATACTAGGTTCATGGGGCTTCTAATCAAGTAACTGTGAAGAACATTTTCTACATTGCTTGAATATTTCAATTCTTCTCATGAAGACAGGAAAATTAATGGGATGGAGAAACCCAGATGATTTTAGACACAGGTTAAGTAATAAGACAGTCTAGGTAGAGCAAGAACCTCCATGCGTGAAGGAGAAAAGAACGGGCAGGAAGAGAAATCCTCCTAAGGCACTAAAACATACACGAAGCTCCTGAGGCACTGAATATTCATGACGCATAAATTACATGAACCACATGTGGCATTCAATATTCGTGAGGCCTTAATTAAGCCACTGTGTTAACAACCGTTCTTGCCCTCTGCATGAGACACACCGAGAGCCCATAGCTGTGTGAACCAGGTCAATAATTGGTTTGTAGCATTTACTGAGAGGAGAGTAGTGAGTTTGGGTTCTCATCAGGCTGGCAGGCAGATCCCCAAGTCTGCCTCAGAAGAACAGTTAAGAACAAGGTCGGAGAAGGGCATGGCTACAGGTTAACACTCCTGGCTGGTGTCTGATCCTTCCAATCCCATTCACATCAGTGAGCTTCCTGATTCAAACACAGACACATGAATGTGTATTTCCAGGTGTTTGAGTGTAGGGCTCCTGACCCATACATGCAAATGCTTCTGTGTATACCACTGTGCTGTATGTATCTACTCTGTGTGTGACGTGAAGGTACCATTTTAAAGAATTTAAAATTTTAAGTAGAAGGAAAAAAAACACACCCCCCCCCTCAAGGACAGGGTTTCTCTGTGTAGCCCTAGCTGTCCCAGACTCACTTTGTAGACCAGGCTGGCCTCTAATTTACAGAGGTCCACCTGCCTCTGCTTCCCTTGCGCTGGGATTACAGGCCTGTGCGCCACCCTGTCCCTGGAAGTAAAAGAAAATTTGTGGTGTTGAGTGAGAAATCTTGCCCAGTAGCTCAGGTTTTTGAAGACTTGGTCTCCAGCAGGGGGTGCTGTTTAGAGAGTTCCTCTGTTAGCTTAGGACATTACTGATGAAGACCTCAATGAGGCAATATTTTTTAAAAAGCACACAAAGAAATTGTAAGAAAGTAGTTGTCAATTTACCAAGACATGAACATTTATCCACTCACTGCAACTTACACTGAGATGCTCAGAAGACAAATCACTAAGAAGCTACAGACCTGTCGTGCGTCCTGCTAGCATCACCCGCGGGATCCTTAATGATGGCATTCATCCTCTCTCAGACACTGTGCACAAGACTAAGCCAACCCAACCGCATCCTAGTGAACCGGAAACAATCACATAAGGGGTGGGTTGCAGCCTAGACGGAAACGAACCACACAGCCTATTTAAGCCTCTCTTGCAAAGGCAAAACACCACAGCCATGCCACAATCTATCCTAAATACCTGGCTGTTATCACACAGAAAACCACAACTCAGTTACTGTTCTGGCTTGCCCAGCATTAAATCACACTTCATCCTGCATCATTACTCATTTTTAAAGTAAACTGTAAAGTGAACATCTCAGCTGGTTTAACTTCTCTTCCTTGCTTTGGCTCACAATTCCACGTGACAGCCCATTGTTGTGAGGAATGTCACGGTAGGGTAGCAGGAGCCTGAAGAGGCTAGTCATACACAGTTCATCCATAGAAGAGAGCAGAAAGCAATGGATGAATATATGTCAGTGTTCACAGGCTCTCTCCTTTACATTCAGTCCAGCCCATGAATCTGTCACGAGTATTCAGGGCAGGTCTTCCTACTTTAATTAACCCATCTGAGAAAAACTCCTCCTAAAGGCCAGCACAACTCAGAAAAATCCCTTCCTGACACTCCCTTCCCAGGGGGTTCCACATCTTGTCAAATCAAACATAGCCATCATATAAGGCAAACGAAATCAACCACCGAACAAATGGCGAATGGACAGTGACTGATTTTACTGGTTCTAAATTATTTATTTATAGTTTTTATTAATAGTGGCAAACAGATATTCTGGGGGATCAGAAAGTGAATAACCTCCCTTGTCATTGACTATCAAGCCCTCCTGCACTTGCTCGTTAGAACTGATCCATCTCTGCTTTAATGCTACCCTAGGATAGGGAGCTGGAGATGGAGCTCAGTTTATTAATAAGGTGCTTGTCTGCATACGTAGAACCCTGGTTTTCAACACCAGCATTCCATAAACTGGCACACAGGAATATTTACACCCTAATCCCAGTACTTCAGAGACAGAGGCAGGAGGATCAGAAGTTGAAGGTCAGCTTCTGCTATACTGTTAATTCCAGACCAGCCTGGGCAACAGGAGACTCTGCCTTAATATTATATATATATATATATTTTTTTTTTAAACCACAAAGAAAACACCTAAATAGACTAAACTGCCCACAACAATTTACACAATGGTTCCCTGGTTTTTTGTTTTGTTTTGTTTTGTTTTGTTTCACTAAAAGCTCCATGTCCATAGAAAACTCAAGTCCAAAACTATGTAGAAGAACAAGTCATACTACAGTGAAAAATAAAGGAAGAGGAAAAAATAATGAGGCATATTCCCTGTGCTCGTGAGTTTTCCTACCCAATAAGGGAAAGGGGAAAATTACTTAATAACTATAAAAACCGATGGCATTTAGGCCATCAAGCCATCACACTCATAACCAAGGATCCTGGCTCTAGAGTTGGTGCCTTGAAATGTACAGCCACTGAAAACCAGACCAGCTGGGTTGTTGAAGTACCTTCTCTTAGCCTCTACAGAAGATGCAAGAGCTGGACCTAGCTCCACCCAGCACTCCACCCAACCTATCAACACAAGGGAAAGGGGGATCCAGCTCAGCCTTTGAGGTTAGTGTGTTTCGTGTGTTTCATGGTGAGAAACCCTTTCTTCCTTCGCTTAACTTGAAGGCAAGAGCTATGAGAAGACATGGGAAAGCAAAATAACAAAGTCTGTTTCAAATATCAAGAAGGAATATCCTGTATTTTACCTTATAGGAATAAGAATGTCACCCCAGCACAGCTGAGAAAAGTTATACTGAGACACTGTGTGTAGTGTGCATGTGGTGCTTTCATGTTTACATTCAGAGCAGAGATCTGAGCTCAGCAAGACAGTAACAATCACAAACGCTGACAACAGTTATAAAGAAGAATGATGAAGAGGTCTGAGGGCATCCAACTGGAGTCTTCGACACAAACTCTAAGCACAAGGAACGTTTCCCCTGATGAAGGGTATTGATTAAATACAGAAAGTGTGAGTTCACTAAGCAAAGTTGGCAAGAGAGGCGGGAAACAGAGGAAGAAGTAGAAGCAGGGAGTTTGCAAAGAATGAGCAGGATAAGGGAAGTGGCCATTTAATGGGCTCATGCATTTGAGTAATGGGTTACCAGTTGGTGGCGCTGACTGGGGAGGTGATGAAACCCTTTTGGAGGTATAGCTTTGCTTGGGGGAAGTACATCACTAAATTGGGATTGAGGGTCCATAGACTTACCCCACTTCCTGCATGCTCTCTCTCCCTCCCCTATTTCCCCTCCACCAGCCTCCTGCTCCTGCCACAGCCACAAACGACCCATAAAGGAGAGATTTCTTTGATGATGGTATTTTATCATAGCAACAGAAAACGGACACATAAGACAAGGTAGGCTCTTGGGACAACACATATTTTGTTGTTGTTGGAAAGCTTTGCAAAAGGTAAAGAATTAGAACCTGCATATTTGCAAACTTAAATGACCACCTTGACCAAAGAATGGGGAAGATAAGTCAAAGAACATACTAGAACAGAAAGCCCCTGCAGTGGCTAATTCAGGACATAAAGGTGCCTTGCTATCAATGTGACAGAGAAATTACTCTGGGCAACAGAATCCACACAAAGAGATGATAAATAGGTTCTAGAAAGTTGAAGGAGAGGAGTGTAGTTTGGATGGTAGAATGTTTGCTCTGCAATACATAAAGCCATGGGTTCAACCCTCCAAGCACCTCATAAACTGAATAAGTCCAGTGCGTGCCCCTCATCCCAAGACTTGGGAGGTAGAAGCAAGGGATCTGAGAGAGTGGCTACAAAGGAGGGGGTGAGGGGAACAGCCCTGGCTACAGGCGGCCATATCTATTGGGTGGGAAACTAAGAATTCTTCTTGATTCCATGGAGTTAGGGCTTTTCTTAAGTGTATGTGTCTAGGAAAACACTAAAAGGAAGAGTAGGTTAGGAAGCGAGGCTCACTTTTGTTGTGGGTTCAGCAATGCAGCGGGTAGACCCGTCCTCATCCTGGTTTCTGGAAATGAAATTCACCCAGGTACTTGGTGAGAGAAACAGAGGCTACCGGTAAAGTCAAGCCGCCTAACTGGCTGACCAAAAATAGAAGATGGTGCTGGATCCTGTGGGTGGGCTCCACACAACGTACAGGGTCCTGAGAGAGAAGGAGAGCTATGCAGATGTCACCGTTTGGACTGTGTTTGTCATGCACATGAAGAGTACGATCAGCTGAGCATGGCAGCTCCCATCTGTAAGCGCAACACCAGGCAGTGGGGAGACGTGGACTCCTGGAGGGCACAGGCCAGCCGGTTCAGACAAGTCAACTCCAGGTCTGCAAGAGACCCTGTCTCCAAAATTAAGATGGAGAGGAATGGAAGAAGACACCTTATCTTGACCTCTGGTCTCTATGCTAATGTATAGGTAATTCACACACACACACACCACCACCACCACCACCACCACCATACATGCATACACCACACACATGGAGGAGGAGGCGGTGTTGGCAGTGGCAGCCGTGGTGATGGCAGCAACAGCAGCAGAAGAGTCGGAGACTCGGAAGTGCTCAAGAAACGCTCAAGTTCTGGTTTACGGAGGAAGGATTGTGCTATGAGCCAGAAGAAGTGTCCTTCAGAGGCAGAAAAGGGCACGTGAGCAGCTTCTTTACCAGAGCCTCCTGGAAAATCCCAGCTCCCCCATCCTCCTCCTGACCTCAGCCCAGTAAAGGTCACTACAGACCTCCAAGCCTCCAAAGCTGTAAGATGATCAGTGCGTGTTGCTTAGTGCCACCAAGTTCATGGTGATTTATTACAGCAGTAACAGATAACTGATACGACGCTTGAGCCAATCGCAACTCCAGCCAACAGAGATGGGTAACATCATCAGAGAAGAACCTCGAAGGAAAAGAGCCTCGAAGCTGATGATCCTGACAGCCAAAACTACTATTTTATGCTTAACCTCGATCCAAGAAAATGTCTGTTAAACAACACTAAATTACAGTTTTATTTATTCAGAGCAGAGAAGGTGGAATAGACAACGCTGAAGAGAGATCAGAACATAGGAGATGTCACAGATTACTGCTGTGACTAGGAAGTGGGGAATTCACACAGAGAAACTCCATTAACATCATTCAGAATTCTGTATGCAGGTACCCTACTGTGAATTTAAAGTAACAGACATGGCTACTGGCCAATTTTAGAGGGGAGAAACCCACTAAAATTGTTTAAACTGTAATTAAGCATGAATATATATAGATACGTAGATAATATATAGTCAATAGAGAGAGAGATAATACATATATAGAGACAATACATATTGACTATATATACAACATATTGGCTAAAGAGTGTCATGAAAAACTTAAGTATAAAAATAACTAAAAATCATTTTAAATGTAAATATTACCACTACCACCACTTAATTTTTGTGGTTCTATGACATACTCACATTGACAAAAGCAGTATTATTAAAGACAGCTTTGTTAGCTTTTGACATGGGGCATCGAGGGAGGTGAGATCCAGTGAGGAGCTATGGGGTCAGGGTACAGAGGCCTGTGTACAGGTGACATCAGGAGGGGCAAGGGTCAGTTTCCAGAACCAGGTCCCATGCCCCTCTGACAATCCTGACTATCTACATCCACTCTTCTCAAATATCTAATTACACACAAGCACACACAGATGTCTATAGAAGTCAATTAAAGTGGCAAGGCCAACTGAAGTCATGAACAGCTTGAGGGCTACTGGTTTAGGGACAATGATCAGATTCAAAATGATTAGAAACAAAAAAAAAAACCCAAAACAGACAAACAAAACCTCTTCCCCCTGACTCTTTATTAACACAAAACACAGGTTAACTGGAAACCGTCTAAGGCTCCTGTCAACTAAAGGACATTGGGATTCAATTTGTAGCTGTGGTTTTATCAGGAGAAAGAAGAGTACTGAGCATAGTTGGGGAAAAGGCTGCAGGGCATGGTGTCTCTTGTCTAGCATCCCAGCGTTCAGCAGGAGACGACAGAAGGACTGCCCTAAGTTCAAGACCAGCCTGGGCTACATCATGAGTACCAGGCCAACCTGGGTTACAGAAACTCTGTCTCAAAACACTACAAAAAAAAAATCAAACTAATAAAAGTTAAATGTGCCATGGGGGTGCACACCTTTAATCCCAACACTCAGGAGGCAGAGGCAGGCTTATCTCTCTGAGTTCAAGGCCAGCCTGCTCTCCAGAGAGAGTTCCAGGACAACCAGGGCTACTCAGGGAAACACTGTATTTAAACAACAACAGTGAAAAGTTACAACAAGAAGAGGTGCTTTGACAAAAAGATTCAGAAACAAAATAAAATAAACAAGTATTAGGGGAGAGGAAGACCCTGCTGAAAGTCTCTAGAACTAAGCAAGTAACATAAAAATACTCCCCTGAACTTAGAGAGGGGCAGGAAGGAGATGAAGGAGGGAGGGTGGGGCTCGGAGGGAGTGAAAGAGGGGGCTACACCAGGGATACAAAGTTAATAAACTGTAATTAATATAAAAATAATAAATTAAAAAAGGAAGAAAAAATACTACCCTGAAAAGGGAAAAAAAATGTTGAGCTAAAGCAAAGCCACACAAGCTGCTACCTTAGTAACAGCAGCACACAGGAACAGGATAATTAGGGAACAGAGATTACAAATAAACAGACATTTCATAAGAGAAAAAAAAAATGGCCTTGTCCTCATCCACCTCTGTGCACTCTTCACCAGATAATAGTGATCACCTTCCCCTCAGAACAACTGAAAATCTTGTGTGCCTTTAGGTACAGAGGCCAAGACAGCCACAACGAAATCTCCTTTTAGCCTTCCATTATGAGATAATTAAGATTTTCAGTAGGAAACATTCCACGTGTGTGTGGTAAGAGAACACTAAAGACAATTTTTTTAAAGCAAAATTAAGGCTCGCTATAGCTACAGATGTTGCCAGCTCAGAAATATCTTTCCCACTCGGAATGAAATACTTTAAATAACCATCTGGACTGACCTCTTCTTACTCCCACCATTGCTATTACAGAGGAGCTGGAGTTGTTAAGAGCATATTTTGGATTAAGTGAGCACAGTTTCAAATTCACATATGTATATTTTAAAAGCTCAGAGAAGCTTTGGATACATCCTAGAGTGGAGATCCAGAAAGTATCGAAATTTAGCCAAAAATACTTTTGGATAAATAACATCTGGCCATGGCGGTTTGTGCTCCTTGAGTTTCTCAACTTCCTCTCTGGAGAAACCTAAGTCCCTTTTGGCCTTTCTCTGACTTCCTTCAAAATGTTTCTACAAATGGATACTGCTCCATTGCTCATTTCTTTATCTGGAGGAATCCAGCAGGCGTTGCTACCAGGAAATCCCACGAAGCAGGAACACTGTGCTGTTGCACGTACGCTGCAGCCTGGTAGTGAGCATCCCTCAGTCTCGGTTCCCTGCCTTTGAAACCTGAAAGGAGCAGGAACCCCTGGCATCAGGTGGATAAGGGCTTCACCCCAGCTCTGCTACTTACCAGCCCACCTTGATGCAGGATTTCACCTCACGCACCATAACGTGCCTCTTTCTCCTCTTGAGGGATGCTTGTTACAGAGGCTGGGGTTCTAGGAAAGGGAACCCACTCCTACTGGTGACAGGTGCCAGAGACCCAGGTTATGATATGAGGTGATGAGACGTCCAGCTGACAGGTAGGCACCTCAGAAACTGCACCCAATCAAAGACACACTATTTCCCGGTGCCTCGTCTAGCCCCACCAGCCTATTTATCTTTTTTCCTCACCTGCTGCCCCCTCCAACCAGAGGCAACTCCATTCCTTCCTCTTCCCAAGCCTCCAATGAAACAGCAAAGGAACCCCATCAAGGAAAAATAAGTTATCTCTGCTTGCCCCTTGATTCCAGATACCTGGAGGAAATTTGTTAGCTCATCATCTCATCCCTTCCAAACAAGTTAAGCCTGGACAACGCCTTAGGCCAATGGTTCTCAACCTTCCTAATGATGTGACCCTTTCATATAGTTCCTCACGCTGTGGTGACCCCCATCCACAAAATTATTTCACTGTTACTTCATAGCGGTAATTTTGCTACTGTTATGAGTGGTTTAGATGATATGTAGACTATCTGAGAGGCGACCCTTGGGGGATGCAACCCACACATTGAGAACTGCTGCCTAAGAGGTTCGAAAGCAATTTCAACCACAAGCACCATCAGCGCGCACATGATAGCAGGTTTTGAAATGATAAAGGACTTTCTTAATCTTATACTTTAAATGTGAACACCTTGATTTTCTGACTGTTTCCAGTGCTTAACACTACCTGCCATTATTTAAGGATGCAAAGAAAGGGGAAGGGTCAAGAATTAACAACTTAAGCTGAGGTTGAAGGAAGGAGACAGGAAGTAAGATAAAGAGATAGATAGATAGATAGATAGATAGATAGATAGATAGATAGATAGATAGATAGATAGATAGATAGATAGATAGATAAGTTTCCAGCTTTGAATTACACAAGATGCAGGGACAACCATAAGTGACATCTGGAGCAATTCAAAGCATGGACCAACCACTGCCACAGTGTGAACTGTGCATTCCCAGCAAGCAATAAGAGAGAGAAAGAGCATGTAAACTGAGGGCAAGCACTTAGCTTTTCTGACAGCAGCTTCAAATGTTCTTGCTTGTACTCAGGGCAAATTAATACAAATCCAGGGTCATAATCTGAATGCCTGTTGCTTTTCTATTGACTTTCATTTTTCTCATAACTCATTTTACCAAATATTAAAAAGATCAGGAGTACACAGGGCAACACTGAAGTGTTAAGACTCCAACCCTTCAACCGTATACCTGAAACATTTACAGGAGAGACTTGCTCTGACCTCCACAGAGGACAGACACCAGCTTGTGCAGACTATAAACATAGCCAGTTGGGGCCGGGTGACATCCTGCCAACCCCACTTCTAGGAAGTAAAAAATAGTATGTGTGTGGAAGGTGAGAAAATAAAAATACTGTCATTGCATAACCAGCTTAAATCATTCACCAAGACAACACAGTGAGATGGTAACCATGATCACCGTGAATGTCAATCAAACACTCAGATAGTACGGTGAAGACTAGAGACAAAGATGATTTAGAAACCACCCAATGCTGTCTCATTATGAGACCCAAAGTCTCTTATTATGAAGCTGCATCTATAAAATGTTTGTCTCCCTGAACTCTACCTGTAAGTGAAGGCAGCCAAAGCTACACATTGAAAAAGAACAGCACACAAGCAAATAAAAAAAAAAAAGCAAACAAACAAAACAAAAAAAACAAACAAAAAAGGCAGTCACCCTTTTAACACTAAGTACCAAAGTCATCAGAGAACCTTAGTACTCAAGGGGCGTCTTCCCGAACTAGCTTGCCTCAACTGTGTGGTGCCGCTGACAGTTGAGAATAAGAAACAAATAAGGAAATGGGGGGTTAGGGTGGAGAAATGTCTTCAGAATAGACTCTCAGGTTGTCATCCAGGGATCCTTAGGTGTCCTTGATAGTCTTGAAAGGCTCTGCAAATCCAAAGCCATGTTAATGATAATCAAACCCGCCATTTTCGTGCTTGTTCTTCTACATGTGGAAACATGAAGAGGGACAGGGAGACCAAGTTCATGTACCCCATGGGCATCCAACTTCTCGCCTAATACTAATCTGTACAGGGTTGCAAAATTGTAACCCAGTATCATTTGATTTGAAAACTAAGATTTTTTTTTAATTTAAATAATAACAATAATAATAATAATAATAATTTGTAGACTGGAGAGACAGCTCAGTAGTTAAGAGCACTTGCTGCTCTTTCAGAAGTCCCGAGTTGAGTTTCCAGCACCCACACTGGATGAGTCACAACCGCCTATAACTACAGCTCCAGAGGATCTACCGCCCCCTTCTGGTCTCCACTGGCACACACACACAAATACGTACAAATAATAAAGGATAAATTTTTAAACAAAATTATTTTATCTACATGGAATCATTTTAAAGTTATATTGAAGTACAAGAATAAATTCATTGATAAATTTACTGAATTTGAGGCTATAATCAATACTGATAGGTATAATTCGTAACATTAAATCTTGAGGTCCTTTATAATTTTTTAAATGAAGAGAGGCTCTAGCACCAAAATGTTTTAAAACATTCGATGAAGGTTGAAGGGAGGACTATGAGAACAAGCGTGTATTATTAAGTTGGCATTTGTTAATAGTATTTAATAGATATAACATATCTTATGGGGAGGAAACATAAGGGTACCTTCTGTGTTTGTATCTCACTGCTCAAAAAAAAAAAAAAAAAAAAAAGATTCAAGCTGTTCTCTGCCAGCCATTTGCCCTAGGTTTTCTGGGACAAGCTTAACATCGAGTCTGTTTCTAATTTTTTCCCCATCAACCACAAAAATGTTCCTTATATTTCAACATTTTTGTGTCCAAATACATCTCCCAATCTGAGTCTCACATACAAGAAAAATCGTAAAACATCTTCCTGTTGTGTTGCCTGTAATTATTCTCCAAGTGTTTCAACACGGCTCACATGACCAGCACGTGATGGTTAGGATTAATCTTCACCTCTCCTCAGGAAAGGCATGTTCTTCAGCTGAACTCAGCCCTGGAGGGCTTCCTTAGCATTGAAAGACCTCCACCCTGGTCACTGGGTTCATTAAAAGGGGCACAGCTCATTAGAAGTCTGTATTTTTCTTTAGCTCTCAAAAGCACTGTATGTTTTCTTTTCTTCCTTTTTTTCTTCCTTTCTTTGAAATTTATTTGCGTGTGCGTGCCGCTTGTGCCACAGCATGCGTGTGAGGGTCAGAGGCCAGCCTGTGAGAGTTAGCACACTGGTTCTGCCACATGGATGCTCAGGGTTAGAACTCATATTCTCGGACTTGCCCTCAAGCACTTTTACCTACTAAAGCCACATCTCAGGCCCACGACGGTACAGGTTTCCCTAATCAGCACGACGGATAAAAAATATATTATATATTCCTCACAGGTGAAATACAGATATCAAAATAGAGGCTGGTCACAAAGACTGTTGGGCAGCCCTGCTCATTACTACATGAGGCTGATGAACTGAGGAAAAGCCATACCCACCCCCCCGCCCCAGCTTAGGCTTTTGAGTCTAACAATCCTCATCCACTTCAAATGAACATCTCATGCCAAAACATGCGGGGGGGGGGCTTTTCTGTGTCATAGATTAGACAGGAATAGAGTGAGCATGTTTGTAACAAAAGACACCAGGAAAGCAGAGGCCCCTCTACAAAGCTCAGACAGAAATAGCATCAGGAAGCATTTCACCAACAGAGGTGACTAAGACCCTATTTTACGTTTCACATAAAGCCAGAGCGTCTGTAAGAGCCTTGGGCCCACGCTCAATACGCATTTGTTTCTGCTTAGGCTGTGTCAATGCTAAATTAGCATTTGGCTTTGTGATTCCAGGTTAAATGGGTTCAGGTCTGGGAAATACAGCAGTTCTGGTTTGGATTTCCTATTTGCACATAACTCCCCTAACTTTTAAGTTTCCTAACCGTATTTGTACAAATTAGGCACAAATTCTAAGCCCTGGTGACCCAAGTGCCTCGTGGCTGGAGAGTTAAAGGAAAGGTAAACACATACAAACCAAGTAAGCAACAGCTATGCAGAGGAAAAGCCACCTCCAGGAATGGGATGCCCTCTGTTCTACGGTCTCTCTTCTTCAACTCCAAGTTCCCGTCATTTTAGCTGCTCCCACCCTGGCCCTGAGCCTATCACAGTCAAGGAGTTTGCTGTGGGGGTTTTAGCCAGCCTAGAGAAGCGTGATATCTACCAGGGCAAACCCAAAAGAGCAGCCAGAGAGTAGAAACATACTCAGGCATCATACGACTGCACGCATGTCAACATCACAAAGCAGACGGAAGATAACCAAGATAGCCAAGGATAATTTCTCCTGGCCCCGACATCAGAACTGGACACCACTTCTGTTTTGTTTTTGTTTTTAACAAATTTACCGGCAAACATGTTTTAAGCCCCCTAGAACCCAAACATAAGAGGAGTTCCCCTCCCTCCCGCTCTGCTGGGCAGCCATGTTTGCCTGTTTGCAGCTTGCGGCACTTCGCTGGAAAAACATCTTAAGTTACAATTCCCAAAGCTATACAGTTTTGAAGAATACTCATAAAAATAAGTATTTCCCCCGAACATTCCTTACATTCCATCCCAGTTCCAGCTTGGAGCGTTTGAAGTGTTTAAACATGAGGACTCGGACACGTGTGTCCCTTGTGGTGAGGGAGATTGCAACAAGGAGGAAATGCAGCCCTGTGCAGTTAGTTACTGACATTCTAGATGGGGGGGAGAAGGGGGGGTAATTTCAGGAAACTGTGCAGACAATGTTGAGTGATGCCATCTGCAAGTGACTATTACTGGATGCAGGAACTGTATTCTGCATGTGTGACTTCATTTGAAATGAACACACACACAATGGCAAGTATTCTTTATTGAACATACAGTCTCCTCCGTTTCTGCTGGAGTTTTGTAGGCCAGCTCAGGGTAGTTTCCCTACCTGAACCATTTGAACCGCAAAAAAAGATGAGAGAGTCCAAATTGAGCTTTCTTAAGCATAAAGAAGAGGAGCGTCTTGGCTGCCTCCTGGCTGATGTCTGTCATGGCAAGGCAGACGGTGGATCTGGGAACTGCCGAGCGGCCTCAATACTCCCCCTCCTCCAAGACAAAGCCAAGGCCCCAGCAGCCTGCGGCTGTGGGGAGACCTCTTCCATCCTATGAAAGCCTGACATTTTCCTGTCATTTTTACAGATGGGATGGTTTGGTTGTGGTTCTCAGTTTCTCTCTTCTGATAACCCTACATGGAGAGAAGGTGGCGGGGGGGGGGGGGGAGGAGGGAGGTAATGGAGCACCGAGCATAGGAAAAAGTGTGCGACGTCCAAGGCAAACATCTAACACAAAACATCTAACATGAACAGCGAGCGACTCTTCCCCAGGAAAGCCTGGCTGGGTTCTCGGCATTGATGTGGGCGTCTGCACACATGTCTCTCTTCCATGAGCCTCTGGCTGGCCAGAAAACCCTCTTCCTTCCCCTCCATCGTTGCCAGGAGAGTCCACGGCTTCATCGCGAGGGAGAAGTGACAGCCGGGATGTTAAAATCCGGCCCCACGGTACAGAGTCATCGTTAGAACGCTGTGCCACAGATCTGACCCAACCTTCAGCGTGGCGCTCTCAATGTGACCTCTGCTCTGGAACCGGTGACCCAAATGCCGCTCCAAGGGCTATCCCACACTGGCCTAGCTAGCCAGGCCTAGAGGACTCCTGAGAGTTCCACTGATGAGGACAGCAAGGGGCAGGAGGCAGGGCCCGGTGTGCTCAGCGCTGGCTTTCCCTGCAGGTCCCTGGAGCTCTGATGGGAAGACACTGCTGATCACACAAAGAAGGAAGCCGGGGACAGACAAGACAGCAGTGACCAAGACAAGGTGACTCAAAACCTGTCTGCAAACTTTCCACTACAGGAGGGGTTAACTCTTCTCCAACTTCCGCTCTGCCCTATACGCAGACACACTGAGACACACTCACATACACCCACATACATACACATAAACATACACACATATATGCATGGACACATAAACAAGTATATATATATATATACATATATGCAAACATACACACATGCATGCATGCATACATATACACAGAGACACACATACATACACATACATATACATACATACACACAGACATGGAGACATACATAAGTTTATATACATATACATATATGCAAACATCTACATACATGCACGCATATGTATATACATATATGCACACAGATATACATCATACACATATTCCCATATAAACACATACACAAACACATGCAAGCTAACATACATACACACAAACACATATACACACCCATAAAAACACATTTATATTCTCACACATATACAATTGAACACATAAACACACATACATGTTCACACACATACACAAATATGCACATTCACACATGTACATATAGGCACACACACATATATTCACACACATGCATACTCACACACACACCAGCATCTAGACCATATAAACTCTCTAAGAGCCCTGTGAACACAGTCCTTTCCACCTCTGCACTTTAGGGCCCTCTGTCTGATGGTCGTGAAGCATCTGGCATGGGACAGTGTATCCATATCCTCTGGGTACACCTAACACTGTCCAGGCACAGCTGGCCAGGGGTACCCTGGGCATAAGGGACTTCGCAGTGGTATTAGCAGTAACTGTCTACCTAGAAGTATTAAAATATCAACTGCAAATAGCCAGCAGCTAGCTGTCTTGAATCTTACCTGACTATGCCATTGTCTGCACTCAGCAGTGGGGTCAGAAGAGACAAACCAAGTGAGCACCGAAACAACAGGGCCACATATGCAAATCAGATTCACACACATGCACACACATGCAGGCACATATACACATATGCACATGTGTGGGTACACACACAAGCGCAAAATTTTCAAAAAAAATTACAAATCACCGTCCTCTTTTTCGATGTAACTCTTTTTTTTTCTTTTTAAATTTATTTCTTTTTATAAATTACAGTTTTTTTCATTTTGTATCCCAGCTGTAGCCCCCTTCCTCATCCCATCCTAATCCCACCCTGCCTCCCTCATCTCCTCCCAGGCCCCTTCTCAAGTCCACTGATAGGGAGGTCCTCCTCCCCTTCCATCTGACCCTAGCCTATCAGGTCTCATCAGGACTGGCTGCATTGTCTTCCTCTGTGGCCTGGTAAGGCTTCCCCAACTCAGGGGAAGGTGATCAAAGAGCCAGCCACTAAGTTCATGTCAGAGACAGCCCCTGTTCCCCTTACTAGGGAACCCACTCAGAACTGGACTGCATGGGCTACATTTGAGCAAGGGTTCTAGGTTATGTCCATGCATGGTCCTTGGTTGGAGTATCAGTCTCAGAAAAGATCCCTGGGCCCAGATTTTTTTTGTTCTGTGATTCTCCTTGTCCATTCCAGGTCTTATTATCTCCCCCATCTTTCATAAGTTTCCCTGCACTCTGCCCATAGTTTGGCTATGAGTCTCAGCATCTGCTTTGATAACCTTCTGGGTAGAGTCTTTCAGAGGCCCTCTGTGGTAGGCTCCTGTCCTGTTTCCTGTTTTCTCCCTCTTCCAATGTACATCCCATTTGTCTTTCTGAGTGAGGATTGATCATCTTACCCAGGGTCCTCCTTCTTCTTTAGCTTCTTTAGGTGTACAGATTTCTCCTATAGCTTCTCCATAGTTTATATGTAACTTTTACGAGAATGGAGAATGGAGATTAAAAACAAAAATCTTCAGGGCTGATACAGAAAGTAGATTAGTGAGATACATATAGATACATCCATCAAACACTTAACTTGGGAGAGTGGGCTGTCATAAAAACTGTACCCTTAATATCCTTGGTCAAAATGACAAAATTGAAGGTCAGTAAGCACAAAAAGTTTCCTGTGAGCCAGGTGTCATGGTGTAGGGCTGAAATCCCAGCTACTCAGAAGGCGGAAGCAGAGGATCACAAGTTCAAGGCCAGCCCAGGGCAACTTAGCAAGGGCCTTTCTTGAAGGGGAAAAAAGTCCCTCTCATGGTATTAAAACAGCTCAATAGCGTCCTCCATCTTCCATGGACTTGAGAGGTGATGCAGGCAGCGTCAGCACACACATCTCTGAAGCGGGCGGCCTTGGGGGGCATAAGCAGCAGAAAGCATTCTTGGAGAGCTCCCCGCCACCCCAGATTGCATTCTTTTCTCCTTATGCATTTTTATCCCATCAGACTTGCAACTGTGCTTTGTGTCGCCCCAGTGAGTGGCTAACTGGCAGGAGCATCCCTTCAGCAGCCTTCCTATAGGTCATGTCTAGTTAGCTGTGGACTTTAATACGGGGCAAGCTAGATGTTCTCTCAGTGCTAAGAAAAGCAGACACACAGATTCCAAGAGTCTCAACAGTCTGGTGACAGAAAGGCCAATAAAACACCCTCTGAGGGCACCTGCACTCACATGGCGTATACACGCACACAGACACATATTCATAAAGAATACAGCTCTGCCCTTGGGCATATCCCTTTCCTGCTATTTATGAAACAAACACCCACAGTGACTTAAAACAACAGAACTGTAACTCCCAGCTCTTCGGTGGCTCAGAAACCTTGAATGGGGCTGACGTCATATGATTGACAGTGCTTCCTGCAGGTGCTGGGGAAAATCATGTCCTGTGTTTTTCCAGTTACCAAAGCCAATGGGCATCTCCTGGCTCAGGGCCTCTCCCACCATCTTCAAGAGTCCCGGGGCAGCCTCTTTTCCGACAGTGTGCTCCCCAGTGTGGCCAATCATAGTATATGTCAGAGGCCTTCGATAGAGAGTCCAGTGGTATCTCCTATTGTGCATGGAAAAATCAGGGTGAGCACCAATTGAACTGTGGAGGAATGCTCATCCCTGCCTCGCAGGCTTGCCTTCCTTCCCAAAAAAGTCACAGTGGGCCCATTTATCAACACTCAGATTGTGTTGATAAAATGACCCGGAAAGGACACTGACAACTTAATAACAATGTAGAAGGCATACTGAAGAGAGCTGAGGACAGGCAAGAATCTCTTGTTAAGGCAATGGTGTAGGGTTGAAATCCCAGCAACTCAGAAGGCTGAGCAAGCATTGTTAAGGCAATGCTTCTGTTGATCTGGTCCAGCCATTCCACAGCAGATCCATATTCCCACTGTCGCTGTTGACCTGAGAAAGGATTTGTTTACTCTAGTGGGATATCAGTTGCCTCGGTGACAGCAATTTGATTTAAAAAAAAAAAAAAAAAAAAAAAAAAAAAAAAAGGAGGCAGAGCCTGGTAGACTCTAAGTTCCAATGCTTCAAAGAGGGAACCTGTCTGACAAAAGAGAAGAGAAATAGGAAGCCCAGCCTCTCCACCTTCAGCTTTTCCATCTGGCATCTCAAACATCCTTACATGATCTGACACAGCCAGGGCATAGCCTCACTTGGGCCGACACCATGCTCTTGGCTTTCCAGAATGCTGAGTCAAATAAACCTCTTTACTTCATGTAACCTTGGGTATTCTGTTATAGCAACAGAAAACAGACTAGCAGCACCAAGTAGCATGACACAGTCATCTCTGCATGGAGGTAGCATTGCCATCCTGGCTCCTACAAGAAGACCCGAGACTCAAACACTCTGCTTTTTATTAAGGCCTCTCTCTGTGTGTCTCTCTCAGAATCTTGTTCATTCATAACAAAAATCCTAAAAATCCCAGTTAGCAGATGGGCCAGGAAAACCACAAATGTAAGCAGTGAGGACGGGTCACAAGTCCAATTCTGAGAGACAGATGGGCACCAGGAGAAGAAAATGAGGAAACGAAAGGAAAGACATCCTGTGATAGGGTCCAGCTGCCCATGCTGCGTCCTAAAACACCAGAACAGTCACCACATTGACGAGGTAAGACAAGTACAATTCAGCCAAACAGCCCTTCACATTCCTGGGTTAGTTCACACTCAAGAACCTCAGTCAGAGAAACCTTCTGCAATGGACAGCAGTTAATGCAGAAACTTGTAACTGGTCAGAGTGCTGAAAAGAAATGAGTGTTGAGTGCTCAGCCCTAAAATAGGACATCTATACCACCTCCTCCCAAGGAATAAACAGACACGTATACAAATCCAATATTTAATAGTTGGATTGTGCAAATCACAGAAAGAATGTATAGATATTCACCAAATAGCATAAGGGCTGGGAGAACATTTGCCAGCAGGCCCTGGAAATGGTAACTATTATGGCCAAGATAGCACAGAAGAAGACACAGGCAAGCTCAGCTGGGGTGTGTTCAGTCCCCCAAAGACAAGAGTGAAATCAGTACCTCATACTGACTCGTGACAATGTCATTCACAGGTATATAGTCCCCCATTCATGGAGAAATACCAAATAGACATGTTATTGGTGCATTTATTATACCTCTAGCTTTATAGGAAAGGCAAAAGGGAATTGGAAAAAGGAAAGGGAGAGAGGACGGAAGGAAGGAAGGAAACAAGAAAGGAAGGAAGGAAGCAGCTGAAAGTTTGCACCAGAATCTTAACCTGGCCAGCCCTAACTGACAACTAACTCATCTTTTCAAGTAGCATCTCCTTTCTTTCAAGGTTGCTCAAAGCTAACAGACTTCATGGGAGTTTCTAAGTGTTTACCAGTCTCACAGCCTGAAACAAAGAGCAAAAGGTCTTTGTGGTGGAGCAAAAGGTCCCAGTTGCTGCATTCTTTCCTTTGCATGTCTGGCACCTTTCCTGGGGCAGGCACTGTGGGGCAAGGAGAACACAGGCTCCAGCTGTGATGAATCCAGCTGCCATGAACAGCGGGGGAATGCCTGCCTCACAGGCTTGCCTTCCTGCCCAAATCCTCAAGTGACCAGCCCCACAGAGCCAGGGTAGTTAGCTAGCTTGACTGACAGCTCCCCTGAGGACAGGAAGAAATGAGCTCTCCTCCCCATCGAGGTTCCAAAACCCCGTGATCCTTTCATGTAGACAATTAAAGACGAGGGCGCCAGCCTGTCTTATCTGCAGTGTTACCAAGCACAGATGGGACAAACATACCTAACGACTGACACAGGCTGCCTTAAAAGTCACCCAGGCTGCATGTGGGCCAATGAAAACATCCTAAATGCAGACTGCGTGCCCTCATCAACTGGCAGGCCTTCAGGGTTGCTGCCCTGCAGAGAACATTTCTCAGTAGATCAGAAGGTGAACAGGTGGTCTCAGGAGTGTTGGGACTTGGTTAATAATAAAAGTTTCGGGGGTTGGGAGAAAAGATGGAGCCTGGAGAGATTGCTCAGTAATTCAGTATTGCTCTTCCAGAGCCTCAGTCCCTGGCACCCATACCCAACCACCTGTAACTCCATTTCCAGGGGATCCAAAGCCCTCTTCTGGTGTCCACGGACACTGTATTTAACAATAACAGAGATGGTGAGATAATGAGTTTGGAAGGGAGTCAGAAAAGATAGATATTTGAGGAGATGGAAAAGAGAAAGAGAGAAGATGGAAATGATATGAATTCGGTACTCATGTATATAAATTTAAGAAATACTTAAATTTAAAAGTTTAAATAAGTAAATACTAAACTAAAACAACAGATTATTTCTAAAGGTCTACCATTTCATAGGCTTTCCCCCAAATCATCACTTTACTAAAATAATATAAAATAGTTTTGATCTCCTTATTATCAAGCACTGACTGACTTTGAAAGAGCCCTGACAAGCCAATGCTCTTCGAGAGGAAGGTCGGTGGGACTTTCCGCTATTAAGGGGACTCACTGACTTGGAAAGGAAAGCTCACTGTGGCCCCACTAAGAGCTCATCTATGCTCTGGAAAAGCCTATGGGGACCCTGCCTCAGCTGGGGCCGTTGCAACATATGAACCACGCGCATTCTATGCAGCCAAACCCAGTCACACTGACAGGCACTATGGTCTCTCTAAGGAGGCCAGGACCATTTTCTCTGTTTACGGACTTGATTTACAGCCACACCAAATAGACAATGGCTGAGAGGCGAGGTTTTGTCAAGGCAGCCTTAGTACAGTCCACGAGAGAGGGAAAGGGGCTGACATAGTTCCAGATAACAGCCCTGTGCTCAAGTGCATAGCAAAAACTGAGGTTAAATGATTTTTAATTGGGACGAGCTTAAAATGTGCTACCGGCGTCACTCTCTCCAAACTTTGATCACATACATCGAAAATAATATAAGGCTTTTTTTTAACCTCAAAAATCAAGAGTCACATGTAATAAAATGTGACAGGGGATTCTAAGCTATCAGATCCCATCTTCAGGGTACCAAATCTGAAATCCATTTCTTAGGATAAGCATTAGGAAAATTCTCAGAACTTTTTGTTTGTTCGTTTGTTTGTTTTGGTAAGTTTCAACAGCCACTTTGCACCATTAAAGTATTTATCACTTACAAATAGGCAAACCCCAGGGAAACTGTTTGCCGTTGTTAAAGATAGCAAAGGCAGGTGCCTTTACAGTTTTTGCTTCTGGATACTAAAATTTGTACATTCCACAAGACAGATACACACAACCTAGAGAGCAGCTGCACCTTCAATGTTAAATGTCAGATACAAACACAAAGAGAGCAGGTGCATTCCTTTTTTACAGTTTGGGAAGGCACGGAGTAAAACGTGGACTGTCTCAACCAACAAGACTGAACTCTGTGTGGCACAGGCCTTCAGAAGCATCACATGACCATGAGTCCCTTAGGTCCATGAAGATATTACGTCTCAGTCTTTAACAGGAAAGTAGGAATATGGGTTTGTTGTATTAACAAGGAATATTATAAAGCTCACAAAAGGCAGTCCCTCCTCAGTCTACAGCTTAAATGGGTTTTTGCTACTGATGTTTGTTTTGTTTGTTGTTTCTTTTTTAATTTGGCTTTTTGAGGGTTGTTTGTTTGTTTGTTTGTTTGAGACAGGGTTTCTCTGTGTAGCCTTGCCTGTCCCGGAACTCATTTTGCAGACCAGGCTGGCCTAGACCTGCAATCTGCCTGCCTTTACCTGTGCACCTGCCTCTCTCTGCCTCTCTGTGTCTCTGCCTCTCTGTCTCTGCTTCTGCCTTTGCCTCTGCCTCTGCCTCTGCAGTGCTGGGATTAAAGGTGTACACCACCATCACCAGACTCCTGAATGGGTTTGTGTCTTTTTGTACTTTCTGTACTGGGGACTAAAAAACATGTTCATTGTGCATGTTAGGCAAACCCCAAGCTTAGTCCCCAACCTTAAATGATTTTTACCATTCCAAAATCCATCTGCTGATTCCTAAGCCCCAAGTAGGAGGCGGGGCTTTGAGGTATGAAAATGAGGACAGCCCTCTAAATGTGGGACATGCCTTCATAAAAAGAGGCCCAAGAGCTACCGTGCCTTATCCGTTCTGTGAGGACAAAGTGAGAAGAGGTCATGTGAAGGAAGAGGTCCCTTTACCAGGCATCTTCACCGCAGCAACTTGGTCTGCACGTCCTGAACCTAATGCAGTGGGTCTCAACCTATGGGTCACGACCCCTTTGGGGTTGGCGTGTCAACTATCTTGCACATCAGATATTTACATTACAATTCAGAACAGCAACAAAACTACAGTCATGAAGTAGCAACGAAGATAATCATATGGTTTGGGTTCATCGTAATACGAGGAGCTGTGTTAAAGGCTCACAGAATTAGGAAGGCTGAAATCCACCGCTCTGAAGTCAGAAACAGATTCCTGCTGCCCAGATTCCTGCTGTGACAGCGGCCCAAACAGACTGAGACATCAGCAACATTAGTCAGGGGCTAGCATCACCTAGGCAACGGGCAGGAAGAAACAGATCAGACTTAGTGTCCCACCTGGACATCTTAAAAACAGGCAGTACGTCTTAAACGACTTTTGATTTGCTTTACAAATCAAAGCAACAAGAGAGTGCTAAGAAAAAAAAAGGCAAACAAGGAGACACACTAGCTCAATTCACCACCAGGTACCCTTCCCTGTCTGGCGCCTGTGCCGTATGGCAGGTCTCCAGCAGGTGGCGCTATGCTGAGAGGCTCTGGAAATGTTAGGAACTGGGGCTTACCTGGGGAAGCAGGCCAACAAGGAAAGGTTCTGAAGTATTATACCCGGTCCCAGTCCCTTCCCCCTCTCCATTAGGCCCACCATGAGATGAGCCGCCTTCTGCTCTGCCCGAGGATGTCGGACTGAAGTTTCTCAAACTGTAAAGCAAAATAAACCTTTCCTCCCTTATTGCTTCTCTTGGGTATTTTTGGACACAACAAGGATGAAATGACTTATATTCAGGTATTAGTCCAAGGAAACAGACATTAGAAGAAAAGTGGCCCCTTTGCCTGGGCTAGCTTTTGTTTTGTTTTGTTTTGTAATATCTGCAGGCACGCTACTTGATTTAGCAACAAATAATACCAACATAATACTTTAATGTAGTTTTTTTAAAAAATCATAAGCAAGCAGAAAAATGATTTAATACAAAGTCCCCAAGGTTCCTGCCTGCCTTCATCAAGCGATCTATCATATTCCTTCTTGGTTATTGTGGGTTTGGTACAGTAGCACATGTGTGGGTGTCTCAGGACAACTTGTAAGAGCTGGTTGTCTCCTTCCACATTCAGGACTGGGGTTTGAACTCAGGTCATCAGGCCCGGGGTAAAGCGCCTTTCTCCACTGAGTCATCCCACCAGCCCAACCTCCCCGTTCTAAAGGGGAAAAAAATTGCCATTCAAGAAGTCAAGTCTACCATCTGTGTACCGATGTTACCGCAAGTAACATTTCTTGACCAAAGTTCTCTTCCCCACCATTCCCTTAGCCAAGCTGCAAGGTTATGCTAAGTGGATTTACGAACCATCAAAGCTTCCAATCAAATTAAACAGACATTTTCCCTTTAAGAGAAATGCTTCACTCTGTGACAAAACTGACCTGTTATGTTTGTTTTACGTTCAGCAATGCAATTTCAAAATTTCTGAAAAAACTGCAAGAAAAAAGAAAATGTATCACTTTCTGCTTGCATACCTCCACCCATGCCAGGAAAACATCAGACACAGTCAGGGCTCCGTTCAGCCAGAAGAGACGAGGATCTTGAACACTACCCAACAGGTATGAGTTTTACAGTCATCTCAAGTTAATAATTTGTCACGCGATTAGCTACTGCCCAACTCTAAATAGCAGTTCCAGAGTCTTACAAACGGGCCTTATCATTCTATAATGTAGGAATTTCCTACATAAATATCTTTGAAAGCATAACACTGAATATCCCTTCTTCTTGTGTGACCTGGTTTGCGTGGATGATTCTGCCCCCCTACACTGAGAGAGCGGTCCCCTCCACAAAACTGATTCCTTCTGGTAATGATCCAGGGGGTAAAATATTCTCGCTTGCCTCCAGCAGAGCTGAAGGCTTTGAAGTTGCTCTGTTTACCCATTTCACCCATTTCCAATAATGATTAAAACCCTCTCGGCCACTGTCTGAGTTCCAGAGATTCCAGGCCAACACTCAGTTTCACATGAGAGACTTGGGTGACCCAGATCTTCACTCTCTGGAACTCCCCTGACATAAAGCTGCTAATCATCACAGTGAGAAGAGATGAGAGCTCTGTTCTGCTCACCAAGAATGAGCACACAGAGGACGGCATTACGCGCGGACCTCAACCTCTCTTTGTTAGATCACAGTGATGAGCAGGGAATCTCTGCCCCATCTACCCTGGATGTTTGAAGACTCACAGTTGGAATCAGCAGAAAAGAATATAGTCTTTAACCAGCTATGTGGTCGATGGTGTGAGGGAGAAACAGTGAATCCAGTTAGAGCTACGGAAAATAGGTTGCACCTTGGAGTGTACCACTTACATCCTAGCTCAGTCGCTAGAAACAAGGCCAGTAGCCTCCCCTCTCTTAAGGTGTCAAACAGAATCAACACCCATGAGGGGGTCACGAGAACAGAATCAAGTCTCAACAGTCTCTATGGAAAGGTAATTAAAATATGGTGGTGGGAGGGGCGTCAAAGAAATGGCTCCATGGTTAAGAACTCTTGCAGAGAACCTGAGCTTGGTTCCCAGCACCCACACTGGGGAACTCACAGCTAACTGTACGTCCAGTTCTAAGGAGATCTGACTCCCTCTTGTGGCCTCCAAAAGTAGCGCACAGGCACATTCACACAATTAAAAATGAAATACATCTTTTTGAAAAGCTAAAAACAGCACTTCTAACTCCAAAGTAATTACTCAATTATAAACAACCCTAGCTAAAGTTTTTTTCACTCCCCACTATGGCAATTACTTCTTACTAACACTTTTCTTTTTAAAGAGAAGACTGGATTAAATATTTACCCCAAATTAAAAATAATAAGTTCAGCACTCACACATTTGCTTAAATGCTCTTAACCAGGCACAAAACCAAAACAGAAACAAATATGACAAACGTAGGCTGCTGATTAAGTAGTAAAATATTGAATAATATGTATGACAGAAAAAGACACATACGTAAAAGAATTTGCAGCAGAAGGAACAGTTCAAACAAGGTCCCTGAAATAGCACTGGTTCTCTTGGGAAATACCAGAGCTTTCATCCTCCCCTTGGTCAGTCCTTTGTTCCCTACCAACTTCTGCTAGGCAATTCCTCACTCCTGATTTTTCTAATTCTTCTGGTCAGATGGGCATTTAATGTCATGCCTGGGTTTTTCAGGCAACCAGGATGGAAAGGTCTACACTGTTTGCTCTGCTGAATGTGGAATCTCTCCATTTTTAAAAAAGCAAAAAGTGATCCCATTTTACTATTCTTGGTCTTAAATATTTAAATAAAAGAGTGTCATCAGATAATACCTTTTAAAGACAAAGAGCCTTAAAGGAATTTGTTTATAACTTTATCTGTGCTTTTGCTACAAAGTGGTCCTTGGCTAGCCAGAAATTCTTATAAATTCAGTACGAATTAATTATATTTTTGGCTTCTGTTTGGCAATATGATTTCTTGATGTTTTAGAAAAAATAGTCAGCCCCTTAAAGTTATAACTGTGAAGAGTTTAAGTTAGCCTGGGTATAACTCCATTTTGAAATAAAGAGCCATCTTGACTGGGAGCTGAACTCAGGTACCAAAGAAATATCACAGGATATACACTTGGCAGACAACAAAGTTAACTCTCCTAGCAATAGCCTCCAGGAAATATCATAGAATAAATGCTTCACAGAAAAGAGAGACAAACTTCCTGGCAATAATCAATGAGAATCGGTTGGTAATCAGGTGGGAAAATTCTCCCCAATGTTTCAGATATAGTTTAGAAGAATAGCCATTGTGATTATATGCCTTAGCAAATGTGATTATGTGCCTCAGAGAAGGTCACCTCACCCCTCTAACTTTTACCCAATCCTGTAACATCAAGACATGCCCCCCACTTGCTGTCATGGAAACATGTACCCCCCTGCTTGCTGTCATGGAAACCCCATGCTCACAGACTTTCCCTTTAAAAACCCTGCTCACTCAGAGCTCGGGGTCCCACTTCTCTACTGCTGCATTGGTGAGACTTGGGTCCCGAGTTCAATCGCTCTCATAAGAAAGCTCTCTTGCTATTGCATTGAGTTGTCTCCTGGTGGTCTCTGAGGGTCCCATGATCCTGGCATTACAATTGAACTTTCAAGAGAACCGATACTTAATAATATATATAATTACATTAAAAAGGACAAAAGTGTTTCTTCCACTATAAGGTCTTAATTTGGGTTCACACTCCCAAGAAGACCACAGTACCATTTATCCATTTGTTGAAAAAGCCTACTAACAAAGTGCAGATATGCCAGCCCTGCAGAGTCGATTTATTTGGAGAAGACAATTTAATTTCCCAACCCAGTGGAAAAACAGATAGATACAGGGTAATGTAACCAAAGGCACCTAAATGTAAGGCTTTTTCATAACTTTTTTTATTGATTGTTTGTAAATTTCACATCGTGCACCCCAATCCCACTCATTTCCCAGTCTTCCTCCCTTGTAACCTTATCACCCCCCACCCCCCCCCACACACAAAACAAAAAACAATTTAAATTTAAAAAAATCTCGCCATGGACGCTGCAGTGTGTCACAGTGTCACTTAGTATATATCCTTTTGCCCGAACAGCTTTAGTTGCAAACAATCATTGTGATGAGTCATTGGTCTGGTTGAGGCCTCTGGCTTCTGCTACACCATCAGTACTGGATCCTCACTGAGACTCCTCTCAGATATCCTGCTATTGCCCTGGGTCATGGAGATTCTGCAGCTTTGATTCTGCGGGACCAGGCCCTCCCCGAGCTCCAGCAGCTCACAGGTGGGGAAGATGTTGGGGTGAGCCAACGCAAATCCCTGGATCTGGGCCTGGGTGACAGCTGAGTTGGTCAGCTCACCAGCTCTCCCGAACCCACTCCACCAAGGCCAGGTCTCCTGGGCTTCCCAGACAAAGTGTGTGGGGGCAGGCCTGGAAGGGAGGCAGGGGGTCTGGCTCTCCTGTGTGCCTCATCTGATGAGGGGCACTGACAGCTCTCCCGAGACAGCTAGTGACCAGCTGGTGCCACCTTGCAGTGGCTGTTGAGGGCAAGGACAGCTCGGGGTGGTCCTTAGACATCAACATGGCCTTAGGCAGCAGCCCGGACCACAAACATCCGAATGGCCTTTGCTGGTAGCACGGGTCACAGACACTGACACAGACCCTGCTGCAGTAGGAACAGGAACCCAGAGACACGGCCCTCAGCAGTAGCTCATGAGTGAATTTCTTGATTTCTGGCCAAAAATATGAGCAACATTTAATTATACTCTGAAATGTCAGTTATCTGTGCAATAATTAACCCCCTGATGTCACAGAAAGAGAAAGTTTGCATTATCTCACTTAGTTATAGGATCCAAAAGTGTATCGCGAGTGAGTGTGAATTAGGAATAAATTAGTCAAAGAATACAGAAGTTGGGTTATGAAAAAATAAACTAAAGACATTTACTGTGCAAAGTGAGGACCACAACCAATCGGAAGCAACGTTGGGGCCAGGAGGAGGGCTCAGTACATATGGATGCTTACCACACAAGTTGGGTGACCAGTCTCAACCTCCAGAACCCATGTGAAGGTGGAAAAAGAAAAGAAACTCCATAAAGCTGTCCTTGCCTTCCACATATGTGTGAACTTGAGTATATGTACCACACATATAAAAATGGTGCCATCCATGCAACAGGAATTTTACTTGGTTGAGGGCAAGGTGGAGAAAGAACTGGATAAATTCATATGAAATGCAAATAACTGGCCCTTGACGACACACATAAGTAAAAAGAGCCAGTCTAAAAGGCGTACACTCAACAATTATATTGATGCACTGTGCACTTGTCAAAACCCACAGAGAACAGGGCAGACCTTAATGTCTATTGTAAGAGATCAGCATGCTGGAGTTGTAGACTCCTGGATGGGGAGAGAAATATAATGAAAGAAACTAGCCAATGGCTGCAGTATAAATTCAGTGAAGGGGAAAGACAGAAATGATAAACTAAGTGTCACCAGATGGAAGCATGTGTGTAACTTAAGGCAAAGAAAGTATGCACTGAGCTGATGTAACTGTTGTTCATGGGGTGTTAGCCAAGAATTCCAAGACCGATATATACTGTACCCTGAGTTAAACAATAAATGAACGCAGATCATGGGAACCACCATTAGAAGTCAGGGGGAACACTCAAGTAATCTACACCGTGGGAGATAGAGTTAGCGCCTCATTATAAGTCATGTTTGGCTGACTGTAGCTACAAATGGAGACTATCACAATTCCATATAAAATGGTTTTACAGACATATACATATACATATATATATATATATATATGATAATACAAACTATCTCCCTGCTGTGTCAGCTCGAAGGGACCTAAAGAAACACATCCCATTAGCGATGAGAACACCATATCCCAGCTCTAACGCCATTTTTCCAACAGGATACTATGCCTCCTTTGAGTAACAGAACCTGGGATTCTATGCAACGCCACAAAATAAGAAATTGCTCAAAAACAAACAAAGGGATCTGTGATGATGATGGTGTGCCAAAAGAGGTCACAAGGGTTAAAACAAACCATCAGAGCGATGAAATACGGAAACAGTGATGAACCAAGTCTAACAAATACCTATGGCTCAACAGCAGTCTAGACTCTACGACCCCAGACTGCAGAGGAGCAGTAGAAAAAAATCAAAAACACACCGCTCCAGCCAGGCAACCAAGACCTGCAACACTAGGAACAGGCCACAGGCCATGTCCACTGTGTTCATTCTTGTGAGAATGTCATTTTTAGGACGTATGGGAGAGCAACCCAAACACACACACACACAAACACACACACAAACACACACACACACACAAATTGCAACCTAGGTTCTTTCACAGAGTACCTGGCCAACATGCCTCAGGATTGGCATCTCATTTAGAGCGGGGAAAATGTGAGGATAGTCACAGCTCAGGGGGATTCTGGGACACATCAGTGCAATGTGCTGTCCTGAGCTGGATTCTAGACTAAAGAAAGGAAAGGATGGAGAAGGAGGAAGAGAAGGGAAAGATGTTGGGGTGGAGGGAAGGGATGAGTCAAGAGCAATGAAGGAAACCTGGACCTGAGATGATGACAATGTGTTGTTGTGGCTCACTGATTAATGCAAAATGTGAGTAGCAAGGGGAATTAGATATGAGGTACCTGAGGAAATCTAGTAATTTTAAATCTACTTCGATGAATTATAAGTTCGTACCAATGAAAAAAATAAGTGGCCTCCATTACACCTTCAAATACCAATTTAACTAAACACATTTGAAAGCTTAACTCGTTCTTTAAATACTGAAAATAAAATCATGTATGAGGCAGAAGAAAGACATTTTTAAGCCTGTCATTTAAAAAATCTGCATATCCGCTGGGTTATAAAACTGGAATACTCATTCTTTTTATGCGCATCTGAAACTACTGATAAGAGAGCCAGTAGATAAAGTGCAACAGCAAGTGAGTGTTTTCTTCAAGAAAAAGTGTGGCCGCTGCCTGGGCCTGGGTTTTTGCTTGTTTGTTTTCCCATAATGAAGGGGCTGTTCAAATCTCAAGAGTCACGAAGATAGGTCTTAAAGACATCAGCAAACCAGAGGTAGTGTGACATTATGTAATAAACGTTTCTGTAATCTGAGCTTGTTGCCAATAGTAAAAGTTGGGAGATTGTTTGTAAGCATTTAAATTCTACTCCCTGGTTTGAACAGTTGGTAATTCTGTCCACAGTAGACCCACAATGCCTCAGAGCAGCAGTGAGCTACAGAAAGTGTGGCCTCTTACCATAGGGAGAATGGCACTAACTAGATCAGGGAACAGAACAGCCCAAGAAGCCACATGAAACACAGTGCAATTCCCAGTGGGCATGATCCAAATAAGCCAAGAGAATATTTGATCCTATCTAAGAAAGGAGTCATGACAGCATACCCAGTCAGCTAGTGGCCGTGGGGATCAGTGTCATAAGGACACAGCAAAGTAAAAAAAAAAAAAATCTCTATTTTAATATTTTGGTAGACTTTCTGTTTTGTTTTATTGCTTTGTTTTTGGGCTTTTGTTTGTTTGTTTAACTTTGTTTTGGTGGTGATGGTAGGTGGGGTGTTTTTTGTTTTATTTCTCTACGGTTTTGTTTGGGTTTTGTTATTGTTTGCTTTTTGGAGACAAGGTCTCGCTGTGCAGCTTTGTCTAGCCTGGAACTCACTCTGTCAGTCTAGGCTGTCAGGAAACTCAGAGATCCACCTGCCTCTGCCTCTGAAGCATGTGCCACCATGGCCACGTGCCACCATTATTAAGACTCTCTCAAGCTTCAATAATGAATGATTTTCAAACACACCTACCTTTGAGGGTACATTCTGACACTGTAGCACATGCTTGGAGTGTCTTGTAAACACTGGTCACATCTGTCTAAACAGAACACAACTGATACAAGATCAGCTACAAGCAAGATGCTTGATCCTTAAGACTGCACGGTGGAAGAGCACATTTTTGCCCTTACTGCCTCAGTTACACACAGACTAATTCAGTTCATGGTTCTCTACTGGGTCTCTTGGAAGTTCAATTCTAACTTTAAAACACTGGCTCTAATTTTTCTAAAGCATCAAGAGAAATAATATAGCAAAGCAGACGCCAAAAAGATAAGTGCTCTCTCATTTTGCAAATAAAAATTCTGAAAAGCCAAGAACTGTTTTGTAACAAAACCACAGATAAAGTTTTAAATAAATTCCCTCAAAACTTGTTTTCACTAAATGTTAATATCTGATGAAATTTTTCCTCTAAATATTTAAAATTAGTAGAAAACTGAGAATCATTTTGTTTTTCAAGCCTAGAAATTCCACTTTCAGTTAAAAGCAGAAGGGTAAGATGATCAATCCTCATTCAGAAAGGCAAATGGGATGGATATCAGAAGAGGGAAAAAACAGGGAACAGGACAGGGGCCTACCACAGAGGGTTTCTGAAAGACTCTACCCAGCAGTGTATCAAAGCAGATGCTGAGACTCATAACCAAACTTTGGGCAGAGTGCAGAGAATCATATGAAAAGAGGGGGAGATAATACAACCTGGAGAGGACAGGAGCTCCACAAAGAGAGAAGCAGTACCAAAATATCTGGGCACAGGGGTCTTTTCTGAGACTGATGCTCCAACCAAGGACTATTCATGGAGATGACTAGAACCCCTGCTCAGATGTAACCCATGGCAGCTCAGTCTCCCAGTGGGTTTCCTAGTAAGGAAACATGGACTGCCTCTGACATGAACTCAGTGGTTGGCTCTGTAATCACCTTCCCCTGAGGGATGAGCAGCCTTGCCAGGTCACAGAGGGAGACAATGAAGCCAGTCCTGATGAGACCTTATAGGCTAGGGTCAGATGGAAGGGGAAGAGGACCTTCCTTATCAGTGGACTAGGGGAGGGGCATGGGAGGAGATGAGGGAGGGAGGGCAGGATTAGGAGTGGATGAGGGAGGGATGAGCTGTATCCCTACAGCTTGGGATACAAAGTGAATAAATTGCAATAAATTTAAAAATAAACAATTAAATATTTTAAAAAATAGCAGAACAAACAATATGGACCTTCCCGCTGACTGGGACACACACACTCAGAAACATTACAAAATCATCAAAAAGTGAAGGGTTGCTAAGCCAGCAACCAATGGGGCAACAGACAGCTGAGATGGTGAGGCTCTCCACTGAAAGTATTTTCCATGAGAACAAGTGCTAATTATGGGGACAGTAACATGAGTGCCCAAGTCACCCCGTTAGCAGACTCTCCACCAGAGGCCAAAGGGCCAGGCATTGGGGCAATGTAAGCTAATGTTATATAAATAAATGCAATGCGATTCCCAAGGTGACTACCGTCAACAGACATGAAGAAAAAACAAATCTCATTCCTGATCAAGGACACGGACATTAAACCATGAGGAAGCACCGCTGCACTCATGAAATAGTTCTAATTAAGAAGACTGACAATACTCCTAATGACTCGCGAGTTTACTGAGCAAATGGAAAGCTCTGGTATTGTTTTAGAGCGAGCTGTTTCTGCGAAAGCTCCTCGCTGGATGGCCCAAGCTGACCCAGAATTCTCTACAGAGCCCAGGCTCAGGACTCCAGACTTGTAGTAGTCCCCCATCTTCTGCCCTCTAGTGCTGGGACTTTACAGGTGTAAGCCACCACACCTGGCTGAATATGCTTATTTTTAAGGAGAGGGCACAGGGCACTGCCACCCTTTGGGAAATTAATAAGCAGTATTCACTAAAGCTAAATGTATTCTTGGCACATACCTTGTTTTACCCCTTTTAGGACCGAGAGACATCAGCCTCCAAACAGCTGTGTACAAGAACACTCACAGCTGCTTCGTCCCCAACAGCCAAAGATAAATATGACATAAATGGCTGACCATAGTGAAACAAATGAACCCTAGCATGTTTATATGTTGGAATATTCCAAACACAAAAGAACAAATGTGCAACAGTAAACACACCAGTTTAGATGGGAGAGAACCCTTCAGACTTATTCAAGAGACAGCACGGGTCATTTTATGAGGTCAAAATTAAATATCACGAAAATCTGTTCGTAAACTTGTTACACACAGCAACACGCATGAATCTCAAATTGAGAACGAGAAAAGCCAGACAAAACAAATCATGTAGTGTGGAATTTTATTTATAAAGAATAAAATCAGCAGAGTACTTAGGGAGCCACATCCCTGCATACAAAGGATGCTACCTTAAAACTAAGGCAGCTGGAATCATCTGAGGTCAAAGAGTGAGCAGGAAAAGAGCAGGTCCAGGTTGGGTGCCATATTTTCGTCTTTGGAATAAGCGCTCATTCATGTAGCTCAGTCTCCAAGTGTCCCTAGTAAAGGGAACAGGGACTATTTCTGACATGAACTCAATGACTGGCTCTTTGACCTCCCCAACCCCCGAGGGAGGAGCAGCCTTGCTAGGCCGCAGAGGAGGACATTGCAGCGAGTCCTGAAGATACCTGATAACCTAGGATCAGATGGAAGGAGAGGAGGACCTCCCCATCAGTGGACTTGGAAAGGGACAGGGAGGAGATGAGGGAGGGAAGGAGGGGAGTGGGAGGGAATGAAGGAGGCAGCTACAGCTGGGATACAAAGTACATAACCTGTGATTAATATTTAAAAAATAAAAATTATTTAAAAATAAATAAATAAAATGAATAAATAAAAACAAAAAGAGCTCATTCATTAAGCTACATCTTCTGTCTGTGTTTCGTATGTGTGCTATTCTTCACAATTTAAAAATCTAGAAACAAAAATCCTGAACTGAATTGGAATATTTTATAATATTTTTTAAAAACCTGTGGATTTGAAAACTCTCACGATGAAAATGGATAACATGACTAACACAAGCCCCGAAGCAGATATTCACAAAGAGTACTCTTGGTAATGTACAGAATAACTCTATTCCTCAAAAACACAGTGTCACGAACGTCTCTACTTCATAAACACAATAGATTCTCCCTTACTACTTTATAAACGTGAAATTAGTTTTTAAATCTGATCACTGAAGTCTGTCAATGAATATTTAAGTCAACATTTCTGAATGGTTTGGGTTCTTCATTACACCAAACACTTTATGAAGTCTCACACGAAACAACACTTGAAAAGCTTTTACATGACACACCTGGGCATGTCTGAGTTCCTAGACTATCAGACAACTCAGTGTGGCTGAGAAATGCAAGCACCAGCCTAACAAGCCTGCTTTTGTGGGGTTCTGTGTATGCACTAGTGCCTGCACATGTATGTATACATATGTAGGTGGGGAGTGTTTGCATGTATGTGTGTGTTCATGTCTGTGAATGCACTTGCCCAAGCATGTATGTGTGGAGACCAGAAGTCAACGTCAGGGACTTCCTCTCTTGGTCTCCGCTGACTGAACCTGGAGCTCAGCAACTGGCCAGACCGGCTGGCCTCTGAGACCCTAGACTCCATCTAAGGGCTCTCTCTGCCCCTCCTCTCGCGCTGCAGTCACCAATGTGCCTGGCTCTTAGATAGAGCTGGAGACCTGAACTCAGATCACCCAAGCTTTCAAAGCAAGTATCTTGCCCGCTGAGCCATCTCCGCAGCCCTTGCTTTCATTTTCTAAGCTGAAACCCATTTGTCAGGCCAGTTTCACAAAATTCATTCGTAATGTCTAAAAACTCGAGTAGCCACAGAGCCTTTTGCACTCAAGATTAGCGTCTCTCAGGAACAACACGAATCCATGTGCCACCCAACAAACTGTCCTCCTCTTCGCCACTAACTCGTTTTCCCCAACCACCCAGTGCTCCTCACCCACCGGGACCCACAGACACCTCAAGCAGTGCAGAGGGGTGGCGCTGAGGACCACCAAACCTGCCCTCACCAGACACTGAACCCCTCTTTCCCACTGAGGGCAAAATGAGCACAATTCAACGAAGCAAGGGCAGTGGAAAAACTGGCCAGCTGAACACATCTGTTCCTAATCTTCAGAAAATTTAATTTCAACATGTGGACTTTTGAGACTTTTTTTTTTTTCATTTTCATGCTCGATGGGAGTGGGTGGGTTGTCTCTGACTCTGCCTTTCCGATGGATCTGTCATTGGGCTCTGCTGTCGATACAGATGCTGCAAACTCGGAGAGGCCTCCGTCAGGAAGTCTGAGGTTTATTACGCAAAATAGGGGCAAAGGCCCAGAGTCCACTTTACACGTCTAACTGCTTCGTCCCCACGTGGGATTTTAAATTCTCTCTTGAGAAATTAATTCCAACACTCATAGAGGAGGCAGAGGCAGGCGGATTGGTGTGAGTTCGAGGCCAGCCTGGTCTACAAAGCGAGTCCAGGACAGCCAAAGTTACACAGAGAAACCCTGTCTCAACAAAACAAAACAAACAAATAAAAAAAAACAAAAAACAAAAGTATTATGGTATAAGTGTGTGTGTGTATGTGCTAGTACCAAAAAAGGATATTTAGCATCTACCTGTGTCTCTCAACCTAATTCCCTTAAAACAGGATCTCTCACTGAATCTAAAGCATATCTGTCAGTTAGGCTGGAGGCCAGCAAAGCCCAGATAGTCTTCTGTCTCCACCCCCACCCCTTGCCATTGCTGAGCTATGGGCACACACATTTATCCCAATTCATGTCTTCATGCTTAAACAGCAAGTACTCTCACCCACTGGGCCGTCTCTCAGTCCCACAAATTCACTGCTTAAGAGATTTTAAGAGAGTAAAAAAAAAAAAAAAAGTGTTAATTACTATGAGCAAAGTAATTCTCCCAAACTTCCCATATAACTTTTCTGAGAATAAACAATTAAGGCTCTATGCAGTAAGTTCACCTATCAGTTATATAGAAAGGCGGGCTCCAATTACCAACAACAAACTAAAATAAAATAAAATATTTAAGCATGAATTGATACTGCTGAGCATGCATATCCTGGTTTGTAGTGTGATAACAATACACACTTAGTCCAGTCCACTAGAAGTGCCATTTGGTAAGGACCACAAAACCAGTGGCAGAAACAATTCTAGAAGACATAAACCCAAAACCAAAGTGTCAACAGGTGTTCTTTCTCGGGGCCATGAGAGAGAAGGGTCATTTCCATGTACCAGTTGGCTACAGATGCCTCTGCCTGTCTCTCACACTGCCTTCCCTCCATGCGTACCTCAACAGCCATGATTGCCATGTTTTACAGGCCCACCCTAAGACACTAACTTGGCTACCTCTGCAAGGCCCCATCTCCAGTGAGGTCACATATGGAGATACAAGGAGCTAGAGCTGAATGTTGGAGACACAATCCAATCTATAACATATGTAGGCTTGCATATGGGCACACACAGTCAGACATGTCATGTCTAACTGCAAATGGATACCTGCATATACGACCAGAACCTCATCAATTCTTGAGGGCTCAATCGCACCGTGTCTGAGGTCTGTTGCATCTGCTCTGCTCATAACCTTTTTTCTACTTTCTTTTTTTTTTTGACACATAACAAAGACCACCCATATACATCCATGCTTCGAGACTAGAGAGAGAGCTGCTTTAGGCTAAGCAGACTAAAATAAATGCTGAAAATGGAACATACTTTCCAGTGGAGGTAAAGATCACAGTGTAACCAGGAGGAATGTGCAAGCCAGCAAAAACTGAGCTCAGTGGTTGAGCCAAACCATGATAGTCTACTTGAAAAATATAGAAATCCAAGAAAGTGGTTCTGGTACGATTGTTAGCTGTGGAACTCGGGCCGGCTCCTCTAAACTGCAAGTCACACAAATCCATCTCGTGTGTTCGTTTTTCTGAAAGAAATGTCTACTCTGCACATTTGGACTCGAGAGCTTAAAAATAACCGAATTCCTTTTTCTGCTGTGGGCTCCTCGGCCCTGAATGCAAAAACTATGATCCAGGGGGGGCTGCCTTAGAAAGGTGGGCTTTCCACAAGTCTCCAAAGGAAATCCTCAGAGATCGGGTTTCATAGCAGACATAATATCATCCTTACAAAATATAGTCTTCTCCTTCTTTTAAACTAATGGTGGGTGAACTCTTCGAAGCGCCTTCTTCCAGTTTAAACAGCTTTTATGGAATCAGCATAGACGTCCATCAACAGATGAGTGGGTAGTGAAAATGTGGTATATACACACAATCGAATCTGATTCGACTGAGAAGAAAAATGCAATCGTGAATTTGCAGGGAAATGAATGAAACTAGAAAGTATTATATTAGTTAGAGCAACCGAGGGTCAGGAAGACAAATGCCCATACTTTCTCATATGCAGATCTGACCTTCTAATTTACAGATATGTAAGTTTACACATGTAAGTTTGTACAGATATGTAAGTTTGGATAGAGATCAGAAAACTAGAGAGGGGTCCAGGAGGGAGGAGAAGGGCAGTTTTAAGGACTGGAACACAGGAAAAGCAGAAAAGGGAATCGAGAGGGCAGAATAGTACAGAATAGTACAGGGATGGGAGTACACACAACAAGAGAGAGAAGAATTAACCAAACTGAGCATGTGTGAAGCTAATATAAGAAAACCTGGTACTTTGTAACGCTAACTGAAAAATAACACTAAACTTATTTCAAAGATCACGGGAGCGTACAAAGAATTTGCTAAGGCAAATCTGTTTTGTTTGAAAAAATTAATGAGGTTATTTTGTTTCATAGGGAAAACCATGTAATATAAAATTTACTACCTTAACTATTTTAAGTATGAAGCACAGCAGTGCTTACTGTGTATGCAAAGGTGCCTATTGTGTGCAAAGCACTGCTCAACACACCTCAGATGTTTCTTCATCTTGCAACATTAAAACTCCACTTCCGGGAGCCGCAGAGAAGGCTCAGTGGTTAAGAACGTGTACTGTTCATGTAGAGAAAGGACCCCAGTTCATTTCCCAGCATTCAGGTTGGGCCACTAACTGACACTCCAGTTTTAGGAGAATCAATATCCTCCTCTGGGCTCTATGAGTGTTCGCACCCATGCATACCTTCACCCAGATACATGTAGACAAACACGAAATAAATTCTTCAAAAACCATGTCCTTTAAACAGCTCTACTATTTGCCTCAATGTGTGTCTGTATGTGTACATGTGTATATGTGTGTAAGTATATACATTGTGTACATATGTGTGTATGTGTCTGTATGTCTGTATTTTTTCACTAAAGTTCACTAAATATAAAATCACTTCAGGTGAAAACAATTGATTGTACTCCTACCCTGTCTACATGCTTTCCAGTTTAGAAGCCTATACTCATCAGCAAACTTATAGTCTTCATTAGGGCATTTTCATACATGTATCTCTTTCTCTTGCCTGATTGCTCTGGTGAAAACTTATAGTTGTACATTAAGTAAAAAGTAGCGAAGAGAGAATGTTACATTGTTCCTGAACTCAGTGGGAAACATTAGTTTTTCATCATTGAGAGTAACAGTGGTTATGGTCTTTCTCACACTCTGCTCTCCTCCCCTGACCTCCTCTCTCACTTGCTGTGGGTTTTCACATGTGGCCTTTATTACATTTGCGTCATCCCTTTCAATTCTTACTCATTTGAATGTTTTATTGTGATAGAAAACTCGGTTTTCTCAAATGTGTTTTTCTGTATCAACTTAAGACAATTATGTGTTGTCTTTCAATGTGTTAAAACAGTATTGTAGTGATTTTCATATGCTGGCTTATTCCTACGTTTCAAGAATGAATCTCACATGGTCACAACATGTGACCTTTTTGATGTACTGTTGAATTCCATCTGTCCAAATTTTGTAGCGATATACACTAGGTTCCTGGTCCATGGGTTTTCTGCGAAATCACTGCTTTGTTTGCATCTCTGCTTTCTACCAAAGTAAGCTCTCGCTGATTTTTGGAAAAATTTGCAGTCAATGCCAATTAAAAATTCTGGAAGTTTAACTCAGTGTAGCCAACTCATCTTGGAGTTTTCTGTTGGGAGGTTTTTGTTTGTTTCTTAATCCTAGTTTAATCGTATTATTAGATCTGTTCAAATAGTGTGTTTTTTCATAATTCTGTCTCAGCAAATTATAGATTTCTACAATCGCCAAGGTACATGACTACTCAAGGTTCCCTGTTATGACCTGTGGCATCTCTATTCCTGTGGCATCTGTTGTAATGTTTCATCTTACACACCTGATCTTTCTCATGATTTTGTTTCTAAAGGCAGCTAATACAGTTTTCATTTCACTGTCTTCAAAGAAACACATGTTGCTTGCTTTGATCTTTAGTTTTCTATTTCATTTGGTTTTTCCCTGATCTTTCTTTTCTTTTTTTCTTCTCACCAGCTCCAATTCAAGGTGGATTTGTTTGTCTGTCTGTGTGTGTGTGTTTGTATGTCTGTGTGTGTGTAAGCGTGTGTTTGATTGGTTGGCTCTTTTTGCTTGTTTGTTTGTTTTGGAAGAGTATTTTTTGTTTGTTTGTTTTGTTTTGTTTTTTGCCCTTCTTTTTTTCTGCTTCCTGGACTGTCAGCCAGCCCACCAATTTGGGTTCTACATTCTTCCTCAATGTAGACATCACTGATCTAAACTTCCCTCCTACTGCCTTTCCTGGATCACAGACTTTCCTGATATATCAATTTTCACTTCAGTCTTCATCAAGAAACCTTCTAATTTCCCTCATTATCTCTTATTTGAAACACTGATCCTTAAGAAGGGTTCTGCTCTCTTCCATACACTTCAGGCTTTTTCAGCTTTTCTTAGCCGACTGCTCTCTAGTTTCATTTAACTACAATCAGAAAAGACAACTGTTATGACGATAATCTCCTCAAGCCTGCTAAGAACAGTCTTGTGGCATATAATATGGCTCAATCCTAAAGAAAGCTCCTTGTGTCCTTGAGGAAAACCTGTTGTACAGACAGGATAATGCTTTCTTTAAGTCTGTCTGGTATAATTCACTGATTACATTCAAGAACTCCACTTCCTTGTTCAACCCAATTATTAACGTAGAATATTGAAATCTACTTCCATGCCACTGTCTATTTCTCCTCCTTGATAGGGTAATTATCCACTTTACATAGTTCAGCATCTGTTGTAAGGTTTATATGCACTCATAGTAGATATATACTATACATAGATAGGCCTTATTATCATATATGTAATATATGATAATATAACACTACATTCTATATAAAAAGAATTGTATATTTCTTTATCTTGGACAGTTTGGGCTGACACCTATGTGGCCACCTTGCTCTCTTCCGTCACCTTCACTGGGAAATACCTTCTCCTACCCTCCCACCTTCAGTCTCTGGATACCCACTTATATATAAAGTACACTGTCCATCAAGGCCAGAAGAGGGTGTCAGAGGTCAGAGGTTGTGAAGTCCCAAGTGGGTTACAAGAACAGAACCTGGGTCCTCTGCAAGAGCAGCAAGTACTCGTAACTTACTGACCAATTGCTACATCTTCCTCAAGTGGTTTATAACTGAGATGATTTTCCACTTCTATCATGTTTTATTGCTAAATGCTAGATATCTGATGTGATCAAATATGGTTTACATAGATAATGCCTCTCCTATGCTCACTCACTGATACCATCTTATTGTGGCAATCTTTTTTATTTGGGCAAAGAGCACAAACAATATTTTACTAAATTGCAAGTCCCTGGAAAAATCATTTTAAAAATCCTACAGATCTGTAATAATTTTATTTCATTTCCCCATATCAGCAAATTTAATTTTAAACCCCCCTGGAAAGATGGGGGTGATAGCTCAATCGGATGGCCTGGGGATTGGACCCCCACACAAACACCAGTACTTGCAGAGGTTGCCAAGAGACAGATCTCTGATGCTCCACAGCCAGTGTGTCAAACCGATGGGGTCACAGAGAGCGCCCGTTTCAAAAAATAAGGTGGCAAGTGACTGAGGAAGACACCCAATGTAAACCTCTCTGGCCTCCATGCACCACACATACACAAACACACACAAATATGTATGTATGTATGGCATGGACACAACACATACATGTGTGACAGGAGAGACGGCTCTGTGGTTAAGAGCACTGACTACTCTTCCAGAGAACCTGGGTTTGATTCCCAGCACCCACATGGTAGCTGACAGTTGTTTGTAACTCCAGTTCTATGGAATCCAACACACTGTTCTGGCTTTCACGGGCACTGCACACTTAGTGCGCAGACATGCACACAGACAAGACATCCATATGCATAAAACAAAATAAACCTTTTAAAACTTAATAAAGAAAACCCTTTTTTTTTTTAGAAACCTACACTAAAGCAGATGTTTCTTTACATGACCGCCTCTGCACCACTGAAGCCAAGCAAATTATCTAACTTTATCAAATGAAAGCAGTACAACCAACCCGTTGATAGAAGGAATCTTGCCAGAATATTGGCTTTGCTGTAAATGATACTTTTAACAACAGCAACAAATCTCAGAACGCAATTACGAGGGGCCAGCCGAGCAAGGTACACATCAGTAGTCTTCTGCGACAGCTGAGGAAAATACTATACAGCTCTCAATAATTCACTGAAACAGTTATGAAAGCAGCTAAGACAGACAAACCGGGATCCCTATACCACACAATGACAAAATATTAGCCACCAGACACAAGCGCTGTCCCCAGGAAACCTGATAACTGGACTCACTGGCAGAAGAAAGGGAAAATGTGATGAGATGATGCTACACAGAAGAGCTCGCTCTCTGCTGTCATGTAACACAGGGCGTCAACACCGACAGGCGCCAAGTACGGTTTACTCAATTACTATAGAAAGCCTGAAACGAGCTGCCATCCAGCCCACAGGATTCAGGCTGCTGCCAGCCTGACTGCCCAGAGGCCAGGATAGAGGGCCCAGAGGCCAGGATAGAGGGCGGGTGGTTCGCTCCCTTCTAAGCGCGGGATGCCTCAACAAGACACTCCAGCTATCCTCCTGCGAGAGGTACACACGGAGGCCAATTCCTGCCGATACCACCCACGGAGCTCACTGATGGAGTGAGAGCCTGCAGTGCCTACCCAGCCTCCAGCCAAACAGAGCTTAAAAAACGGGTGGGTCTGCAGTTTGCACCCTGCAGAAGACTTGGAACACAGGGGCTTAAAGAGGTGTTGAAGGGGCTTCCCACCCGAAGCCCTGAGAGTTTGTCCAAAACAGGGTGTCAACGGCAAGAGCGAGGCATGAACCCATACCTGACTGCTGGCCAGCACTGTACTAAAAGAAGTGGGTTATTTCTCGCCACCTGAAAAAGACTCAGCTTGCCAACATAAAAGATGTCTCACTTCTCAGAGCAGAGTAGATGGATTATGTCATCTGGCAGGTTTTTAAATTATGTTCATGGTAGCCAGGGTGGTGCCTGCCTGTGATCCTAGCTCTTGGGAAACTGAGGCAAAGCCAGTCAGAGCAACTAAAATAAAATGAAATTTAAATTATATTTAAACATGGATATGTGCTAGTAGAACAACAACAAGACGGTCCGGTCCAATGCTTTTTCTTAATTAAATATTGTCTATCAAGCTTGACAGATTTTAATTTAGCACCAGCCCAGATGAGATAAAAAGCATGAATTACCCAGCATTCACCTCACTTGAGGTTGGCTTTGCATGGCCTCATTCAAAAGGCCACACTCACATACTGTCACTGACAATACAGTCCTCCCTACATTCACTCAGATGATCATGGCAGGCCACCTTGTGTGTGGATAGCACCTCTGTCTTCTTATAAAGCACAGCTGTCAAGTACGTCTCGAGGCCAAGGGCAAGCCCCGGGTTTAAAGTTCCATTGCATAAGGCTAATGCCAGTTCCATTAGCCAGAAAAGGGACAGCTGTTAATTCAAATCCACCCATGGGTCAGTTACTTTGGATATACAGCCCAGCTATTACACAGCACCAGGCTAGATGCTGGAGTGAAATAGAAAATGCATCTGAAAAACGCAGACCATTCACAGGGTACCAATTGTGAGTCAGCTCTATAAACACTGTTGTGTAACCTCCACCGCAGCCCTGAAGAGAGGCATTATTATGCCCGGTTCACAAAGGAGGGAAAGACAGTCTGACCAAAGACAGCAGAAGGCAGAGCCTTTTGCTTACGTTCCCACCGAAAGTCTCATCCACACCCCGGTTCAACTACCGAGATCCTCTGCATTTTCACAGGATTCAGCAAGTCCCTCGCCATGTGGGGAAGGCAGTATACTATCCTGAACTCAGATGTGATGCCTCCACTACATCAGGGTTTGGGCCCAATGACCCTTGAGGATAGTGTTTTCCAGATTCATTCAGAACTCCAAAAGGAAACCAGGGCTTCAAGCTTACATAGTTCACAGCTTTGCTTGTTCATGAAAGTGTACATCCCAGCAGATTCATGTCTCCTGGGTTGTTACCGAGGGCTGAGGTGACTACACGGGCTAAGAGCCCTCAAAGCTTGCCTCAGACACAGGCTGACTCGGTGTCCATGCGCTTCAAAACTTGTCTCACAATAGAGGCCCCCAAAACTATATAATAATCAAGGTCACTGCAACTCGTTCTGTAATCAAAATATGGGTTTTTTCTTTTTTTGCCAAATGTGTTACAAATAATAAAACTGTATTTCTAGAACATGCTTTAAAATACAACAAACAAAGCTGGGCGTGGTGGCACACACCTTTGATCCCAGCACTCAGGAAGGCAGAGGCAGGTGGATCTGTGTGAGTTCGAGACCAGCCTGGTCTACAAAGCCAGTCCAAGACAGCCAAGGCTACACAGGGAAACCCTGTCTCGAAATTAAAAAAAAAAAAAAAAGCCAAGCAGTCAATAGTTCATAGGTTAAGTTAAAAAGATGGGGGAAAAGTGGCAATCACAACTATAAGAACAACTACAAAAGCTATGCAAACAATCTATCACCATATTCAAATCAGGAAGTAGAGACAGCACTTAGGACAAAGAGATTACTTGCAACTATATTTCTCTTTTAAAAGTTCTCTTCAAGGAGCTGGAGAGATGGCTCAGTGGTTAAGAGCACTGGCTGTTCTTCCAAAGGTTGAGAATTCAATTCCCAGCAACCACAGGGTGGCTCATAACCACGTATAATGGGATCTGACGCCCTCTTCTGGCGTGCAGGTATACATCCAGACATAGCACTCATACATAAATTAAAAAAAAAAAAATTAAAGTTCTCTTCTAGAGTTTGGAGGTTTATCTCAGTGGCAGAAAATACCTAGCATATACAAAGCCCCAGATTTGGTTCCTCTTACCACTGCCACCACAACAAAATGTTTTCTTCATATTGTGCTTTGAGTGGTGTGGTCTGGTGTGGGGTGTGTACATGTGTGGGAGAAGGCACAGATGTTTACATGTGTGCATATGGTGGCCATCCAACCTCAGCTGCCATTTTTCAGGCACCATCTACTCTATTTTTCTGAGATCTCTCACTGGCTTAAAACTCACCAAACAGATGAGGCTAACTGGTTAATGAGCCCCATAGAGCCACCTGCCTCCTCCTCCCCAACGCCAAGATTGTTTTTGTTCGATTGATTGATTTGTTGGGTTTTGTTGTTGTTTTTGAGACAGGGTTTCTCTGTGTAACAGAGCCCTGGCTGTCCTGGAACAAACTGAGACCAAGCTGGCCTCAAACTCACAGAGATCCACCCCATTACCAGGATTATAAGTGCATGGCACCATGACATCCATCTAGGTTTTGAGTATATGACAATCAAAAGCAGGCCCTACAAACAATAGCCAAGCCATTACCCGCCCCCACAGCACCACCTAAAAATGTGTGTTTCTAAAACTATTTTTTAAAATACTTAGTAGCTATTATGTCAACTCACTAAAAACAAGTGAAAAAAAAACTGAATGCATTCTGAATTGCAATACAGCAACACTGACAAGCCCTCCCCCTCACAGAACTGTAAACAGCTGTGTGCTCTCCCACCAAATCCCTCCAACAAGCCACTGTAGACAACCCACAGAAATTAGACTCCTGGATGCAAAGATTTCAAGATGGCCTCATATGGAGGCAGAAACACGGGCTGCCAGGGTAGCAGAGAACCCCGGAAGACAAGACTCCTAAAGCCCCTGGAAGTGTTTAACCATCTCTGATCATCTAATCATATTTCTCAAAGCTGGGTCCTAGAATGACCTACATTTGCCTCACACTCAATGCTTTCAAGACACAGATCTCTGGCCCTGGCACCTTCCCCCTCCTCCCCTTCAGACATGAAGAATCTGGACTCTGAGAGAGGATGAAAGTTGGCTTCTTAAAACAAACTCTAGATTCTGATGTATACATACTTTAAGACATACTGACTCAACAAGACATGCTAATAAGATAAGACGAACATTGCTTAAATTTTTCAGTGAGAAAAGGCAAACACCCCTCACCCCACACTGACCATCCTGCCGCTTCCCAACACCTCCCAGCTGTCACCTCAAATAAGACAGGCTGTCAGGATTGTGGGTACAAGAGGCAGGTAGCCTACAAACCTGCTTCTCTTCTTGCTAACCTCGACATTCTCCTAGAAAGAACTCTGAAACACTGAATGGCCAAGTGTGGTGGCACATGCCTGTAATCCTAGCCCTTGGGAGGCTGAGGCAGGAAGACAAGAAAGAGAGTGTGCAAGGTGGGGAACCCAAAGATCCATTGTACGATGCCCCCAAATTTCACTAGTAAGAATTCCTTCCCTATTAGATTAGGAAAGGGTGTCTGGAGTGTAACACTCACCCTACCTTGAACCTCTGTCACCTGGTGCAGTGTATGTTTCACACACTGGATCTCCAGCCCTCACAGTGTCGAGCAAGATTTTAAAGAACAGGACACTGTGGAGGTTTCAATAGGTTCAGCCCCCGCAGAGACACTTGGTCCACCGGGGTGGCACTGTTAGGAGGTGTGGCCTTGTTGAAGTAGGTGTGGCCTTGTTGAAGTGGGTGTGGCCTTATTGAAGTAGGTGTGGCCTTGTTGAAGTGGGTATGGCCTTGTTGAAGTAGGTGTGGCCTTGTTGGAGCAAGTGTGTCACTGCAGAGATGGGCTTTGAGGTCTCCTACGCTCACCTCACACTATGTCCAATGTGCCACACAGTCTCCTACTGCCAGCAGACCAAGGTGTAGAGCTCTCAACTCCTTCTCCAGCACCACGTCTGCCTGCATGCCGCCATGCTTCCCATCATGATAACGGACTAAGCCTCTGAAACTGCAAGCCAGTCCCAGTTAAATGTTTTCCTTTATAAGAGTTGCCTTGGTCATGGCGTCTCTTCACAGCAATAGGAACCCTGAGGTCTCGGGAGAGCTGGTGGGCTGACCCTCTCAGAGACCTCTCAGATCCAACGAGATTGTTTTTCCTTCCCTGTTGAGAAGAGGGGCTGCAAGGGTGGTGGGCAGGTACGAGGTGAATAGTATTGGGGTGCATGATGTGAAATTCACAAACAATGAATAAAAAGTGTTTTAAAGAAAAAATATATTAAGACACCAAGCCTGAAAGAAGTAATTCAGGCCACACAGCTAATGAGTACAGAGCCAGGATCTAAGCCCTGGTGAGGCTCTTTCTGTGTGTCATCTATCTATACTTTTCAAGGGTTCTGTAATAAGTTTGCATTTGCTTTTTAAATCAGGGGATAACTGCAGTGGGTGGCCTTCAAATCCTGTAGTTTAGAACCTTCCTACACAAGAAACAGCATCAAACCAGATCAGTGTGCAGTGTCACAAGTGGTGTGTTCTCTGTGTCAAACACACAAAAGAAGTGATGCTTAGTTAGACTGTGAGTGTTTTCTCTCCAGGAGCCAGCCTCCTAAATGGGAACAGGATTTAATACTTATCTCCCCCCACAAAACAACAACAACAAACGTGATTGGAGTCTTCAGTTATCAGTGGATGAGCGTGTAAGAAGAGGTTGTGCAAAGAGGGGTGAGGAGTGGATCACTGAGTACAAGCACTTGTCTGAATTCCCACAACACACACACACACACACACAATAAATAAATGTAATGTTAAGAGTTTAAAACAGAAGATGTAAAGCTGGGTAAATGTGCCGTGTACTCAGAGCATTTCTGCTGGTGGTTTTGCACATCTTAAACCTTGTGTTAAATGCTAGTACTAAAGGACTAAGCATTAAATGAGCTAGCACTTACGTCTCAGGGTTAAAATCACTTGCCAAGCATCCCCACACACTGCAAAAGCCAATTAGTATGAGAACTGTGCCCCATGCCCTACAGTTCACTAAGGATTCTACATAAAAGAAAAAGAAAAAAGAGAGATGTTCACTCTCATCCTACACATTCCTTTAAAAAACAAAAGGTTTTCAAGACACGGTTTCTATATGTAGCCTTGGCTGTCCTGGACTTGCTTTGTAGACCAGACTGGCCTCGAAATCACAGAGATCCACCTGCCTCTGCCTCCCCAGTTGCTGGCATCACAGGCGTGCATCGCTGTGCCTGGCTTCTACACATTCTTGTATGAGACCTCTACTCAAATAAATGCCATAAACCAGAAGTGTCAACTGGCACACTGGATTAGCTCATTCTGAGAAATTTCACACTGAAAAGGGGTGGCACAGACATGATGCTCATCCTAACAAACTACCTCTGAATGATTTCATCTTCTGAGCAAGACCAGGCTTTGGTGGCCAGACTCTACTAGACTGACCAATTTACAAGAAGAAAAAAGGAGGGAAATAGGAACTATATCCCAAAAGAAAGAGGATGGCTAGGAGGAAAGAAGACACAAATCTAGTAGTACTAAATGAAACAAGTATTTGTATATATTGTGTCTTTTTTTATTTAAAAAAAAGAACTTGAGACAAAGTGATGGCGATACAAAGGAGCATTTCAGGGATACAGGACACTTATCAGAGAGGTTGTGTGTTCAGCATGTGCTGAGGCCTCTATCTACAGCTATGAAAAAGCCACGTCCAGGACTCAGGAGTCATTGGGTTTGAGGAGCAGGAAGAAAAGAGCATCTCTAGAAGACAGGGGCATCTTCCCCATGCAATGCTTGTTTAGACATTCCCCTGCGACCGCCACCAAGAACTCCAGTCTCAGGGTTGCAAATGCTGTCCAAAAACCCCTAACACAGGTAACCTTTTACCCCTACCAGGTTTGCACCTGTGCTTCGCCCACAGTCGGGAAACTTGAATCAAATGATGCCGTGTCCACTCTGACACCCGACTTGCTTCCCTACTTCATTCACAGAGGGTGGAAAAAGAAGGCATCTTCCCCAAGACTCCTGAAGAAACAGTGACCAAAGGTCAGGCAGGTGAACTTTCAGGAGACAGTTATTCATTGTCACGCATAAAGGTAGAAATTTTGCCTGCATGAATCCCAGGTGCACCTGTTACCATACGGCATAGAACAAAGAAAAGGCCACTGGCTGAATTGGTGATGCCCTGTAAGAGGAAGGATGCCAAGCTCCCTGATGGCCTGGACCACATGACCCCGCCTTCTGTAAACTCATGTTTAGTTCGGTGTTTTGTTTTTTGTTTTGTTTTTCCTCTTGGCTCTGGCCAAATACATCCCTGCCTACAAAAGTCACTGATATAAAGAATTCTCCAACCATGCTTGAATTTATTAATGACAAACTTGACCAGAAACCTCCACATCTTCACAGAGATAAGACTTACCAAGAGGCTACACATTGCTGAAAGTGTTTGTTCTACTCTCCTGTGTGAAGGGCACCTCTTCCCAGGCCTCTTCGGGTGGCCAAGACAGAGTGCAGCCCAGGATGGTCTGAGAGAGGCACCTGGGGGCTTCACTGTAAGCTACAAGACCTCTGAAGTGATTGCAACAGAGGCTACAAGGCAACTTCGGCTTTGTGTTCTGCTCTCCAGCTAAACTGCAATCAGCCTACCTAACCTCCTGATTTTATTCAAGGAAGATTTTCACTACAAAATCAAATACACACACACACACACACACACTCAAAATTCACGTGTATTTTTTTTTCAATTAAGAGACCCAAGCAGTGTTTGGGGTCTTGTTTTTTTGAATTTTTTTTAAAGTTTTTTGGTTTTTGTTTTTCTTTTTGTCCAACGTTGCCCGAATGTGTGTATGTGCGCCTTGAGCGCAGTACCCACAGAGGCCAGGAGAGGTCATCAGATCCCCCGGAGGTGGAGTTAACAAGTCGTTGTGAGTCACCGTGTGGGTGCTGGGAACAGAACCTGGGTATCCCACAAGAGCAGCTAGCACTCTCAACCGCTGAGCCATCTCTCCAGACCCCGCGCTTTGAACTTTTTTTTTATCAATCACAAGAGACAGTGACATCGGGGCACAGCTGCTGTCACTGCACTGCCGTCTCCAAGTGTCGTGTGCCCTAGAACAGCATTTTACACACAACCCATTTTACACACAACCCATTCCGTGCTTACATTGCCCCTCAATGAGGCGATTTTTTTTTAAAGATCAATTTCACTTTTTTAATTCATGTGTCTGTGAGAATATATGCCTATGGAGGCCAAGGAGGGCATCAGATTCCCTAGAACTGGAGTTATATGGAGTTAAATGCCCAGCAGAGGTGCCCAGATCCTCCACAAGAGCAACTATTATCTTCTGCACTCCCCCTCCCCCTCTACCCCTCCCACTACAGTGAGACCACCCCTGCTCCTTCTGCACAGATGAGCAAATGGCAACCTTTGCTGGGCAGATACATGTAAGAAAATAACAAGTATTTTCTTGTAAAAAGGTCCTTCCCACACACAGATGGGAGAGGCTCAAGAATAGAGAGTTTCTGATGGGCTAGCAGTCCTTAAAGAGGTACGGAGTGAATGGAAAGCCTTTCAAAGAAGAGTAAACCACTCAAAGCAAGAACAATCACACCTAAGGAGGCTCTGAAGACTGCTGCTTCCCTAGTCCCCTCTATGAGAGAGCTACTCAGCTCTACCAAGGACTCACCTACCAACGGCTAAGCTGCTAGGGAGCTGACAATAACCCTGAAATGGCTGTGCGGGTTCATTATATGCATTTGTTAATAAACTGGACTTTCATTCTTAATATACGAATACATACTCCATGCATCACGGCTTAAAATGTATACTGTTGCTATAACTCATTCATTCAGCATTTCCTATGCATCCAGCACTGACAAATTATTTTAAGATTGTTTTTTTTTTTTAATTTATATGTATGTCTGGATGAAGATATGTCCAGAGACATATCTGCGGTGGTAGGATCCACAGAGACCTGAAGAGGCATTCTGATACCCTGGAGATGGAGTTACTGCCAATTGTGAGCTGCCAGATGCAGGAGAGCATCAAGTGTTCTCAACCGCTAAGCCATCTATCCAGAGCCCAGTCTAATATTTACATGTGCCTTTTTTTCCTCCTAAATGTTATAACCACTTCCAGGCTTCATAACTGTTACTAACACTCCTTTTTAGAAAGATAGCCTTGGGTAAGATAATGCCAGCAGACAAATCTTGATCTTGCCCAAAGCCTTGTACACATCCACACTGTCCCTCACGAAGCTAATGGGTTTCTTAATATTTGTCACCCTTGATCAAGCACTAGCTAGAAAGTGCTGTTCACATAAGCTTTCCTCTTCAAGTTCACTTCTGGAACTTCCCTGCCTTCTAGGATTTTTGCTTCATATGTCCTCTACCTCCATAACAATGCCTAATAAAGGATGACCAGTCACCAAACCATATGGTAAAGTTGACTGGGTTAAAACCATGAGACACTTGCTGACACACTTGCGGCTCATGGTGCTAGCCTGCAAGTAAGACAGTTCTACTACTCAGACAGGAAGGAACCCCAAGTTGTCCCGGCATTATGAAAACCCTACGTGGTTTCTGAAGTCTTCTCTACCCTAGAGGAAAAGCTCACTGGATGTCAATCTCCTTTATGAGCCACGCCCATATCACCCAATCCTTTATTTCTCTGCTGAAACTGCTCAGGACTCAACATTGAAAATATCTATGCTTCTAAACTGGGTGTGTGTGTGGGGGGGGGGGGGGGATTCTTAGTCTGTGCTGAACACGTTTTGTGATGACAATAGGGAAAGTATTCTTAAAGGGATCCCATCTTTGCTACCGTTCCCTGGCAAGAACCATCACTGTACCTACACACTCTTGACCTCTCCCTGTCTCGTTTGTAGCAACCCCTCTTTTTCACAAAGTAGAATTCATTTAACATGATTCCTGGTGAAGTCTATCAAAACACTGAGGGCTAGTTATGGAAGAAAGAGAATATGGCTTTTCCTTACTACTAAAAAATGCTGGACATGGCATGTATGCCAAGGCTGAGCATGCTCATGAAAAAACTAGAGTCCCAAAAGTAATTTCCCATGCAAAAAAAAAAAAAATCATTGACCAAGAAGATCGATAATTATCATCAACAAAAATGCCAGACATTCTTTATGGCTATTTCAAAGTAGTTGGTTTTTTAAAGGAAGGGGGGATTTTTAAAAAAACTAGTAATTTTCCCTATATTTTGGTCTAGTGGTTTTTATGTATATCAATTAGACTCCGTGATCATGCAAGAATGGTATTTTATTTCTTTGTCTACCGACCCTACTGCCCATTTTAACCTCAGTGAATTTTTGGTCCATTGCGTAGAAGACTCTCTCTACTAATAAAAATTTGACCTATTAAAGATTAACCTGCCCCCAGGACAGTTTCTCTAAAAAACAAATTCCAAGCATTATAATCACCAATTTACACTCCGGAGACTTGAAGGCCAGCAACCTGACTTACCCTGGTTTAAAATGGAAAATCACATCTACTTTTAAAGGCTATTGTGAAAAATGGTAAACCACAAATTCACAATCACCAAAATACAAACAAATGCAACCTCTCCCTATTTGACCCTTTCCAAAGGACAAGTTTTCTCCTAAAAATACTTTTTTTTGCCTGATTTTGGTTTTTATCTCTTTTACTTCTGTAACTCTGAACTTGCAAACATTTTCTGTTTCCTAAGCGAACTATATCTCGTACATTACAAACTGTAGCATGGACTGGAAATGAGTTTGAGCCACGTGGTAATGTTGCATTGCAAAGCTCTTGGTATTTACCAACAGTGCAGCAAGGCTTGTTACTTAAGCATCAAATGTTTCCCTTCCCACAAAACCAGGGAGGGAGGAAGAGAGGGGAGGGAGAAAAAGAGGGAAGGAGGGAGAAAGAAAAGAAAAGAAAAGATGAACCTCTGTTTTACAGGTGGGGAAACTGAGGTCTCACAGACATTTGAATGCAAGTCTGAGCAACTCTGGAGCTCAGACCTACTATAGCATAAAGCAATTAAACACAAATTTGGTTCACCATAGGTGGCGGTTCTGTGGAATCTGGTGATGGGTGGGTAGGGATAGCAAAATGCCATAGTGCTAGTTTCTACCCTCACCTGACTTCAAGACTTACTTTGCCAACAAGGCAATGTATTTGTAGGTAATTCTGGAAAAGGAATCAAAGAAATTTTCAATAACTAAGTGGATAATGCATCATGTGTAGGTTGATTAAGGCTAACTGCTAAACATCTGACCACTGAAAAGTGATTCAGGCCTTCGGATGTTAGAACAGAGTGCTTAAGAGAGGGTTAACACTTCATATTTTCGGAATGTCCTACACATGTTTCATTGAATCCAAAAATGAAAATTCACGGAAAGCAAATCCCCTGGAAGACCTCAAACTTTACAAGTGAACCTCCCAGAAACTGGCATCCACTGTGGTATTTGTTCAGGGTACCCATTAAGGATGATACCGCTGTGTTCTTAGGAGTAATAGCTCATTCTGTTTCCAGCACAAGCAAGAGCAAGTTGGAAAGCGGCTGATCAGCCTAGAGTCTTAAGGTTCAATACAGTCTTACAAATACTGCAAACTAATTATAACGTTTTGTTTGCTTACTCCAAAACTAGGCAAAATCGTGGAACTAATAAGAAGGCGTCACGAATGAAAATTACCGAAATGTAACCCGGCTTCAATTTTCAAATCCATTATTTTCCTACAAGGTTACATAATTTAGGGGAAAACAAGCCTCAAGACATGATATTCGGGATGTTTATCGATACAAATAAGCAACAAGGGCCCTACCAGAAATGCCTGCCAAGCTCTCCTGATACTTATTTCCACCAAGTTATTGTTTGGGAAAACATGTTGTTCTCTCTTAAAATAACCCTCTTAATTGTTCTGAAAGCCACTGCATTTCCAGGGAGGAATAACTCGCTCCCATACTGCGATACACTGACTGATAAAGTCAAAATAAGTCACGCGGACAGCCATAAAAACGAGTCTGTAGACCTCCAAGTTTTCGGAGATGAAGAATGAGAGCTACCGAATGCTCACCACGCTCTCTTCCTGAGACCAGGGGATTATTCTCACAGGTCTCAAAAGTAACACTTAGCCTGGCTCCCTCATCTCTACCTTTGGATGTGGAAGGTGAGCCACACAGGTGACCACAGGTAGGCTGGCAATGAACATTTTTAAAGGTCAAATTGACCTTGGACGTGTTACTACTCGCTCTATTCCTAACGCGATAAATCTGAATCTGCTTCCAATCCAGCGCGGAGAAAGTTTTTCTTCCTGGGAAAGTCCCAGGAACTCTATAAAGAGTTAAAAAATAAAAATAAAGAAAATGTTTTTAAATCCCCAAATTATGAAAGACGAAGTCAGACTCCCGCAGCTGCAAGAGAAAGACCTTTATGAACCGACTGTAACTCAAGATGTCTTTTAGGAGCTCGGCTCCCTTGACACATGCTGTCCTGTGCACTGCCAGGACATGGATCCCCCATGCCTGGGTGACTCTCACTCCAGCCCGGGACTCCAGCGTGGGGGCGGGGGCTCCCAGCTGATGCCTTGACATCTGCAATGCTTTTCCAGGCAGCCAGACCAGGCCCTAGCTGGAGGAAACGGATACTGACGAGGGCAGGGGAAAGACGCAGCAGTGGTGGCCAGGACCCCCAGCTCCGGGAAACCCGGCAGAGTCACGCACGCTGGGCGGTCCCGGCGCGTGGGGATGCCACGGCCCAGATGTCCCAGCCGCAGCTGGCATCTTCGAAGTACGAAGAGCAACTTAGGGGCGGCCGGACGAACTCGGGCCTCCAGCTCCTCCAATCGGGCAGGGGCTGGCAGAGTTGGGGGGTCCCGTGCGCGGAGTGGGCGCGACGTGGGCCCTCAGGAGGCGATCCGGAGCAGGGGCATGCCTACCTTGGAGCATGGCCTCGAGTTTCTTTCTGTCCACGCGGAAGCGCTCCTCGCTCCACTCGGGGCTGTGCAGGGGCGCCGCGGCCACCAGATCGTCCTCGGAGCCGGCCACCGGCGAGTCGGTGCTGCGCTCGCTGTTGGAGCCGGGGTCCGATTGCGCCGCCAGGTAGCCGGGCTCGCCCTGCGAGGCCATGGTACGCGCGGCGCTCGGGCTGCCGCCGCCCCGGCCCGGGCCGCTCTGGCTCGGCGCGCGCCGCAGCGCTAGCTCGTGCCGCCGCCGCCGCCGCCGCCGCCGCCGCCGTGGCCGCGGGAAGCAGCCCTGCTCATCCCCGCCTCGGGCGCCGCCCCCCGCCCCTCCGCGCCGAGCTGCGCCCCGGCCCGTGCCCCCCGCCTGCGGCGCCCGCTCCAAACGCTGAGCGCAGCCCGCGCCTCCGGCCGCCGCTGGCCCCGCCGCCTCGCGCGCTCATTGGCCGGCCCGGCCCACGGGGAGCGGCGGGCGGGAGCGGCGAGCCGGCGCCCTCTCACACGCACCACGTCTACACGGCGCGCGGCGCCGCCCGGAAAGCCTGCCCCTCGCCGGGACCCTCCTGGCTCTCGGACACCCTTGCCAAGTTCGAGCCCGATGCCCCATGGTGTCTGGCGGGCGACCTGGGTCGCTTGCTGCTACTTTTCTGTGCTTTCATGTAGAGTCCATCCCTCTAACAAACTCACAAACTCTACTATGTCCTCCTGCAAGGCCAAGTTCAAGCCCATAGCTCCCGCGGCCCCTCCCCAATCCCAGGCACACAAAGTTTGCTCTTCCACACCCTCCCTATCACTTACTATCACTTTTCTGTCCCTTCCCCTGGATGTCACCCAAATCCATACTCAGAATACTCCAAACTTAGACTCAGGCCAAGTTCAAGCCCAGCATGGCCCTGAAAGGCCCTCTCGAAAGTCCACTCCTATTTACACACCCTCAGGACACCCTGAGTCTGTCCCACAAGTGTGAATAGAAATAGAGAGTAAAAAGGGAGATCTATGGGCAGGAAGGATGGAGCCCAACTTTTGCAGACATCAGAGTAGACCTGACCTGCCTGCACATAAGGGTTTCAATTCAAGGGGCCTTCACCTTGGCAAAGGCACAAAGGTGGGCGACGAAAGGAGACCTCTTCTACAGATCTTTTGCGATTTCCAGGGAAGAGATAGAGATGGCGGGGAGGTGGGGGGCGGGGGGCGCGTCTCTGACTTTGTTCATCTGTGGCCTTGATTCAGCAGGACTCTGGTTTCACCACCTGAAGCATCTGTCCCTCTCCATGGTCATTTTCTGGGCAGGCTGAGAGGGCGCCTCTCTCTTCTAGGCCCACCACCGATGAAAGTCTGCAACTTCTGATCCTGATGTCCAGACCAGCCCACCCACGCACCACTACTTTCAAAACTGAGTATGGCGCTCAGAGGACCAGGGCCTGCTATATGCTTGCAACACTCTCCTCCATGCCACACAGATTCACACTGCTGTTCATTGGATGACCAAAGCACAAGAATAGCTATTCATCTTGGGAGGAAGATAAAGACTATGGCAAAATATCACTGTGCTACAGAGGGAAGTAGAGGGGCGAGCTGTAGGGTTCACTTAAGCCCATAAATAACCGTACAGTGTGTTTAAGGTACATCAAAATTCTTATTCAGCGGGGCTGAAAGTGACTCAGAGAGCAAGGGCACTTGCTGGCTGCCAAGCCCGACAACCTGAGTTAGATCCACAGGAATCACATAGTGGATTGAGAGGTCCGACTCAGGCAAACTGTCCTTTGACATAAGCACTATGGAATACGCACTCTCACACACACACATTCGCAAATCAATAGTGAAAATGAATTTTTAAAAATCTCGAGCTGGAGAGATGGTTCGTTCAGCTCTTAAAAAGTACTTGCTGCTCTTCCAGAGGACCAGAGTTCTATTCCCAGCACCCACCCACCTTCCACGGCTCATAACTGCCTGGAACGCCCACTTAGAGGTATCTGATGCCGTCTTCTGGCTGCTTCTGGCACATGCATTCAAGAACGTGTATACAGAGAGAGACAGAGACACAGAGACAGACACAGACAGACACACATACAAATTAATTAGATAGATAGATAGATAGATAGATAGATAGATAGATAGATATGATTTTAAAATTCTTCCAAAATCAGCACCTACTTGGCAGAGATGGAGCATCTATGTAATTTACAGATGAATCACATTATAAGTGACTTGAGCCAGGCAGTGGTGGTCCACGCCTTTTAAGCCCAGCACTCAGGAGGCAAAGGCAGGAAGATCTCTGTGACTTCAAGGCTAGCCTGGGCTACAGAGCGAGTTCCAGGACAGCCAGGGCTACACAGAGAAATCCTGTCTCAAAAGCAAACAAACAAATAAGCGACTTGATTAAGAACACACTGATGTAGGGAAAGGAGCAAGAGTGAAACCTGGTTCTATACCTGATACATTGTCCCTACACTGCTTGCCCAGTGTGACTTCCGCTGACCTAAGAACAAACACCCTGTTCAGCTGCTCCCTGCCATCACCTGTCCCCTGCTTCTTCTGATTGCCATTAGTGAGTCCTCAGCAAAACATAGTTAGCACCAACAGGTTCTATTTGGCAGTGTCTCACAGCCTTTGAACAGGGTATCTATCCTCTGGGAGTAAATAGTCATGGGAACCTTGTTGTGTTCTGGGTACTCTCTTAGGCCTGAAGAATGGTGCGTAAAGAAAGACGCAATTCTTGCACTCTTGTGACTCACCTTCTGGGAAGAAAAGTAGGGTGCTACCACAGGATGAATATATGTATTAAGGAATCCCTATACCAACTGTTGTAAAAGGGGACTCAAGACATGAGAAAAACCGTAATGGACTAACTAGGTCCAAAGAGGTCAGTGATGTTTATCAAAAGACTAACTCAAGAATTCAGTACAAAAAAAACCAAAAAAACAAACAAACAAACAAAAAAAAAAAAACATTGCCCAGACAGGAGAAAGGAGGGAAGAATCATTCCTACAAAGTATGACATGATCATAAAGACATCCCTGAAAGTGGCTTTTACCATTATCCGTGTTTTGTGGTTGAGGAAACTGAGGCACAAGAGGTAAAGGGCATGACCCTGCAGGTGCAAATCTCTGAGCAGAAAGCTGCCGTGAATCTCAGGATTGACACAAAATCTCTGCGGAGGAGGAGGTGTCATGCTTCCCTCGGTTCCTGCAACAAAAGGGCCAGCAGGAGCAGAACAGGAAAGTGAGAAATCGGATATGCAGAGATGGAAGATTCGAGTAAGAGGTGAGTTATCGGTGACACAATATGCTCCAGTCAGTCCAGTCGGGGATTCTATCTTGATTCTCAGAACAAAAGGAAAGTACGCTTTAGGTGGTAAAAGGTGGTGTGGTTAAATATGAGCACCAAAGTGATGCCAACGTAGTTTAGAAAACAGAATACATGGCAAGGATAGAAGAGTTGACCCAATGTAGACACTACCCAGGAATATTAGATCATGGACGGAGATGGCAGCGGAGGCAAAGATCATAACGAGACAAGAGGATTTGTGGGAAGCCTTTTTGCGGTATCTTCAGTTGCACTGAGTGCGAATGAGACATGGGATGATGGCAAAGCAGGTGTCTACAGGGTTATGGCTGACTCAGAGAAAGACTGGCACTGTGAACTGAATGGGGAGATTGTTGTGCTAGAGGAATGATCACAACATTGATCTCAACATAATGAGGATGGAGTGTCATTGAGAACTCTAAGAAGACATGTCAAATAAGCAATTGGATATAACAGTCGACTTTAGTACTAAGGTCAGAGATTGAGAGAAGAATATGATGTTTGCCTATGTGCAATCATTCTAGTGAAATGCAGGAATAAGACTTAGGTGGTGAAAGATCAGAAAAAAACTAAATAAAACAAGCTCAGGAAAGAGTCCCGTAAGCATTCTTTCTCAAATGAGAGCACAATCGTGCCTATGTAGTATGGGGAGGTCAGTGTGCTTTTTACTAGAACCCAGTGGGACTTTAGAAGTAGACTGGAGTGGGAATGTTGAGAATGGGTACAGATAATGAGATGAGGAGAGAAGATGACTCTTTGAAAGATATGTTTTGTTGAGGATGGAAGTGGAAATCTGAGGATAATGAGCAGAAAGTAAAGACTGTAGTCCATTGGATGGTGTTGGAGTGTTGTCTTCATGATTTCTGAGGTTTATGTATCTTTTAAATGCCCAGAGAAGATCCCGTTGGTAGAATCTAAGCACTCAAAGACAGTCCTGGGACCCCCAGGCTTTGAGACCATGGGTAAAATGATTACAAAAGATGCTCCGAATTAAAACAATTTCTCTGTCAACCTACAGGCCAGCCCTTGGGTTTCATTTCTACATCACAAGGAGTTCCTGTATCTCATGGATTTTATTTTCCTAAGACAGTAAGTGTCAAGGTAATCTGCTAAGAGTTTAGAAAAATGAGAGCTCTTGGTAGACCGGGGAAAGTAGAGTTTGGTTTTCCTTTTTGAGAATATTTTTGGATTTGCATGCAGGTGCATACATGTGCACATTTGGGTCGAAGCCAGATGACCACCAGTGTCAGTTCTCAGAACCTTCCATATTGTTTTTTGAGACATATTCTCTCATTGATCTGCTGCCTGTCAAGTAGGCCAAGCTGGCTGGCCAGTGAGCCCTGGATAGTCTAGAGCTCTGACAGTCTGCCTGTCTCTCCTCTGTTATAGGCACATTCTGCCACACCTGGATTTTCAATGTGGGTTCTGGGGGTCGAACTTAGGTCCCCATGCTTGTACCACAAGCACTTTATCAACTGATCCCATTCCCCCAGACCTTTGAAAACTTTTAATATAACATTTTGTTTTCTGCTAAAGACTGAGCTGGCCAGGATTATCTGACTCATGTGGATACTCACAGTCTCTAATTGCTTCAGGATGCTAGTCTTTGGACTTTCCCCAAACGCACACTGCTTCTTGGGTATAGACATAAAGAGATATGAGACTCATCAAATATACACAGCATCAGAAACTAGAAGGCAATAGAGCAATGCCTCGTGGGAAATCATTTCAAATGCAAAACAACCAATTAAACACTATCTAAAACTCATTCTTAAAATGAGAGAACTCTGGATGAAAATGGATGGATGGATAGATAGACAGACAGACAGACAGACAGACAGACAGACAGACAGACAGACAGACAGATAGATAGATAGATAGATAGATGATTGATTGATAGATGATAGACTGATAAGTATATAGGTAGATGATAGATAGATAGATAGATAGATAGATAGATAGATAGATAGATAGATAGATAGATAGATCATTTTCATTATGCTCTATCTAAGATAGCTACTGAAGATTGCATAGTACCCCAAATAAGAGAATGAAGCCACAGTTAGGAAAACACAAACTATGGAACCCAATGGTCTAGCACATGGAAGTATAGGAGTGATTTCAAGGTAACAGTGCAACAAGAACTTGAGCTGGAACAGGTCATAAGTCTCAGGATGCTGATTCTTCTGGATCAAATTGAGTTCTTGAAGGACAGGAACACTCAAAGGCATTTAAGTCAGCTGGTGACTTAAACAAGTGCTATTGATCCATAAGCAAAAGTGAGGTACATAGAAACCCAATTATTGAGTCTAAGTGCAACAAGGTATCATGCAGGAATGTCAACGGTCTTGGCCTAAGAAACATAGCTGAGCTGTAGCTAGTGTCCTATAGATAGAATGGCACCAACTATGAATATTGATCTACCCTAAATTATGTTACAGCTAGACTAGGAATTCAGAATATTGAGAAGTGTCAGGGTGGGGATGTGAAATAGGGAGCAGTCCTTGGATTAAAAAAATTGTAAAAGTCACTCCTGAGGAAACATCAGTAAATTGTAAATAATGATTATTGAAAATCTAGAATTAGGGCTGGAGAGATGGCTCAGAGTTTAAGAACACTCGCTGCTCTTCCAAAGGTCCTGAGTTCAATTCCCAGCAACCACATGGTAGCTCACAACCATCTATAGTAAGATCTGGTGTGCAGGCAGAATGTTGTATACATAGTAAAGAAAAAAGAAAATCTAGAATTAGCTATCTTAGCATGTTATTCCAAGCTATATGAGTGAAAATAGAGCCAATGTAGAAGACTTGGCAGTAGCTACCTATAGAAAGCAGGAAACAGAAGAGAGGCATATAGCATTTCAGACTTTTATTTTGGATTGCTTATGTCATATGGGTGTGTCAGTTTTATTTGGGGAAATAATCAATTAAAGCAACATGCTCTTATTATATCATCATTGAAACAAAAAAAAGTAAATAACAGAACCGAGAATTCAAGGAAACCATGCTCCTCCTATAAAAATTCCTATGAACATTGAACCACACTTGAAACCATACTTTTTGTTTTCCTGTACAAACCAAACTCTTTGTTTTCTACATGTTTTTTTTCTGGCTTTTTTTTAACTTTCCACTTTTTTGAGGAAGAAGTTTTCAACCCACTTGAAACTCAGAGTATAGGAGCATATCCTTCAATGAATCAAACCACCTCCCCAAAAAAGCCACTTGGGAAATTTAAACAAACAAACAAAACAAAACAAAATAAAACAAACAAACAAACAAAAACACCTACAATCACGTGAAGTCTTCAGATTCGACAGGTAGTGGCAGTGCATGCCTTTAATCCCAGCACTTGGGAGACAGAGGCAGGCAAATCTCTGAGTTCGAGGCCAGCCTAGTCTAGAGGATGGCCAGGGCTACACAGAGAAACCCTATCTTGAAAACAAAAACAAACAAAAATCTTCAAATTCACAAAACTTAAAAAAAAAAGCCAAAGGAATTTTTTAGAAAAATAGATGTTCATTTTATTGACCTTAAAAATATACATCTAATCTTGATTAATGGGCACTTGATAAAAAACTACTTGGAATATTTTAAGAAAAAAATGGATTGGTATTCTTTTATAAGTACAATGGTCCTTTGATTTGGTTCTTCTAAGGCAAAATACAAAAATATTGACCCCAAACTTAGATGTTTTGTAACAGTCACAAGAGTTTATATTAAAGAGGATGTTCTACTTTTTAAGATGTTAAAATAGTTTTTTATGTATTCTTTGAAATTTTAATACATATAAGCAATGTTTTGCTCACACATTCCCCATGCATCCATGCATTTCATTTCTTTTCCTTTCTTTCTTGTTTATTTGTTGATCGTTTCTCTGTGTAGTTCTGGCTGTTCTGGGATTCTCTCTGTAGATCAGTTACCGGCTAGTCTTGTGTGTCAACTTGACACAAGCTAGTGTCATCAGAGACGAAAGAGCCTCTGTTGAGGAAATGCCTCCATGAGATCCAGCTCTAAGGCATTTTCTCAATTAGTGATCAGTGAGGGAGGACCCAGCCCATGGTGGGTAGTGCCATCCGTAGGCTGGTGAGGCTGAGCAAGCCATGAGGAACAAACCAGTAAGCAGTACCCCTCCATGGCCTCTGAATCAGCTCCTGCTTCCATGTTCCTGCCCTGCTTGATTTCCTGTCCTGACTTCCTCCAATGGTAGACTATGATTTAGAAGTGTAAACCAAATGAACACCTTCCTCCCCAACTTGCTTTTTTGGTCATGATGTTTCATTATAACAATAGAAACCCTAACTTAAGACAATCAGGTTGGCCTTGAATTCTGAGATCTGCCTGCCTTTGCCTGGAATGCTGGGATTAAAGGCATGTACCACCACTTCCTGATGGCATGCCTGTTTCTTCAGCCCTTGGCATTCAATGATGTCTGAGTAATCTCAACACATGGCCAGTTGCTTCCCAGAAAACAGCTCACAGCGCTCAACCCAGGTTCCTACCTGCCTCAGTCTCCTGCCTTGCACACCCCAACAACAGGGAGCTATTTGTGGTCCAGACAAGTCCAGCTTTCTCCTCAAAGCTCTTTTTGCAAACATTGTCTCCCCATCTGCATAAGCTCCTCCGTTTTGTTCCCTTGGCCTCCACCCACTGCCAGCTAATTCAGCTTCTCTTATCTTTTGTTTCCAAGGAATACCATGCTCATCCTATTAAAGCAATTTTCTATGCAGTCATTATGCAACCATCACTGTGTTGTCAGCAGCAGCAGCATCATTGCCGTCATCTGCATCCTCACCATCATCATCATCACTGTTGTCATCATTATGAACCTGATGCCTGAGATTCTGCAAGGAAGGGCATATGCCTTTTGTCCTATGTCTCCTACCGCAGTAATTCCCTGGTAATTCCTTGTGGGAATGAATCTATCATTCCACTTAGACAATGGCATGGCCATGGAGTAACTAGTGGAAGGCACACAAAAGGAGAGTTCAGTGAAACCCTAACTGCCATTGAAGGTGACTGGTAGGCGGTGGCATTCTCTGCAGTTGGCAGCCTCAAGATCAGGCCTGTGGAAAGACCCAGAAGGATTAGAATGTCATCTGACATCGACTCATCTGGTCGGGCTGGCAAGGTGGCTCTGTGGGTAAAGACACTTCCCAACACCCCAGTTTGATCCCCAGAAACCATGTGAAGATGGAAAGAGAGTGAGAACTTTACCAAGTTGTCCCCTGACCTTTATATAAAGTCACAATTACACAGCCTCAGGCCGTTCAAGGGGTTATATCACTTTCTCATGAGGAGAGGGGTTTGGCAGTTTCTAGAAGTTTGGGTAGAGCCCTTCTTGATGTAGAGAGAGTGGTGAGAATTCTCTTGCTATCTCCATGAGTTGGGAACAAAAAAAACCCTCAAAAGTAAAAAGTTATTATTTTTCAACACCTCGGTTGTCAAAAAAAAACAAAAAACAGTGAGAAGACACAAAAACTGGACCCTGAAAAAGAGCCTAGAAGGGATGAATGTGGACAGCTAAGGACAGACAAGGACACTGAAGATATAAATGAACTTTCACAGTTATTTGAATTTGAACATTTCCTGATACAGAAGTTTGCCAAAAGCAAAAAACCCAAAAAGAGACAATAATGTTGAAACCGCCACCCAAAGAGGTCTTCTGGTCCCAGACTCACAGCTTCTTCCGTTATCAGGGTTTCAAGGCATGTGCTAATTGCGCTTTTGATCTACAAGGCTGACATTACCTGCCATCCCTTTGTTCCTAGACTAACACCCGCATGTAAATTTGTTCTCATGACTCCCTGGAACTTTAGAAAATGGAATGTTTTGGCGAAAGACAACAGTAAGCATGTGCAAAGTTGTACCTTCCTGTATTGTGTTTTTTTAACAAACTGACAGCCTACTGGCAATGCGACTTTTAGGTTTAGCCAGAATCGAAGAGTACAGAGCCAGAAAAGCATTCAGCCCACAGGCTGGCTCAGCTTCTGAGGCTGCACCCCCTTACAAGGTAAATGCCACCACCGCCACTTACGTGCTAAACCTCACATCAAACAAGGAGAGATCGCTTCCAAGAATTGGAGCCAATGGAGTTTTGAAAGTGAGCCTTCCCGGGCAGCTTGTGTGGGAAGTATGGGTCATAGCAGAAAGAGAAGATTCTCAAAGCCACGGCCAGGACCAAAGTGCACAGAAACCCCAATGGCCAAATCCCTGGTTCTCACTTCACCACACCCCTGGCCTCCTTCATGGCTGCCATAACTAGCTGATCACAGCTCTTTTCCACTCCAGGTCAGGAAATGCTTCTCCACACACAGTCAGAGCAGCCAAGTCTAATCACTAGCAGTTGGCTCTTGATAGAAATATCGCCTGCCCAGTTGGATCCACCTCTTCGGTTAAATGAGAAGACAGATAGCTCCTGATGAACACAAGCCTCTGGCCTCTTTCACAGTGGAGGTGAGCCTAAGAAGAAGGGAAACAAACATCTTGGTCACTGTGTCTCAGCCTGGGGTCTTTGTTTGCACAGCTGAGAATGAGTGGGAATCCAGCTGAGTGCACCCAGATCAGAATGGGCAGCATGCTGTGTCCATGTGGGACTGCGAATCAGTAGCCCTTGACTGGACATCAGGAGATGCAGAGTTGAAACATATATGTGCACACTTTCTGTAATTACGTAACTCCGGGCAAATCTCATTTTTGATGGACTAAATCCTATCTGTGAAAATTGGAGACATATTGACATGGACTATATGAAATGTTGGGCTTGCTCACAAGGAAACATTTCATGACTTGGGGGAATTACTCATTTGGGAAATAACTGAGGGAAGAGTGAGCACAAGCAGAGAACATCTGAAGGATAATGGATTTGGTGTCCCAGGCAAAGCAGCTCAGAATGAGAGAGTTGAATCAGTCTTTGTCACATGGAGAAAAGAATGCAGCCCGTCAAGCCAAATCCCTAGTGGCAATCCACTGGGCCACTGGTCACTTGTACCCCTGTGTTTATTATCTATTGCTTCAATCACCCACTGGGCCATTGGGCAATTGTACCCCTGTCTGTGCTTATTATCTCTTGCTGCACAGAATTCTGAATTCTAGCAGTTTATAAATGGCAGACATTTGTTATTTCTGAGCCTTGGATATTTTTTAAGCTTTATTATGAAGAATTTGCAAATAAAGAAATATATTTTGGATGTGTCTGCATTTTGAGGGGTCTAGAGACCCCATCTAGATTAACTGGGTGCTTGCTCCCTGGAGGTCATTCAGAAGACTTCACTCAGACAATTGTCTAGGGCTGTGGTGTTATGCCAGGGCTTAGCTGAATGAAGAGCAACTTCCAACTCACGTGGTTGTTAGGGCACATTTCCTTGCAGGCTGTTGGGTCGAGAGCCTTGGCTCCTCTCTGACTACTGTGGTTTGGATCTTCAATGTCTCCCAAAGGCACATGTGTTAAAGGCTTGGCACTGCTAAGGGGTGGGAACGAGAGGAAGTGAGTCAGATCACTGAAGCTGTACCCTTAGGGGACACTAGAACTTCAGCCCCTTCCTGTTGCTTTTTCTGCTTGCAGGAGTTAAACAGACCTGTTCTGCTGTGTGCCCCCTCCACAGTCTGCATTACAGGCCCAAAGCAATGAGACCAACAGACCAGGAACTGAAACTTCAGAACCAGGAACACATCTGAATCTTTTCCTGTTTTCAGTTGTTTATCTCAGGTTATTTGTCATTATGACAGAAAGGGGACAATGCAGTTGCTGTGGGCTAGAGGCTCTGCTGGGTTCCTTTTGCTTGCAACTTTCCACAGGGCAACAGTGGCATGGAGGCTGGTCCTCATCTCAGGGAACAAGTAGGGAAACAAGGAAAAGTACATGCCATGTAACATTATCTTTGTGAGTATTATCTTACGTCACTCCAGAAGTGACATAATGGGGCTGCAGAGATGGCACAGAGGTTATGAGCATTTATGGAGGACCGGGGTTCAGTTATGAGCACCCACATGGCAGCTTATAACTGTCTGTTATGACTAGTTCCAAGGGATCCAATGCCCACATCTGGCCCCTTGGGAACTGTACATTCATGGTGCACATAGGTAAATACAGACAAATCCCCATACACAAAAGGTAAAATAAATACATCTTTCTTTTTTAAGTAACACAATGTACTTTGCACATTCTCTTCGTTGGAAGTATGTCCTTGGTCTAGTTCATTCAAGGGGTGGGAAGAAAAAAGGAAGAGTGTGAGAGGGGAACCATCAGAGAGCTCTGCAAGCAGAAATTATCCCCTGCTCAACAGCGGTGATCACATACCAAAATAAAAAGCTTGCAGCTAAAAGAAAATATGAAAGCTGCCTTTTTTCCCAGCACTCAGGAGGCAGAGGCAGCCAGGTCTCTGAGTTCGAGGCCAGCCTAGCCCACGGAGCAAGGTCCAGGACAGCCAGGGTTACACAGAGAAACCCTGTGACAAATAGAGAGACAAAGATAGAGTATTGTGTTCCTGTTGAGGATATGTAAGGCACTTTAAACTATAGCATCTGTAGGATAAACTTCGAAAGACAAAATAATACCAATACCTGAAAACATCTCACAAGATACGCAGAGTGTCAATTGTATCAACAGTGTTAGCATGATCAGACTGCTAACCTTAGGGATGAAGAGGTAAAAGCGTGGTATTTTTGTGCGAGATTGGGTTGTTCATGGTGTGCTCTGTGTGTACACACACGTGTGTGTGCCATGTGCAGACAGGCATGTGGAAGCCAGAGATGTTGGTGTCTTCTCCTATCATTCCTCCCACCTTAGCTTGTGAGACAGGGTCTCTCAGGGAACCTGGAACTCAACAATTGGCTAGACTGGCTGGACGGTGAGCCCCAGAAATCCTCCTGTCTCCATCCCTGCCCCCCAGCACAGGAGCTGTAGATCAGCCACCACACCTGGCCTTTTATGTAGGCGCTAGGAATCCAAATCAGGTATTCATGATTGCACGGCAGCTACTTTACTGACTCAGCTATATCCCTACCCACTGTTTATTTTTTTTAAGTCTGTACTTGGATATTTTATACCATGCCCATGGCAACCACATTCATTCAAAACTACCTAAAACAGTTGCATAAACAGTGAAAGAATCAAAGCATATCAATAAAAGAAAAATCAACAGAACACAAAAGACGATGGGGTGGGGGAAACAGGAGATTAACAGAAAACAATGAACAGCAATATGTCCTTCTCTGACAATTATTTTTAAACATCAGCGGGCTGAACTCCTCTGCTCCAAAGACATAGAGGGCTGAAGAAATAAGGCCCAACTGTGTGCTGTCCTGAAAAAAATTCACATTGATTCTGAACCAATTGCATCTTCATCTAGAAGCAGGTCAGTCCACTCAAATGATCCTCAAAGAGAATGAAGCTATCAGCATGACCTATGATGAAGCATCTCCTTTACATCCATGTCCACTGCACAGGAAGCTGCTTCACTCATGCCTCATGTGTCTTTGCTAGCGTGCTGTCTCTGGGTGTCTAAAAGCCACCAGCGCTTCCTGTGACCTACTGGGAAACAGGAAAGGTCAGGATTTTCACATGTCAGCGTGTCTATACTATAACACATACAATTTAGGAAAAATTCCTTTTATGCACTAATGTTACCTTTATTATATTATGAATACATCGTATTCTTAAAAATCTATACTTTTAAATCTTGACTGTGGAACTGAGAGATAGTTCAGTGGTTAAGAGTTCTTACTGCTCTTGCAGAGGACCCAAGTTCAGCTCCCAGCACCCACTTGTAACCTCAGTTCTAAAGGAATCCTATGTCCTCTTCTGGCTTCCATACACACACACACAAACACATACACACACAAAAAGAGAGAGAGATCTAAAAACGTAATCTTGACTGTGATCATGTGATAGTCCAAGAGGCTGGATATATATATATACACACACATATGTATCACTTAAATGATTATCCTTAAGTAGATATGATTATAGAGCTTAAAACATTACTTTGCATATCTGTATTTTATATTTTATCTTTTAAACATCAACTAAATATAACTTTTGACATATGCATATTAAATCCTACATGATTAGAGAGATGTTTTTCAAAATCATATTTGTTCTTTACCTTCCTTCCTACTAAAGAAAATTTCACATTGCTGATAAATGAAAAACAACTCTTAAATGGACTATCCCTTTGTCGCCCTTCATGAAGAGTGATGCAGGCAGCTTCCTCCCGTGTTCATAAGTTGCGTGCAAGGTAGCCTTCACATTGCTTAACATCCTGAAGCAATACCCCAAAGCTGACTCAGTTATCACACTGGACATGTGACTGCCTAAAAGCTAGTATGCTATACCAAACCCTGTATTTCAATTATTTAAAATACGAAGATCACAAAACTAAAGGTCATCCATAAATATCCTAAAACAGGAGGGGGAAAAAAACCCCAACAGCTTTCTTAAAACCAATGGCATTTGTTGTCTGGAGAGCTGTTTATTCCGCACATACCTTCTGGTCTGGTCCACTCATGCCCTGCCTTTCGCTCTTTTTTGTACACCACATAATCACAGCCATTTCTAGCTAGTGAACACATACTATTTGTGCTAAGAGAAAATGATACCTTGGGTTTTCTGTCATAAGTTTCTTACTATATTTAGGAGACTTAAGTTCATCTTTCATTTTTCTCAAGATTCACATTGTCACTTGCCACCAAACTTAGGATTAAAAAAAATGGGGCCATTTTCTATCTCTGAAACTTATTTTCTGTTTGACTTTTGATGGTGAAAAAAAAAGCATGCTTACAGGTGTGTTTATGCATCAAGACAAGCTGGCATATGGAAACTTAGAAGCAGGGATGGTATGCATAGCCCCTGCAGTGAATAGATAGATGCTTTGCGCAGAGCCCTTAGCAGTAGTTCTCAACCTGTGGGTCATGACCTGTCTGGAGTCGCATATCAGATATCCTGCATATCAGATATTGTGGTTTGGAACAGTAGCAAAATGCAGTTATGAAAGAGCAAAGAAATAATTTTTATGGTTGGAGCATCACCACAACATGAGAAACTGTAGAAAAGGGTCACAGCATTAGGAAGATTGAGAACCACTACCTTAGAGTGAGGGGATAATGGGCACTGAGCTCTGGGTTCAATCTGCAGTTCAGCAAATGAATAAAATGTTCAAAAAGTAAATGAAGCTGTCAGTTTTTCTAGCTCAGAGACGCTGTGCATATAGGGGCAGAGGCTTGGAGGGTATAGGGAATATGGGCAGGCTACAAAACAAAAGAGATAAGAAACACTTCAGCATGCAAACTTTTACAACCACTCTGGAAATCAATTTGGTGCTTTCTTAGACAATTAGGAATAGTGATTCCTCAAGACCCAGCTATACCACTCTTAGGCATACATCCAAAAGACGCTCAAGTACACAACAAGGACATTTGCTCAACCATGTTCATAGCAGCT
>CM053756.1:45102239-45143796 GCA_028658305.1 Pachyuromys duprasi
GAAGGGGGAGTTAGTAAGACTAGGCAAGAACAAGAGCTCCACAAAGACCAAATAGATCAGGGCACAGGGGTCTTTTATGAGACTGTTTCTCCAACCAAGGACCATGTAAGGATATAACCTAGAACCCCTGCTCGGATGTGGCCCATGGTAGCTCAGTATCCAACTGGGTACGGTAGTAAGGGGAACAGGGACTATTTCTGTCATGAACTCAATGGCTGACTCTTCAACCCCCCGCCCCCCGAGGAAGGAGCAGCCTAGCTAGATCCCAGAAGAGGACATTGCAGCCAGCCCTGAAGAGACATGATAAGCTAGGATCAGATGGAAGGGGAGGAGGTCCTCCCCTATCAGTGGACTTGGAGGAGGGCAGGGAGGAGATGAGGGAGGGATGGAGAGAGAGGGAGGGAATGAGGGAGGGGGCTATGGCTGGGATACAAAGTATATAACCTGTGATTAATATAAAAATAAATAAATTACTTTTAAAAAAAGGAAACACTTCAGCCTAAATTGTTAACTTAAATATATTTACTACGGACACTTAATCGCAACACTTGGGAGGCAGAGGCAGACAGATCTCTGAGTTTAAGGCCAGCCTGTTCTGCAAAGCCAGTTCTAGAAAAGCCAGGGTTACACAGAGAAACCCGGTCTAGAAACAGCAAGCAACAAACAGAAATTTGGGAATGCATTTCTATTGTATAAAAGAGAAGCATAAGATTGAAGACTGGTCTCTGAGGTTCGAGAAGGTATACATTCAGTTCTCAGTGGACTATAAGGCAGCTCACAATGCTTGTATCTCCAGCTCTGGGGATCTCCCTCCCTCTTCTGGCCTCCTTTGGCATTGCACCCACATGCTCTGTGCATAAACTAACAAACACACAGATAATTAAGTTTTTTAAAATGCTTTTTTAAAGAAATGTATAAAGCCATTTAAAATCGGATCAGGAATATTCATGTTCTTAAGAAGTGTCAGGGCAGTGAAGAGAGGCTGGGCACAGAAGTCTGCTGGGAGTCGAACACCTTCTATTTCCATGTGATTCATCTTTTGTTCTTCCAGAGTAATCAAATGTCCGCAGAATTTTTGCTATGCATATATGATAGCTCACACTCCAAAACTGCCCCATTTCCAAATGGCTGCCTCTGTCTGCACTGTGACTGGCGGAATTTTCACCCACTACAGAGAGAAGAAGGTGTGTTACCTGGACAGAAAGCGTGTTACCTAAGAGAAAAGAAAAGACGTTGAGCAGGAACCAAGATTTTTGAGAACTGAGTAATCATGAAAATGGCAATGTTTATTCCTTAGCTAATATTTTTATTTATCCTAAGGCAACTGAAGTATAAGTCACAGAAAACATTTGTGGATGTATTATAATGTCCACTCATGCCTCTGAATCCTTGCTGTCTATTACTTCACTTAAGGTAACAACCTTCTTATATTTTTAAGGCAGTGTCTCTCTGTGTAGGCCAGGTCAAGTTCACAAACCTTTTCTTTCATCCCCCCAAATACTGAGATTATAGAGGGTTGTAGGATCACAGACTTGACTCTGCCAACCATCTCCTAAAGTAGGGTCTTTTATCGTGACCCTCTGAGAAGTGAAATCTGAGATTCGGAAGTGTTTTAACTAAGAATACACAGCTACCAACTCTCAAAGCTGAACTATCATGGCCTCAGTTTTGATTGAACATTCTTTTTTTTTTTTTAACCCCAATCTATGGAAACATTAAAGCTTAACTGTGATTTGCATCTCATTCCTTTTTTTTTTTTTTTTGGAACTGTAATCAACTCCACCTACCGGTTTCCCTGTTGATGAGTTTCTGTATATACACTTTTTATCTTAGAATACCTTCCACATGATTCGAAAGGTTGACTTTTCTAAGCAAGTACCAAAGTTAACTGTTTTCGGAATTCACTTGAAAAGAATTTTTTTCCCATAAACTAGTTTTGGAGCAAATCAGGAGACTCTCAAAACTGAAGAAAGCTAATAATGCTCAGACTCATCAGAGCAGCATGAAGTTGGAAGTAACACGCGCCAAGAGAACGTTTTGCTTCTCCTCTTTGTGAACCTCCGAAACATCTGAAAAGATTTAACCTTTTCCCAAAAATGTTCACCTTTGGGCTGGGACCAAGTAGGAAGAACTTGGTCTCCAAAGGAAGCATTCTTTCAGAATCAAACCCTGAGTGAATTAGAGGAGGCAACTGCCTGGAATTCGGTTGCACATGGAGCTGTGTTTTATGCCCACATGTGCTGTGCTATGCGCTTCCTGCCTGGTCAGCACTGATCATTATTATTCTGCGAAATAAATATTTGCTTCACAGAGCTCTACATCCCAGAGACCACCATGGAATCTTTAACAGGTTTCATCTCATAAATCAAAGAAGGACATAGGCTGCCTTTTGTTTGGGTACATGGTTTGGGTGGTGGTAAGAAAGGGTGCTGGGGTTCTCCATCTGCCAACCTGGTCCAATTCTGAGGAGACCTTAATTATATCTTTCAAAGAAAATAACTAATACCCTCTCGACAACTCAAGCCGCACTTCCTTTGCTATAAATCAAGTTGTGAACAGACTTTGGCTGGGGCAAGAGAAGGAGAAAAGGCAAGCAACTCAATGATGGAACAGTGTCACTAGATACAAGATAAACTGCATTGTGTGAAGGTGTGTCTGTGGGGCTGAGAGATGCCTCAGTAGTTAAGAGCATGAACTGCTCTTCCAGAAGACCTGAGTTCAGTTCTCACCATCAGTGTTGACTGGCTCACAACTACCTGTAACTCCAGCTCCAGGAGAATGTCACATTTTCTTTTGGTTAACACAGGGACCTACCCACACATCTCTCCCTCTCTTTGTGTCTGTCGATGTCTATCTCTGTTTTTCTCTGGTTCTCTTTCTCTTTCACGCATAGACATACACATACAAATTTTAAAAAAAGGTATAGAGGGTATTTGAGCTGGAAAGGATGGAATATTTGTTGAGTTGAATAAATCAAAATAGAAGATCCCCAAAAGGATTAGAAAAGGGAGGAGGGGGAAACACTCCCTGTCACTCAAGTTCTATCACAGATGTGCTGCCAGGTCTGTTTCTAAGGATGTCTAGTCCTCTCCATCCTGGGGGCAGGGGACAATCTGGGCCAGATTTCTACATCCTGGGCACTAGCAATGAGACACTGACATACTCAACTGGAAAAGGCTCGGGCAAAAGCATTAACATCTGAAACAATGTCCCGCTCTTGGTTCAATACACCACACACAAGTCAAAATGACAAAATAAGGCTGTGCAGAAAAGCCTAAGAGCAGTTGTATGTCCCATGGAAAGGAGTCAAGCATTCCTAGGTCTTAGCTTCACCCTTTCATTTTCTTGTGACCCAGCCTTATTAAATTTCTGTCTTTTGACAGTTTTATCCGTAAACTCAATCCCCCCTTTCTTTGCTAACAAAACTTGAGTAGATTAAGTTTTCTTTTTAAATTCTGTCTTTCATCTTCTACTTACATTGCCGTTTCAGTTCCACAAACAGTAACAGTCATGCCTGTGAGTGAAATCTAGTACAATACCAGGCTGGGCAGATGACTCAGCAGGTCAGAGCACTTGCTGCCCTTCCAGAGCACCTGAGTTTGGATCTCATCATTGACTCACATCATTCACAAGAGCTATAGCTCCAGCTCCAGAAAGATGCAACATCTCTTTCTGGCCTCTGGGGGTACCCATACATGGGACTCACACAGACATACACATAAATTAAAATAAATATCTGCTACAATACTGTAGGATAACTTCAGAACAAACAACTCATCCCAAAAACCAGAACATTCCTAGGCTGGGTTCTAAATGAAGCCTGTCCCAACTCGGCTCCCCTTTCTGGCCTTCCCAGCCATGAGTCAACATTATCTACTTCCATGATGTGCGACCAATGCTGGATCAACACTTCCTTTGAGAAGTCATGTTTCAATATGGAATCACAGCAGCTCGTTTTATCTGTCATGGATCTGTAGCCCGCTTAGTTTACTTGGAAAACGGTTTATACGAGACACTGCAGAAATGGTAGTTGCTAAGCAAAACAGTGCATGGAGTAAGAATGCTTTCTTGCATTTTCAGTATTTGTTTTAAGAAAGAGCAGCCTTTAGCGGAAATTTCAGGCTAACTCCCGGAGAACAGGTCTGGGTATTTTCCAAGGCTTTGGAGATTGTGGGAGACCAGATCTTCTCCAGTAGGCTTTATTATTATTAACCTCAGAATTTAGCACCATTCAAAAACAAAAACCAGTCTAACAGGACCTCAACTGTCCCCTGTGGTTGCCTCTGAGGTAACGTTCTTGCTCATTCACGTCTGTGTTGCTCAAACTTTCAAAGCCAGCATGTGTTACTTTCAGAAACAGAGCAAAAGAAAGAAAAACACAAAATCCCTTATGGCTTTCTTTCCCAGGACACTGCTATCCTACCTCAGGCTTCTGTGCTTATTTCTAATTAGTCTTTTGGTTTTTAATCAGGGTTTCAACGTGCATTCCAAGCTCCCACTCGCTCCGTCCCCGTGATAGCCTCAATCTTGCAGGAGTCCTTCGGAGTGCTGGGATTATAAGCATGCTCCACCACACCCGTGGTCAAACGCCCTTTCTGGTGCGGAGCTAAACCCTGAGGGAGGATTTGAGGTGTGTGAGGCAGTGTTAGAACTGGAAGGTCCCCGGTTGCACTGGCCCAGGCATCCTCACTTTGAGAAAGAAAGGCACGGGAAACAGGTGGAGAATACTCCTGCTTTGTCGGGCCTCGAAGGAGCAGGTAATTAAACAGAAGTCTCAGGAAGACTGTAGGTAAAATGAGAGCGCACAGACTGTCACCAAGAGTACACACTTAAAACCAGGAACCGGAGCTGGAGAAAAGGCAGCTCAGCACTTAAGATTGCTTGCTGCTCTTCCAGAGGACATGAGTCCCATCCCCAAACCCCACAGGAGAGTCACAAGCACCTGTAACTCCAGCTCCAGGAGATCCAGAGCCCTCTTCTGGTCGTCACGGGCATTGCACTCACGTGGTGTACATTTACAGTACACCCAAGTAAAAATAAATCCTAAAGCTAGAGAAAAATCTTCTACAGCCTATAAGGATCAGCATGAAGTGAGCATGAACTAATATTAAAGGCACCTAAGGATAATCTTTCCTGTAATGGTGAGGGATTATAACTAAGTGGAGAGGCAGGGCTACCGTGAGGAAAAAAAAAACTAAACTAAAAATCTCTAACATGTATTCAAAAGCTGTTGTTAACCCGTCACTGAGAAATGAAAAGCTCTCCCCACACTGTGGCACTTTGCCTTCTCATCATGCCTGTGAGAGATGAACTGGCGACTAGACTGAGGTTCCCAGTATTACACAGCAACTGGGGTCCCAGAGGGGTTCCTGGAGAGAGTGCTCGCAAACACCACTCAGCTGCATCCCACTTTGACCTTAGGGCAGCCAGTCTATGATTTAACAGGGAAAGGGAAATTACATCACAATAATATGTAGGAAGGGACACGGATGACAACACAGGACACTGAGGGGCCCTTTTGTTCAAGCAAACTGTAGACATGGGAATGCCAACACTCGAATCAGCTCTCTGCCCCTTAGACAAAGGTGGATAGACCATTCTGTCCCAACTCTCCAGTTTTCTCACTTGTAGTTGAAATAACTATACTTACACCTTTAGGGATAAGTAGGGATTAGTCTAAAATGTATATACATCCCTAAGTGTATGTATGCCCTCCCAACACACACTTTATGAATACCACGTGTGTCACTGAGGAGGGGTTCATTTTGACAACCTAAACAAAGGGAGATGTCATCGAAAGCAATGCAGAAAAGTCTAAGAATGAGATTCCCAGTGTTTACTCTAAAGTAGGCAGAAAGCAATATGGTTGCAGGAGCTTTTTAGACATTGGGAGCTCCGGGACTATTCTTGTAATAAGACCAATCTGAAAGGAATGAAGTTTCCAGGATTAAAAAAAAAAAGAAAAGAAAAAGAAACAACAACAAAAAGATGCAAAATTATACTTTTTCAATGTTGCACACTCCAAAGCTTTGGAATCCCTGAAACCATTTGCAGGCTAAGACAACAACAGGGGAGCAGGATAGACCTTGGTGATTTATCCAGGTGGAGGTCTCCACACAGCAAAACTGCACACAATACCTCAACTGGTCCTGTAGAGAAAGGCAACTTCTGCTGAGAAGCCATAAAATGACGAATATTCTTATGTCACATAAGCATGAGGTAATTTTCAAATGGAAAAAAATACAAGCCAACCATGTGTTTTGTTTATTTGTTTGTTTATTTAAAGATTTGTTTCTTTTTATTTAATGTCTATGGGTGTTTGTCTGCATGTGTGTCTGTGTGCCATGTGTATGCAGTACCCATGGAGTCCAGGAGAGGGAGTCAGATGCTCTGGTACTGGTGTTACCAATGGTTGTGAGCCACCATGTAGGTGCTTGGAACTGAATCCTGGTCCTCTAGAGGAGCCATCAGTGAGCCATCTCCCAGCCCCTAAATCCTGTATTTTAAAGGAAAACATCTACCTGGTAAGACCAACAGCAAGAGTGCTTGGGAGCTAAGGAAGGAGGAGTGTGGGTTTGAATCCAATTACGAAGTGAAAGCATGTAGTTCCCACCATAGGCAGGATGTTGGCTGCAGGTGTTTGAAGCCTGAGCATCAAAACTCACTTTCAGATACTGACTTTTTTTTTTCTTTAAAATGGAAACCTGCCATGCAAACTGAGCTGGCCTCAAATTTACAAAAATCCACCTTCCTCTGCTTTCCTGAATACTGGGCCAGGCTCCACTAAAGCACATTGTGCAAGACATTGTAACTCTGAAATGCTTGGGACTGGACTAACATGCTCAGACCATCCTATTTATGTCATTTTAGGAAACACCTATTTCGAGCTCATGTTTTACAAACTGTAATATAATTTTTTAAAAAACAAAATGTAGTGTGAGTTTGATATGACTTCACAAGTTATAAATCCATACAAACACATCTAACTTAGCAAGGGAGCATTTCCACTACGTCTAACTGTTTCCTATGCCCTGTCAAGTCACTTTGGAGCATACCACTCACTCTTCATATTTATGTTATCAGAAATTAATATTGTCTGTTCTAGAATTTCCTATAAATATAATTCTACCGTATTGATTCTCTTGAGCCTGTCTTTGGCAAAACATAATCTTTTTTAGATTCACCCATACTGCTGTAGATACAAATTATTTTTCCCTTTTAATGTTAAATAGTATTTCACTAATAAATATGTGTCACCTGAACTTCAAAGGCCACAGAGGACTGCTGCCATTTCCCGTTTCTGTGAACGGTGCCTCCTGGTACCATGTTGCTCAGGCCCTGCCTGAGCTTCGGCCGGAGGCAGTACACCTGGTGCGTGGAGGGAGACTGGGACACTGCAGAGTTCAGATTTGGGAAGGAGGACGTGGAAGGTCTAGGGAAAAGAAAACCCTGGAGAAGGGAGTCCACCTGGAGAGGAGGTGGAATGACAGCAGTTAGTTACTGGGAAAAAGAGGAAAGTGTCGCCAAAGGGAAGGGGATGAAAGAGGCAGCAATATCGCTGAGTCCTCCAAGAGGTGGCCACCTGCAGCCAACTGAACTTGTCGTCCTCTCTCTGGAACGAAACACCTCTCATGGCAGTAGGTCCCAGACACACTAAGCCATCACAGGGTTGGTTTCTGCACTTAATCCCTTGAAGTCTAAGGGCTTGGAAACCCATTGCCAGCACTCCGGACTCTGGGAGTGACAAGACACCAGAAGAGTTCTTGAAAATCCCACAGGGAGGCATCCTGTCTCATGTGTTCATTTTTGAGTTAGAGAAAGAAACCAAGATACTTGATTGTATTTAGGCGCAAACCTACTTACTGTAAAACGTTTAAAAATATAGCTGTGTAGATGAGGGTTAAAAGACTTACCCTCAGGCCCCATATTCTCTGTCACAGCTTCCGAGCGCTGACCATGTTCACTGGAATAATACATTAACAAATGCCTAGGTGATGATAAATTATTAATTAAAAAAAACAGGGCACAAGCCAGATTTGATCAGCTTGCTGTTGCTTTCCCCTCTCTCTCTGTTTATCTCCCTCTCCCTCTCTGTCTTTCTGTCTCTCTCTCTCTCTCTCTCTCTCTCTCTGTGTGTGTGTGTGTGTGTGTATGTGTGTGTGTACATACACACATGGAATTCATGTGTCAATGTGGATATAGCACATCATGTGACAAAATTTAATCTTGCTTGGATATCAGTCCTTACCTCTCTAATGCTTGAGGCAGGTCTCTCTGTTTTCTGCTAATCCTCCAGGCTAGCTGGCCTATGGGTTTCTGAGATTCTTCCGTCTTGGGCTCTGATTCCCAATAACAGGGCTGTAAACAATCTCTCTCTGTGCATCCTCCTTTGTGTGCCTAGTGCCTGCACAGCATGTGGGTTTACCCACTGAGCTGCCCCCAACCCCTTGCTCTTGTGTTTGTGATACCTGAACTCAAGCTTTAGTGCCTTAGAGAAATATAAGACCAACTAGTTAAGCATTACCTAAAATTCCTATAGGAATGATAATAATGACTATAATTAATGAAGTTCTTCCCACATGGTTTTCTTTATTTAATCACTCCACCAGTCCAAAGAGGTAGATACTATTGTGCATTCCATAATTTTAAATAAATAAACGTACATACAGGAAAAAAATAACCTAGAAACTGGGGATGGAATGGGACAGCCTATCTTCATTGAAGTTTTTGTTATGTATCTCAAGAACTTTCTGTTCAGTTTCATATACACATACAAATATATATATATATATATATATATACATTTATACACATATATGTATATCTGTTCAGCTCCTAGATAAATTAGATAAATGAGTTTAAGTGGAGTTACCCTATATGGAACCCAGATCTCATAGGCCAGCAAATAAAAAGTCTAGTGCCAGTAGTGGAGTTACTTCTTTTTTATTTGTCATTGATGGGGTCCCAAAGACCCCTCCCAGAACAATATAGATTCTTGTCTTTGCTCTTGGCTGCCCTCTAGAACTTTATGGTTAGACACTATTGTTGAAGACATCATATACGGAGTCACAAAACATGGAGAAGTGCAGCCAGTACTGATCTGGAAGCTTCGTCCCTCCTATCTAACTTTTATGGTACCTGAAGATATATTCATGCTCCCAGGGGGTAGAAGGGACATCAGTAGTCTTCCTCAGCCATGAACTCTGCAAGCTACAATAGCAACTGTCCTGGCAAGGTCTGCCCTCTACCGCAACGGTACTGCAAATGTTTTGGGAGAACAAAACTGGAGGAGAGAGAATAGGGTGGGTTTGATCAAAACACATTATATTCACATATGAAATTCTCAAACAAACAATAAATACATTTTTTTTAAAAAGGCAGATCAATGGAAACTATTCAGCCTGAATTGCAGAGAACAGAGCTGGAAAGTACATCCTGACGTGAGACACACGTAAATGGCCCATTCACATTTAATACCAACCTAAAGAGAAGGAAAAGAGCAAAGTAAAAAGAGAAAAACTAGGAAGCTCAAAACTGAAAAAAGTTTGCAAAGGGCCAGCACTATAAACCCAGCCAGGCTCAACACGGGGGACAAGGAGAAGCTTGCAACCCTCGGGTCACACTTTATGGCTTGGGAAGTCAGGGCAGGAACTGAAGTTGAGGCTGTGGAGGAGAGTGTCTTACTAGCTTGCTCCCCATGGCTTGCTCAGTCTGCTTTATTATACATCTCAGTAGTGCCAGCCCAGAGCCGTACCATCCACAGTGGGCTGGGCCATCCCACATCAATCAAGGAAATGCTGAACGGGCATTGATGTAGGCCAATTTTATAAAGGCTGGGATAAGACTTCTTGTAATGCCACTGTTTTAGGACCACCTATGCGCCTGCACCTTTGATCCTATAAATATGCCCAGTAAAGTTATTGGTTCCCAGACTAGACTTGGGTAGAACCCTTCCTTTGGCCTGTCATTGTTGCCCTATCTGAAGTGAGTCAACATTTGGACATGTATTCACATCTCTCGAAGAAGAGCCACTCAACACTGGATATCACACACTCCCTCCACAAAAATTCTGACAAGCTAGCACATTTGCCAAATCTCTGTTTCATCTTTGTGCAATATGCACTTAATTCAACACACTGTATTGCATGGGATGAAAACATACAAGGTTATTTGTCAATAAAACAAACATGTCTCAAAAGAAGAATATATAACGTAACATGTTTATTTGTTCAAGTAAGACCCTCAAAGTGCTTTTGGGCAGTGTTTAAATGTATGCTAAACAATTCTTGCTGACTTGGGGGCTTAGCAGTTAAGAGCACTTGCTGCTCTTCCAGAGAATAAGAGATTGGTTTCCAGCACCCCACATTAGGCTCACAGGCCCCTGTAGCTCTGTCCCCAAGGGATCCCACCAACCTGTACTCATAAATGGCCTGGCTTACACACATAAATAAAATTAGAATAAATCTTTTAAAATGTCCTGTTGACTTCAAGTTTCAACATTATTTCCCATTAACTTCCTGTAGGCTGCAAGAACAGAGTCACACATCAATAAAGACCAAGCACATATTCCCCACGTTCTCCATGCCAACAAGGCAGGGGGCCTGGACCCACATTCCTGTCCTTAAAACTCAGCTGCCAGAGGAATTCAATTCCTCAGCTATGAGGAAATATCTTCTGGGGTCCCCGTGGGTTAATAGTGGGTGCTCCCAGGCAGGCTAGGAGATAACACTATTTGCTCTGATAAAGACTGGGCCTCCCTCCCACCCGCTTAATCTGGACTTGTCAAGCATACTCATGACATTTTGCATTTTTTCCTTTTTTTCCTCCCTCTTGCCCTGGCCTTTACCGGGGACATATGCCAGACTTCTGTTTGCTCCGGACACTGGTGGCTACAATCCAGTATTCACATCCCCACTGTGTTCAATAAAACCTTGACACGGGAAAAGTTCTCATTTGGAAAACATAGGTTTTTATTACGTGGGACATCTACGGAGCGAGAGGGTGTTAACCGGTCCGACTCCAGGGCTCGACAACGTGGCCTCACTGTCTCCTGCTAGATCAGCTGGTGCGAGAGGTCACACCACAGGTGGAAAGGCAGCAGGTGGGTAGAAAAAAAGAAGAGAGGAAAGGAGGGAGAGGGGGAAAGAAAGAGGTGAAAGGAAACCCTAGTTGTATCACCAGGTACACGCAGGAGTATGCCAGCTTTGTTTGGCAAAAGGGTAAAGGCTATGCCTGGGATGTCTCGAAATCTGTGGATTCAGGAAGGCTCACTGGCAGGTGGAAATTTACTCTCAGCTAGATGTTCCTAGTCTGTGAGTCTGGTGAGCTTTGAGACTGGCATTCGGGCGGTTCTCGGTAAATACCGTGCAAATACATAACGAGTGAGAGAATAAATGATCTTTTGTATTTGTGTGCGAAGGAGAGAAGTGTAAGAGTGTGGGTGTTCAAACGTGTGAGTACAAGGCAAGCATGCGGATGTCGGGACGGCCTCGGGTTTCTGACCTTATCTTCTATCGTGTTGGAGACAGTGGTTCTGGATAACCCCCTTGGCTCACACACTCAGCATACGCCAGGCTAGCCCACAAGCTTCCAGTGACTCTCCGGTGTTGGCCTCCCTCCCATGTCACCATAAGAATGTTGGTTACAGGCATGTTACAGGCATGTTCCAGATTGCTTCCAGATTCGTGTGTGTTCTGGGGACCCAAACTCAGGTCTTTGGGCCTGCGTTGCCGTCATGTGTCTCTTCGTGTCAGCGCAGCCAAAGCTCCCAGATGTTCAGTGAGTTCCTCCGAGGCACACGGAAAATCTGAGAAGTGATGAAAGTTTACAAGATGGAACTTTAAAAAAAAAAAATCACCCAATATGACCAGGGGCTCTGGAGTCTGGCTCTGGGGTTGTTTCCTCGTTGTACCTCTGGGCCTTTTGATCACAGAAGGCAGACACTCATCCCGGGCTTCCCGCAGTATCTTCAACATCTGGCACAGTGACTGCTCCATACTGGATGCTCAAGAAACACTTAAACACTTGCCGTTTCTCCATCTGGGGAACCGGGTCCCTCTGCATGAAACTGGAGGACGCTGGTGCCAAGGGTCCCCCATGTCTCTGTGAGAGCAGCCAACTGCTTTCCCTGTCATTATTTCAAACCCCATTTCCCAGTTCCCTCAGCACAGGTGGGCAAGGCTCCAAGCCATTCCTCCACAGTGTACCATCCTCCCTGCTAGCTCTTATTTTCATAAGGAAAACCACAGAAATGTAATCATAATGGAAAACAGTGAGTCAATCAATTACTTCATTGTCTGCATTGAAAAATGAATCCCAGAACTACCACAGACCTCCGGATCTCCAACCTCAGCAGAGAGAGGTTCCCCCATAACTTTCGTGCTAGGTGGTTCCAGCCACTGTCCCCCGAGGGGACTCCAATCCCAGTGATACTCTTTCTCTGTGTTGTCTAGGGGTGCTCCACAGTGGTACTCAGCCTGGGGCAGCAGCAGTCACGTGGTCCATGGCTCACAAGACAGTGTTTGAAGAACTAAGTCCCCCACACAGAATGCAAACTCTTCCCCCTCACGGGACATTCCCACAGCCAGAAGATGATCATAATCCCTGAACCACAGGCAAGCAAAAGCAGAAACACAAGCTGAGCCTCTCTGCTGGTCCCAGCAGGGACTGGCTTAGCCACCCAAGAAGCTCAAAATCTCCCCTTCGAGAACTCTTTCTCCAAAGACAGATAACCAGCAGTGGCTATTCTAAGTGGCTACAATGAACAGCATCCTGACAAGGTCCTGGTGTGAAGAACTCCCATTTGACTTCAGACAGACTGTGTGACCTCGGAAGAATCACTGTCCCCAAGCACTTCAGGGTCTTCTTTAAAAAACGTGTAGCTAAGGCTGCCAAAATGGCTCAGTGGGCAAAGGTGATTGTGGCCAAGCCTGACAACCTGAGTTCAATCCCAGGACCACACGGTAAAATGAGAGGACCAACTCCTGCAAGTTGTCCTCTGACTTCTTTGAATGTGCAATGGCATGTGATTGCCAAACACTAAATAAATTGACAGATGCTTGCTAGATAAACAGATGATACATACATGCATGTATGCATACATATGTGTAATTTTAGATACTTTACATAGGAAATTTGAAAAATAAAGGGCAGGGGCCAGTGAGATGACTCTGTGAGTTAGAGAAAGACACCTGATTCCATGTCTAAAAACTCAAGTTTAGTTCCCCGGGACAACAGGTAGGAAGAGAAAACGGATACCTGCAAATTGTCATCTAACCCCCACACAGGCATAGCATCCACCCATGAGCTCACAAGATAAATAAATATGAAACATTAAAAAAAAACAAATAAAACTTATCTCAGCCTTGGGGCAGTTGCAGGAATCCTTTTAAAAACAAAACACTTGTTCTCATTTGGACGTCTGTCTCACATACCCCAACTTGCACAAAAATTTGACCTCCAATGCCATGGTAATGATATTACCAGGGCAGAAGGCTTGGGCTAAGTGGGTCAGTGTCCTTTTCCCCCTGAGTGAAACTGGGTCTCTTGTTTGCCCAGGCTAGACTGAGAACAACACTGGCAAGTGATTAGGTTATGCTAGGTCATTAGATTGAATCCTGGTGGCTGTCTAAGAAAACAAAGAGATAGCCTCAGACACTGATGGCATATGCCCTGGTGTTGCATGGCAGCTGAGCATGGGGTGAGAGTGGGGGATTCTCTCCATGAACTGATGCAATAACTTTCTTACCCAAAAAACAATATATAATCACTGTAGACGGTTTAAATACAAATAAAACCTTAAAACAGAACCGTCACCTACAGCCTTGAGACCTAATGATGTTACCACCTTCGGAGCTTGCTTCTGATGACAGCAACTGGTACTTCACCATCAGTATTAGGTTTACTCTTCCCACCCCTGTGACAGACAGGGCTGCTAAGTTAGCCAGTGATGGATGGGTAACACAGGCCTGAGGATGACGGAGTGATCTTTGGAACCCACGTAAAGGTGGAAGGGTCAGCTGCACAGAGTTATCTTCCAGCCTCCACATGTGAGCTATGGCATGCACCCACACCCACACACAGATACACACACATCATACACACACACACAATGATATTTCAAGAAATAGCTTAAGAGAGAAAAGTTTTATTTTGTCTCACAATTCAGAGCAAAGAGTCTGTCATGGTAGAGAAGGACAATGATGACATGAACTTGGCCTGCCGTGACAGGAGCTTACGGCATAATTTGTTCCTTGTATCTCAACAAGTCAGAAAAGCACGACTAAGCTATATATCCCAACAAGGTCTGCCCTCGGCAATGCACTTCCTCCAGATAGCTCACATCCCCTAAAGTAACTGCAACGTCCCTAAACACTGCCACCGGATGAGGAACAAGCGTTCAGACTCATGATTCTGTGGCAGCAATCCACATTCAAATGTGACATTCTGCCCCTGGCTCCCATAGACTCATGGGCTTTACATGGAGGGGGGGAAAATACATGTCAGGTCAGTAACCATGCCGCAGCGTAAATCACTGTGCAATAATCAGGTTTCCTCTGCCAAACAAATTACTTATCAGTTCAGAGCTACTAAAAATTTCAGAACATGGGCAGGACACTGTCAGGATCTTAGCCAGAACTTAATTCAAATGGTCTCTAGCCCGTCTCCCAAGAGAGACCTTTATCCCTCTGAAAATCCACAAATGTGGCCTTTGCTGAATCTGTACCTCCATCTATGTGTCCCTAATGGAATGACCCACTAAGCTTGGCCTGCAGCATTCTGAGGTTCTCTGGTCAGAGGCTCCAAAGTCCTCCTCCAACGGCCTTAGAACCACAAATTTAGCTTGTCAAGACAGGGACCCCCACTTACTGTACAAATTTTGTGTATTATTCCCCGTTGGTATGAGAGGATCACCCTAAGGGATGCAGGATTTATTTTGACACAAAATTCAGAGGGAGTACCCGATCATGGTGGAGAAGACATATGGCTGCTAAGCTCCTTGATCCATGGCGATGGGAGTTTATTCCTCATCTCTCAGTAAATCAGGAAAAAGACAATCCATGCCAGAGGCATGGTCTGTTCTTCAAACCAGGTTAGTGCCCCTCCCCCAAGAGTCCACAAACGTCCCCAAACAGTGTAAGCGTCTGAAGTGCTGGTATTTAGACATGTGAGCCTTTGGGGGCTTCACATTCTGGGCGCATCATTGAAAGCACCACTGTATCACCCAGAGACAGGTGGCCCCTCAGGGTTTTCTCTGGAACGTGTGCCTGTGCTACAAGCTGTCTATAAAAGGGGTGAGCAGTGCTTTGTCAGTAACTAACTCCTAGTAGGCTACTACTTGAGCATTTGGATGCCATTGGTTGGAAGGCTATCTGAGGCTGATTATAGGGGTGGGGAGGGGAGTCACTGGAAAACAAAACTGTGATTAAAATAATAAATGATCAAGTCTACGGCTTCCATTAGTGGTTTTTCTGTTTTCTGTTTTTCTTACCAGCTTTTAAACACAGCGTATCATATTTCTTTGAGATTCTTAGAATTTTACCTTACATTTATAGAAGGAACAAAACCCGTTACGATAACATTGCTCAAAATGTGTTCCGCAGCAGGAAAATACTGAAAGAGTCTCTCAAAAAGTCTGTGATCAGAGGAGTTTGGAAAGAGCTATGTACTAAATCTATCTCCTTCGAGGCTCAGAGAGTGCAACTAATATTTATCATTTTCAGCTTTAAATTACATTTTACTTATTTTGAATGGGTGGGGGGGGCAGTTGTACCATGATGTGCATTTGGAGGTCAAAGGGCAATATATTGGTGTTCTTGTCTTTTTCTACTATGCGGGCCTCAGGGATCAAACTCAAGTCATTAGATCTGGTGGCACATGCCTGTAGCCTATGGAGCCATCTCACCAGAGTGTGTCTAATATTTTAAAGACTCTGAGATGTCTCTGCAAAGACCATCTTTAATTTCCCCAAACTTACTTGCATCCCTACATTTTCTTAGATGGTTGTAAACTCACTTGAGCTCAAGGCATTCACTTTAGAATCCAACACCTGCTAGGCCAGCCATCCAAGATGGAAGCCAGCATGATATGATGAGCAGGCTGGCTGATTTTTATTGAGCACATTGCTTAACCTCTCTGAACTTCTGACTCTTCTTCTATGAGATAAATCTAAGAATTTGCTGGTATCGTAGGGTTACCCTAAATACTAAATGAAATAAGACAGTTGACACACTTACCCAGAAATAAGCACGTTGAAACTGTTCAAGCACATGAGAGGTTCTGTGGTCAGGTCGTGTATACACAGGAAGGGAGGGTTGGGATGGTAGGTTTGTGGTGGAGAGAAGGCAAGAGCAGTAGTCCTGAGCCCAGGATGCTCCTCTTGCCGACCCATCCTATCCCTGAACATACGACAACTTTTGTCACTGGTACTGGCACAAAACTTTGTTAAATGTTTTATGAAGTATGGTTTTTCTACTTTTTAAAAAAAAAAAAAAAGATCTATTTCGATCTGTGTGTGTATGTGGGAGCGCCAACACTTGGTATTTGGCACTTAGTGGGTGCTCAACAGATTATATTCTAAGATCTGGGTTCTATCTAGCTCAAAGATAGAACATGTCTCTAGCATCTACAAGACCCTGGGTTTGTGTGGAGAGCCTGCAAGCACCATTGCAGGATGGTGCTGGCAGCCAGTTGGCTGACTGGTAAACAACTACTATTGCGCATGTGCCTGTGCGGTAAACCAGCCCCAGAGTCACACCATTCGGGTACATCATACGGCCTGACTGACCTCTGCCAATCAGGAATCAACACGTCATATGGCCTGACCGGCCTCTGCCAATCAGAGACTAACACGCCACCCAGAGGGTATAAAAACCGTGCCATTTCAGGGCTTGGGGTCTTCCTCCCATCGCTGTTAGAATGAAAGCTTGCTGCAGAAGGATCCTGGTGTCCGAGTACGTTCGTTCTCGCTGGCGAGACGAATGCGTGACTCACAGGTTTGCTCTTTGGGAGAAAGATAGTCAGAAGGGAGGATGGGGGGGGAGGGCAAGGATGAAGGGAGGAGGAGGAGAGAGGAAGGGATGGGGAAGCAGGGAAATAAAAAGAAAAAGGAGAGAGATAGTGGCACATATCTGCGGTCAGAGCACTAGGAAGGTGGAGGCAGGAGGATCATGGATTCTAGGCCAGCCTAGGTTTCACAAAGAGACCCTATCTAAAAAAATAGTTCTGTTACAATCCCATTTGCAATGTCATATGAAAAAAGACAACAAAAAAGGAAAGCTTATGTCTTTATTTTAATCATGGCTGTCCTAAGAAATTGGGCCATTAGGGTATGGGAGATTGGTGTGTGTGTGTGTGTATGTGTGTAAGGAATGCTAGCAAGTCCACACAGAAGGCAATGCCCTCACGCTGAGTATTCAGGGGAAATACTGCTACTGGTCAAGGCTGAAGGCAAAACCATCACCAGGCAGAACAGTCCTCTAGATGGGGGGTGAGGAGACAATGGACAAGGTCTTTGGTTTTATTCAGGCTTTCAGGTGACTGAAGGAGACACATCACATCACATGGAAAGTAATTCACTATACTCAAAGCTCATTGATTCAATGCTACTCATGATGAGAAACATTCAGAATCATGAACATAAAACCGGGAACCAAGGCCCAGATAATCTGACAGGTATAATATACCACTCCAGGCTGAGCTTCCAGTGACCATGACAGACCTATGGTACCAGATCTGTTGGGCAGATCTGTTGGACAGGTATTCACTACCTTACCAACAACTGAGAAAAATCAGCTTAAAGAGAAAAGGTTTGGGTCTTTTTTTTTTTTTGAGAGTATAATAAAATTACATTTCTCCCTTCCCTCCCTCCAAGCCCATATACCCTTCCTTGTTCTCAAATACATGACCTATATGTTAAATATATAATGTAGAATGTATCTATATATGTAATATATAATGTATCTATAATATATAATGTGCATGTATCTTGCTCTGTCTATATAACAGAGTACTTGTATACATATTTTCAAGGCTTTGGCTCACATTTCCAGAAGTCTCAGCCCTAACTGATTGGCTCTGTCACTTAGTTCCTATGGTGGCACAGAGCATTCTGCTTTATGGAACATGTGGCTGGCTGAGGCTGAGAAGAAACAAGCGAGAATCCTACAATCTCCTCCAAGGGTACACCCCTCAATGACTCAAGACCTACTCCGAGGGACACCTCTTACAGGTCCCAACCACCCTTGATAGAACCAAGCTGCGGATCAAGCCTTTAACACACAGGCCTTTGAGAACAGCTTAGGATCCACAGAACAGGCAACATTTTATCACTGAGGGCCAGCTAAAGAGGGTACAGTTGAGGGGCTGGAGCTAAAAACACAGTGCTCTCGAAAAAGAACCTGAGTGTTGTCTCAATATCTACATCAGCTGGCTCATAAACGCCTGTAATTCCAGACCCAGGGAACCCACACCTAAAACACATACACACACACACACACACACAGAGAGAGAGAGAGAGAGAGAGGCAGACAGAGACAGAGAGAGACAGAGGGGGGAATAAAATAAATCAAAAAAAAAAAAAAAAACAAGAGTGTGCAGTTGATGCTATAAATGGTGAAGAGCCGATTAACATTCAGTGGCATGGTCTCAGTTGCACTTAGGGAAGGCAAGGAGAGGGTACTGCCCCTCCGTAGACAGCCTCCACCATCCCTGCTAGCAGTTGGATAAATAAAGTCGGTGATGTGTATGTGTGTATATGAGTGTGATGTGTATGTGTGCCCACAGGATCTGGGCAGCTAGAAGTTGCCTTCTGAAATTTCCTTTTAGTCCTATACCCAGGGACGATTTTCCATAAGATAGGCTGACTATGCTGGGCTGGAGATACTCGAATCTTTCTCTCCTCACTTTGCTGCTGTTTTTTGGATTGCAGAATCACTCTAAAAATATAAGTGAGCATTTTAAAAGAATGATCAGGAGTTATCTAGGAATGAAGGGGTCAGACAGGCTCAGCAAGACAGGACATCTTTCCTATCACAGTCGGGGGGTGAGCAGGGCACCCTCAGTGGTAGTTTACGTCGCTAACAGACTTTCGCAAGAGGCACTGGGTTTCAACTTTCTCAACACGCAGAGCAAACAGGCTGTTGGAAATGCCTGTTGCAAAATCAGAGACAAGATGGAGCTCGGCTCATTTACAAGGGCTGGGATCCGGGCTGGAGAGTGTCCCAGAAGTCCCTGTTTTCCTGTGGATGGCACAGTCAGCTTGATGGGATGTGATATGTAAATGATCTCAGTTGTGTATTTACACTTGAAGTTTTCACTGATTCCTGTTATTTCAGACCACATACGCCCACACGGCTATGGTTTCCTGGAATCCCTCACTGGAATCTGTGAGGAGTCATTGGGTCGGTATGCTATCTTTTGTTGATAATTGAAAACCTTTGGATACAGCACAAGAAGTTGACAGCCCCCACCCCTGGCCCCTGAACTTGGCTTTGTGTTTGAAGGGTTGCAGCAATATTTCTCCTCTCTCTGTATCCGAGCTGAAACATCTTAGGACTCTGTGACTAGACTAGACTCAGGTCTAGCTCCAAGGCCTCCATAATATAATTCAAACACAGAAACAAGATCCTGGTCTGATAAATTATTCATAGGCCTGCTTTGGACCTCATATTGCATAAGAGTTATTCAAAAGGCCTTTCTTTTATTAAACTACAGTCAAAACTCTGGGAAAAGATAAAGGTTTCTGTGGGAAAGCAAATTAAACACCCCCATGCCATTTATCCTGTATGCCAATTTTAACTGAGGATTTGATGGGATATTAAATATTTCCCACATCTGACTACAGAAGTGAGAGAGAAAACACAGATGGAGGCGACTGTACTTTGAATAGATTCGAAAGACCAAGGATACAGTCAATATATAATCTTTTCTTTCCATACTTGTGCATGAGAGAGTCTCTAGGAAAATCTATCTGGTCTGAGTTCAGTCTATGAAGATGAGAAGGCACGTATGAATTGCAGCATATGAAAACAAAAATACAAGAAGTAAAGCTGATAGTACAGACTTTTTAAAAAATTCTCTAAGATTGGAGGAGTTCGTTGGGCAAATTTATGTAAAGAAAATAATAAGTAGGTCCATAATTGATACCTAGTGAGGTCAGTGAAGATCAACACATGGACATTTCAGGTTGGCACTTAACTCAGCTGAAGGGAAGGACACAGTTAGTTGACAACACATGGGACTAAGTGCATAGTCACAGCTTGCATGTGCACCTACTGGGTAAACCACCACCCTCTCTGAGCTGTCACTTCATTCTCTGCAAAATAAAGAGGCCTGAGCAAATCACCTTAACTTCCCTCTTCTCCTGTTGTCACATTTCTGCATTTCAATGATAACAAATGTTTTTAGGAAAATGAATGTGCCTTTAATGGGATTTGATATGAAAAGCTATCTGAAAATTGATAACTTGACTCACACTTTATTCCCCCCACACACATTCAGTCAACAAGAGCTGGTGTTAAAAAGTCCAGTGCCAAACACCTGTGATTCCAGTGCTTGGAAAGGCAGAGGCAGGCTGATCTCTGTGAGTTCAAGACCAGCCAAGTCTACAGAGTGAGTTCTAGGATGGCCAAGGCTACACAGAGAAACCCTGTCTTGAGAAACAAAACAAAATAGTCCAGTGTCTACTAGGAACTAGATACTGCAATGTCCCATAAAAGGCTTCTTGTATAAGGAATGCATTGGTTCTTTGAGGACTTTACAGTCTGATGCCAAACAGAAGTGCATGCGTTTGCAATTTTATTTAAAAAGTAGTGAAAGTAAATGAAAGGTGTGTGGGAAGAAAGAGAAAGCACAACCCTGACCTAGAGGATATGCTGGAGCTAATGGAGGAGCTTGGTCTACATGGGAAGAGTGAGAGATAACATGTAAACCATGAAAAGTACACGTTAGTGCATGATGTGAGCAAGGACTACATGTCCTTGTAATTGTTGGTGTTTATTACACTGCTGTTGTTTAAACAGTGCTGCCCCTGCACCTGAGTTTCCCTTTATCCAACAACCAATGTGTAGAAGGAATCTCATGTGTCTATATGGAAGCATTACCTATCAATAAAAAGCTAATGACCTATAGCTGAGGTAGGAAATAGGAAGTGGGACATCTGACAGACAAACAAAAGGTTTTGCCATAGAGTCAGGCACGGGTGATTCCCTCAGGCAAAATGTGAGGAGGACAGATGCATGGTACTCGAGCAGTGGTAACCAGCCACGTAGCAAAATGTAGATCAGTGTGATGGGTTATTTTTAAGTTATGAGCTAGTCAGAGAAGAGCCTGGCTATATGGCCTAGGTATTTGTAATAATATTTTGAGTCTCATGAGTCTTTATCCCTGGAAGCTTGGGGGTGGGAGGAAAAAGAAACTGCAACATCATGCTTCTTAGAGAGAGCAAGACACAGGTGCATCAGAAGCAGCTGGACTTAATGCAAACCTCTGCTTCCGGCCTAGATTCTGACCCTCTGGACATGACACCTGGGGATCTATGCTCTAAACACAGTACCCAGTATTCCAGAGGCAGCCTGTCATTGGTAACTGCCTTCTGCATACTCACCTGTTGAAGATGATGGCGCAGCTGAAAGCAACACATCTAAGTGGCCAGAGACGGAAACTTCTCAAGCCAGAACAATTACTTCCTCTTTATGCTTTCCTTGAAAGTTTTGTCGTGGTGATGGAGAGCTGAGTGCATTCATGTATTAGATGGTTCTACAGCTACTTAGTGTCCACCTTTATCATATGAGTACCAGAGTTGGGGCTCAAGGAAGATTGTATTCTCTGAGAGAACTAATGAGAGCAGGGTGGATAAAAATGGGCTTGGTAAACATTGGAGTGGTGTAATGGATAATCTTGGTTGTCAATTTGACTATGTCTGGAATTCACTAAAATCCAAACAGCTGGGCACACCTGTGAAGGGGGGGGGTTAGTGGTTGGATTGTTTGAGATGGAAAGACGCACCCTAAATCTGGTTCACATTTTCTGGTGGCTGCCCACATAAAAGGACATGGATGAAGGAAGCTGGTGCTTTTTAGCTGTTTGCCCTTACTCTCACTGGGTGAGGGCTGCTGAGAGACTCCTTCACTGGTGATAGAGCTCACTCCTTCAGAATTCCAACGTAGACTGAAGGGTGGCAGCACCCTAGGACCTCCCTGGGATTCCAGCACCAGTTTGGGACTGCTGAGACATCCAGTCTTGTGGACTGAACTACTCCCAGATCCTTGGCCTTTCCACTGGGAGACAGCCCTTGTTAAACTACTCAGAGCTCAGCCTGTAAACCATTCTAATACATTCCATGTGTGTCTGCATTTGTATATATGTACATATATATTTTATATAATGGCGTTTTTATATTTACAAATGCTCATCCTATTGGTTTTGTTCCTTTCAAGAACCCCGGCTAATACAATTGGATCATTATCACTGGGGAAGAAAATAAAACTGGGTGTTCAGGGCCAAAGAGATGCTTTGAAATGGGACTTGACCTCAGGAACAAGGCAGAACATCCCAAATATAGACTGAGATTTAAACAACAACAGTGTAATAAACACCAACAATCACAAACGTCAATTGAAGCTGGTTTCTATTTTGCAAAATGGGAATAATAAAGTTTTTTCAAAGTACTGTGCAGGGTCTGTTAGTCTTCCCATAGAAGACACAGGACTCCTGGGTCAGAAAATGGGACAACTCCTGGCTTGCAGTAAAAGAAGTGGCCAGGGCGTCCTGTGCCTCAGGGCATCATCTGGGGAGAGACTAAGGGATGCGTTGTGAAAGTCATGCTGAGTTCAGGCAGCCCAGATCTGTAATTCAGGAAGCATGCTTGCCTTTTGCTCTTCTTTCCTTTTCTCTCCTTCCCTCCCTCTCCCACTCTTTTTCCTCCTCCCTCTCATTCATTCCCTCTCCCCTTCCTTTCGTCCCAAACCCACTTTCAGATCATATAAACTCCTCCCTCTGGGGCAGGATGAGTTTTCCCATCATGCCTTGCCCCTTTTTATCATCTGGCCATATATACCATCCCTGAAGATGCTGATCCAAATGCCACTTGACAAACAAGAGGCTCCCTCGGCTGACAGCTATGTCTTCAAATTCTTTGGTTTTTGACTTCCCAAACTCCCAGAACTACAAGAAAAGAAAGTTCTATTCCTTATAAATCATCCAGGCTTCGGTATTTTATTATAAATAAGCCAAGACACAATGTGGAGTTTTGTTCTTGTATGAGCAGTGTTGGGCATTAAACACATGCTCTGCCACTATCCTACATCCCTGGTCCACTGACATTCGGCTCTGGTGACCTCTACCGAGGAGAAGGGATTAACCTAGATTAGCCCCCTAAAAGCCTCAAATGTGGGTGTTATTGCTGTTTCACATGCTCTGGTCACTTGCAATCTATAGACTCTGGTTACCCTCTCTGTAGGAGTCTCTGCCGCTTCTAGCTTAGCTGTTTCTAGATGCTTCCAGGTGCTTTGTAGTACACAGCAATGAGCCAAGTTTGCTGTCTACCCCAGGAGCACAAGCCAGATGTTTGGTGATGAGATGGTCTACTTTCACCTTAGGAACCAGCACTGAGTAGCTTCATCACAAAGTCTAAGCATGGGTAGGTCATGTCCCAGCATGGGAGGGACTCTGTTTCCAGTTCCTGCTGCTTCACCATGAGCAACTTTCCATATTTGTCTTTACGTATGGAAGGAAGCGTCTCTGCTGCTGACCGAGTCCGGAATAGACAATGTTCAGGTCTAAGACACAGCTTTACGTGGGTGGGTGGGGCACATGCAGCAGGACTCAGATCAGGTGACTAGGAAGGTTTGCGTCCTTCCTAGTCACAACTCGGTTGGCTTCAGCGGGTCATACATTTTCTGAGGCTTGCTTTTCCCGTTAGTAAAAACGGAAGGTTTACACCTGCCAGGCAGGGTTCCCTGTGAAGAAGCAAGGAGGAAGCGTCATTTATCACAGGGCTTGTCACAGTGTGCGTGACATCCACATCAAACTTTAGGCGTCCTGTCTGCCCCTGAACTCACACAACGAGATAAAGCCCAGGACAGAATGTTCACATGTCTGGGGCCCAGCTCCTACTAGAGTAGATGACAGTAAAAGAAGCGAGACACAAGGCAACCGAGAAGGCACCGCGAAGAACACGGGAGCACCAAGAACTGGGACAAGTGAGGTATGAGTTAGCTAAGTCACTAACAGCTCCATTGATGCCCAAGAGACAAACAGGTCTTTAGATCTCGTGTTTAATAAGAACGCAGAAATAGATACTTTGTTCAAACTCAATTTTTTAAAGACTAGCGCATGCGCGCACACACACCAGTCAAAATGTCTATGAGCTCCATCCAGCCTGCTGCTGGGGAATACCGTATTAAGGCACGATCACCTGACTCTGCTTCCACCCACTTCTCATTATTCTGTAATTTCCAGTGCCCATGTCCTTCCTGGTGACATGTCCTGGTCGGCCTGGATGAACTGAATCACAGCAGGCTGGTTGGTGTCTCACTCAGGAAATAGCTACATGGTGAGCTCTCTTTTGGGTTACATCCTTTAAGATCTTCAAGAGGGGGGGGGAGGGAGGGAAGGAGGGAGGGAGGAAGAAGAAGAGGAGAAGAGATGAGAAGAGAAGAAAAAGAAAGTTCCAGAAGAACTTACTGACTCCTATGTCCTGTGCTGAGGGGATTCAACAGCTGGATGCCTCTGGGACCTTGAAAATAAACAGGTTCAGGAGCTCCAAGGAAGTAAACGGGCATTGTAGGTGGAGAAGCTGCCCAAGATAAATACAGCTGCTGAGGCGGAAATTTCTATTTACTTTGGCTCTTTGGGGGTCCACAGGCTGGAGGAAGCCTGCTCATCCTCAGGCTCACCATGTACTGATGGTGAAGACCCCATCAAACAAGGTCCCCAGATGGTCACTGTGGGAGTATTATGGGTGACTAGGTGTCTCAAGTGATGCAGGGCATTTTGACAGGTTGAAAATGATGAGCCCAGGGTCTCTGTGTTTTCTGGTTTGCATTTTAACTCATATTGAGCATTTAATGACGAACGTCTGTTTCCCACATAAACACAGTGGGAAGATATTAGCTTGGGAGGCAGAAGGCCTGAGCGCTGGTCTCAGTTTTACTGTAGGCTGTGCTCTTGCAAACCACTGTGACATTCTAGCTTCCTAGCTCAACTCTCAAGTGAGGAATCAGGAGAGAACACCTTTAGGGAGATGGAGACGAGTTGAGGTCCCCACCTACACCCTGGCTCTGATGATTCCATCCAGGGTGGCCCTGGATAGCAAGAATGCCGTCTCCAAAGTCTCCTACCCCTGAGGGACATGACCAGTCAATCTTCATACTGCAAGCATGAAGGAGAGATCAAACTTGTGAAAAATAACTTTGCAAGGGGCTATGGGAGCAGAGACATGGGGTCACAGGGGCCTAGCTTTGGATTCTGCCTGGAACACTTCTGTGTGTTTGTGGACAGGTCCCAAAAATCCATTTTTATCGAGAAATGAAAAACAGAAGAAACAATCCCTACTTCACTACAACGATATAACGATATAAAGAAAATCGTTGAACAGGGGGACAGCAGGCATTCTCCCACATACCCAGTGCTCTTCCATGCAATACCAGGGTGGGTAGGTACTAAGCACTCTTTCACACAGTACTCATGATGAGCACTGAGTACTCCTCCATGCAGTGCTCAGAGTGAGTACTGAACACTCCTCTACACAGTCCCCGACACAGATACTGGTCTAGAGTCTCCACTTCAAATGTTTACAGTTCAGGTTGGCTGGATCCCAAATCAAACACTGACCTAAACTAAAATTATGTTTTCCCTTTACGAAGAAAAAAAAATCATCATAGTGATAACAACAAAACTCAGTACAAGTTGAACACAAACCTCCTTGTTACCCTGAAGCTCAGAGAGGAAGATTCAAGCAGCCAAGCATCCTGGCCCAGGCCCAGCCTCCTACTGCGCCGAGATAAAAAGTATGGGAAAGTCCTTTAACCACAGGCGAGAACTTTCCCTTTTTCGGGGGGAGAGGGGTGGTCTGTGGAAACACTGGTGGACAACAGTCCAGGAAGCAAAGCCCCAAACCTCACACAGACGCTGTAGATCAAGTTCCCAGGGCAACACTCCAGACTCCGGCAAACCTCGAGCACAGAAGTACACATTCTGTCTAAATCACTCCCCAGATCTTGCCAACCTCACAGTACACCAAAAATAAACTGCATCCAGATGGCGAGACATGGGTTGATGACCCATCTCGAGTGAGTTAGAGCCGTTCGTTGACTTGCTCATTCGAAACCCAGCAAAAGACCGGGCCAGTGTGCGTGAAACACCAAAGTAGGTCCTGCCATTCTGGCCACTGTGCAAGTCCTCGTGACTCAGTAGTGACCTAAAATACACAGATTCCCCAACAGAACTTCCAGGGCCTTGGAATGTCCAACCCTAGTGCTCCAGTATGAATTGGCACAAGAAATTCTTTGACGTTTCTGCTCTTTACGCGTGGCTAAGAGTCCATCCTTCTCACAGAGGAACAACAGCTATTTACACAAAGAAGCCACAGAGCAACTTTTTTTTTTCTTGCTGTGGCAATATGAATGTCCATCCAACATTGGACATAGCTCCCAAGGCTAGAGCGTTTTAAAGCAATGGATTACTACGCAAGCATGAAAGGTACATGATGGCACAGATCAGCATGAAAGCACAAAATCGCTTACTTGTGAGATAACAGAAACAACACAAAGAGGATATATTTTTTAAGAGGCTCAAATTTGATAATGAAAAATATGCATTTGTGTTACTAAGGCTGGGAAGATATTAGAAAATGTTTGCAGCTCTAGCAGGGCAGTGGACTATTCTGTGGACTCTCTCAATATTCTACAATGTGTTTACTCACATAAGCAAAGCAAGATGCTGGGTCTGATTAACGGGAGACACTTCTTGGTGTGTTCATGTGTTCATGATATACGTGAAATTCTGTGTGTAGGCGTATGTGTCCACATGCACACATGGAGGCCAGGAGAGGACATTGGGGACCCTGCTTGATGCCAGTAAGAGCCAAGGATCCTTCCATCTCCACATCACACACATAGAACACATGGGACCATGCTCGACTTTCTGTGTGAGGGCTAGAGACCTTCACGTGGGTCCTCATGCCTGCACAATAAGAGCTCTTAGCCACTGAGCCATCTCTCCAGCCCTATGATGTCTTCTTCTTATAAATATCTCACTTAACAATTGTCAGTTTTGTATAACTATTACAAGATCCTTGAGGGAGTCAAAACCAGAGAACAGCCATGTTGGCTTGCAGTTTTGCCGTGTTGCTGTTTCAACCTACGGCAGAGCAGGAGGCTGCAGCAGGAGGCATAAGGCAGAGAAGACCTGTGCAACCCTCAGAGTCTGGAAAGTCAGAGGGAAAGAGAGGAGCACCCACAGTCTCAAGCAGATCCCCATAAAGCCGATCCCGAGTGACCTAACCTTTTACAACGGGGCCCCTAACTAATGGCCCTACTCTCTCTCTCAACAGTGATGCTCCTCCAACACAGGAAACCTTTGGGGAACCCTCACCCATTATATCGCTGAATGGCTTTGTGTTGCAGGAAACACATCATTTATTCAGTGACACGGTAATTCTCTTTCTAGTTCTGTTTCCACCCTGCTTCCTTCCTGTATTTCCACTGGGATAGCTTAAGGTCAGTCTCTTGTCTCTTTTCATCCCTATGAGCTCATGTCAGTCCCTGCTTTTCAAACTGTCTGATGACTTAGCCATTCTGTCTAGAGACCTCTTTTCCCGAGCATTCTGCCCTGGTTTGAATGAAGGAGTGTGTGCCCACACAGCGTCTGCAGGTCACAGCAGCCGCTGACTGACATTTAGGGGTAGTGAATTAAGCAATAACAGCTTCTTTCCTCTGGTTCACTTCTCCTCCATTGGACAGAATTCCTAAGTCTTCCTGTGTATAGCCAGGAGATAGATCAGTACAATAGGTGAGCCGACAGCTTCTACAAAGAGCTTCTGAAAAAGTGAGGGTGCACCATGCTGGAAATAACCCCATTAAAAAGAGAAGTAGGGTGGATTCTTAGGTCCATTGATGGGTGTGTGACTCATGCCTGTAATTTTTTTCTTTTTTCTCTTTTTTTTTTTTTTTTGAGACAGGGTGTCGTAGTTTGAATAGGAATGGCCCCCATAGACTCATGTGTTTGAATGCTTGGTCCATAGGAAGTGACACTATTAGGAGGTGTGGCGTTGTTACAGTTGGTCTGGCTGTGAGGTCTCCTATGCTCAAGCTACACCCAGGGTGGCAAACGGTCTCCTTCTGCTGCCTTTGGATCAAGATGTAGCATCCTCAGCTCCTTCATGCCATGATGAAACCTCTAAAACTGTAAGTCAGCCCCAATGAAATGTTTTTTCTTTACAAGAGTTGCAGTGAATATGGTGTTTTTTTCACAGCAATAAAACCCTAACTAAGACACAAGGGTTTCTCTGTGTAGCTCTGGCTGTCCTAAGCTCTGTCGCTCTGTAGACCAGGCTGGCCTCGAGTTCAGAGATCTGCCTGTCTCTGCCTTCCGAGTGCTGGGATTAAAGGCCTGTACCATCACCCAACTTCATGCTTCTTATTTCCACACTCAGGAGACTGAGGTGTGAGGATTGCCATGGCTTCAAGGCTTAGCTGTCTTATGTAGGTGCTAGGAATCTGCTGTGGGTCCTCACACTCACACAGAAAGCAATTTATTCACTGAGGTAACTCCTTGCCGCCGTAAGGGATTCTTAAATCCAGAACAAAACCTACTAAGCATAAAATTACCCATCAATAAATCTGAATTGTTGAATGTTGAAACAGCATATAACAGAATATCTCCAAAATATTTGACATTCCACATAAAAAAAGAGAAAAAAGAGTTAGACAAAAAAAAAAAAAAACAAAGCTGGAGTATCACAATATTTGATACTACTACTTCAAATTATACTACCAAGCTATAGTAACAGAAAGTCAGCAGAACAGTGCCACAAAAACTAGAGCAATGAGAAAATGGAGGATGCAGAAATTAACCCATGCAGGTGGAAACTAACCCAGCAACTTGTGGCATATTATCTGGTTTACTCACGTGTAAGGCAGAGACAAAGCTATAAATTGTCATCTTTGACTTGTAAGCCTCAGATAAGAGGATAATTGCCAATTATTCTCTTAATTGGTGGGGCCTTCCCATTCATTCTTGAGTGTGCATGTGTGTGTGTGTGTAATATATGTATATGTGTGTATATATAATGCATGTGTTTTGCTCTCATGTATGTATATGAATCATGTACATGCCTGGTGCCCACATACTGGATCCCTGGAACGGGAGTTATGAATGGTCATGAGCTGCTATGCGGGTGCTGGGAATCAAACTCTGGTCCTCTGCAAGAGCAGCCAGTGGTCTTAGGTGCTGGGCCATCTCTCCAACGCATTCTCATGCATTATTGGGCAGCATGTGACAGCTGTTATTCCCAGCAGCTGTCAGAGGGCTGGGATCTCTCATCAGGAGCTTGTAACATCTGCCTGAGGAAGAAGAAGGATCCTTTCCAGCCTTCCCTTAATTTCCAGTTCACTAGTCATTGGTCAGGCACCTGACTGCACCAAGTTACAAGCAATATTATCATCTTAACGACTTCACTGTATAAGAAAAGGAAATTAGCATAAACAAAACACAGTTACCCTTCATCACCATGGGTTCTGCACATGTGCCTTCCACCAACTGTTGGCTGTGACTATTTGGGGGAAAAAGAACTATTTTCTAAGCATATTCAGACTTCACCTTTTGGTGATTCTATAAATAAAATAGTACACACAGGATGGAATGATGCCTGCCTGAAATCCCAGCACTCAGAAGGCTGAGGCAGAAGAATTTCCATGAATCCAAGGCCAGCCTAGGCTACATGATAGACCACCAAGTTCACCAGGAATATATAGCAAGACACTGTCACAAAAACAAACAAACAGTGCCTATTTGTTCAGTAGCTTATCTCTATATTCCTCAACATAGACATGACTGAAAATTTGCTGGGTAGTGGAATAAGTCATATATAAATACTATGAACCCTAGGCCACATCTACATATATGACTAAAATTTTCATGAAGATAGAGGTCGAGAGAGAGACAAACAGATGGACTGGCAGACAGTTAGACAGCTAAATGGATAGATGGATAGATGTAAATGATAGATAGACAGACAGACAGACTGACTGACTGACAAATAGATAGACAGATGGAAAGAAAACCAAAAAAGTAGAATCATGTGTTTTATTGCTTTCTCTACCCCTGTATTCAGGCCAACTCAGTCAGAAAGCAAATGTCTTCTTTGGAAACACACTGCAGTTAGCATATATAAGAAGAATGATACACTTTAAAAAATCACGTGTTTGAGCCCTAAATGGAATATGTATGTATGTATGTATGTATGTATGTGTGTGTGTGGGAAAGTACCGGCTGAGCAAGGACAAAGACTGGAGTTCAATCCCAGCACCTACATGGAAAGCCAAGGTGGTCGTGGCCCATGCTCGGAATCCAGGTTTGGAGGAGTACAGATAGGGGGATCTCCAAGGCTCACTGGTCAGCCAACCTGTTCCAGTGAACTCCAGGTCCCAGCGAGAGGCTCTTTCTCAAATGCATATTTCTCAGGAACCGTCCTGAGACTGACCTCCGGCCTCCACATGAGCACAAGATTGTTTTGTCCACAAAAAAAAGAAAAATACTGTTTCACATTGATATTCTATCTCACCCCCGTCAGAGTAGCTACCATCCAAAAGATTAAAACCAGAATAAAAGTTGAAGAGAACGTAGGAAAAGAGGAATCTCACACTGAGACGGTGGGAATGCCAACAAGCACAGCTACTATGGAAATCAGTGAGCTCACATATGCCTAGCCACACCAAGCACACACAGATCCCTACACACCTGTGCTGATTACTGGGCTATTCACAGCAGCTATGACATCCTAGAGGACCAACAATAGATGACTGGATAAAGAAAACATTGTATATATAAATATATATACATATATGGACCCAGTGAAATTTTATTCATCATTTACAAAAAGGGAGGGCATGGAGGATGGTAGTGGGTGAATATGAGCATGATACAATGAGATAGATTATGAAATATCATAATGAAACCCAATGTTTTATAATGTTTTTAAAATCATTTCAACAATATGGCTGGCATAGTGAAAACACATATCTGGCAGAGAATTGGTATTCAAAAAACCTAAAGAACTCTCCAAATATGAAACATAATCACAAGTTTAAAAATAAAAGTTGAATCAGACACTTTGTCAAAGCAGACAACAGGTGACAATATATGACTCTTCTCATCACAAAAATGAATCAACTGTTGGCATGACGCCATGGGTGACAAACTCTATATAAAGAAAAGAGTTGGGTACAAAAGGGCACATGAATGAGTCCTCGTATGCAGGAATCCTGAACTCAAGGGACATGAATGGCTCTATAGAAACAGAAGGCCTGGAGGTTACTGAAGAAGGGAATATGACTGTAGCAGGAACGGGGGCAGGGGGGTCACAAAGGGTCATAAAAAAGTGGTCCCAGGGTGCCATGAAGGCCCTTTTGGCTCAGCACCTGAGGGACCATGGTTGACTTAGACAGTGTATACAGATGTGGGAAAGTAGGGATGGCCTCTGCATACTCTCTCTTTGGGCTCAATTGTCAGGTCTACCCTGTAACTCAACAGGAGTCACTAGAGAATGAAAGTAAATTTTGCTAACACTGAAGAAGGCTGATGAACAGAACAAGAAATCCCCAGGACATCCCCTTCTACCAAGAGCATTTGACCTCATTAGTTACATGACACAAGGGAATTCTGCTGCTGTCATTTGACCTTAAATTAAGGATTATCTGGGGCTCTGGGGCTGGGAACAAGGCTTAACAAAGGTGACAAGAGAATGTGGAAGCAGGGAGGTCAGAGTCAAAGTGAGGCTTGGAGACAAAAGAAAGCCCAGCATGGTGTGACACCAGTCACCTGTGTACTTGGGAGGCAGAGGCACACAAATCTGAGGCTAGCCTGGTCACCATAGTAAATTCCAGGCTAGCCAGGGCCAGGTCTCAAAATAAAACAAAGCCGAGCCAAGCCAAGCCAAGCCAAGCCAGAGAGATCTGGCATGGGGAAGAGTCTCCTGGCTGTCGTGGGCCTTTGTAGATGGAAAGGAGCCTCCAGCCAAGAAATGTAGGAAGCCTCTAGAAACCCACAGATGCAAGAAGACAGATTCTTCCCTGGGGCTTAGAGAGGGCAAAGCATCCCTTAGGCTTGATTTCATGCCAGTAGAATCATTTCAAACTTGCAGTCTTCAAACAGTAAGATGATCGATGAGCTATGAAAGTCCCGGGTTTGAAGGTGAAATACCCAGATGGCGAGTCCCCAAATGACCAACAGGCTTTGAGTCCGATGCAAAACATATGAGGGTCTTTATTACAAACTCGAGCTGTGAGGCTGCCCTTTACAAGAATAATTGGGCAAGCGACCCCCAACTCTGGGGGAACAGGGTTTTTAAGGGGACAAAAACGAAAGTAGGGAAGTGCAAGTCTTGGCATTACAGGATTGGGTGAAAGGGTCTCTAGGGGAGCTGACCTTTAAAATGATTGGTTTGTTTTCAGGTGCCAAAACTGTGAATGATCAGGTCTGGCTACCTGGGGGACACCTGACCCCCAGTACTGCCCTGTTATGTGCAGGTTAGGCTGTAGCAAGGGGGAGGAGGAGTTAACACATTCCATGGGCTTTCTTACAGGCTTCCTGACCCTAGTCACAACCTAAGGTTAATCTGGGAGGGGGAATGCTGCTGGACCCCTGCTCTGAAAGGACTGTGATCTGGTGACTTTGCCCCAGTCCCAAGAATTAACTCCAAGTTTTTGAATCTCTCAAAGGCATCTGCTATCATGACATTAGGAAACTCTAATGGCGGGAAGTGAATCGTTTGGACAGAAAGCTTAGACTGGTAGTAACCTCGAGCCACATAGGGTGACTAAGATAAGGCTTCTTGGGGATGAGCTTTGGCCCCCTAGTGACAGAGAGGAGAGGAATCCTCAGACAGCAGAGCCATAACTGCTAGGAATTCTTTCCTTGTATTTCAAAACAACCACTAGCCCCAGGCCCCAGGAAAAGCAGGCGAGAGGGGTTCCCCTCTGGTATCTCGTAGAAAGATTTCCAAGAGACAGTTATAAACTTGCTGAGTGGCCCAGGGAATCAGCCAGCACACTGCTCTGTCAGGTAGTCTCAGCTGCTGGCTTGTCCAGGACTTCACCTGAGCTAATTCGGGGGCGGGGGGGGGGGGCAGCTTCCCAAACTGAGTAGGAGCCAAACTACTAAGGCATTTTTGAGGTCTGACTTTGACCAATTCCTGAAATCCTTGAACAAGTACTCAGATGGAAGTTTTATTTGTGTCAGACTGTTAGCCAGGGATTTTTAAACTCTCCATTATATGATTGATGGCCTTAAACCACACTAACCAAAGGATAAGGCATGAAGAACAGAAAAATCTGCTTACAGCGTCTTTGGATCTGAAAAGTGAATGGAAATATTAATTTCTTAAAGCTGAAAGCAGTTACCGGATAAAGCTGCTAAGGAGTCTTAACAACCTACTGAACCAAAACAACATTCTGTCCCACAAACGTTTTCAATCCGTGCCGTGAAATAAAACAGACACCGGTGATTTTTAGCCACAGAATGTAAAATAGGGCACTGGGCTTCCATTGCTGTGAAGTAGATGCATATAATTAGCACATCATTTTCTCCCCAGATTAAACCTACTGCTAGGTGGGTGTCTTTTCAGCTCTCTGGGAAAGAATGGCTGGTATGTTTTCATGGGCCCATGATTGGATGAGCCCTTTGCTTAATCAGATGCTAGTTTGTGAATTTTGGACACTGGAGGAAAAGCATACTCAGAAGTGAAGCAGGCCATCTACTTTCTCAATGGGCATTCCCTTGACTTACTGTGTCAAGGGAAGGAAGCCAGTCCCATCCCCCATGAAGCCCTTTCACGACCCTAAATAGCTCCATGCACTCTTCTGACAAAGCTGCCAATGCGCTCATCCAACCTGGAATTCGTCACGGAGAGGTTTGGCTCCCTGAGGTCACGTGACCTCCAACAAGAGAAGGGCCAAGTAGCCTCATCCCATGCCCTCTCTACTCCTAGTGCCTAAAACTGTGCTTGATAAGTGGCAATTTCTATTCAAATGTACACTGAGTTGACTACAGGAGCCAGCAATTGCTCCCCTGTCTCCAGAGCCAGGAAGATTAACTCCCAAAAAACTAGGTACTTTTAAAATAACTCATTTTGACATCAATGAGAAGTGATGGAAAATTTCTAAACATAATATTTGTCAAAAGAAAGATTTCCTCATCCCACTGAATTCTGTTATTTATACATCTTGCGTGTTCCTGGACTGCCCCTTTGCCTGCTTTGTTTTGGGGGTGCTTCACGCAAAGCCCCTTACCTGTGCCAGTTTAATTTCAGGCACTAAGTACTGCACGGATATGTAAGCAAACACTGAGAGGCAGAAATCGGAGGCTGTCTGATTGTGATGGAGAGATACAATCACAACGCAGACATCTTTGAATACTGATACTGAGCAGGGAGATGGCCAAAGTTGACAATGAAACTCAGTTTTTCTACCTTATATCAAAGAACGATCAAAAGATAAATTTCTAAGGAGATAGTTTATTGGTTTATTGTCTCAGTTTGACTTAAAATGAAAAGGTATCCGTGTATGTGATGTCACTGAAGGAGGAAAAATGAAAAATGTCACATTAGAACACACTGTTAGTTATCTGTCACACCTAAGTCCTTAATACTTTCTGCAGCCACCTCCATATGCCATAGAGCAGAACACGGCTTTGACGTCCCGGAGTGATGACTTCAAATGTTATTTGCAAAACCAAACTTTCTAGCCAAGCGGTGATGGTGCATGCCTTTAATCTCAGCACTTGGGAGGCAGAGGCAGGCCCCGTGCATTCAAGGCCAACCTTGTCTACAGAATGAGTTCCAGGACCCCCAGGGCTACACAGAAAAACCCTGTATCAAAAAAAAAACAAAAACAAAAACAAATAAACAAAACCCCTAAACTTTCTATAGGTACAAAGAAAGTAACACAATCAAAAGACTTAGTTCAAGAAACACTTCTAGCCCAAGGTCTGATGGGTAAGGGCAGCTTCCCATTGGCCTTGGCTCTCTGTAAGAACTGGTATCAACACCATGGCTGTGTTTACGTCTCCTGCAGGGCCTGGCTCACTGATGTGGTAAGGAGAACTCTGGGAAGTGAAGTCAGGGATGCTGAGTCATCCATCAGCCTCTTTTTGTCTCCTTGGGTCTGACCAAAATGACAGAGGCTCCTCTCCCTAAAGTGTCATTGGAGACCACAGAAGAAAGTAGGCTGGAGGCTTCGGGCAGGCTCTGAGCAGTTTAAGAAAAGACAGTTGCGACACAGCAGTGGGAAGATGTTAGTATGGAAATCTCAAGGCAGTCTCCCATCCCTTGTCGTCCAGGCCACTGAAATTTGAGCCTTGCTAAATGAGTGACCCACTTTCAAAAGCTACTGCATGCAGCTTAGTACAGGCTCACCCCACGAGCCTGCTGATGCGGTTGGGATGGAACTGTCCCCCATGTATTTAAACATTTCATGAGTTTAAACCTTTCTTCCTCAATTGGTGACCCTGTTTGGGGACATTATGGAACCTTCAGGAAGTGGAGCCTTGCTGAAGGAAGTATCTAACGGAGGTTTTGAGGGTTTATATAGATTGATACAAGTATCCTCCTTCTCTTCCTCTTCCTCCTCATCATCCTAGTCCTACCCTCATTCCTCTCCACTCTCCACTCTCCCCTCTCCCTTCCTCTCCTCTTCTCTCTCCCTCTCTCCCCCTCTCCTCTCTCCTCTTGCTCCTCTCTGTCTCTCTGTCTCTCTGTCTCTATCTCTCTGTCTCTCTGTCTCTGTCTCTCTGTCTCTCTCTGTCTCTCTCTGTCTCTTTGTCTCTCTGTCTCTCTGTCTCTCTATCTCTCTGTCTCTTTCTGTCTCTCTGTCTCTCTATCTCTCTGTCTCTTTCTGTCTCTCTGTCTCTCTGTCTCTCTCTGTCTCTCTCTGTCTCTCTCTCTCTCTGTCTCTCTCTCTCTCTCTGTCTCTCTCTCTCTCTCTCTGTCTCTCTCTCTCGTTCCTATATACAGATGGAATGTAATCAGCCAGCTTTCTGCTCCTGCTACCATGCCTCCTCTACGATTCTGGACTCTGTCCTTCAGGGGCCATAAAACAAAAATGACTTTTCTCCCCTAATTTCTTTTTGTTGAGCTATTTTATCACAGCAACAGAAAACCTCTCTACTTGAGGGTGTTGTTGTTTTGGAAGGGAAATAATTTATGTAGATGTACATCCATTTATGTAGATGGATGTGCATGTATGTATGAAGGCACAGGTGTCCTTCACTTCTTAGGAGCTATCCACCTCGTTTTGTTTTGTTTCTTTGAGACAGACTTTGTAGGCTTGACTGGCCTGGAACTAGCTATGTAGACCAGCCTGGCCTTGAACTCACTGAGATCCATGTGCCTCTTTCTCCCATGTGCTGGGATTTATGCTTCCACTCCCAGATTCCACCTTCGTTTTGGGGTTTGTTTTGTTTGGGGCTTTGTTTTATTTTTTGTTTTTTGAGACAGAGTTTCTCTGTGTAGCCTTGGCTTTCCTAGAACTAACTCTGTAGACCTGGCTGGTCTTGAACTCACAGAGATCTACCTGCCACTGCCTCCCCAGTGCTGGGATTGAAAGCGTGCACCACCACTGTCGTGGAGTCCACTTTGTTTCTTGAGATAATGTCTCTCACTAGGACCAGGGGTTTACCTAGTAGGCAAGGCTGGCTGAATCTGCCTATCATTACTTCCTAAGTGTTAGAATTACATCACTGTGACAGGCTTTCAAAGTGGGCTCTAGGTATCAAAGGCAGATCCTCAGGCTTTCAGGGCAAGAACTCTACTGACTGAGCCTCTCCCCAGCTCCTCTACTTCTGGATGTGCTTGTGGTGGTGTGTGAACAAACCTGCTGTGTTAATAGTGGTGCAGAAGTACAGCATGGAAAACCATGCACATGTCACAAGATAAGAAAATAAACCTGTGTTACTGGGTCAAGAATTTACCATGCTTTGTTATCCCAATTTCAGAATATGCCTTAAAAACACATTGACTGTGAGCTACAGAGATGCCCCCGCAGTTAAGAGTTTGTGTGTTGATCTTGCAGAGCATCTAGCACTCCATCTGGCAGCCCACAACCACCTCTAACTCCAGCTCCAGCAGATCGGATGCCTTCTTCTGGCTTCTCAGGGTACCAGCATTTATGGGTTATACATTCCCCCATGCCCGCCCCCAGACAAATAAGTCACAGGATAGATCTTGTTAAAGAGGTTTACTGTGAGCAGCACACCACGTTGAACCAACAACAGTCTTAAACAGCTCATGTTTACTGTCCCTTGATTGCATGGAAATGCTGTTTTGACTGCCTAGCCAATACTATTGAGGTCTATGTAAGAACAGTCTATAGTTAGATCACTCAACAGAAAAAAATCAGCTTCTGATCCATTTCTCTGAACACATTCCTGCTGTTAAATAGCACAAAGCTAAACACAATACTGTTACATCATATTCTATCATACATGAGTTTATTCTTATGTGCCTCTAAGTAATATATAACATGCAACAGAAATCTGTGCCTACCTTTACTAGAAGAATGTTCATGGAAACATTATTTCTTTTCCTTGCAAAATCCGGAAACTCCATGAGTCCCCATTGATAATATAACAAATGCACTTTGGTATGTTAGCACAAGAGAATTCTGAAGAGTATGACAAGGAAAGAGCTGTAAATAAATATATATATTTACATATATATATATATATATACATACTCATAATGAACAAAAATAGAATGCTGGTTTCATGGGACTGGGCATAGAGGACAGATAATTTTTGCCTAAGGGGTTTGGTTTCATTTATGATGATGCAGAACTCTGGAAATGGAGGGTTGGGTGGTTACACCCCAATGAGAATGTGAGCCACTGAGAAGATCTAGGCTACTGAATGTTAAGTATAAATTACCCAATGAAAAAGTCATTTCATTGAAAGTTTCCAGTAACTGTTCTTAATATAATGGGTCTTGGGCTGGGGATGGAAGTCTAGGGTCGGGTGCTGGCCTGACGTGTGCGAAGGACTAGGTTCAATCCCCAGCTTCACAGAGTGCATACAGTGAGTTCTCAATAAACAGTTGATGAAGCAACATACTTTCTAGAAGATTCACAGTAAGTCATGATATACTTCTATGACTCTTTCATTCCTTCCTTCTACAAATGTTTATTGAACATCTACACCCATATTGCTAGGCATTAGAAAGTGAAATTAAGTACCCTGTCCTTTCAGGCATGCTGTGGCTCTTGCAAGTCACCTGCTTGCCACATGCCTGTCCCGCTCTCCACAAAGGCTAGTCAGAAAAGCAGCCGTGTGACTTCCTTGGGGAGCTATGAACAGATCTAAGAAAACAGTTCCACCAAGTCTAGCTTAGTGAACCAGTACAATCACTGTGTTAATTACAGAAGTATAGAGTTGAAGACCAGCAACACTGAAATGTCCACATACCATAGGTGGCTGCTTAAGAATCCTGCACCACTGATGATCCCCTACCCACAGGCACAAAAGGCCCTTCCCTCCACCGCCCATCCCCGCCCCCCCCCCAGCCATCCCCGGTGAGTGAGTATGGCCCCCGGCCTTCCTGCAGAGAAGTGTGTCCAGACAGCTGTCCTCAAACATGAGGTCCTCTCAGTGCCTTGCCTCACCTTCAGTCAGAAAAGTATGATTTTCTCTGTCTCACATACTGAGATTTCCTTATCCTGAACATGTGAAATTGCTAGTATGTTGCTTGTACAAATGATGTTTTCTTCTATAGCTCAACCTAATATACAAATTTCCTACTGAAGAGCGAGTCCTTTGGGTAAGAAACTTGAAAATTACTGCCCTCAGATTATAATGAGTCTGACATTTTGCTTGGAACATTGGAATTGAACTTTTCCTTCTCAGACATCTCTGGTGAGATGAAGAGATAAATCAAAGTATATTTTAAAAATCCATTCAATATTGCATGTTCATTGAGGCAGCAAACTCATTTTGAGGATTTATTACAAGGAAGGAACCAAAGAACTAAAAATTGTTTAGCTATAAATATTCATATTCTCATATTAATAGTGGAAATTTATATAACACCTACATACAACAAAATGTCCATCATTAAGGTACTGTTAATAATTTATGATATTTCTGTGTAATTGTATATACTTATGAAAAATTACATATTATCAACAAAATGTGAATTTTAATATGGAACCAAATAACCAATAGTGTTCTCATTCACAGATGTTTGAGGCAGTTAGAATGTGCCATGAAAGAGAAGAACCCATTGATTAATTACCAAACACCAAGCAAAAAATACCTAGAGACAAAAGTCAAGAGATATAAAATGAGGTGTACTGGTACATGCCTTTAATCCCAGTACTCCCGGAGGCAGAGGCGGTGAATCTCCATGAGTTCTAGGCTAGTATGGTCTAACACAGTGAGTTCTAGGAACAGCCAGGGCTACATAGTGAGAACCCATCTTGGGGTGGGGGAAGAAAACCAGGAAAAAAAGGAATGTAGAAAGCCCCATGAAGAATGCTGTAAGGTACACCTGAAAGATGCAGTAGAAACTGGGTACGGCAGCCCACACCTGTAACCCCAAAGGTACAGAGGCAGAGACAGGAGGATCCCGGGGGCGGGGGCATGCCTCTCAGCCAGGGTTCACCCGCACCAGGAAGCAAAAGCAGGAGTTACTGCATTGACAGGTGTGGTTGACCTGCCTGTTGGAGGAGGGGCAGGGAGTGAGAGGCAGCAGAGACCACCAGGTTGTCTTCTTCTCATCCTTGTTCAACCCTCACTGTGGTCACTGTGCATCCTTAGCCCGGAGACTTTGTCTCCTAAGTAAAGCACTGCTGAAGGAGCAGGGAGCTTAGGATGGACAGAGACTGATGGGGGAGGGCCAGCAAGCCTTTAGCTTTGCCAGTGGCTTCAGCCGTTGATGCTTTCAGATGCAGCATGACTTTCAAACTCAAACCACAGCTCTCCACAGAAACCCCAGTGAGTGACTGAGTACAGTGCAGCACAAACGCGAGTGTCTGGCAATTTCATTGGATCCCCCTAATGCTTGGCTCCTTAAGCCTTGACCCCATGTGAAACATCCTGGCTGAGTGTGGGGCTGAGACAATTTGCCAACCATAAAGGGTTTGTGCAATAACCAAAAATTAATTCCAAACCAAGCCTGTCCCAACTCCGAGGTGCTTCTGGCTACACTGACAATGTGAGCGTGGCTACACAGCGCATCGTGAGGCTTCAGTGCAGCCTTGTTCCTGAAAAATACAGCCTGCACACCCACTGTTATGAGCTGCAGCTTCTTCCATACCTGCACAGTTCATTGGCCTTTTGAAAACATAACAGTTTAATTATCAAGAAACAAAGGCTTTTAACATTTTCTTACAGACATCCCTCAGTGTGAAAGTACATTAAAGTGTATTAGTCAGATTTTGCTGTCAGAATACTTGAGTTTTTAAAATTGCTGTTTGGAGTGCTGACCTGAGTCTCATAAAATGAATCCTGGCTTGGGATTGCAGTGGAATCTCCCAACAATTTCTGAAATGCCCTCAATGTACTCCTCTCTTTTTGTATTATGCATTTATGTGAGGTGGCATTCTCGCCATTGGCAACTATAAAATCAAAATGTCAACGAACTCTGAATAAACAGAGTGCTGCTGTATATCCTGTAGAATCAAGAGTTCGGGTTTTTGTTCTTTATTAAACAAGCACAGACGTCAGTATGTGGATTTGCTTTTATCTTTAGTTAATGGTAAAATTTCAAATACTATTATATACCAAAGAGCTGTTGAAGAACAAACTTGTTATTTGTACTAGGAAAAAATTTGCTCTGTGTAGTAGTTTGAATAAAAATGGACCCTCAGAGGCCCGTAGGGAGTAGCACTTTTAGGATATGGCTATGCTGAAGTAGGTGTGGCTTTGCTGTAGGAAGTGTGTCACTGTCACTTCCTGTTGCCTATGGCTCCAGATGTAGAACCCTCATCTACCTCTCCAGCACCATGTCTGCCTGCACGCCACCATATTTCCTGCCATGATGAGAATGGCTTAAACCTCGGACCTGTAAGCCAGCCCCAATGAAATGTTTTCCTTTATATGAGTTGCTGTAGTGGTCATGGTGCTCTTCATAGCAATGAAATCCAAACTAAGGACCCTAGAACTCATTGGCACAGGAGACTACTTCCTGAATAGAACACCAACAGCACAGGCTCTAAGATCAACAATCAATAAGTGGGACCTCATGAAGCTGAAAAGCTTCTGTAAAGCAAAGGACACTGTCATCCGAACGAAACGACAGCCAACAGATTGGGAAAGGATCATTACCAATCCTACTTCTGACAGAGGGCTA
>CM053756.1:45144296-45181488 GCA_028658305.1 Pachyuromys duprasi
GAAAGGCCTGCCTTAGTATTTTTGTAGGTGTATTAACATTGAGGTGTTGCAGTTTACATCTGAAATGTTCATCAGAGCTCATGTGCTGGAGGCAGAGACAGCAAGCCTCAGAAAGATCACTGGGTCTCCCCACCCCACACCAGAACTAGATCTTGCCCTAACCGCTTCCTGTATCCCTTTTCTCTGCTTCCTGTCCACTGCCCACCATGAATAGCCTCTTTCCCTAAATCCTTCTACCTAGAGGTCCCTGCCTAACCACAGACCCATCATCAAAAGATTCAAAGAATTACGGCTTGAAATCTGCAGCCACGAGGCAAAAGAAATCCTTCCTCTCCTCAAAAGTTCTACTAGGCATTTAAGACACGAAGTATCCTCACCTATTTTACAGACACTGTACTAGAGTTCTAGTCAAACCCCGTACGTGGTAGTCTGGACTTGAACACACTTGATCTGATTCTTAACCATTTAATGATTTATGGGCCCCTGACCTCAGGCAGAACTTGGGGCTGAGCCGCAGGGCTTTGTGGATGTTAAGATAGGCTCCTTACCCAAGTGCACTTTAGACAAACTTCAGATTACATTTTCAGATTTGAAAGAACTTTTTAAATTTACATATAAGTAAGATCTTGGGGGGGAGGGGAACCCAAATGTTTCATGTATTTTACAGTAAATATAACCAATGATTAAATAGAAAAAATATTTGATTTGTGAATCATAAACAATTGATGGTACCAGTTGTGCATTTTACTTCTGCTCAGCAGGTTTTACAAATTCAGAGTAATACATTCATTTTGTAAGTTCAATTATAAAACAATATGCACTATTTTACACTTCAAAACATACACTGTTATAACATCTTCAAACTTGTGGCAGGCTGGTGCCAAATATAACTGAGAAGGGAGGGGGAAGCCCGGCGGTGTGGTGGTGCATGCTTTTAATCCCACCACTTGGGAGGCGGAAGCAGGAAGATCTCTGTGAGTTCGAAGCTAGCCTGGTCTACAAAGTGAGTTGCAAGACAGCCAAGGCTATTAAAAAAAATTCCCTGACTTGAAAAAAAAAAACCCAAAATGGGAGAAAGGGTTGCTATGGGGGGAGGGGGAGGATACAATGCTACAGACAGAGCTGATGGACACTATTGTTTCACCTACATTAAAGGTGCTGTTGCAGCACCCCTTGGTGGTATAGTGAATGTTAAGGAAACCCAAGGAAGGCTTTCTAGCTACCTTAAAGTATAATAACACCAGCTTTTAAATTCAGAAATACATACTTGTACCAACTAGGGTTTTAGGTTGTTTCAAGGGCATTGCTAAAAAAAAAAAAAAAAAAAAAGTAAGGCAAAAAAAAAAAAGGGTGTTTGCAGTGTTGTGTGAACATTAGAAATTAAAATTAGCAGTCCTTGTAAGCCTCAAGCAATGATCTGAACCCTGACCCTGCCACTGCAATAACCACACAAGTATAAAGTCCCTCAAGTTGACCTAATGCAGCAAACACAGCTTCACCCCATGGCTTCACTCCTCCCAACATTTTTTTCCCAGTTCCTTTGGTAACCGCCTTGTTGCTGAAAAAGTTCTAAATACAGGCTTTTGCACGGATGTTGGTTACTGACGCTGAGTTCTCATCCTTGGCAACAGAAACTATGTGGTAAGTCAGTCTTCCACATTCACTGAATTTGAAAAGGCACGGAAGCCAGCTGTGGTGACACAATCTTTAGTCCCACCCCTTGGGAGGCAGAGGCAGGCTAATCTCTGTGAGTTCAAAGCCAGAATGGTCTACAGAGTTCCAGGGCTACAGACTCTGTCTCTAGGAAAAAAGGCATGGAAAGCAGATTAACATATGAACAGAAAGCTTCTTTTATAAACACGAAACTGAGCCAAGCATCATGAAAAGGCTTCAGTGAAGGCCTCTCTTCCTTTTCCATTCCCTTCCCAGCTGTAAATTCTTGCACATGCTCCAATGTGCCTGGGAAGGTGTGAGCTAAGGGGTTACACGGTTGGAGCTTGGGGGCTTCTGGCACCACCATGCAACACAGTAGTGCCTGCTGCCCCCCGAGTTGCTCTGAAGCACGTGGTCAAAGCTCAGTCACCATCCCCTCCATTCTGAAGACAGCAGGGAGATCACAGGAACGCAGGGCTTGAGTCTCTCCTGCAATTGCACTTGGGAAGAATTAGTGAAATGGCACCGGCTCACCTGAGGCTCTTCCCACCACTTCCAAACTACTCTGGCTTCAAACCCATGCTATCTACTTCCCCAAGGAAATAAGCAGTCCTGAGTTTCAGTCCAATGGGGACATTCATGTTAAATTCATCTTCAAAATTCTGATTATTACTTATCTCTTTGGGGGAGAGCTGCAGGGATGGGAATGGGACCCAAGGCCTTGCAAGTTCTAGGTGAGCTTCCTACCAGAGCTCGATCCCCAGCTCGAATATCCAACTTTACATTAATAAATCCTACATCTCTCCTCCACGATCTTCTGTTCCACCTCAGCAAGTTCAGGGATTGCAAAGTTACTTTTCCATGAACAAATGCACCCGAGGCTCATAGAGCTCTAACACACTCTCTAAGTGTCCCCAGTACAGAGAAGATGTGTGAACTCTGTGTTAGCCGTGTCTGAGATCTGCCAGTGCTCTGCAGTCAGAAGCCACTTGTTCTCTACAAGACAGATATTGAAGTGTCGGCTCCAGCTTGGTGAGGGCTCATGGGATGTGCCAGCTCAAAGGGGGGCAACAGCAAGGAGAAGGAGGGCTTCACCCATGCAACGTGGCCTTCTGCATTATACTACTCCATCAACTGAGACTGAAAACAAATTCTCCCTGCTAACACCGAAAACAGGCTGTCAGTGACCCAGTGATGACCCTAAGACAGGGTGACAATATAGCAAGGACAGCTAAGAAAACTAGCCCTGCACACTAAGGACCCATTGATGCACCATGCTACAAACCAGGTGGCAAATTGCTGGCAAAGAGCAACCCGTATCTGCTGGACCACACAGCTCCACACAACAAACCCGAGAAAATATATGGCTGGGTCCAACAAATTCTAGTCACAAACACTAAAGATCACATTAATTTTTACATTCATACTTTCCTTTTGAAAAACCGATTTAAAACAAATACATTTCTTAATGAATAGTCTCTGAGAGCAGTTAGTCAGGGGCTGGGCTTGGCCTGCTCAACAAAACAAAGCTGGCTCTGCCACACAGGCCTTCAGCTGTCACAGATAATCTTACGGATTTCTGACTTTGGAGATTTATTTTCTACGTTTCTCATTTAAAAAATTATACCACACAAGCCCCATGAATCCTCTTATATGAAAAATTTATTAAAAAAAAACTACTTAAAAAAATTTATTAACTAAGCAGTTCATCTTAAAATACATAATTCAGAAACCTGTTTGGAAAATTAGAGTTTTTATTCTATGCAATGAAAAACAATATGCATAGGCTTGGTACATAATTTTAGTTTTTACTTTAGGAAAAAGAAAAAGATGAGAAAGATTTGTAAATATCTTTGTTCCTATTAAAAATGCTATTATGACATCAACAATCACTTATATGTACAAACATCAAATCTACACATGATTTACGCCTAGAAATCACTTCATCTAGTAAGACTAGAGTCTTCTTTGAAATGCAGTTACTTCATAGCTCTGTCACAACTGCTAACGCAGCTCTGGCCCCAGAACACAAGGGGGCACACGCACATGTAATGTCATCAGTGTGAAAATTTCACAAAACCACAGGCAACTGTCACCAGTGTAAGTCACTTCACAGTCTTATCTACTCCATAACACGCAGTGAGTCACCACTACATGCAGAGGCATGGACAGTCTCAACTCCAGTTCTTACACAAAAGGCAGAGTACGGCATGATCTTCCTCTGTCAGGGCTTGAAATACTAACAGAAATGTGCTCAACAGGCTGAAGTCCATGGGATAGAAAAGAAGGAACTGACTATCAAATGTTAACCACCTTTATCCTTGCTAATTTGACAACTTAAGGTGTTGAGGCCTAGTCAGTTTCTTGTGCCTAATCACGAAAACGATGACCCCATCTTCTCTCTTAATACTCAGTGATATTTCCTGTTCGTTTCACACTTCGCCGGATGAGATCACTTCGTCCAACTTCAGCCATTTGCTCTTCCCAAGACTTCATTTCTTTATCATAACGAATTCTATCATCTTTAGCAAGCTGAAAATATGCCTGAGAAGAGTGTTAAAGATTTCACTTAGAAAAGAGCAATTAATCTCTGGAATACTTCCATGTACACAGAAATTTATATCACTATTCCATGCAGCAAAGGGGAATACAGAAATAATTTTTAAATAAAATGTTAAGTGAGGAAAAAGTTAAGAGACAAAGTGTTTAGGAAAGGGTTTTCCAAGGGTTGGTGGGTTGTTAAGAGTTTCAGTACTTGGGGGGAATGAAGGGGGAGGGGTAGACAGGACAAGCCATATTTTAAATGCCAGTTTATTTACTGACAAACACGACTGAAAGAAAAGCCAAGCTGGCCTTAACAAGGCAGGCTCTGAGTGCTACCATCACTGGTGCTGCTGGGCTCTTGCTACATGAGCCAAGCCTTGCCCTTACACACTCTCAGTCACTCCCAAACAGACATGTAAAGCCAAAAACTGCACTACTTACCTGCTTTTCTTCACTGGACAGATTTTTCCAAGCCTCATTTACACTCCTCATTTTTCCCTGTAAGACAACAGATAGTTAAGATGTACACACCTATGAAGACAGCAAAGAACATTCCTCATTCATTCCAACAAAGAATTCAGCTACCATTCACAAACAACACAAGCAGCATCAGCTGATACTTGTTTCTACAGAGCTGTTACATTTGCAAAATGAAAAGGAGTATCTCTTTTGATTAAAAAGGCTTGTATTCAGGAATAATCTCCACTTTGTAACAAAGTAACTTCATAGGCTACTTTTTCTGTAGTTGTTTTATTTTGAACTTGTGCCTAGGTGTTTAGGTATCCTCACAGGAAGAGAGCAAATGGTTCTTAATTCTACTCAGCTGATTAGCAGACCTGAGTGCCCTCCTGGGAAAGAGGCCACTTTACACCCCTCAGGCTTTGTTTATATAAAGTAATGGGGGACAAAACAGTTTAATTTTTCCCATTCCTCCAAACTCCACTCAACAAAAAGTTTAAGGTGTAAATGCATGTGGACAAAAAACAACAAAGGGGGCGCACCAACACAAACTGTGGACCATGACATGCCTGAGCGGTAGGTAGGTGGATTTGATTGACAGGCATTGGAGAAGAATCTACTACAGTGAGAACATGAAAGCATTAAGATTTACAAGGCAAAATACAGTTTCCCTGGGGCAGCATCAGGTGGGTGACACAGAGGGGAAGATGAAAAAAAGCTTTAATGTCCACCATGGCAGATTCTAGGGAGTAAAACAGACACACTTGAGGGTAATGACACCTTGCAAAAAGGCAAGGAAAATATATGAAAACATACAGTATTTTTCAGACAGGGATGGGGGATAAAGGAAGGCAGTTCAAACACAAAGGGAGAGGACAGACTCAAAAGGTCCATACACAAGTATAAACTACGTAACGCCTGAACAGAAGACAAACAGCAAAGAAACCCAAACTGGTTTATCATCTCAAAGTTTCTTTACATATAACTTTGTGTCTGTGCATCTGTGTGCACACACATGCAAAGGTCAAAAGACGACTTGCAAGAGCCAGTCCTTCCGCCTTCTCTCCTTCCACCACTTGGGTCTGAGGAATCAGACTCAGCTCGGGCTTGGCTGCATATCCCTTTGCCATCTGAGCCATCCCACCACCCCACATTTCATTGTTTACATCTGTGCACAGTTCTGCGGACGGCCGTGGATGACCTCACATGTATGATCCTCCGGCTTTAACTACCCAAGTGCTGGCTGTATTTCTCAGAAATCATAGTGGCGAGAAAAGCAGTGGTAATTCTAAAATGAAGAAGCATTATTTTCAATCCAGAACTCTATGCCTAATCTAAAAGTACAGGGGAAAAAGGCAGTTTTTAGACATGTAAAACCTGAAATACTAATCGCCCACATATTCTTAAGGAAAAGCTAGAATGAAAATAAATGCAAAGGCACATGGACACTGACGCAGGAGAAGCTTGGCATGCTGGTATACGCTGGACAGATGACAGCTGCCAATCTGGAATAAATCACATGCTTCAAACGGAACTACTAACATCACACAATGTATGTAGTGTGTAATCACTGACAAACTGGGATTAAAAAGATGAAACTGGTAATTTGAATAATTTTTCTTTTGTAAACATACCAGGGATTCAACTGACAACACTTCATGCAGGCATATGTTTATCTATATGTATTCATCTGTGTGCATGTACATGCATGTCGATGTATGCATGATGTGCATGTCCATGTGCACATGTACACACGTGTGTGTGTGTGTGTGTGTGTGTGTGTGAGAGAGAGAGAGAGCGAGCACCTATGTGCATGAGCATTAGAAGACTGGGGTGTTTACAGTTCTCATGTGGCTCAGGGTGGTCTGGAATTCTCTATGCCCTAAGCTAGAGCATTGAAAATGTAACCCTCTTGCCTTGGTCGCTCAAGGACAAGGATCACAAACATGAGACACCCACCCAACTTAGCCCGTATAAAATTATAATCAAGTTACATTTCTATTACTAAGGACAGGGCCCAGTCATTCAAGCTGCTAGGTAATTCTGGAGGGCTGCCTGCATGTACTGAAAGTTTCTCGCTACCACAGAGCTCCCCATAGTTTTTAAAATAAAACTATAAACCTACCCAAACCAAAGTAAATCAGTGAGTGAGGAAATTCCAATGATCACAAACTAAGCCTTCATTTCTGTAACACTGAGTCACAAAGATTAAAATCCCAGCGAGAGCTTCCCGCACGGCCGCTGCTGTTAGCACAGCGCCAACCCTTTGTGCTCTTGCTACTACAGCTCGTGAACAAGTGCATAGGATCAAGAATTCACACTGTGTTGGAATGGGATAGATATTTCTTTCCTAGGATTTGAGGGCTAGCAGTACGATTCTAGAAGATGCCAGAGTTTAAAATTGTACAAGGAAGAAAGATTACTAAATTTGATCCACTTTTGCTAAGTGGAAATAAAGGAACAATGTTGGGTCATGAAAAATATGTTTTCTTGATTTATACTAGATTCTAACTTTAAAAAAAAAATAAACAAAACAAGAAAAAAAAAAACACCTTTTAATGGTTAGAGTTGATAAAGCTGTTTCCATTAAAGGAAAATACCTTGAAGATGAGCACCATTTTCCTAAGCTAGTTATTTGGGGAAAAAAAAGTTTGATTTTATTGATCACTAAAAAATACATTCTTGGTAAAATGAATAAAAGTTTAAAATCTCAAAGAAAAGTGATTAGGTAACCAGTACAAGCCTGAGAAGAGCCATGTCATACACATAAGGCAACAGGACTTGTGATGAATGCTGGACCCAGTAACTCCAATGTGCCTGCTGAGCTCAACGCCCAGTGGGGCATCTGGACACCTGTATGTAACCACAGCACTTTATACGAGGAAAATACAGCTACCACTGTTGCTCGTGAGCAGAGTTGGACAGACCTTGTGTCCACCACATTCTTGTGACCATGTGCACATGCACAGTCCCATGGCACAGGTCTACCAGTCTTGTTAAAGGACAAGGCATGATGAAGAGACAAGTTACACCCAAACCAGAACAAGAGCCTTAATCTCATTTTTTCCAGAGATGCTGAGACTTAGGAGCTGCTGCAGTCAAAAGTATCTAGAAGATTAACATCTCACAATGTAAAAATGTATCTCGCTTAAATATATTACAGAGTTGTGTATGTGTCTGTGTGAACCATAGAAACAGAAGAGTGACTTAATTAGAAATATTTTGAAAGTTGTCCCAGTGTGTACAACGGCAACATATGGTAGCCACACACCCAACTGCATGTGATAAAAGAGCTTTTGTCTTTTCCAGGGCTGCGAATCACTGGTATTCCAAGGTGTCCTGCAGACCCAGCTGGTTCTGCCAGTGACCTTTACACTCAGCTCCAAGGATTTTTATCCAGACACAAATCAGCATATTTCCATATTTTCTATTTTCCTTCGTCATGTTGACATGAGACACCTACACCTTCTTATATGCTTTTAAGCTGAAGTACACACAAACCCAAGAATGACCTGCTTACCTGAACTGACTCATCTGTAGCCTCTTGGAAGCTTTCAGCTACATAAATGTTGTATGCTGATCGAGGTCTTTTTGGTTTTCCAAGCAAATTTAATTCCTGAATAACAAAAATTGAAGTGTCAGATCCAGTGCAGGACAGAATCCCAGCGAGCACTAAAATTCTGTTTTGTTTTCGTGAGATGGGGACTCGCTGGCTACTACCTTGCAGCCATCCTTTGTCCTCCGCTTCCCTGTGCTGACACGCAGCCTGCACCACCACACCCAGCCAACAGCGAGATTTGTAGATGAGGTATGTTTGTTACATCTTAGAAGTCAGAAACATTTTCAAACATAAAGTATTTTAAAAGTATAATACAACAAGGCATTTCTCCATAAACTTTTTTCCTTTATTATATTTTTACAGCTTTATATTTTTATAATATTTAATACTGTATTATATTTGTACAGCTTCCATGAACTCAACCAGCATTTACATATAAGCCTTCTTAAAACATTCTTTTAATCCGAGCTTCATCCTTGCAGGACATCATCATCACACTGGCCCAGTCAACAAATGCCTCCACTGAACCAGGTAAACACAGCACTATTTCGTAGTAACCTTATCTCATTCCTTCCTTGCAGAGCTTATAGCATTAAAATTCAAAAGATATATTCAATTCTTACCCGGTGCCAAGAAGGAAACTAAGGAATAGGCACACAGTATCTTTGCAATTGGTCCCACATTCACTATGATAGATATTATGCTTTCCTGTATATTTTCTCTATTTGAGTAGCAGTATCTGAATTCATAGTCCTGGGGTGGGTGAGATGGCACAGCAGATAAAGGTGTGTACTGCACAACCCCAGTGAAGGTGAAAGGACAGAATTAACCCCCAAAAGTTGTCCTCTGACCTCCACCCTGGTACCCTTCTCCCTGTAACGTACACACACACATATATGAATAAGATTTTTAACATGGGGGGTGGTCTGAAGGTGTTAAGAGAGCAAGTGTATTAGCTGTCTAAGGTCTTATCTACATGGGTTTGATTATAGAAAGAGCATTCCTTAGATAAAGAAAAATACAGCCTGACTTTGAAGTGGCCTTAATATGAAAGTAAAGCTGGGAAACAAAAAATTTAACCATGCAGATGTTTTAATAGTTATTTCTTTGAAAGAAAATAGAATTCTACTTTAAGGAAACTTCTTACTTGAATAACTGGTATTTCCCTCTGATATGCTAATGACGGAATTTAGTAGGTTCAGCAACCTTCAGACTTATGTTCCTTTACAGGCAATTCAAATGGGAGTTACTCTACAAGGCAGGCTCAGAGTAAAGACTCTTGCTATTCATCATTCTCTTGTTCAGGCTAGTCCTACTGACAAGTTGCAACCAGGACTTCCCGGATGGACAGCATAAGGAATGATGCCCCTGCTTTTGCCTAACTGTAGTGCCCAGCAGTATCCTGCTGCCTCAAATCGACTGTCACTGACAAAGGGAAAACTACCCTAGACTCTTAGTTATGTTGATCGATCTTCACAGCAAACAGTATTTCAGTGGTACTCACTCTCCTCCTTAGTATCGCTTTCTTTTTTAAACGTTTTTGCTTGAGTTCTTTCTCCAACAGCTTCATCTGACTTGGTGATAGCTGTTCTCTAAACCTGTTCACAGCTTCTTTGTACGCCTTCCACTCTGCCTTAAAATCTGCTTCATATGCCTGTAAATTAAAAACCCAAATAAAAATCAATGAACTGGTGCTGGCAAGCACAACACATTACATTTGCTAGGGAAAAGACAACTGCATTCAGGTAAAGACAGGTGGAAATGTACATGCTTGCTAATCGAGGTGCAAGGGCAGCAACTGGCCATGCTTCCTGACTACTGGCAACCACTCACCTGCAAGCTGCCCATCCCTATCAAGATCACTCATGAAACAAACGTATAGAATATGTGGACATGACTGCTGACAGGGGAAACAGGACCAAAAAGATGGCTCAGTTGGTAAAGTGCTTTGCCACAGACAGTGTCTTTAACTCCTCATGATGGGGAGCCCAGGGGTGGGGGGAGACCATGTCCAAAAGGAAAAGATGTGAGCTACTTAGTCAATGAAAAAATATCCATGCCCAGCTACAGAACTGGTCAGCAAAACTGAAGACATAAGTGCTTACCTTTTTTTCTTCTTCTGGCAGTTCCCTCCACACAGCTGCAATTTTTCTAACCAATTCTGAAAGTCTTGCATCTACAAATTAGAACAGAATAAAAACGATGTTTCAAGTTTATTTCTTCCGAGCTTCTATAAGCTTTTGTAAATAGCCTAGCAGCTCTAAAAGCAAGCTAATTATGTATGTCTCTACACCCTATCAATACAATTTTATCAAGAAATGCTAAAAATAAAAAAAAAAATTTAAAACCTGTTATTTAAGCTTTCGGAAGAGGATTTACAGACTACCAAAAACACTAAACCTACTGCTGGTTTAAGCACTTGCATAACCAAATGCATCAAGTTTCTGACTTATACATTTCAATCGAAATATTCTGTCATGTCTTTCAGGAATTATTGTTAATAAAACCCAAATGAATCACAAACTAGTCTTGCTCATACAACAATATCTTGCATCTGAATTACAGAAACACCAGATATAAAACTGTTATAAAATTAATCCATTTCCTCTGTTGTCTTAACAGGGGATACAACTGCCTTATCAACCATGTGTTAGTACCAAGTCTTACATATTAGAAGACAGGGTATGGATACAAACACGTCTCATTCTCTTATCTACAATAAGAGTACCTTAATATAATTTCACAAGTGGCGAGGTACTATAGGTAAAAGGGCTGTGAAAATCATAAGACTAATTTACTAATTCAATGATTATCGTTATACACAAATAAAGGTCCTACAACCCTTTCTTAGGCTACCTGGAAATCTTTCCTACCTGCAATTTTTTTTTTTTTTCAGGAACTCAGATAATTTCCAGCTAAGTGAACAGTGATTTATATAGACCACTACTATATTTTACAGAACACTTCCCAGTAAGTTATTTTACTGTTCCTTCAAAAACAATGTCTTATTTCAGAAGCAACTACACAGGCCAGCTGGGCCTCAACTTTATCTTTTTTTCTCTAGAGTATTCTGCACTCTATATGCTAATTTAAAAATACTGTTCTTATTTATATTTAATGAATTTCTATTAGCTATAAAATATTATACAGACTACCAAAGAAAATGACTGTTGCTTGATGCTCAGGCAATGCAAATCAAGATTGCATTAACAAAAACAAAACAAAACAACAACAACAACAACAAAAAATTAGAGAAGAGTATAAGCCCCCAATTCCTTACCTGGGTGTTTAGCTTTAAATCTGGGTAGCTGTTCCGTAGAAAACCGAAGGTATGAACTCATAGGTTTCTTTGGATAATTACCAAAGTTGGATGAAAAACATTTAGATATACAGACAAGGCTATGCAGAGATAAAAAGAACCAAATGTCAGATTTGTAACATTCATACACAGACCTCAGATTCTAAACAGAACGTCAGCCAACGTGCTAAATATCCAACACCTCCACCTAAAATACTAACAGCCTGGTGGTGGTGGTGCACGCCTTTAATCCCAGCACCTGGGAGGCAGAGGCAGGTGGATCTCTGTGAATCTGAAGCTAGCCTGATTAACGAAATGAGTTCCAGAACAGCCAGGGCTACACAGAGAAACCAGGTCTCAAAAAAACAAAGAAACAGGTAAATAGGATACTAATAACTTTTGAATGATTTCCTTTCCCCCCTGCTGTGTTAAGAATTAAACGCAAGGGCTTTATTTGTATAAGCATGCTAGGAAGGGCTCCACAACCAACCACTCCCTTCCCTAACCAAAGAAATAAAAGACTGCAGGGCCGAAGCCTGCAAACAGGGCACCTTGGGTGACCGCGCCAAAGGGGAAGAAGGGACTGCAGGGTCTGGGCACCCTGGGTGACCTAGCCAAACAGAAGAGGGGGCTGCAGAGCTGAAGCCTGCAAACAGGGCACCTTGGGTGACCTAGCCAAACGGAAGAGGGGCCTGCAGGGCTGAAGCACAAGCCCTAGCAGCCTGGGCACAGAAGGGGCGAACGTTCCGCGCCACAGCGTCGGACCCAGTCTCCAAGGTTCAAGGAGGAAGGAGGGAGCCCTCGGCGCCGAGACCTCTCGGTAGATGGCGACCGGAAGTGGAGTCGGGTACTAAAGGCGCGAGGACCCCCGGCGGCCCGGACACTCGGGTGGCATGAGGGCAGATGGATGATGGACATGCGGCGCCCCTGGCCCGCGCGGCCTACCTGAAAGGCGAGCGTAAGTTGATCCCGCAGCCCGCGCACATCTCGGCTCCCGAGCGCCCGAGCGCCTTTAGCGCGCCCCACATCCCCCGGAACAGCGCCATCGGTCGGGCCGATTATGCGATGGACCGGCGCCGCCCGTGAAGAGCCGTCGTCTCACGCACCACGAGGCAATCCCCGCGTGGAAACTCCCGGGGTTTGTTAGCATGCCCGCCACGCGCGGAGCACTGTGGGAAGCCAGGACTTCCGGTCTGCGGCAGGAGGTGGGGCGGACGGGAGGCGGTGTGCGTCCCCCCTCTTTGGTGGGCGGGGTTGGAGCCTACGGCGAGGCGAGGGTGGCTGGTTTTGGAGCGGATGTTGCTGAGGCGGCGGCCACAGGCCTCGCCGTGTGTGCCTGTCTGCTGTTGTAGGACTGCGGACCCGCCTGCCGGCTCAGCTTCCTGACGCCCGGGCTGCGGCTTGAGTCACAGAGCCTGCCCCCTTAGGTCAGAGGTCAGTGGTAACTGCGGATGGCCCGACCCCCAGACTGCGTGGGAATCCCACACACGGGGCTACTGAGTGGGAGGAGTGGCGGTGAATGCTTTCAGATGCCATCTTTTCTTTAAAAGCTGATAGAAAGGGATGGGAATCCTAGAGTGACCCGGAGAATAGAAGCGCTTGACCCCAAGCCTGGCACGCCGAGTTCAATCCCCAGGACCTGCATGATTGAGGGCACCCATTCATGCAAGTTGTCCTCCGATCTTGACATACACACACACACAAGTAAATGTGCCATGAAATGAAAGAAAATGAACCCAGCTTGGCGGTGCAGGCCTGTAATCCCAGCGTTTGGGAGGTGGAAGCAGGCGTGCAAACTCATTCCCTCATAGCAATTCAAGACTATCTGGGGGAATACATGAGACCCTGCCTCTAAAAACGAACAACAAAGACCCAACTCAACTGGCCCTTATAATAATAACACCGCAAAAATATTCTTAAACAACTGAGGAGGGGATGTCAGAGGCTCTAACACTCAGTTTCCCACTTTGCAAATGGTGTGGATTGGATGAGTTTGCCCAGCCACAGCCCTGAGATTGTGGGACAAGGACATCTTGAGATGGACCGATGTAGCGTACAATTTGTGCCCTACAAATACTAGGGTTTTTGTTTGGTTTGGTTTGGTTTGGTTTGGTTGTTTTTTTTTTTTTATGCAATGACATGGAAAAGATTAGGAAGATCTAAAGATGTCTTTTTTTTTTAAAGATGTATTTATTTATTATGTATACAGTATTTTGCCTTCATGTATGCCTGCTCACAGAAGAGGGCACCAGATCTCATCTTAGATGGTTGTGAGCCACCATGTGGCTGCTGGGAAATGTACTCAGGACCTTTGGAAGAGCAGTATTGCTCTTAAGCTCTGAGCTATCTCTCCAGCTCTGATCTAAAGCTATCTTAAGGGCTTCAAGCTGTTACAAATGTTAACTTAAGGGCTGGGAGGGTAGCTCAGCTAGTAGGGTGCCTGTCTGATGTACATAAAGCTCTTGGCTTAGATCCCCAGCTTCCCATAAACCAGGCTTGGCATCATAAGCCTTTAGTTCCAGAACGTGGGAGATTGAGGCAGGACATTCAGAAGTTCAAGGTTATCCTTGGCTACATAGTAAGTTTCAGGTCAGCTGGGCTACAGACCTTGTCTCACAAAGTAAATTAAATTACTATTTTTTTTTCTCTTGTGTAACCCTGGCTGTCCTGGAACTCACTCTGTGGACCAGGCTGTGCTGGAACTCACAAAGATATGCCTGCCACTGCCTCCTGATGATGGGACTGAAGGTGTGCACCATCGTCACCCAGCTTAAATAAATAACTTTTAAAATAATTATCTCATGAGTTTGGTGGTAGGTGCCTTTACTCCAAGCACTTGGGAGGCAAGAGACAGGTGGATCTCTGTGAACCAGAGCCTGGTCTACACAGGAAGTTCCAGGACAGACAGTGTTCACATGATGAGATCCGGCCTAACAACAACCACCTCTTCTGTTTTATACTTTGTAATTGGGAATGGCAACATCTTGTTGATGTAACCCTGAGCTGAGTGTGCTGCCTTTCTGTAGCTTGGGAACATTGGCCCCTTTAAGGCACAGAGGACCAAGCCGGCTCCTTCTAAGCCTACCTTAACATCACTTCTGTTTTCATACTCTGTTGGGGGTAAATGGGGCTTCCAGCTTGTCCTTTCAAACCTCCTGTCACAACAGCAACACTTGGAGTATATCCCAACAGGTATAAAAACGCATTTTCCCATACAGTCCAGGGCCTGAAGCAATAAGAAATTATAGCACCTTGCTAAAATGGAGGCCTGCACAGGGCGTACTTCCTCCTAATACAATTTCGAGTGAGTTCTACAATAATTTGCTATTATGAGTGAGGTAGCTTATATCCTTGTTTCCATAACATATCAGCCATTACGTTGCAGTGGTTTCATTTTAGGTGCATATTTGCAAAGGAAATATTACTTAAATTGTCTGAACAAAAACACTTCTTATTTTCATTTACATTTACTTTAAAAAAAATAGCTTAGCACAGCCTTTCCTTGGATTTTCCTTCCATGCCCATAATTCTACTGTCTGTCATAGCCTCATGGTTTCTATATAATATGTAACCGAGATCTCTTCTTTCAGCTTCATGGCAACAGACCCCCCCTGAGTGCCATTGCCTCATGGTTCCTGTATTCTATACTGATCACAGATCTTTTAGACTCATGCCTTATGAAATCTTTACCATGTCTCACTGACACCCAAATTTCAAAATTCTGTGAACAAAAGTAATGATCTTTACACTCAATTGAAGTTTCCCACTTCATTCATCCAAGTCAATAACTTCTTAAGTTGTTTTACAATCTCCCACTGACACACTGCTGATGAGGATAAATGGAACTAATCCTCATTGGTGTTGTGGCCAAAACTATGCTGGAAAATCACTTATCTCCAAAAAAAAAAAGGTGCACTCAAAGTCAAGAAATAGAAAAGGAAGACCAGAAAGTGAGCATGTGATGCTAAGGAGATGGCTCAGTAAGCACCTGCCTTGCAAGCATAAGGACCTTTCTTTGGATCCCTAACACCCAGGTGAAAAAGCCAGGCATGGTAACATGCTCCTGGCATCCCAGAGCCGGGGAGGTGAAAGCAGATCCCTGCAACTTGCAGGCCAGCCAGTCTAGCCCAAGTAGTGGGCTCCAAGCTCAGTGAGAGATGCTGTCCCAAAATAGATAGATAGATAGATAGATAGATAGATAGATAGATAGATAGATAAAGTGGACTTTAAGGACAACACCCAACATTGTCTTCTGGCCTCTGTGCATCCAGGCACACGTGTGTGTATGCCCACATGATGTGCACATAGTTCCAGACATGTGGGAGGGAGTTTCTAGTAAGGCAGAAAGCCTTATAGTGAGTGACTCCTTCCAACAATCAGCCCAGACATAAGGAGATCTCAGGGGAAAAGTGTTGCCTGCCTGCCTTCACCTTTTCCTAAGCAAGTAGACCACCAAGGCTGACACTGCCACCTTCTGACATCAGAACACAGCTTCTTGGCTTTCCAGTGTGGGCTGATGACCAGCGGCTCTCCAGGAATCAACCAGGCCTTCAGTGCTAGACTGGGGCTGCTGAGACATCCAGCCTCGTGGACTGAGAAGCTACCAGCTGCTGTCATGCAGATGGCCATTGCTGAACTACTTGTTCCTGTGGCGTAAGTCAACTTAACAAATCCCCTTCTTGTAATATGTGAGAGCATGTCAGGTGGATAGGCGGGTGGATGGCCAGCTGATGGTTTAGATACATGGAAGATACATAGATGGATGGAAAAAATGAAAATCCCAACCGTTCTATTTTACCAATAAAGACTCTGGAGCCAGAATGTGGGGTGAAAACCTGCTAGCTCAGAGAGGCAGAGACAGCACAGGTGACCTTCCTCTTTAGTCCAGGTCCAGAGAGAAAAACCCCCGAAAGGGTCATTTGCTCAACTGACAGCCTAGGAGGAAAAGACCAAAAAACAAAACAAAACAAACAAACCAAAAAAACCCCAAGGCCAAAGGCTTCCTAGCTCAAAACCCAAAAAGCCTGAAAGCAGAGGAGCTGAAGCCAAAGCTAAAGCCAGAGCTTAAGCTCCATACTGTCTTAAATCCCCCCACAACTCAAAGTACCTTCTACTCTTTAATCCCTGTCAGCTGGTTTCTTGCTCCATCTCTTGACCTAGGGTTAACTTTACTGAATCCTGTGTACAGAAAGTTCTTGGATTAAAAGTGTGTGCTAGGGCTGGGTGAACCACACCGTAATCACCTGTTTACAATAAAAAGTTCTTGGATTAAAGCTGTGTGATTTTGCTCAACCACACAAAGCAAGAAACAGGGTTTTACAGTTCACAATTTTGGAGTTCACAGTGGGATCAAATATCCTGCAACAGATGGAAGGATGTTTAGATTTAACAAAATCCCAATCTTTATATTTTACCAATAAAGACTTGGGAGCCGGATGCTAGAGTAAAAGCCTGCTAGCTCAGAGAGGCAGAGAAAGTACCCAGCTGACCTTCCTCCTCAGATGTCCCAAAAAGCAAAAACCTCCTTACCCACACTGTCTCAAAATACCCTCAAACTGAATGTCCCTCCCTTCTACTTCCTGTACATCCCTCTCTCTCCGTCTTCCAGTCTTCCTCTTATTCTTTGTTTTTTTCCTATGTTTACTCCCTGTCAGTTGGTTGCTTGCTCTCTTGACCTATGGTTGATTTTATTTAATCCTGTCTTGAATTAAAGATGTGTGCTAAGGCTGAGCCACACCATAACTAGAAAGAGGATTTTCCAGTAAACAACACAATCTCAGGGTTCACGGTGTGATCAAATATCTTGCCATATGGATAGATGGGTGGATGGATGGATAAATTATCATCTGCCCAATTGTTTAAAATAAAAATTTGGCCCATTGGGAGACATGTTTCTGTTAGAAGAGCCATTTTAGTAAATGTCATGTACTGTGTCAGCTCACCATGAATCTGTTCCGGGAGCCAGGGTTGCACATACACCCACCCCTGTCTTTTCAGACTCACACATGTTTGTCTCAAAATGTCCTTAAGAGTCCCTTGCCTGGGGATGGTTTGTACCCCTCCCTCAACTCTGAGACAGAGAGGAGAGTAAAGCAAATATGTCCATGAAAACAGCTGGAAGGTAACTATTTCTACACTAAGTCTGCACACGGTATAGAAGGAAGAGTAGTTTTGTGTAAACGTGGGAAGCACATTTTGAGGTTGTATATATGAAAGTTATGATTTTGGTTTTGTTTAATTGATACACAGTGGTAATGCATAGATAGCACTGATAATATCAGTGACCACAGGTCTGGGTAGTTCCATGCTGAATAATGGAGTTAGATGCATGGATTGTCTTCAAATAAGGGGGAAAATAGTCCTAAAACAAGACAGTCATGTTTTTCCAGCTATGATGAGCAAATAGCTTAGCTGCAGTAGGAGCTAGGCCCTATGAGAGAGAGAGCACAAAAGCCAGCAGCTCCCAAAGAGGACCCTGAGCAAAGCAGAATGTCACAGTAAAAGAAGAATTAACCACAGAAAAGTAACATCATCAAACCAAGGGCTCATAGACACCCAACAGAAACAGACTGAGGAAACCCCACTCAGGCAGCATCAGGAGTCATTGGCAGAGCAGAATGTCTCCTCAGTGTGACTTCCCGGTAAAAGAACAGATAGCAACACAGTGAGAACATCATCAGAATCCAGGACTCAGAATCTCCGGCAGAAACTGGCTGTGGTAGTTGGAGTCAGCTAGAGTTCCTGGTAAGCTTTCTCTCTGTGGCTGAGCTTCTGGCTTCTTTTTCCCATGACAAGCACTTTTCGAGGGATAAACAACAGTAACATCTATTGGAAATTGTTTACCTTCTGTTTTCAAGGACACAATGTTTTTACTCTTGGACTGTTTGCTACACTCTTGTCACAGAGCTGGAGGGAAGGAGGTAGCCCATCTGTGAATAAGGGAACAATTTGAGACAAGTATGTTTGGGTCTGAAAAATGCAGGGGTAGGTGTATGTGTAACCCTGGCTCCCAGAATAGATTTTCAGTGAGCTCAGATAGCACTGGACTATCTACAAATGTAATGAATACAATGTATATTACAACCAAATGGATGTAACAGAATAAACAGATGCTTCTCTGAACCTGAAGATATATTTCTGGAAATACAATTTTTGTCTATACACCATTTGCAAAGCTTATTTACTCAGCAGCAATTACAGAGTAATGTGGCAGAAGCTGTCATCCTCTGGTTGAGGGAAAAAGGGTTGTCCCCACAAGAATTATAGAAGTGTAACAACAGCCTGGGGTGATGGTTGAGTTGACAAAGTGCTTGCTATACAATCCTGAGAACCTTAATTCAGTACACAGAGCCCACACATGTGACGAGCAAATGTGACTCATTTATAATCTCAGCACTGGGAAGTAGAGACAGGAGGCTCATCAGGACTTTCTGGCTAATTAGTGAGTCTCAGGTTCCACAAATAAAAGGGATGATATAGCTAGCACTTGCTACTTACTCTCTTCCACCCTTTGTCCTTACTTTACCCTTTCAACCCCCAACACTAGGTAGAAGAGATAGAAGGCTAGAGGGGAAAGGAGGTATCATTGTTAATACCACTTCTGCTAATTAGGGGCACTGAGTTCCTTGGGGGAAGTTTGCCCTTTGCCATCAGGATATTCAGTTTCTTCTTCTGGTCTCTTTGTGCAGGACCACTTGACAAACCACAACAAAACAGCAGCTACTACAGCTCCTCTTAGGGCCCTAACATTTATATACCCTCTCAAAAGTTCCCAGAATTCCAAATGTCACAAACTTGCAGAAACTATCTTCAGCTGGAAAAATCACACCCCTGCTAGAGCATAGAGACAAATCATAGTCAGCTGCTATGGACAATCTGAAGCAGCCCCATATTCCATACTAGGCATTGAAACAAAGACATAGTCCATAACATTTCTGTGGGGTTTCTGTTGTTGTTGTTTTGGGTTGGTTTGTTTGTGTTTTGGTTTTGGTTTTTAGAGACAGGGTTTTTCTATGTAACCTTGGCTGTCCTGGACTCACTTTGTAAACTAGGCTGGCCAGGAACTCACAGGGATCTGCCTACCTCTGCTTCCCTGAGTGGACGGATGGATGGCTTCTAAGAAATGATATCAGAGGTTGACTTCTGGCATACACACACACAGAGGGGAAGACAGGGGAAAGGAGGAGAGATATACACGTAAATACATACACAGATACCTCTCTTAATGTGTGCCAGCCCACAAAGACACATACACTTTTTTTCCACAGTGTAACATCTCACTGTATTGATATGAAAAAATATTACAACTGGAGTGTTTTATTTTTCATTAAATCACAAGTTCAATAAATTACATGTATAGAAAGCTGCATGTATATTTTCTTTCTAACCATTTCATTCACTTACAGTCTCTTTTCACATTGCTGGAGTCTGACTGTAAAGATCCTTGTGCAAAAGCAATGATTCTCAACCTTCATTATGCTGTGACCCTTTAATAGAGTTCATCATATTATGGTGACCCCCCAACCTTAAAATTCTTTTCTTTCCTACTTCATAACTAATTTTGCCACCATCATGAATTGTAGTGTAAATATCTGTGGTTTTTAATGGTCTTATGTGACCCCTGTGAAAGGGTACTTTGACTCCCCAAAGAGGTCACAACCCAGAGGTTGAGAACCACTGGCAAAAGGAAGAGAAAGGAAGTAGGGATCAGAAGGAAGACCTATTGACATTAGCAGTTCCCACATATTCTACTTAGCTTCTGACACATCCCAAAGAAAACAAAGTCTGCAAGCAGCCTTTGCAGAACTTTAAATTACTCTTAGCAAACTCTTTATCTGTCTGTCTGTCTGTCTGTCTGTCTATCTATCTATCTATCTATCTATCTATCTATCTATCTATCTATCTATCTATCTATCCATCCATCCAGTGTTCTGCCTGAACACTGTATAAATAGAAGAGGACACTAGATCTCACCATAGATGAGCTACCATGTGGTTGCTGGAATTGAACTCAGGACCTTTGGAAGAAGAGCCAGTGCTCTTAACCTTTGAGCCATCTCTTCCCCTTCCCTTAGCAAATTCTATAGTGCATTCAAAAATACAGTTTTTTCTATCTTTTTTGACTATTAAAAGAATACTTATTCATAAAAAGATTAAAAAAAACAAACAGTTGAGGCCAAGATATGGCTCAGTGGTTAAGAGCACTGGTTACTCATGCACAGGACCCAGGTTCAGTTCCCAGCACTCACATGAAGGCTCACAACCATCTCTGACTTGTTCCAGGGGATCCAATGTCCCCTTCTGATTTTGGTGAGCACCAAGCATGCAAGAAGTACACTTAATAATCATGCATGCAAAATACTTAAAAAATAAAATCAAACCTTTGTTTGTTTGAGGCAGGGTCTCACTGTGTAGCTCTGGCTTCCTGGAACTTACTCTATAGCCCAGGCTTACCTTGAACTCACAAAGATCTTCCTGCCTCTGCTTCCCAAGTACTGAAATTAAAAGTCATTGGCCCCCACCCCGAGGCCAAACCCTTTTTTTTTTAATGATTATAACCCAGAAACAATCCAAATATTCCTTTACAGGGGAATAACTAAACAAATTAAGTGTACCAATTCAATGCAATGCTGGCAGGCAATGAAAAGGAAATGAACAATAAGAGACACTCTACATATAAGAATTCTCAAACATTCCTGTGCAAAAGATGACAAACACAGAAAAATATACTTATTCCCATTTCTGTAAAATTAGTACAGGGTGAATGAAATCAGACTAGTGGTTGTCATAGAGATAGACCGAAATGGAAGAAGTCAAGTAGGTGGAATACAAACCATCTCTCTGAAGTTCTAGATGTGTCCTAAGTCTTGTTTTGTTACGTTTTTCAAAACAGTTTTTCTGTGTAGCTGTGGCTGACCTGGAATTCGCTGTGTGGATCAGGCTGGCCCTGAACTCAGAGATTCACCTGCCTCTGTCTCCCAGGTGCTGGAATTAAAGGTGTGCCACAACCAGCCAGCATTCCTAAGTCTTAAAATGGGTGGACAAAAGGAGTTGGTGCATTTGCTAAAACACACTGAATAGGAAACCTAAGATTAATGGATCTAGCTCTCTCTACAACATCCAACAATAAAAGTACCACAGATAACAGCTTTTTCTATCTTGAAGCCAGTTGTCTGCACCAGCAGAAGACAGGAGAAGCAGAAAAGATGAGCATTCATGTAAATACACAGGACCACGATTCATATTACAGAAATTCCTGGATGCTGACTTAAAGATCGGGAGAAATACATAATGGTTACATTGATGTAATAATGCTATTAATAAGCTAACACAGCCTCTGTGTCTGCCCCTTGTGTGCCTCATGAATGCCAATGATGATGAGAATTTATTACCCATCATTGTGCCAAACACTTCACATATGCACCACTGAAGATTTTATGAAGCATGCAAGGTGCTGTTTTTTTTCTGCTGTATTCAGAGAACCATACATGTCACAGACATCATTCTTGTTAGCATATTTTTAACAAAATTTTCCAGTTCTGAAGCTATAGTTTGCTGGTCTTATATGTAATGTATGCGTGATACAAGTAAATCCATGATGTTGGAGGTTTAACATGGGTGCGCCTGTGCATGCGTGAGTGTGAGTAGAGATGACTGGTTGATGTCAGATGTCAATGTCCACCTTATTTTGTTTTTATGATTAGTTTATTATGTATACAGTCTTCTGCCTACATGTACACCTGCATGCCAGGAGATGGCACCAGATCTCATTATAGATGGCTGTGAACCACCCTGTGGTTACTGGGAATTGAACTCAGGACCTTTAGAAGAACAGCCAGTGCTCTGAACCTCTGAGCCATCTCTCCAGCCCCACCTAATCTTTTCTTTTCTTTAACCAATGTCTCTTGCTAAACTTGGAGCTCACCACTTTGCCTCTTTGGCGGGACTAGCTGGCAAACAAGCCCTGGGAATCCTCCCGTCTCCACCTCCCCAGCACTGGGATTATACACACTTGCTGCCTTACCTGCGTGCTGCAGATCCAAACTCAGCTCCTTATGCTTGTGAGCCAACTTCACAGCCCAATGGATTCACCTTCTGTTCTTCCTTTTTATTTCCCATAAGCACACTGTATGACTTTGTGTTCATTTTTCATTATTTCCTTAATAAGGCTTGGATTAAGAGAACAAAACACATTCATGGGTGTGCATGCACTAGAAAGAGTACAGACACAAGTAACATGCCAACTGAGCAGGCTGTATTCACAAATTTAAGAATTTGTATCTGTGGATCCATACATGTGTGTGTAACAACAATTAATGAAAAATAGAGATTAAGGAGGGGCACATGGGAGAGTTTGGAGGGAAAAAAGGGGAGAGAGAAATAAGATAATATCTCAAAAATTAAAAGAAACAACTATAAAAACTTGATTAGTGGTGATTCTATGTATTTATTGCGGGGGCAAGCAGATAAATCTTTATTTTCACTACATATGTGTGTGTTATTTTTTTTTCTAAAGTGCAGTATTAGTACACGTATTTTTGTAGTAATTTAAAACGTTTTCAGTTTCTAAGACAGGCTGGTCTATGTTGGACGCTGTGATGAGTTCTAAAAATACCAAGATGACTAAGGCCTGACCCATCTGTTTCTGTTTGCCTGGGAGAGCAGGGGATGGCTTAACAAAGTAGGTGACATTGGAACGGCTGCTGCCAAGTGCAGAAAGTGTGGGGAGTTCCCTAGGAAAGGAGTCTGCAAGTCCCTAGTGTGTGCGAGGGCACAGTGTGTGTGCAAGGGCACGGTGTGCTATAGGGCACAAACAGACACGCCAAGGAGCGACTGAAACAGCCACAAAAGAGGTCTGAGGCAGTCAGCTTGGGAAGAACTGAGCTTAGTGCAAGAGGCCTGTCAGCAGAGATGGCGGAACAATCGCCACAAATTACTGCCACAGAGAAGCTGGTTTTTTAGGTACCCTCCGCTAGAGCATTGTGAAAGACAGGCGAGGGGAAGCAGGAGAGGAAGGGGCTGGGAGTCAGAGCTGAGATTGTGCCACCTCACACACCAAAGTCCAACCCAGAACTCACTGGCCAGCTGAATGTGCCTACCCACGGCCTTCACCACTAGTAACTAGTGTCCATGGCACTAGGAAAGTACTCTGCACACTACAAAAGGAGGCAGGAAAACACCTACCAAGCTACAAACTCTGACATGTAACGGTGACCCGCCTGCAGGATGTACTAATGCAATAGTGGCCTGTGGGGCCAGCCAACCAATATCTGACTAGATTTAAGGCCATTCCACATGACGGAACCCATTCCCACTTTGCTCAGATGGCTGGCATCCCTCAAGAGGCTACCTCCAACTGATAACTGCTCTCTAATGAAAATTTAGTTTTCTGCAACAGAAATCTCACTGACTACTCCAGCTTCCCTTAAGGCCAGGCCCTACGACCAACAGTAGGCAGGCAATGCAGAGTAACTCAATGGCCTTTTGGGAGGTTCTTTGTCTCATGCTTTCTCATGGCTTTTTTTTGTTTTAAAACCACCTTATCAGGTAGCTTAAATACCCTTGCTTATATATTATGGTTTCTGGTTTGGGGTTTTTATGATATTTCTGTGTGTGTCAATGTGGTGTCTTTGCATATATGTTTCTTGAGCTTTTTGTTTGGTTCTTTTTCCTCTTTTTCTTTTACTTATTCTGATGTGTGTCTTTGTTTTATCTGATTTTATTGTATTATTATTTGTTAGATGCCTGTGTGTATACTAATGAGAACGATAGAAAGGGTGTGGATTTGGGTAGGTGGGTAGGTAGTGAGGATCTGGAAGGAGTTGGGGAAAACATAATTAAAATATACATATTTAAAAATATATAATTAATAATAATAACAGGAAGCATGGGCTTGAATTTCAAGCCAGCTTTCCAGGCAAAGGCTCTGTACCCAGTCACTGTGGGAAGCCTGTTGTGTGGCCCTTTCAGGGCCAGCACCGACAGCCTGCACAGCCACATGCTTCCTGATTTGCTTTTTCCTGCAACTGCCCAGCCGTGGCTCCATGCATGGTCCCTGTGAATGTCAGGTGCCAAACCCCATCGACACTTTTCTTGGTGTCACAACTATCTCACAGGCACATCAGCTTATATTAAAATATTTCATATATAACTCAGTGGCCTAAGGAATTAAGAGCCCTTAGTTTAGGGGCAGGAGAGGATTGGGAATTAAAGCTAGGATCTTGCACAAGCTAAACATACTCTACCACACACCACTACCCCTGGCTTGAGACACTAACAGCTTTTCTTAATAAGTAAATTGTGTGGGAAAGGGTACTGAATTGCAGAACTCAGGGCCCACTATAATCAAAACAGCTTTAAGTGAGAAAGGCTTGCGTGCACTCCACAACAGCAGAACCCAAAAGTTTAAAACTGAGGTAAGTGTAAAAATTAATTTTATTTTACTAAACATACAATACTAATACTTTTAGATGATTTTTTTTTCTTCCTGTTAGGTCAGTTCAACTGACAGTCTAAAAGCACATCAGGGGAACAAATTTAAATGTAACAATTGAGATAAATGACATAAAAGATATTAAGATGCCATGGAGGTATGACTGGATGGGGCTGGAGAGACAGCTCAGCAGTTAAGAGTGCTTGCTGCCCTTCTGGAGTTCGGATCCCAGCACCTACAGAGGGCAGCTCACAGTGACCGGTAACTCCAGCTCCAGGGGATCTGACCCTGTCTTCTGGGTCCTCTGGGCACCTGCACTCACATGCACACAGCCACATAGACACGTAATTAAGAGATAATAAAACCAAGCACAGGCTTAACAGTAGCTCACAGGGATGCTGAGATGACTGAGCTAAGAAGGGGCTTTCAAGCAAGCCAGGTGGCCTGAGCTCAGCCCCCGGGGCCCACATTGTGGAGAAGGGAGTTGAGTTCAAGTTGTTCTTTGATCTGTGTGCACAGCCATGTGCATGGACACGCGTACACGCAAATAAATGAATGTAATTTTTTTAAGGAAAAGGCAAGCTCTCACAGACATTAATGACTCAGCAAAGTAAGTAGTTACCCACACAGTGTTCTAGCAAATGAAGTCAAATGAATTTCTACCAGCTGCCTCGCTTATAAAATGCAGTTGAAGAACCAGGAAGAAATTGTGAAGGGCCAGTGTTGCTGTGCCGCGGGGCATGCGCCAAGTATGCAAGAGGTCCTAGGCTCAGTGCCCAGGGTTGGTCCTAGAATGAGTGTGTGACAGGACTGTGGTTCTACGAGAGATCGAATTTTCAAACATCAACTGGACCAGAAACTGAGCCCAGTCCAAACTGGGCACTTTACAGGCAAGCTCCCTTTTAATCTGGGAAGGAAAATAATTTTCTAATCGTTCCAGCTTTAAAAAAAAAAAAAAAAGCCAGGAGGTGGTGGCGCACACCTTTAATCCCAGCACTCAGGAGACAGAGGCAGGTAAATTTGAGGCCAGTCTGGCCTACAGAACAAGTTCCAGGACCGTCTAGGCTGTTACACAAAGAAACCCTGCCTTGCAAAACAAAAGAAAACAAAAACAACCTCCCCCCCCCCAAAAAAAACCTGAACAAACCAAAACTAGGAATAGGAGTGTAGGCCCTATGAAAGCACTACCCCACAACGTCGAAGTCCTGGGCTCCATCCTGTAGTGACAAAATGGATGTGAAGGCAGAGGTGTGGCTCGGTTGGCAGGACGCTTGGCCTGCATCCACAAAGCCATGATTCCTACCCCAGTGCCACACAGACCTGTGATCCCAGCACTTAGAAGGGAGGTAGAAGCAGGAGGATCAGAAGTTCAGGGTCATCCTCTGCTACCACAGTCTGTCTGTGTGTTCAGGTCACTTTGGGTCTTTTGAGGTTGGTAAGCAGGTGTTTCGTTCTCGCTGTCAGCCTAGTAGCAGGACTCTCAAGAGGACATGCAATGAATCCAGGGATTCCACAGGACAGCTGGGGATAGACAGCGGCGGCACAGCTTCTTGTAGGTGGCATTTACAAATACCTACAGTCCATTTTACAGGTTCTCAACTGCCTGAAAGCATCCGGATGTCAAATAGACCTGAGCCCCCTAAGACTCTCTCTGGCAGTCTGAAGTCCATGTTTAATTTATGAAAAGCCAAAGGCAATATTGTTTTGTAATTTTTTAAACATTTATTCCTGAGTTTGGGGGCAGGTCTGGGGGAGTCTATAGAAGTACTTGTGAGTGTTGGTTCTCTTTCTACCATGTGGGTTTTAGGGATGTAACGCAAATAATCAGGCTTGGTTGGCAGCCATCTTCATTTACTAAGCTACTGCTCTGGCCCCTGAAAAGGCAGTTTTAAAATCTAATTCATGTTCTATGTTAGCACTAAGCAAGAATGACAGGCCCAGGTGGTGATCTGCTCTATGCTTCCCCGGAAAGTAAGACCATTTTAGTTTTTTGTGCTCACCCCTGAGGAGTCCAGGTGTAAGCAGAGACAAACAAGAGTTAAAGGAAGTTTCAGACCTTAACAAGAAAAAAACAAAACAAACCAGAGGACTTAGAAACTGCTCAGTGATTAAGGCACTGGCTGCTCTAGCAGAGGACTAGGGTTCAGGTCCCAGCTCACAGCCGGCTCTTAATTCTAGTTCCACATCTGATGCTCTCTTCTGGCTTCCTTGGGCACCAGCATTCATACACACACGCATAATGACATACTTTTAAAAATACTTTAAAAAGTAAATACAAGGACATTTCCAAAAATAAATGCCATACAAATGAAAACAATTTTATTTGTTTTTTGAGATATGATCTCACACTACAATCCTGGTTGGCCCAGAACTTGGTAGGTAAACTGGGCTGGCCTTGAAGTCACAGTGATCCTCCTGTCTCTGCCTCCTGAATGCTGAGATTAAAGGTATGTACCACCATACTCAGCATGAATGAGTTATTTTTTTAAGTGAAAGATATTCAAGAAACAAAATCTCTTACTTTCAAAATACGCTAAATATTATCTAAATATGAGAGCACCCAAGCTCAGGAAACACATAGCTTACATAGTAACGTGTTTTGCTCATGAGATGGCTACTTTAAGACATTACTGTCTCTATTAATATCTCAGAGCCTATATTTTTTCATACATCCATTTCACAATTCATTTCATTGGTTTACAATATTTGTAAGGATATATTTCCTAAGAGGCTAGCCTGTGCTTCAGTAATAACAAATCATGATAAAATAGTGAGTGGAGTTAAATCTTTGGCTACCAAGTAGCCCATCGGGTTCTTTTCTCTTTTTTTAAAGATTTGTTTATTTTATGTAGATGAGTGCTCTGTTTTCATGCACGTCAGAAGGCACCAGATCTCATTATAGATGGTTGTGAGCTACCATGTGGTTGCTGGGAGTTGAACTTAGGACCTTTAGAAGAGCAGAGTGTGCTCTTAACCTCTGAGCCATCACTCCAGCTCTGCCCATCAGTTTCTTAATCATTCTTAATCACACAGCCACAGCGTTAACCAAGATGACTGCCACCATCAATGATGACACACTCAAGTTCCATGTGCCTATGAACCACTACTGAGATTTCTGCTCATCAACCTCAAGCATTAGAACTTCATTTCTTTAAAATCTATAAACGTTCTCACTTGTTTATAATAGTTTTTAGCTGGCAATTCATAAAAATGGAATTATCACTTTAAAAAAATGATCGTTAACATATAGTAAAGACAGATGCCTTTTAAGTTGTGATGGCATTAAAATTCTACTTCAGCAGCTGTGGACTTTAAAACATTGAGTGATGTCATGGCAGTGATACAGAGAAGTCTCTCTCACAAGTCAGCCTGGGTGTTCTTCAGAGCTATCAGGACTGTTCTTTAGAGCAGGGAACACAAACCCCACAGTCCTTTCGGCACATTTACAAGCAATCCACCTTGGACATGGATGAATCTCTGCTTCTAAATTCACACAGACAACAAGGGACTGGAAAAAACCACCTCACGGCAGACAATCTGCAGAAGAGGCGCTAACCGGCTACCATAAAGCTGATATGTGATTAGTAGTTATTAAAAATGCCAAGGCAGGAGGGGGGATGGTCAGCAGTTCAAGGTGCTTACTGCCAAGACCAAAGTGACCTGAGTCTGATCTGAAGGAATCACCTGGTGGAGGGAAACAACTGACTCCTACAGGTTGTCCTCTGATCTTCACCACCCAAGGAAGCAAGTGAACACAAGTATCTCTTAAATGTATATATATACATTTATATAAATATGAGCATATCTTCCACCTTGGAAGTAGTTTTCATGCAAAATTCTATAGAGTTTTTGATCCTTAAGAACAGACCAAGCAGTTTTGGTTTTTGCATTAAGTAATCAAGACAAATAGTAGAAAAAGCATTTTATTTATATGGAAAAAGCTACAGTAAGATCTGTAAAAGGTGTCAATATAATATTACCTATACAGAAAAAAATTCAAATGGGAAGAGCAACAAAAAAAAGTCACACACTTTCCTACTTAGCAGTGCAATTAATTCACATTGCAATAAAGTTAAGTCAAGTACAATAAAACCAAAACAAGTGTTTCTCCATTCTAGTCAGTATACTGAGAAATACAGTGTGAAGATCAGTTCCGGTTTAAGAGATATGCATTCCACCCACAGAATATCCTAGGACAAGGGGCCACAGTTAATTCATCATCAGCTGCTGGGCTTCAATACTGTTCACAGGGAGAAGAAAGTCATGAGTTGACACAGAATATATTTAGTCTATACAGTAAAAAAATACAAATTATAAAGTGAGCTAACAAAGAATGAAATCTGAAATCCAGATTTATAAAAGTGATGACATCTTGGACAATACATACAGTGTTTCTCATGTAAAAACATCTCATTTCAGAAAAAAAAAAATCTGGTTGCTTTTCAGTCACAGCGCGGATCTTGCTGGAGATGCAGGTGTCCAAGTGTCTCAGAAACCAAAATAAATGTCCTCCTCAGCGAGCACAAGATGCTAAACGCTCTCAGCATAGTGTCAAGGGTATTTTTGGAAGTTTGTTTTGTCTTGCTTCAAAAACACATTTAAAATGGGTAAAAACCAAAGGGCTCATGGGACAAAGGAGATGGCAAACGGCGGCGCTTGATTTACTGCTAATGTTGAAAAAGACATGGATTTTACAGTACTCTGGAGTAAGTGAAAGTGTTTTCAACTTTACATTGCATATTTCTGAGTCCATTCTCTCGCGTGCCTGTTGTATCTGTAGGCATAGAAAGAAAGAGAGTGTGAAAATACACACACTTAGCCCACAGCAGCCTCTGTCTGTCCTCTGTCTTCTACCTCCTCGTGCTAACCCTCTCGAATACACCTGTCGTCTGGAGTTGGGGTAACACAAATGCATGCAAACATAAAAGCAAACACAGTGACTTCTAAAGTCCTGAGTTCCTCAGCAATCAATATAAAAAAAATATGTAAACTATAAAAAAGGGGCACACACACACACACACACACACACAAACCAACTTCAAAAAGAAATCTATAGAAGCCAACTCTGAGGGAGGGATATCTACGAGATTCACATGAACTCACACGCCAGAGGATGAAGTGGGTTAAAGATGATGTCAGCAGGGGTGGGCAGAGAAATAAACCTCTCTTTCAAGGAGAAGATGCAGAAACAATGCCCAGTGATTAAATCCTCCACATCTAATTTACCAGCTAGAAATGATGAAGTCTCAGCACAGACATTGAACATGTGCTACTAAACCTGAACACTAACCAGGAAAGAGGTTTGTCTGTTTTAAGACACAGTGTAAAAAAAAAAGGTTAAATATGCTCAAATATCATGCACAGGCGGCCAACGACGTGGACTTGCACCCAACAGGAAGTGCAGAGCAGGGAACACTTACTTTTCTTTGTCTGATTTATAGATCTGTGCAATATCTGGTACTAAGGGATCATCTGGGTTAGGATCACAGAGCAGTGAGCATATGGACAGCAACACTAGATTGGAAAGAGAACATTCCATTAGGTAATGCCGGGCTATTTTGTAAAATTTACACACCTGAAAATAACTGCCCTCAATATAAAGAAAACGAAAGAGGTGAGGAACACACAGAGGCAAGAGTGCAGGTCAGTGGCAGGCAGCTTGACAAGCCTGAGGCCCTAGCAAAAAACAAACAAAACAGAAAAACAAAAACCCAAAAATCAAAAATCAAAACAAAAAAAATCCAGCACTGCAAAAACACAAAACCTACATGGGGGCTACATTTCATATGAATGTCAGTTGGTAGGTAAATGTCATTACGTTTTTTAAATTTATTTCTTATTTCATGTGCATTGGTGTTTTGCCGACATGTATGTCTATATAAGGGTGTCGGATTATCCCCTGAAAAAGGAGTTAAGAGAGAGCTGTGAACTGCCATGCAGAAGTGGGTATTGAACGCCAGTTCTCTAGAAGATCAGTGAGTGCTCTTAACCTCTGAGCCATCTCTCCAGCCCCCTGTTATTTTTTAAATTATTTAAATTTGACATTTTAAATTCTAAGTTATGTTTATTTACCTAAAACAATGTGTGTCCTCCAAAGTAGCTGGTAGCTATCTTTCAAGTCGTGTGTGTATGTGTATGTGTGTACCCACCCCCATGACATGTAAAGTTTTCTCCAACAAATCTTCCCTTCCATGTACCTCATATTTGATTATGTTCATTTAAAGACAACATAACAACCATCTCTGTTTAACTTGTTTAATTTTTAAAACACAAATAAAAACTGTAAGCTATCTGTTGCTAAACATGTCAAAACTACTGATGCAAATAGCTACACTTAAAACAAACAAAAACAACCCTACACCAGGCAGAGGAGGAACACATGCCTGTCACCCCAGCACTCACGAGTGGCTAAGGTAGGGTGACTGCCAGCTGGACACCAGCCTGGACTACACAGTGAGACCTTGTCCTAAAAACAAAACCCTCCCTAAGTATCTGAAACAGGAAGAAACAAACCCCAGTCTTCACCTGCTTCACATGTGTGGTACATCCAAGGAGCTCCATGGAGGCATCTCACTCTCCCTCCCACCCTCCTCTGCTTCGTTCGCTCATGTTTTTTCTACTCCTTCTAGTCTACTGGTAAATTTATAGAGCAAAGTAGATGCTTAGACGGCAGGGACAAGGGGCAGCGATGATGAAGGGAAAACAGAATGTTCGTTTTCCTCACCCTGCCCATGAGACTCAGACCTTGTGCATTAAATCAACAGGATGGATATCTTTTTCCTAGTCTCCTTGGACATCCAGACTAAACTGGGGGCCTTTAAATACAGGAAAGTGAAAAGTGTCTGAATAGGTGAGGGCTGAGCGACCTCCTGAAGGTCCCCATGTGCCCCCTCCTGCCGCCAGGAGCCATCTGTCCCCATCTCACCAACACACACTAAAGCAAACGAAGAGCTAACCCCCAGCTCGGGAGCAGGAGCACAGTGACCGAGTTTGGTCATTCTGTCATGATCCTATTCTGAATAGAATGAGACTGAAGCAGTTTATATTCTCAGAGGACAGTTTTGGAAGCTAACAATACTAATTTTTTATAAAGAGCCATAGCTTCAGCAAATAGGCCCTGAGTACCTGGCAGGCTGCTGTTTCTTTAAGGTATAAGGACAGAGACATTTTGTGACATCACTCGGAGAAAAACTATATAATAATTTGAGTAACTACAGATTAACTATACACTGTCTTTCCTTTGTTCACTTTAAGCACATTGCTGAAAGATTATGAAAGGATGTTACATGACCATTTCAGGTCAGGAAAATGGCCAGTTATAAATAATCAGCCTGAAGCCTCTGGCTTTACCTAAGACTTGAAACAATTATGGCTGTGAAGCCTGCTTCTGCTACAAATTATCCCTTTTACGAACAAGCTATTATCTGGGCATGGTGGTGCATGCCTGCAATCCCAGCACTGGGAAGGCAGAGGCAGGCGGATCTCTGTGAGTTCCAGGCCAGCTTGGTCTATAAAGCAAGTCCAGGACAGGCAAGGTTACATAGAGAATCACTGTGTCAGAAAATCAAAAACCAAAACCAAACAAGCAAAAGATTCATTTTCTATTTTTAATGATGTGTATATGTATGTGTCCATGGGGATACACACACACACACACACACACACACACACACACACACACACACACGTGCATGTGAGTACAGTTGATCTTGGAGGCCAGAAGAGGGCATCAGCAACCCTAGATCTGGAGGTTCAGATAGTTGGGAGCTGCCCAATTCAAAGTGCTAGAAACACTAACTCAGGTCCTTTGAAAGAGCAATATACACTTTTAGTCACTCACTGAGCCTTCTCTCCAGCCCTTAGTTCCAGCATTTTACACCACTGGTTTCATTTAGACTTGCCCATCTATTCATTTCTCCAAAGCCAGAGTGACTAAAGAGTTACTAGAGAAAAGCAAAATCAAAAGCACGGCAGAAAGCACAGTTGGTTGTGGTATCATCTTTGCTTGTCTGATTTTTGTTATTTGTTTCAACTCTGGTCCCTAGGCATTGTACGATCCTCCCCATGCCTACTTTAAATCTGAAAAATAAAATTACCTTTTGATACAGTCAAAGCTGGAGACCACTGGGACCTCAGGATGTCAAGACAAATACTTCCGTTACTGTTTATATTTGGGTGGTAGATTTTTGTTGTGAAAGCAATCTAAACACAAAACGGAACAGAAAATGTGTTGATTACAAACTATGAGCAAACAGAACCAACCCTCTCAGGGATAATATACCTTCAGCCTTACACAGCTTTGGAACAGAAATGTATACATGCAGCTTAGCTACTGGGAATTTGAAGGAGACTGACTCAGTTTAGCCTCCTCTTCTCCAGGTGTTGCCAAGTGCCTGAGGAGTAACAGGGAAGTCTGCAGTAGCTGGTGTGACTGGCTGAGTGGCACCTGGACCGATTACTCTTAACCTGACTGTCAGTAATACCCAGAAGGCCACTGAACCTATAAACAGGACACCGAGTCTGTCAGGGCAGAAGTGAGATGACTCAGCTTATCACCAGTCCTACAAAACCCAACAAAGAATCCCAGTCACTGTCGCGTGACGTCATCCATGTGATTTTAAACTAGGTATTTTAAAATGCTATAACTATTTCCCCGGAGGCATATATGCTTGCTTTCCCTCTTTCACACCCCCATCACTTGTTTCTTCTTTGGACTTTAAATCTCAGAGAACGAGTTTCATCCCCATCTGTCATTCAGTGTCCTTCCTTTGTGGTTCCTTTGTGAGGAGACGGGGTAGATGCTCAAGATGCATCTGGTGAATGCTTAAAAGCAAAAACGGGGTCCTCTTCGAAAAGGTAACACTGGACAGAAAAGCCTGACTCTTGGCTATAAAATCGTTACTACACATATCTCATAAGGAAGAAAAGCCCAGGAGCCTAACTTGCAGCCAGCCCTTTTATTTAGCAGGCATAGAAAAATACTTGACTAAGAAAGAGTACTTAAGGGCTGTAAAGATGGTTCAGAGGTGAAGAGCATTGGTTGCTCTTCCAGAGGATTCGGGTTCAATTCCCTGCACGCACAGGACCGCTCACAACTGTCTGTAACTCCAGTTTCAGAGGATCCAACACCTTCCCACTGACATATATGTAAACTAGGCATCAACACACATAAAATAAATTAGACAAAAAAGAAAAAAAAAGAAAGTACTTCAGACTTAAAGGTTGCACAAAGGAGCTTGCACACACTAACCTACCCAGGGTCTGTGACATCACAAGACCACCTCTAGATGAACAGTATGAAGCTCTGCTACAAGACACGTCAGTCAGAGGAATAAATACCTTTGGTGGTTTAAAGGGATAGTCTGTTGGAAAGTGGACAGTAAGGAAGAAGACTCCACCTTGATATGCGCTGTCGGGCTGAAATTACACAAAAGAGCGTGTCAGTATCCAGCCATAGCATGTACCCAGCCACACTGAATGATCCCCCAGAGGTTAACAGTGTGAAAGAGATGCCCTCATCTTCTACACAACTGAATCCAATTGTGCTTGAAAAAAAAAAAGCAGGATCCTTGCATCATGAGGTCGAGGAATTTACCTGGAGAGCTGGCTCCTTCCCAGAAATGCAGTTTTCCAAGGTGCTCACCAAGTTTAAAGAGAAGCAGACGCACACAGCAGTGTGATTTAAGCAAACAGATTATGGGTACCAGCGTACACATGAGGACCGCCGTGAGGAGGGAGGGTTTCCTAGAGCAGCCATCAGTATTCTTAGAAGCCTACAACTAATATTTGCCTTTTTTTTATTTTCAAATTTTTAAGTTCTAATGTCCACTTAAGTATAACCAAAGGGGAATATGTGACAGGTTAAGTGGGTACCATCATAAAATTTACCCTAATACTCATCTGCTAGTACTTTATATTGTAGAAGATAAAACTCTAAAACCAAGCTGGATGAATTCAGTGTCCATGAAATGTTGAATTAAAAATCAACTTCACCAAAGGAGTTCAAATCACCTAAGTGGCCATAATATTTATATATTATATATAGTATATTGAAAGCAGAGAGAAAGATTAAAGGAAAAAAAACCACAAAAATAGTAGCAAAATATCTCCAAATTCTATTTTAATTCTTTCACGTTTACTGGAATGCATCATAGGTAATAAAAACAGGTCTGTCATTCTTTCCCTCCTTAAAGTTCTGCATAAAGATTAGGGGATTTTATTGTATAATTATTATTTTTACTATGTTGCTTAATTCTAGTTTATTAAATGTAAAAAAACATAAACAAATTACAAAGATAAGCACAGCCCACTTGAACAGTCAAGTGACGTAGAAGGTGGTGGCTTGTGTTTGTGCTGCTGCGATGAGAGGCTTGCAAAACAGTATCACAATTGCTTGCTTCACATGATTTACCTGAGGAATACAGTGAAGGCCACGACTCTGATGGCAAGGCACGCCTTTAGATGATGGGGCTTGGAAGGTTTGGAGCAGATAACGAACATCAAGCCAAAAGAACTACATTCTTACTGAAAGCTGTTAGGTAAATGTGTTGCATTTTCTTCTCTCTAACATAACAACTTAATAGAACAATTTAGTCATTTAGGATAATTCCTCAGGGACTTTTCTTTGAAATTCAGCATACTGTTTTTTTCCAGTTTGGATTTTAGTGCAGATCATTAAAAATCCTGTGACTGGGTAGATAAAGCACCCCAGGAGAACTATTTATGGCCATTCAGGACAGATATTGCTACGGAGTTCTCACCCAGAAAGCAGACTGGAGCACAGTGTCTTGCTCTCTCACTATTAGCATTCTGTTCATAAAAAGAAAGAAATTCAAGTCATCGCTCCTTCCCAGGTGAGGAAAGAGGTAGCGATAAGGGGCCAGGATAAAGCAGTCGTCTGTGTTTAAAGGCAATGCAGAAAACCCGGAAGGTGACAAGGACCACCCACAGCTGGATCCCTCCACTTCTTAGCCATGGTGAGGCCTACTGCACACTGACGGTTGCCAGAGGTAGCAATTCCACTCCTGGGTCAGACTTAACTCAAACCTCCTAAAATGTGGATGCATGAGGAACACTCCACTTCCTTTAAAAACACCTGACGCTGCATTATAAAATAAAATAAGGCCAACACACAGACTGCTTGCCCAGAGAGCGTGACCTTGTTCTGTAATGAGGGGGTACTAGCACAGGGAAATGGCGCTGTGCCCCAGCTTGTATTCGCCATGCTTTAGAACATCACCGCAAGCCATCAATGTTTTGCTTCCTGGGTGAGTCAGAGGGTGAGAATATTCAACTTGAGTCATAGCGGTCAAAAGGCAAGAATGAAGAGCAGCCATGGGGGTTAGTCCACACGTCTGAGTTGTACTTACAGGCCCCATGATGGTTGCTTGCCAGTGGAACACTGAAACAGAGGAATGAGAGTCACTTAAGAGTTGCTCAAAGACATCCTTTCAATGGTAGGGAACCTAGCGATAGAGTAAACTTACAGTCATCTCCCACAGGTCCCGCCGAGCAATGAGCAGGTGGATCACGCTGTAAATCACTTAATTCCTGAAGGGAAGCAGAAATACTTGCAGTTAATCCTTCCTGTTACAAGGAAGCAGGCACTAAGAACCCAGAAAGACACTGACCAGTAACTTCTCTTTAAATTAATTTAGGTTGTTTCTACTCTCAAAAGGGCTCTCCCACTACAAGTAGAAGGATGAAGTTATATTAAACTCCTTTATGAGAGAGCTCCAGCCTCTAAAAAGATGAAGCAGGATAAAAATGTTTTCCTTTAAGATGCCTACTATGTCCTTATGCAAGATCAAATATGTCATTGCTAGGCAGATGACACTAACAGAAGCAGGTCCTGGCTCGTACTATAACATGCATGAACTCCTTGGCTTTCATTTCCAGCCCCAAACAAACAAGGTCCAACATCCAGGAGGTTACAGTTTAATGACAGGGAGTGAGGGCTTGGGAAGATGGGTACTTAAGGAATGACTTGAAGGAGCCAAGGAGAGGAGGCTGGCTGGGGGAGTGAGATGGCTCAGTCCATAAAGGGCTCGCTGGACAAGCATGAGGACCTGAGTTCAATTCTCAGCACCCATGTAAAAATTTGAATGCGGTGACGCAAGCCTGTCACCCCAGCACTGGTGTGAGAGGAAGGTTAGGGGATCCCTGGGGTTTGTTGGCCAGCCAGCCTGGCCAAACTGGTAATTCCCGGGTTCAGTGAGAGACCCTGTCTCAAGAATAACATGGAAAGC
>CM053756.1:45181988-45210184 GCA_028658305.1 Pachyuromys duprasi
ATGAACAGATTTGGCAAACAAAAACCACTTACTCCCTTGACAGCTGTGTAGGCTGCATGAAGTAAAAAGTGTAGCAGTCACCTGATTATTGCAAAGGTCACTTAACCTGAGTGCCCTCTGTACTAATGTGTCATTGAACATCATGGCATATGAAAATGGATACCAACAGGCTATTAACTACTGAGATATTATCTCACAAAGATAATGTCATCCAGGGATGTCTCCAAGCGCGGAGAGAAATCCCATCAGGATGTCCTGGGTTTTGTTTCTAGTTTAGAAAACCTCAAACATCCATTACTTCCTGTTTATTTGGGATGCTGCTGACCTGTTTCCAAGTCACAGCTTGGGGTGGCTCTTCCCAGTGAAGTCAGGGGGTCTGTGTTGAGCTAACTTCATTTCAAAGTATATCGGACCCTGACTGCTGTTACTGCTCCGGGTCAGCAGTGCCCAGAAGGGCTGTGGTCTGTGGTGTGGATGAAGACCTTAAAAGAATGCACTCCCTGCTCAGTTTAACCACCTGGGCTAACTATAAAAGTTCACAGGTTCTTTCCACGCACATCCTTTCCTAACATACATAATTCAGATTCTGTCATTTTTGCCTCAGTTTTAAAGACGAGTTACCAGCAAAACCCTCTTACATCACCAGGGAGGTGTGTTTGATGGTGATTAAACTCAGGCAAGGAGTTCAAAGAGCATTTACACAATCGTAGAAAAGTGTCTTCAGAAGATGCAGTTTGGAAGGACTAGGGAGGGGGTCCTGAAGATTCTTAGAAGTGTGAATGGCAGCTATAGCTAAGGCACCTTGGAAACCTACATAAGAACCTACATAAGAGTCTTGGGGGTGACCTTAGGGGTATGATCCTCAAAGTTCAGGGTATTTTTCTGGGACACAAAAGGGGTTTACAACAGAGCTAGGCAGAACACCATGATGTTGCAAAGTGCCTTTAAATACAACACGAACACACGGGATATGGGGCTGTCTCAGTTTCATGAAGTGTTGTATTCCTGGCACTCACATAAAGCTGGGCACAGCACTACCCACTTGCACTTCCAGCGTTGGGGAGGCATCGATAGGGAATCCATGGGGCTCACTGGCCAGCTGGCCTAGTTGAATCAGAAAGCTACAGATTCACTGAGAGACCTTGTCTCAGAAAAGAAAGCAGTGCAGTAGCATGGTGGGAGGCAGAGGCAGCCGGACCTCTGCGTTCAAGCTGGTCGACACCACGAGTTCCAGACCAGAGAGGAAAGAAAGAAACAGAGGAGCAAACAAACATACATACATACGTAAGGTGGAGAGACCGGTTGTCAACCTCTGGTCTACCTGTGTGCATGTCTGCATACAAACTCATGGATGCACACACTCATAAAATGGGCCCACCTTCACCAAGGATATGCAAAATCAAATCAAATCAAATCTACTCCAGCACACTCACTGGAAGGTTCAGAGGATAAAGAAGAAAGTACTAGTGCGGGGAAATGTGGACCCTTAATCTCTGTGCACAGAAAACTGCTGGGTGAGAAGCAACAACTAGGACATACACTGTAATAAATAAATATAGAAATCAAATTAAATTTAAAACAAAGACATAGTGCACAACACAGCAGTCCTACCGGTGAGTGCACACCTCACACACAGAGGCTGCTCTTGGGGATCTCATTTGCAATGGCCCCAAACCAAGGGCAACCTGAATGTCCACCAACCACAGCAGAGCTATTTTGAGGTGGAAAAGAGAAGGAACTTAAGCGCCGTGAAACAATTCAGACAAAGGTCTGAAACAACACAGGGAGACACCAGACAAAAGGAGGCATACCACAGGTTTCACTTTAAGGGCAGTTCAAAAGCATCGGCTTCCCTGAGGGCAAGGCAGAGAGATGCCTCGGGCCTTCCTGAGTTTGAGGTGCACCGCTGTCTTCACTTTGTACAAACCCATCACCATTCTGTATGCTCTGTCTATGTATTTTATAGCTCACCAAAAGTTTACATTGTAACTTTAAAAATTATGTTTAATGGTGTGCGTATGTGGGGGAGTGGGGGCATACAGGTGTGTGAGGGGGTTAGGAAAGGGTTTTGGATCCACTGGAGATGACATTCCAGGTGATTATGAGTCCAGAGAACCGAACTCGGGTCATCTGCTAGAATAACAAGTGCTCCTAACCCCTCCATCATCTCTGCAGCCCAACCTGCCACTTTTAAAATGAGGCTTCCCTTGAATAACAGGACATCAGGAGAGGATGTATAGAGTTCACATCATGTGAAGTACAACTGTTAGATAACGACATCAGCTACACATCACGGCAAGCTCACTGGGTGAAAACGCATTTCAGTTTCATTCCAGAAATCCGAAAGAGGCATGGACTGTTCATTAGACAGGTTTCTTCACACCTGAGACAACACTTAAAAGAAGCCAATAGAGGTATCTGAATACAGAGCAAGCAATGAATAAATACCATCCACATGGGCAAAATCGCTCCCCAGAGAAACATGGTCTCTGCCAAAGAAGCAATCTTCTAGCTCATGCAATGGACGTGCAGTAGGGGTATCTAAATTTCAAAACCCGAGCTATTGATAGGTTACAGGCCAATGTCCTTATAGCTTGACTAGAACCAATTTTTTAAAAAATCTGTGGCAAGGAAGAAAAAATGTGTATGTAAGGGATTTCTAGAGCCTTCTGCGGCTAGGCACGTCTATTCCAGTACATATTTCTATAATCAGCAAGACACAAAGAGAAGCATTGGGAGGCCTCAACTGAATTTAAATGGGCACAGATGGCATGTTTATAACACGCCCCCACAATATGCTAAGTGTTCTCCACAAAACCAACCAGGACACAGCCCCTGCCTCTAGGGACCAGACTTCTAAAAGTAGATGAGGCCTGCCCAATTCAAAGAAAGTAAACAAATACAAGCCGGGCATGGAGAGAGAAGGAGCCTGTGTCCTTTTCCGGGCTTCCAGAGTAGCAGCCCCTTCACCAGCATCAGCAGAGGAGCCGGGCAAGCCAGGGAGGCCTTATTTACCCTAAGACGTAATATGACGCTCGCTGCACAGTAAGAATTTGTGGAGAACCAACGCTGGGCACACGGACAATGCTTTTGTGGCTGTCCAGCTGTAACAGGCAGAAGGTCTGAACCTGCATATGAGATAATAGACGCCGTGATGGGCATGGGCAGTGGCCAGCACACAGCTGTGCACAGGGGCTGATGAATGGCCTCAGATTTAAATTATCCAGTGCCACACACAGGAAAGCATTATGTTTAAAAGCCCTGGCTTCACCAGCAATTAACTAACAGGGTGAAAACATTTTTACCTCAAAACCCCAAACCAGCCAATGACTCCTACAGGACTCTATCTTTTTTTTTTTTTCCTCTCTCTCCCTAATTTGGTGTTGCTTCTAAAGGGACATATGAGCTACATTTGTTTGTCTGGAAATAGGCATTTTGTGGGCTTATGGTCCAGGCTGATCTCCATGCCCAGCTGAAGCTCTTTCAACAGAGAGGTGTCCAGCAGTCAAAAGCATCTCCCCACACAGGACCGCTACTGTGCATCTGAGTTAAAGGACATCTTGATTTGACACCACGTGGGTTCTTCCTTGCAAGATTTCAAAATGCTGACATTCAATTAGTTAAGTTCCAGGAGACAGGCTCACTTCAACAGGCTGGTCCTGGTGGCTACACACATCAGGTGTATCCGCCAAAGGTCGCTTTGAGGGGGTCTGTCTGTGAGTGTCGGGGTTAGGTATGTGTGGTCAGGTCCATGTGGAAGCCACAGGTTAACCTCCTTGAGTCGTTCCCCTTTCTTTCCAGTTTTCATTTATTAACTACCAGAGCGTGTGCCCACGTTTCCGTATGTGATGTACACATCTGTGGAAGCATGAGTATGGGCATACCATTACTGCACACATCGAGGTACCAGCCCACCTCTCGGGGCTGGCTCTCTTCCTCACTGACGAAGTCTCTGTTGTGGCTTCTGCCAACTCTCCCTCTGATCCTGTCATAGGAGTACAAGGAATGCAGATGTGTGACACCACATCTGGCTTTTTTCCATGGGCTCCGGGGCTCAAACCCACGTCATCAGACCTGCACAGGAAGTGCTTTACAAGCCATCTCAGAGGTCCCTGCTTGGTGGTTGTTTTTGTTGTTATTTTTCTTAAGATAGGGTCTCTCACAGGCTTGGAAGTTGCAAAGTAGATTAGGCAAGCTAGCCAGTGAGCCCAATGAGTCAGCCTGCCTCCTCAGCGCGGGGATTACATGCACACTCAGATTCTTATATATGGGTACACAGGTCCCCACTTATGTAGAACAGGCACTTCGCCCACTCAGTCATCACCCCAGCCCAAGACAGCTTTCCAAAGAACAGTATAGACAAATTCCACAGGGAGTGGGGAAAGGGGTTGGCGTGGGGTGAAGAAAGCAATGACCCTGGCCCCCATTGGTGTGCATCGGGACCAAAATCTACTTTAGAATAAAATGTGGATGTAAGGATTGGGGGCCCTTTCTCCCTAATACGTCATCTGGGCACCTACTTTTCTAGACTTCTGAGCAGCCACAATGACTGCATTCTCCAACTGCTATCTTTTATCTTACTGCAACAGCCCTTTTATTTTTTACTTTTTACTGAGTGTGTATGTCTGTGCACATGTAGGCATGTGTGCGTATTGGTGTGTGTGAATGTAGGGATATGTGTACCCTCAACCTCAGGTTGCTTCTCACCTTCCACCTTCCTTACGACAGGGTTTCTGTGTAACTGGGCTAGCTAACCGGGCAAGCGTCCATGGGTTCTCCTGTCTCCTAACCCATCTCAGCATAGGGCAGCTAGGGTTATAGGATTTCACATACAGGCTACTGTACCTGACTTGATATGGCTTTCGAGAATTTGAATTCGGGGTCCTCACTTGCCTTGGGTGGCCAGTGCTTTGCCCACTGAAGCATTTCCCCTGGCACTCTTTGAAATGGAAGGCCCTCACTTACTTCGACAAATACATACAATTGAGTATATATTTCTATCTGAAAAATTACATAAATGAAATGTATGTACTTTAGACAAACCCAAGCTATATATGAATCTACTTTAGGAAGTCTTAAAGTCAAAACACATTTGTTCATGCTAGTGACCTAAACTCTAGCTTCGGCAGTCTGACTCCTTCCCTTCCTGACTACCTCAGTTTCCCACACCCTCTCATTAATAAGTACACCAAAGTGTTCTGATTCTCCTTGGTCCTCATCTCTCCCAAGAAGGCAACTTCATACATGCCAGTAGAAGTCCACAGGGTAAAGGTGTCTGATGTAGTCAGAACAGAGACTTACCAGGATAAGGAGCTAGACAGTCCTACCAAAGTATCCAAGAACACACTGGATGACAAGGTGAGAAAAACCCAAGAAACTCACTATAAGACAATCTCCAAGACTTAACTTGAAGGGCCAATCAAGGGGGCAGGAATGAGTAGGTCACAGCAACTCCAGAGAGCCCATCAATTTTCTTACCTTCTCACTTTGATATCCCTGCCATCACCCGGGCTTGCACCCCAGTTGATAACACTTAAACATGAACAGCTGCTTGGGTCTTTCTGCCTAACACATTCCCAACATGTCCAAAGGGCACCATGTCAAGCCTTTTGCAATATGTCCCATTCATCGTAAAGTATGGTTTACGGCTGGAATGATGGTATATGTTCATAGTTCTCAGACCTCAGGATGCTGAGAAATGTAAGTTCAAAGCTGGCCTGTGCTACACAGTAACTTTAAGGTAAATCTAGACTATACAGCTAGGCCCAGTTAAGAAGGAAGGAGGGAAGAAAAGGAGGGAGGGAGAGAAAGAGGAAGGGAGGAAGGAAGGGAGGAAAGCTTTGCCCTACTCAAAATGACTATTTTTCAAAATACCATTTTGCCTTTATTGATTGTTTAACATGGCTTCCTCTTAGGAGGATTCTTAATCACTTCCCCTCTCAACTCAGATACATATTCATATTCACTCTTTCTCTCTGTGTGCCTGTCTCCCTCACTTCTTCCTTCCCTCTCCCCTTCCCATTCATTTTACCAACCTCACCTTTTATCTTCAGGTCTTACCTTAAACATCATTTAATTAGAGGTTTTCTCTCACCCTCAGTGTGTCCCTATTCTATTCCCAGAATACCTTGCTGGTCTCTGCTCAGGACATTCATCAGAATAATCCCCCCAGTGCACAGTGTTGAATGACTTTGCATCCTTTGCAGCCAACCCCAGATTAGGAGATGTCTCATGGCTTCACCAGGCAGGCTCTGTACTGAGGATACGTACGGCTCTCAGCGTGACCCTTCCAGGCCCTCCATTTACCAAGGTCCCGTGCCCTACCCCACTGATGCTTCCCAAAGGCGTGGTTTTATGCCCCAAATTCGTTGTCAAGTTTCCAGTGTCTTTAGTTCTATAGCTTTCTGTACAATAGGGATTCCCTATTTGTCTTTCAAAACATTTGTCTTTCAAAATGCTTCCCATTCCTCCAGAGCTATATCTAAGTCCACCTTTTCCACTGAAGACTCCTGATTTCCTCCAAATGAGTTTGCCCTCCCCACCTTTGACTTCATTCTACATACCTGCACTGTTCTTTCTTGCGGTATTTCCCTACAACTATTTATTAGTAGTTAGAGTTTTTGCCTTACCCTTATTACTGGTTACACCTACTTTCCCATGAATCTGCTTATCTATTCAATATACCTTATATAAGAAGGGATTCTATAAATGCACAACTCAGGATCCCAAAGCTCTACCGATGAGGCAGCTGTGTAAGGTATATCTCTCTAAATACCTGGAAGAAACGACCGTTGAAGGATCAAGGCACCTGTCAGAGAGATGGAGGCTAAACAGAATTACAAAAGCACATTACATTATTAGTCCATCACAGAAATAATTCTTATCTGTGTCTCAAATAATGGATCTGTAATCAGAACCTACTAACGTCCTATTACACATTATGATGCCAATACTGAAAACTTTAATAGGATTTTGAATATATCTCAAAGTCAATAGAACTAATCTCATATGGCTGCAGAGCACACAGATCAGTTTTACCTTTGTGACAAGTTTAGATGTTTGCTGAACAAAACAAACCACAAATGACAAGTTTACTGGAAATTAAAAACGAGAGGCTTGGTTATTACTCAGTGGTAGAGTCCTTTATATAGCTTGTAGGCTTGGTCTCTCACCACAGCAGGGGAAAAGAATTAGAGATTGCTGTTTTGTATACACTCACACAAATGCACATATGTATAATAGACACAAATCCACAGAAGGGACCATTAAATGATCACATTCACTATCAGGTCTCTATATGGGGAAAATAATGACTAGCTTTCTTGGCCAAGGTCAAATGGTAAAGCTAGTGAGAATATGTATGTGCTCAAGAGTAACAACGGATAAGAGTAGGCAACAGAAAAGGATTCTCTCTCTGTTTTTCTCTCTCTCTCACTTTGTAACTCACAAAATGTTTGAAATGACACTACTTTGTAAGTAAGCATTGAGGAGCATTTGTGTTCATAAACACTCAGAACCAAGACAAGACTTGACCACCCACTTCACAAAACACACGCCCAACTCTAGACCCGAGGCACCCACTACATATCACAGACAAACACACACTTAGTCTTATTTGCTTGTGTTAATGGTTGATTTTTTTAATGATTTTTATATTATTTTGTATGCATGGGTGCTTTGTTTGACTGCATGACAACATGTCTGGAGCCTATGGAGACTAGAAGAGGGTGTCAGGTTCCCTAGAACCGGAGTCATAGATGGTTGTGAGCTATTACGTGGGTACGGAATCAAACAAGTATCTTTGGGAAGAGTAGCCAGTGTTCTTAACCACTGAGGCATCTCTCAGCCCCCTAATTCATTGTAACCAAGAAAGATGGTGTTTCAGGAAAAATAAAAACTGAAAAAGAGAAAACCTACTTTAAAAATGTACATAAAGCATTAACATACCTACCAAGTACTTGTTATTAAATATTGCTTCTCACAGCTCTACTCTTTTTTTTTAATCTTTTTATCTTTTTTTTGATTATGTCTCTCTGTGTATAAGTACATGTGTGTAGCTGCCTGCACAGACCAGAAAAGGGCATGAGATCCTCTAGGGCTGTTGCAGGCAACTATAAACCTCCTGACAGGATATGGATGCTGGGAACCAAACTCCATCGTCTGCACTAAGAGCAAATATACCTTGAGCCATGTCTCTCCAGCCCCCAGAGTTTCCTTCTTAATAACTGGCAAAGAGTAAGCACTTAATAATTGTTTATGTTTGAAAAAGAATCCATCTTAAACTGGGCGTGGTATTGCACACCAGCAGATCCCAACACTCAGGAGGCTAAGGCAGAGGAGAGGGATCATGGGTTTGAGGCCAGCTATACAGATTCTGTCTTAAAGTAACAATAATAAAAACCATCAGGGTGCTACTCTTGAATGTCTTCTGTGGCTGGACATCATTGACTATTTACTCTGTTGCTACCTGAGGCAGAAAACAAGGAGTGTTGACACTTTGTAGTAACTGGAAATGTGTCCAAGCCCAGACCATTTTATCTTGTGAATGGATGACTGGCTGGCTAGTTTTTATGGAGAAAGAATTGGAATTTATTAAGGATTTTTAACACAGATTTAAGGCCAGGTGGTAAGGAAGAGAACAGTATAAACAACCCAAGGGCAGGTTTCCTTGGGAGAGTTGCCTCTTTGGGTCACATTCGTTAGTGATTTTCAAAACTTTCCTTTCAGCCATGTACCTTAAGAAAGAGATTTTTACATCATGACTTGGTACTCACATAGACATAGTTCCCTGTGGCATCACCAGCTATACTATTCCCAAACTCTGTGGCATCAGTGGAGAGTGGCTACCCTCAGCACAGTGCACACACACGGGTTATCTGAGCAAGCTTAATGTGAAACATGTGGCTGAGCCCATTCCTTTGAAGAGGATACTTTAAGTCTGACAGCCTTCCAAGCATGCAATATGGTGTCCCTTATGATAAGCAATATACAAAGGTGGTGGTGGCACATGCCTTTCATCCCTGCACTCAGGAGGCAGAGTTAGGTGGATCTGTGAGTTCCAGGCCAACCTAGTCTAGAGAGTGAGTTCCAGGATAGCCAGGGCTACACAGAGAAACCCTGTCTCAAAACAAACCAAGATAAGCAACATACGCAGATTGGGATGAAAAAGCGGTCGGCAAAAATACCCAGGAAAGGGGCAAGATGGTAAGACGGTGGGACCCTGTGCTTCTAGACTGCACACTGCTTCCTCTCTATCCCAAGGAGAACCACATGCAAAAGGCCCTTGTGCTGTCTGTGTGAAGCTGAACCAGAAGCAAACTAAATGCACATGATCTCAGCTTCTCAGGGATCACATGGACCAAAACAGTCTGCAGTCGCACACGTATGTTCTCTGGTGGGTGGCTTGAGAACCTCTCCCAGCCCCAAATTACAAACCTGGGCATGCTGTGCAACCCAGTATCACTCCAGGACTTTAATGGGTGAGAGAAAGGACAAGTCACTTTAAACCTGTTTTCAATGAAAAATCTTTTCTTCCAGTATTTAAGGGGGATGGCGGGGGGCTGGAGTGGAAACCAACACATTGGTAAGCAACCATTAAATTTCTTGTATCACTTGATTAAGTAACACTGAATGAAAATACAGGCCCAAATGCTTCTGTTTGGAAGGCAGCTGAAGAGGCACGGATGTTCCCGGCTTCCTAGAGGCAATCTGCATCCTTTGGTTTTCATGTGCCTGGCTCCCCAAATTAGTGGCAATAGTCTCTCATCTAAGTCTATGCTACTTATTTCCCCCAGAGAAGGAGTCTCGGAACTTTTAAGCTATAATATATTATCTCATCTTCTTACACCTTTGTTATGGTAAAGAAAGAAAAGTACAGACTGGTGGAGGTGGAGGAGGGCAAAAGACTGAGTTTAATTACAGAGGCTTTAGGGTAGGAAAATCCCCACTGTGGCTTCCTTGAGAAAGAATACTGCTTCCTCTCCTCTTGAGGCAAACTGTTCATCTACAAACAATAAAGACACTGGGCGCCTCACAGTTTTCTTACAGGCTATCTCTCTTCTTCTGTAGTCTTGCATTTAATATTATAATGTGAATAGTTTACTACTCAAAGAAATATCTAAAGAACTACAAACTAACAGAAATATCTAAAGAACTACAAGCAACTGTTTTCCTAAATCCTTTTGGAGGAGCCAGCTTACAGGGAGATGAACAAAGCTGTTATTCTCTCCCGCGTGCTTAGTGATGAGGATCATCTCTGAGGAGCAGGGTGACTGAGCATCACTCACAGCTGAGCTGTGGTGATGACTAAATACGCAGGGTCCTAATTATGGGGTTGAACATCATATCGCTAAGCACCAGTCTTCATAAACTGACTCTATGTCTTTCTTCTTATATGTTTGTTTGGTTAGTTTTTCGAGACAGGGTTTTCTCTTCCAGGCTGGCCTTGAACTCAGAGATTTCCCTGCCTCTGTCTCCCGAGAGCTGGGATTAAAGATGTGTGCCACCACCACCTGGCTAGTGTGTGTTTGTTTTTGAGATAGGGTCTCATATAGCCCAGGCTGGCCTCCAACTCAGAATGTAACTGAGGATGATCTTGAACTTCCTTCCCCTCCACTTCCTATGTGCAGGGGATAACAGGAGTGAGCTACCATGCCAGGGTTGTGTGCATGCCAGGTGAACACTTCACCAGTTGAACTAAAGTCCCAGCTTCTTGACTCCATGTCTTGCACTTTAAAAAACAACATACAGGCCCACATGATGGAAGAAGCCTGCATTTAAGCCATCTGTGGGTAGGCTGTCTACCTTGGAATCCTGTGTACCCGGGTTAAAATCTCTGTGCCTTTGTCTTATCTGCAGAATGGGAATACAATTGTTTCTAGCTCCAGGGCCTCATGAAGGAGTCAAACGACTCCTGCAGGATAGCTCTCAGCATGGTGTTAGGCAGAGCAACCTCCACACAGGGTGGTGATTGTCATCCTTGGGGATGGGTAGGAAAAGTGAAGTCAGTCACAGAAGTCAGGAACAAAAGGTGGATCCTCTTTCCCTTGATGATATCAGACACAGAGGGTCCGGCTGCTTATGATACCACATTAACTAGACCAACAAAACACTGTGATTTAGAATTGTACAAATCAAAATCTGAGCAGCTCAAAATATTTACAAAAAAAGTAAAAAATAAAACCCAGCATTTTAACTTATGTTCATATACACAATTTAGATTAATTATTAAAAAGCCAAATGCTCACTTTTTGGAACCAAATACAACCTACTTATTCTTGTGGTGCTGGCAGTTGAACCCAGAGCCTTGAAAGCAGTAGGTGTGTTTTAGCACTGAGCCATACTCCTAGGACCAAATGTTTCATTTTGGGACAGAACACTACACAGCAAAGACTAATTATCTATGTTGTGAGATTTGTGAAAGAAAAGCCTTTTGTTTCACTCTTCAGAAGACAGACCAAAAAAAAAAAAAAAACAGTCCTGGGGTCTAGCACATACCATCTAGCGTAATTATTATCTAAAACTCCTTATCTAAAATGAACACAAAGGGAAAGAAAGAGACCATGATGCTGAGGACAGCTACATGAAGGTTCCTTTCTCTCTTAGGGTTCAAAGTGCTCCATACTGTATGATAACATTTATCACTTAAAAATGTTTTTTTTTTCAAAGCAAAGTGTACTAAAGACTGAGAAACAGTGTTCACAGAAGAAACACCTTGAAAACAACTAATAATAGACACCCAGCTGAAAGCTGCTCTTTTGTCAAATCTGCTGTGGGCTTCTTTCCTCAGATTTTGTTTAAACTTTATTCCTTCAGTGATTTAGGCGGCTGTAATAACATCTTTCTCTATGTCTAAAAATAGGGCACGGGTGTGTAAATTTATGAGCTGAAATGCAAAACTGGCACAGAGTGTCTAAATTAGAGCATTAAATCCTTTAGTCTACTCTAGCGCAGAGATATATTTGAAGCGCCGATGTCCACATGCTTTGTAAAAAGACACAGTTTTAATCCAGTATCTTTGTTCTTTTCATAGGTAGAGAAATGAGAGGCTGTGAACATTATTCTCAAATGTGCCAAATCACTTCTCAAGAGATTAACCCTGGACAAAACAAGTTTCAACTCTAGCCTCTGGTTCCCTCTTTGGATAAAGAGAACATCAGGGCTTTTAACCTTTCCACTTTAACCCCAACTCAGCCTCAAGATTCAGCATCTTTCCACTAGCAGCACTAGGGACTCTCTGCCTGCCTATTTTCTCGGCTATACCACTAAAACCTGGGGTTCCATGAGCCTCAAGACCTGATATAATAGGTAAAGAAATAGCACAGCCCAATGGCCTGAAGCTATCTGATTGCTTTAAAAAATATACTCACAAGAGAAGGCCAGGGGTTGGAGAGATAGATGGCTCAGCCGTTAAGAATGCTTACTACTCTTCCAGAGGACCCTCAATTACCAGTACCCACTTCAGAGAGCTTACAACAGCCTGGGGCTCTGGCATCAGTGGACATCCCCACACATCCTCCCCTGGCCTCTGTGGACATCCCCACACATGTGGCATGTACTCACAGATACGCACATTAAAAACAAATCTTTTTTTTAATGCCAAAGATTGGCATCAAACTCCACTTGTTAGAATAAACAAAAATCAAATAAGAATCTGAACACTGAGGTATTAGAGGGCTCTGTAGCTGCTCATGGGGCAGCCTGTTCAGCCCAGACTTGGTTCTAAGCAGGAGGACAGGGAAGGAAGGGGGAAGATGGCTGAATCAGTTGGGGTTGAAGGGATGGCTGGCACGTATGACTGCTGTGATTTGTGGCAGTCAACATCTGATGACAGGAACACAGTATCATATGACCTCCAATGTCTTCTCCAAAACACCAATTTGTCACAGATTTGACATCAGTTGTACTTAAGTGTTATCTCTGTTCTAGATGACTCTATTTTAACATACAATATCTACTTTTAAAAAAAGAAAAAAAGATGCAGGCATTTGCCATATTAAGTAAAATACATGGGCTTAGCATGACTGACGAGACTTATCAAGCCTACACATACAATAATGTATTGTTTCTCTGAATGGCTATTTACTATAAAGCCTATGGTATGTAAGAGCCAGTGTGTGTGTGTGTGTGTGTGTGTGTCGCGCGTGTGCAAAGCCACGTGAAAATGCCTCGCAACCACAGAAGGAAGAGAAGGAATCGAAGTTTGAAAACTTCCTTGGAAAAATGGGTGTTGTCCGATCCAAATGGGAACCAACATTACACCGGCATTCAGAAGTCGGCACAGTAATGATGACTGCAGCTTCAAAATTAGGTTTGTTTATATGGTTAAAAATAAAGTGCAACCGTGTTATCTTCAAACGAGAAAACGTCATTATTTAATAGGTGCTGATTTTACATTTTATAGCGAGTTGACCTTCAATGGTACAAAGAACAGCAATGATCTACACAGCTAATGTCTGCACCAAAAAAAGAACCCAACATCTGGCTGGGTGTAAAAGTTGCTGTCCTCTGTACCTTTAGATGCCTGTCTTCTACCACTCTAACTCGGAACATTTGCAGCGAAGTGTAGCTGGAAAGGTTGGTATCATGTTTGGGGAGCCATCCATTTCTTGTGAAATCAATTTCCAAACACATTACCCACTGTTGGCGCAGTTGCTTCCAGAGCGCTCCCAAACAGCACACTCCCACCCAGGAAGGTCTATCGCTGTAAGATGTTAAAACACTTGAGTCAGGGGACAGGCCAGCTGGAGAAATGGGTGCGTTAAAGAATACAAAGAGAGGGGGTCAGGACGAATCCTATGTGCTGACCGACCGTTCATTTTTCCTCCTCGTTCTTTACTCATGCATCAAAGCATCCAAACAATTTAATTTGTGGTCCTTACCATTGTGCCTTCAACTCTACATGTAAGTTTATCACGAGGGTGTAAAAAACAACAACAACCTGCTTGGCTTGCCTCGCCATGAATCACAGCCAGGAGGTCATCTTGCTGTGTATCAGCAACTATGTTCTCAGTACAGCTATGTGACCTGAAGTGGCAGCTGCATGCAGAACCACCAAAATAGCAGGGGCAAGAGCTTTCTGCTGCCTCCACGGCCCCAATCCGGCTTGCCCAGCCCTTTCCTCCCACTGAGCACCAGCCAACTGCAGATCCCAGAAAGACCCAGCCCCACGCTCTGAGAATAAAGGCCGTAGGCCCACCACACCTTCCCCGTCCTCCCGGGGAGCCCTGGGTGCAAGCAGAGAAAGGAGTGTTCTGGGGACACTGAGAGGACGCACGGCATGATAGGGGACGCAGGCCACCCATTGCAGGGCAAGCCCCGGCCCAGCGGGCATGCACTCACCCCGGGACAACCAACGGGCACCCGCACCCGGGGCTCTAGGCTCGGCCGGGAGAGGGCACGACGAGATCGGGGCACCTCGGGTTCCAAGCACCCGGACCCTGAGGGGGCGCGCCTCACCTGTACGGGCCGATCGGCACCCCGGCCTCTCCAGTGCCCGCGCCCCTCCCACGCCGTGCGCCCGGGGCTCCTAGGGACCCTTCGGGGACGCCCAGGCCGGTCCCGGCCACCACTCACTTTCTGGATCCGCTTCAGCGCCATGGGGTAGGCGGCGGGGGCTGCGGCGGGTCCGCGGGTCCCGGGCTGCCGCCTCGCGGGGCTGCTCGGTGTGCGCCCGGGCGCGGTGCGCGAGTGTGCGGGCGGCGGCGCCGGGCTCTTTTGTTTCCGCCTTCGCTGCTGGGAAGGAGCCTGCGCCCTCCCCGCCGCGCCCCGCCCGCCTGGCACACTGGGAAGTGTAGTCCCAGGCTCGGCCTCTGCCGCCTGCGCGGACGTCCTCCGGTCACCCGTGGGTGACAGCTGCGACCTGGTTGCTGATCCCTGCAGCCGCTCTGCAGAGCCAGGTCCCGAATCTGCAAACCCCGGTAACAGCAAGGTGAGCTGTCGCTCTTAGGAGCTGCTGCAATCCATGGAGAGCTCCTGCTCGCACAGACCCTGCAGCGGATCTTAAGTTCCTTTGCAGATATTTCTGTCTCTTCCCCGCACGCCCCTGGGGGCATGAGGAGTCTTCCTCAATTGCATTCCACCTATGGAGGGAGAATATGGGGGGAGAGGGGGAAACAGGGTCTCTCACAGAAACCCGGGCTTTTCTTTTTGCTTTTTTGTCCCCACCTCCCAGCAACGGGACTGCAGACAGCTTCCAACGCAGGCAACCCTTACTTGGTCTCTGGCATCCAGACTAAGGTCCTCGGGTCTGTGCAGCAAGAGATTGACCCACACTGAGCTCTCCTCCAGTCCTTTTGCTTGTACTTTGAACCGTGACATCTGGTCTCGGCACCAGCAGAATGGGTTTTCGCTTTAGTCAGTCTCAGATTTCTGATGGCTATGGCTAGTCTTAGGTTTCTGATGCCTTTGGCCAGTCTTAGGTTTCTGATGACTAAAGTCAACCCCTTCCTTATCTGAAGTGGTTCTGAGCTCCATTTTGCTTCTCAAAATACTCATTGTACTTAGCTCCCACAGTGTCACTGCAGCTGGATCAGCGGCTTCCGTGAAGTTCTAGTCTCTAGCTTCGCAGTGAGAACTAACCTCATGAGACCACAGGAGACCAACCTCACGCCCTCTACACAAGCTGAGGGACTGGGCTTTGCAGAGACCCACTCAAAGCAGTCCTGCTCTGTCTGCCTATGGGTGTTGGTCTACTTTCCTGTTTCCAGGTCCTCATCAGCTTCTCTTTCCCATGGCGTGGGCCCCTTGCAGTCTTGCCTCTACTTTGAGGTGTTCTTCCGGGTGTTATTTTCATTGCTTCAGGACTAAGCGCCCCCGAACCCACATGGTGTGTGAGTTTGTGCTTGTGTGTGTCACACATGCACGGCTTGTGGAAGCCAGAAATTATTTCCCAGGAGCTATATACCTCCTATACCCATTGGGATCAGGGGCTCGCCAATTGGCCCAGGCTCTCCAGATTATCTGCTGACTTCACCTCCACAGCACTGACTTTACACACAAGCCCCACCATGCCTACAATTTTTTACACCAGCACCAGGGTAGGGAGGTGGAACTGAGGTCTTCATGTTTGCTGGTCAACACATTACAGGCAATGTCTTCCAACCCACCAGCCTTAATGTACTTCTGGTTTCATCTCCCAGAAAAGAAGAGTGGCATTAATGCAGTTTATCATTTTGGCTAGGGGAGAGACACACACACAATAAGTACACAGTGAACCAACCCAGCTTGGGAGTGCTAGGAAATGCTCTTAGTCAAAGAGGCTTCCAAAAGACACCAGCTAAGTCCCACCTCCCTCAAAGAGCTGTACAGAGGCTAGCTGGATGCCTGAGACACCATTCTTGTGCTCTGGAACTGGACCACTAGCATACACTCCAATATTGAAACCTTTGTTTCAAAGTCACTGAAGGTTCAAGACATGAACCCCATGTTTTCTCTCTTCCAGGAGGTCCTACGGACTGCTCAAAGAATCACTGACTTATGCTCTTCTTGAGAGTACCATTATAAGTGGAGTCAGGGATGTTCAGTCTGGTCTTGGGCCCCTGCTTCTTTCAGTGTTGCATTCCCATGTTGATGGCTTTCCAATGTCATGTCAGAACTGAGGCCATAACCACCCGCTACCATCATGGGAAAGCATCACTTCCTGGTGACTTGTTGCCAGGGAACTGAGAAAACGTCCTTTCTGCAAGACGACTCAGTGGTTCATACTAACCAACTCCACAGATAACAAAAGCACACCGTCCAGTATGGACATGGATAGGAAACTCTCATTTCAAAGTCACTGAGGGTTCAGGACATGTACATCAAGTTTTCTCTCTTCCGGAAGGCCCTACGGACTGCTCAAAGAATCACTGATTGAATCATCTTCTTCCAAAAAGATGTAGACACCCAAAGCCCCAGCTTTGTGCAAAATGCCCATCACAATTTATCACCACCATACTCCTTCCAACTGTCATTGATGAATGTTTTGTGGTTTCATTCATGGCATAGAAGGACTTCTTGCCATTTACCCGACAAACTCCTTCATATTCTTCTAGACATAACTCAATAACTCACACCCCAGGAGACTTCTTCTATCTATTCATCAAGGTGGGGAGGAGAAAAGTAGAGTGAGAGGAAAAGAAGAGAAGAAAGAAGAGGGGACAGAAAGGGTATTAGTCAGGATTCCTTAAAGGAACAAGTATAGTGGATATATATTAAAAGAGGACTCACTGCGCGTGGTGGCATAGTGCTTTAATCCCAGCACTTGGTGGGCAGAGGCAAGTGAGTTTCTGAGTTCAAGGCCAGCCTGGTTCCCAGAATGAGTTCCAGGACAATCAAAACAGACACAGAGAAAAAACATCCTTTGCTCTGGGATGGGGTCCAAAAAGGGATGTTTCTAACAAATTCCCTGTGATGTGGCTGCTGCTTTTGCTGCGTCTGGACCACTTGCTAACACTCACTTCTCTGGATCTTTCCAGTTCCAAAAATGGTCCATTGGGCAAACAGTCTCTGCATCACTTTGAGAACTTGTTCAGAATAAACAAGTGTCTTGAGCACTACGGCAAACATGCATCTGACCTTGTAGTCAAATAAGAGCCTAGTTGCTTTTCTCATTGATATAGCAATGGCAACACAAGGGAGGGAGGATTTGTTTTCATTTACAGTTTGAGGGAAGTTATTCTGGATGGAAGGCGTGGAGTCTAGAGAGGGCAACTATCTAATTGTCTCCACAGTCAAGAAGCAGAGAGAGCATGGCTTCCTCCTTGTTATTAAGGGGGTATCTCAGTGGGCTATAGTCCACTGGCTACAGTCCCAGCCTAGCGAAGTGGCGGCAGGAATATCAGGGGCTCAAGTTCACATCATCTTTAGATACACGGTGAGTTCAAAGTTACATGAGATCCTGTCTCAAAACAAAACAAAAACAAAGACTTTAACTTAAACACAGGGTCCATGGACCTATTGCTACTGGAACCATGGCCTGTGGAGGGTCATCACTTGAGTTTGCCAGAAATGTAGGCTCTTGGAACCTAGCTGAGTACTTCCAGGTTATGCTAAACATACAGGGCCTGGAGTTTAAATTCTCAGTACCACAAACACAGACACCCTTCCCCCCAGCAAACAAAGACATACACACAAAGAGACTAGATTAATGAACTGTCTTTTTTTTTTTTTTTTTTTAGGTATCAAGTATTGGCGAGGCAGGGCAGACTGTCTCCCTCACACTTAGCTGATGGGAACATGAAATGGCGGCGTTCCTCTAAATACTAAACACTGAGTTAGTGAGAGAAGTGGAGATGGCCAACCACACAAAAACTCACCCGTGAGTATTCACCCTGGCATTTTTTTCATAATGAAAACGTACAAACAGAAAAATCTATTCACTGCCAAATAAAAATAAGCTATGTGGTCCACTGTAGTAGAGAAAATTGTTCTGCAGTAACATGGAATAAACATTCCAGTGTGCCAGTGAGGAGTCCGGTCACAGAAAAATTACATGCTGTGTGAGCCTGTTTATGTGAAGTGTCCAAATGGGATGAAAAGTAGATTAGAGGCTGTCAGGGTTCTGGGAGGAGGGCTGGACACGATTAGAAGAGATTGGGAATGGGACTTGTCTGGAAATAATGAAATCGTTCTAAAATTAGATTATGGCTATTGTTACAGAACTCTAAATGCGCTTGAAATCATGGAATTGTGCACTTGAGCTTCAGGATGCATAATTATATCTCAATAAAACTGACACAAGGAAAGGATGTTCTAGGCACTACCCTCGGATTTGAATTTTTAGGTGTCATTACAATCACTCTTTCCCCTAGATTCTTCCCAGGGCCATCCCTGTCTGTAGCATTCTCAAAGTTTGTGGTTTTGTATTTTTATCTAAGTAAGAAAAGAACTGGGACCCAAATCCCTCACCTCAGCCAACATCTGTAAAGTAAGAAGAACCCTAACTGGGAAATCTGTAGTCATATTTGAGAAACCCTAGTTGAAACTGAGAATTCAAGGAGTATGGGAGGGGAAGGCGAGTCAGGCACTTGCAGGGTCAGCCCAGGCCCCGAGAGCCCCAAGTAGCTCAGCTCTGCGGGTTTCGGAGCCTCAGTTCCGGAGGGCCTGATTCAAGTAGCCCCAGAACAGAGTGTGCTCTGGGTCTCTTTCAGAGAGAGAAGGTGTGTGTGTGTGTGCGCGCGCGCGTGTGTTTTGAAACGGGCTTTTCTCTTTTGAGTGGAACTGGTCCATTTGGCTCGGCTGGACAGCCAATATGCTCGTCTCTGCCTCCCTGTTTGCTGAGGTTCCCAGCTCAGACTCAGATTCTCATGCTTGCTAGATTAAACCATCTCCACATCCCTGGATGCAGGATTTTGATGGAGACATGTAATGATCCAGAAATTGAATGGACGAGATTGAAACGCTTAGAGAAACCTTCAAAGAAGATCCGTGAACACATGGAAGAGGTGACCAAAGAGCTTTCTGAAAACAGGTAGGGTGGGCCCACCAAGACACACGCACAGTTTTCAAGGACCTTGGCGAAAGTGGTATGGTAGGCAGAGTCAGATGTCCAAGGTCTGTACAGCCAGGGCCAGGGGGCAGATGCGGGGGGGGGGGCACAGAGAGAGCCTGAGCTACCAGGACTGACACTAGCTCCGTCGGTCCTTTCTGCAATGGAAGTCATCTGATTTGTGATTGTGGATTTTGCATCTCCTCCATTTAGTCTCCATGGAGAAATAGCTCTCTTTGCAAATGCCTGAAACCCTTTGTGTCCCCTGCCAGAGGCTGTGTTGCCCAGCAGTTATCCTTGCTTGGAGCAGGCTACCCAAAAGTTGTCTTCACCCTGGGTGCTTTCTTTGGGCTGAGCAGAGCTTTCATTTGCCCTGGGGCAGCTCTTAGCTTCTAGGCCACCCAGGCCTTCATATACAGCAGAGCCTTTTCCTGCTTGTGGTTTAGAAATCCCAGAGCGGCAAAACCAGAATCCCCAGGAGGCCGGGCCTTTAGCGGGAGAACTGGAAATGGCTGGTAACAGGTGTTTGGCTCACATACCTACAGGCACCATTTAACATTCATGTGTTCCCAACAGCTGTCTGGGGTGTTGGCTTGTGAATCCCACAGTGTCAGCCGCAGGTCAGAAGACTTTGGGGGAACATCCTTGGGGAGGGGCCTGTAGCTGTATGTATAGGGCCAGTGTTGACTGAGGTCCTATTTGAAATTGGTACAGAATTGAGATTCAGTGGGGGTGGGGGGGGAGAGGCAGGGGGTAGCTGGAGCCTCTTCAAGGGCAATGAGCTCCCTTCTGGTGCTCCTTACAGTCTCTCACGACTGCTCCTGCCTGTGGTCACTCCTTCCTAAGGTAAAACACATGTTTAGATGTTTTTGTTGTTGTTGTTGTCTTTTATTTTGTTTCCTTTTTGTTTTTAATGTATTTATTGAGGTTTTTTGTTTGTTTGGTTTTTTTTTTGGGGGGGGGGGGAGGTCTCAGAAGGAAGCTCCTATTTGTGTCCCTAACTGTAATTCATTATAAGGAAGTTGTCACAAGCCAGGCATGATGGTGCACGCCTGTGATCCCAGTGCTCAGGGAGGCAGAGGCAGGGGGATCGCTGTGAGTTCGTGCCCAGCCTGGTCTACAAAGAGAGTCCAGGGCAGCCAAGGCTACACAGAGAAACACTGTCTCCAAACACCCCCTAAACAAACAAACAAATAAATAAATGAGAAAATTGTCATGAACTAGGTGTGGTGATGCATGCCTATTAGCCCAGCATGAAGGAGGCAGAGGCAGAAGAACCAGGAGTTTAAGGCCAACCCTGGCTGCATGTTGAGGGAAGTGTAGCCTGGATGAATCTCAGTTTCAAAAAGGAACAGAGGAAAGAAGGGAAGAGGAGGAGGAGAAGAGATTGGGAAAGGGAGGTAAGTTCTAAGTAGCCCTTCTCAAACAGGGCCAGTGCCTCACCCATCTTTGGCACAGTGCCCAGTAGACAGGCTCCTGGCAATCCACTCTGAGGCAGGGAGCCCATTCTGACAATTTGAAGAGGAGGAACTGGGACTGGATGGTAATGGTGGACAAGGCTTAAGGTCCGTCCCTCTCACTCTCTTGCTGTTGGAAGGCTTGGAGACACGGGCTTGATAGCAGCCCCCTTGTCTGATGGTGAGAGGTAACTTAGTTTCAAAACACATTGCTACAGAGTCTGGATTCCTAGGGGAGCTTGTTAGAGCAGGTGGCTTCTGGCCTCTTTCAGTAAAGAGCTCACAAGCATTACGTCCTGAGTTCAACCCACCAAAACTCAAGCTGGGTCAAAGGCTGGGCGTGGTGATGCACTATTGTAATGTCAGCATTGGGGAGGCAGATCCCTGGGGCTTGCTGGCCTGGTCAGCCTAGCCTAATCAGAGCCCCAGAGCAGAGAGAGACCTTGTCAAGAAATAAGGTGTCTGATGACTGTGAGAGATCGGAGGTTTGACTTTGGGCTTCTGCAGCCAGGTGAACCCACACATACATGCTGGTATACACAATATACATATATAGAGAGAGACAGACAGACAGACAGACAGACAGACAGACAAACAGCAGGGGTGGAGGGCACTTCTAATACTTAAACAACTTTGGAAACCACTTGCTTGGCCCACAATCCTTGTCAAAGGGATTTTTTTTTTCCAGTTTCACTAACAATTTCTCCAGTACCGGGAAGTCTTGTGACCTCCACAGGAACTTACAGAGCTCTTCTTTGGTGTGAATCTTTGTGTTGGGTTATGGTACAAATCCTCCCGTCAGAGCCTTTCAACCTGATCCTAACACTGGGACATTCTGAGAATATTTCCTCAGTAAAACTAATGCATGTAGCCATCCAGTAAATAGTCTTTGGTGCCATAAATGATTGCCATAAATGGTGCATTGCTCATTCTTAGAGTCATGCAGGCCAATTTATTACAGTTTACCAGGAGAGGGGATGTTAGAAACCTCAACCCGCACTACAAAGCTGCAATAAACAGTAATTCTTGGAGAGTTGTTGAACAAGTCTACACGACACAATCCTTTACCAAACAAACCTGCTTCCAAGAGCCCTGAGTCATAGCTGCCTGTGTTTGCTGCAAAGCCGAGCAGGATCAAATTATAAGCAATAGATGCACAACTGACTTTATCATCAATTAAGAGAGAGGAAGTCTCTAGGAGCCACCCACCTACTAGGACCTTCAAAAAAAACATAGAGAAGAGAGTAAGTACTTTCTGTGCCAAAGGGATTCAGTGCTTAGACTTAGCCAGGGAAAATGTACTCTAAAATGTCTATCCCGATGTCATCCTTTAAAACAGTTTTGTTTATTTTGTGTGCATGAGTATATGTGCATTTGTGTGCCCATGACATGGTTCCGTGATGCATAGGAGAGGAGGTCAGAGGACAAGTGTTGGGAGTGGCTTCCCTCCTTCCATCCTGTGGCTTCTGGGGATTGAATTCAGGTCTCCGGGCATGGAAGGAGATGCCTTCACCTGTTATGCACTCCCTCCAGCAGATTTCTCTGCTTCTGCCATATGGATCTTTACTCCCCTATAGCCTTCCTCTTCCATTCTCCTCCCCTTCTCTCTCCCTGTCCACTCTCTACAACCAGACCTGTTGTTGGGGGGGGGGGGAGTCTTGTGCACTGTGTATTCAGATATTGATTCCTGTGCCCAGAGATCTGATTACAGGCATTGTCATTTCTATTAAAAAAAAAAATCTCTCTTCTCAACGTTGTGTAAAAATTGTTCTCTATCATCTCTGACTGGTTAAATAAAGAGCTGACCGGCTGATAGCTGAGCAAGAGAGCAGAGAAGGGAAGACTTCTGATCTCAATCAGGGGTTCTTAGGAAGGGGATAAGAGGAAGAGGGAGGAAGAGGAAGGAGAGAGAAAGAAGAGGTGGCCACCGAGGGGTTCGCAATGGGGAGAGGCAGGTATAGGAGAAGCAGTCAAGGCAAGACTAAGATGGCAAGTAGCATGGGGCACACAGCTGGGAAGTAGCCAGGCTAGTATAATTGGGTTAGAATAGACCAGTATCTGCCCAGCTACAGTGCTTTAAGTTTATTAATAAATGTAACAGGGTCGTTATTTGGGAGCTGGAATGGGTAATAGAAAGAAGCACTATTTATCATATTTCTACAGCTTTCAGACACATTTCACTCAACCCCCAGGACACCAGATGCCACATGCACTCCTTCAACCTCGGAACCCACACCTCAGACCTTCAGAAGAGGTGAACTCTGGCAAGCCCCACTTACTGAACCTTCAGAACGTTATGCTCATGAAACACGTCACTCACGAACCGGTTCCACACAGGATCCCACTTCAAGAAGTACCTCTGGATTGCAGCCTCTCTCACCTCTGCAGGAAGGGGGGGGGGAGTGTGAACACAGCTGTAGTCTTCACATCTTCTGAAGATCACCTCCTTCAGCTGGTGTGAAAGCCTCAGGCCACTGGCAGGCTTCACGGCATGAGAAGCTCTTGGAATAGTTTTTAGATGTTTCTAACAAGATACTTTGAAGATGGTGGGGTAGGGGGTGCAGAGAGAGGGAGAGAGAGCTCAGGTAAGGAACTGTAGGACCCAGGACTCCATATCTGAAGTAGGCTCTGTGGGTTTTACATCTTTATGTGGCTATAATTCCAGAAACATAAAATCCATCTATTTAAAAAAATGCATTCACTGTTTGCCTTTTGTTTGTCTGTGGGTATTTTGTTTTGCTTTGTTTTAGCATTTTATATTCATAGAGGTGTAAGCCTGGAATGCTTTTGCCAACTGAATTTACTCACATTTGCCTGCTAATCTTCGACCAGCTTTGTGCTGGGTCTTACCTGGGAGACTTTCCAGTTGTGTGGATGGTCTCTTTCCTCCTCGATTTACCTAGACAAATTTGTTTTGATGGTGAGATCAGGATGCCTTGAGCAGACTGAGGTCTCTGGGCCAACTTTGCCTCTACCTCCTGCTGTGCATTAATGTCCTTAAAGAACAGATCAAAACTGAACAGGAAAATATATGATCTGTTTCAATCTCTCTCTTCCTCCCTCCTTCCCTCCTTCTCACCCTCTCCCTTCATTTCTCTCTGTACTAGGGTCAGACTTTGGCCTCACCAGCCTAAACAAGCGCTCTTACTACTAAGTTATATCCCCAGCCCTTCTTTGAGACATCTGAAGTCCTCCATGACTGATCCTAAACAGGAAGCTACAGCAGGCTCTATAAGGCAGGCAAATCCCGCTTTCTTGTGCTTCCCAGTCATTTTCATGACAGACTCAGCAGAGAGTAAGCTATTTTCACACAGGACAGTGGGCAAGGAGGAGAGCTCAGCACAGAGATCTCAGAAGAAGACAGCTTCTCTCTTTGGTTCCTCTGCAAGCCTCGAGGAAGCAGGAATGGTCAGGAATGAGGTCTTGGCTGTTCTTTTCTTAAGATACTCTGGCAACCCAGCAGCAGTGGTCAAATTTCTGGTGACCATTTGAGACAGTGACTACACTGTGTGTATGAGGGGACAAAGCTCTGGAGGAGCAGACAGGGCATGCTGGAAGGAGAGGAAGCCTGTGAGGAAAAGGGCAGAGGCCAAGCATCAGGGTTCCTGGCCTGTCTTCTTCATAATTTTTTTTTCTTTCACTGCACCAAATCTCTAGTGTCATCTCAGGCAAAGGTGACCTCATTCATGAGCTGGCATCCTGTCCCTATACCTATTTTCCATCAGGAGAAGACATACAGGGTGCATCACACATTGGATGCAGGAGAAGATTTGCTTTGCTGAAATGAAATTCCCACATCTCTCTATTATGTCATGTCATCCAAGTTAAAAAAAAAAAATCTCCTAAATCAGTCACGAGAGATGCCCAACAGAGGCAGGAGCCTGGAATCTTCCTAAAGTCATGGATCAAAAGTTGGAAAGTATGTCAGGGGTCATATGGTCTCAGACAGTAACTGACCTAAGAATTGCTAGACAACGGAACTAAGGATTAGTGCAGGGAAGAACTAGCTGGGGGAAGGTGGTTGGCTTCTTATTCTCCTCCTCAGAATGAGCCTGTTTGCTACCCTTGTAGCACCAGACTTCAGTCTGTGATTATTATCAAGAGTTGTATAAAATAAATAGAACTCTTTACTTATTTACATTCTGGAAGGGTCTTGTTGGTAAGGTCCATGTTGTAAGGAGCCAAATGAGGAGACCTGGCACTAAAGAGAGAGAGGACCCAAAACCACCACCACCTCCATCACCAACAAAACAAACAGGAAGTGAGAACAATGGCAAACCACAGACCACAGGCCCTGATGACCATGAGGGTTGAATGGATCCTTCCACAAACAGTCTTGATGTGAAACCACAGTCTGGCCAATGTCTTGATTCCAGCAAGATCCTGGCATGAAGACAGGCTGGCTGGATTCCTGGCTGATGACAATTATGAGCTAATGGTTAACGATAGTTTAAGCTGCTGTATTTTGGGCAATACTAATATACAACAATAGATAAGTAACCTGGGATGGTGGTCTATGCATGTCACCCCAGCAATCAGGAAGTGAAGACAGAAGGATGGTGGAGAGGGCAGCTTAGACCTCACAGTGAGCTCAAGGGCATCCTGTGTGTCAGAAAAACAAGGGCTGGGGGTTGCATCTCACTGACAGGATGTTTTTCCCAGAATGCACAAGCCCCTGGATTCAACTCCCCACCATTAAAATAAACAAAACAAACAAAAACTAAACCTACAAAGCAAGGTGAAGGGAATGCTTCCATTGGTACAGTGTCTGCAGGACAAACAAAAGAACCTGATTTTGGATCCGAGCACCCACAGAAAAGACTGGGAATGGTAATGGGTGGCTGAACCCCGTTGCTCTGAGGAAGCAGAGGTAGCTGGATCCATGGAGCTTGTCTTGTTCAAAGACATACATGCAGGCAGACACCCATACACAGGAAATAAAAATAACTTGGCAGAGAGCGATAAAGGAGGACAGCCAGAGTGAGCCTTCGGTTCCACAGGAATGCTTATACACATGCACACATCCACACACCTTCATCTAAGCACAAAAACAGAGCCTCACACCAACACCCCCCTTCAAACTCTCCTTCTTCCATCCTCTTTGCTGTCTTTCCTTTGCTGTGTTTGCTTCTCATCAGTTCCGCCGGCCTCATCCAAAGATGCTTTCCTTCCTCTGGCCTTCATCTTTGTTGAGCACTGAGTGAAAAAAGAAACTACAAGCAGTTCAGTTTCCGGAGTCAGAAAGAACTGGGTTCGAATTCCAAACCGTCTCAGAAGCAGCTGTGTGAAACTCGATACGTCACTGAGCTTCTCCGAGGTTCACTTGAGTTAGTTGGGTATGGAACAGCTGTGTGCTGAATGGAGCCTGGTCAGAACTAACAGCCTCCTTGACAACGCTAGTAACTCTAACAACTGCTGCTGCACCTCAAGGAACAAGCTAACCTTTCGCTATTAAATTTAGCCTGCAGCCTGCACAGGTCCATCTGCTGGAAGATGCCTGTCTCCTGGTTGACGGGTTCCTCTGTTCTCACAGCCTTAGGAATCAAAGAAAAGACACAAGGAAAGATGAGCCCTACTATGTCTTGCACAGCTGTGCCTTCTAGATCTGCAGAGACTGTATTTGCAGTTCACAGTTGCAACATTTCCTTCTGTTAGCTTCCAGATCTCCACAGCGAGCTTTGAGCATTAGCTCATGGTGAGGATGGAGGTTTGACTCCCTGAGAATCTGAGTAGAAGCATCCGGTGTCATAATCTTATATATAGAAACCCCCCAAATGCCACTTTAAAGCCATTAGAACTGAAAAATGGATCTATCAGAGTGGCCAGGTATAAACCTCGCCTCCCCCAATCAGAGGTTTTGCTGTATTTCTGTACAATAGTGAATTATCCAAAATAAGAATCAAGAATACAAACCATTTACAGTAGGCACAAGAAAACCAAATGTCTAGAATATATTTAACCAAAGAAGTGAGAGATCTCACACATACATATAAACACCTACAAATATTCACACATACAGACACATATACACACATACACTCACACATATACATCCACACATATATATGCACATACACACATGTACACATGCATGCAAAACACATGCACATATGTACATACGTATAGGCACATACACACATACACATTGACACACACACAGACATAGACACACATACGTACACACAAACTGAAAGACATCTGTTTGTAGAACGGATGCATCAATGTTATTAAAACACTAATCAGTGATATGCAGACTTGATGAGATAATTTTTTCACAGAAGAAGGAATAAGAGTTGTAATCATTATGGGGGTAAAAACCAGTCACCCAGCACACAACATAAAGGACAGTGTTAGGATCCCCTGCCTTGAGAACATGCTACAAAGTCACAGCCATCAAAACAGGATGGCATCATCATAAAAAAGACAGAACAGAAAGACAAGGGCATGCTCTCATCCACAGTCAACTAGGGACTTTTCTTGTTCCTTTTCCGAGACAGGTGATCACGTGGCTCGGGATGATCTTGAACTCACTGTGCAGCTGAGGCAGATCCTCCTGCCCCCACCGCCCAAGTGCTGTGTGTGTGTGTCACCATACCTGATACCTAGCTGATTTTTGGCAGAGGTGCTAAAGACACACACTAAAGAAAGGACCACTTTCTTCATTTAGATTTATGAATATTCATTTTGTTCTCTGGGGTTTATAATTCAGTTCTCTTACTGTGTTGCATAAATGGTTCTGTCTAATTTCTGTTTCTCTTTGATAAATAGTGGCCCATCACATCTCTCCTTCCTGCTTTTAAATTATTTACTTTAGAACAATGACTTTATTATGTATGTATGTTTGGTTAACATTTAATAATTATTCACAGCACTGTGTTTCATTATGGCAATTTTATACACATATATAATGTATTTTGATCATATTCACCCGTTACCCTCTCTTGTCTCCCTCCTGGTGACACTCTTCCTGTCCCTAACTAGTCTCCCCTCTACTTTCGTGTCATTTTCTTCCCCTTTTAATGATTCAGGGAGTTTCCAGGATATGGGTCAGGATCATCTCCCTTTCCCAGTAACAGTAACTGCCTGGAGGGTGTTCAGGCCTCAGGAGTCCTCCTCCCCATAACAGGTTTCACTTTATTATCACTGTTATTGGTTAGCCACACTGTCTTCCTCTGTGCCCCTTCCTGACTGGACCTTTTCCTCCCCCACAAATAGCCCCCTTCTCTGTCTTGTCATATAGGTATGTAGAGTTAAATCTAGAACTTGAATAC
>CM053756.1:45210284-45266287 GCA_028658305.1 Pachyuromys duprasi
AGTTCATTCTTCTTTCCTTTCCTAGTGGGTGTGCGGCACATTTTCTTCCATTCATCCAATGGAGCACTCCCCTAACATGTAAGTGGTTCTAGGTTCAATAACAAGTACCATATCACAAAGAAGGAGGAGAAGGAAGGGAAGAAAAACGGATTCTTGATTATCACTGGTGAAAATGGTAATTAGTATAGACATACAAAACAGAAGCATGTTCTTCAAAAGATTAAAAGCAAAAATATTGTATGACCCAGCACTTGCTTCAGTACACCCAGGCACAGAAAGACACTTCTATGTGAAATCTAAAACAGTTCTCATAGGAATTGGAACTGGAAGGCAAGGTGGGGACCAGGAGCTGAGCAGGACAGATCAGCAGATTCCACTTTACAATGATGCACTCCCATGATTCAGCACTAGGGGGCAGAAGAATCCTGAGGCCAGAGCCAATCTGAGCCACCTGGGAGACCCTGTCTTAACCAAAACAACAAACAAAATCCCCAGAGTTAAGTGAGGAGGGAGAAGTGTTCTTGTGCTGTCAGAGGCAGAGTGACTACAAATGGAAGCTATGCTGAGTACCTCAAAAAGCCAGAGCAAAGAACTATGAATTTTTTTTCCACCATAAATTGTTTAACCTGATTTAAAAATTACGTAAGATCACAAGATGTGTGTTGTAGGATATTTGATCCTATTGTGAACCCCAAAATTGTGAACTGTAAAACCCTGTTTCTTGCTTTGTGTGGTTGAGCCCTCCCACACATCTTTAATCCAAAACCTTTTTATTGTAAACAGCTCATTATGGATTGATTCAGCCCTTCCTAGCACACACCTTTCATCCAAGAGATTTCTGTACTCGGGATTTAATAAAGTTAACCCTAGGTCAAGAGGTGCAGCAAGAAATCAGCTGACAGGGATTAAAGAGTAGGAGGGACTTTAAGTTGAGTATTTAAGATAGTGTGGAGAAGAAGAAAGGGTTATTAGCTCAAGTTCCAGCTTTAGCTTAGGCTTCAGCTCCTCAGCTCCCTGGCTTTTGGAGCTTTGAGCTTAGCAAGTCTTTGACCTTGAGTTTTTTGGCCTTTTCCTCCTGTCAGTAGAGTAAATGAGCCTTGGAGGTTTTTTCCATCCAGACCTGAGCTGAGGAGGAAGGTCAGCTGGGTGCTTTCTCTGCCTCTCTGAGCTAGCAGATTTTCACTCCAATATCTGGCTCCTGAGTCTTTATTGGTAAAATAGAACGATTGGGATTTTCATTTTTTGTGTGTGACAACAGATGTACACAGGCATCAAAGTAGCGCTTGGCTACACTGTGAATGCGGACTTTATTTTGTATCTGTTACTTAGAAAAGGAAATGCTGGCAGTGGTGGTGGGGACAAAAAATAAAAAAGGGAACACCATGTGTCACTTAAAATTTCTTCAGTGATGCCTAAGGTTTGGGCACCAGATTAAGGTTACCTACTTCTCTGGTTCTCTTTTTAAACTGTGACGTATTTAGACATTTGGAAAATGCAGAAATCATGTGAGAGACCTCCCAACTGTATGCATACCACTTATATCTAATGTGTATGTGTCTCTCTCTATATAATATATAATGTATTATATGTGTTATATAATACATTATAAATATATTATATATACAATGTATTATATATATATATATATATGTTATATATAGGTATTCAATGCCACAGATAAAGCCATGCTCATTATATGTCTTTCTAAAGAGATAGCCTCTCTGCCAGTTTTTTAAAAGAATTTATTATTTATTTGTGGGTAGGTATGTATTGCATACACATAAATGTGTATGGGTTTGTATGTGTAGGTGCAGGTACCCTTGGAAGGCAAAAGAGGGTACGAGATCCTTAGGAGCTAGAGTTGTAGGGAGTTCTGGGAACTGATCCCTCATCCTCTGTAAGAGTAGCAAACGCTCTTAACTGCTAACCCCTCTGGCAGTCTGAATGAAAATGGCTCCCATAGGCACACAGGAAGTGTGGCCTTATTGGAGTGGGCGTGGCTTCTTTGGCAGAAGTTTGTCACTGGGGTTGGGCTCTGAGGTTTCGAATGTTCAGCCTGCCCCATAGTCACTCTCTCTTCCTGCTGCCTGAGTGAGGGTCCGGATGTAGAACTCTTCAGCTGCTTCTCCAGCACCAGGTCTGTCTGCTGCTGTGTTTTCTGCCATGACTATAATGGACTACACCTCTGAACTGTAAGCCAGCCCCAGTTAAATGCTTTCCTTTATGAGTTGCCATGGTCATGGTGTCTCTTCACAGCAATGCAACCCCAACTGAGATACTGTCTCTCTAGCCCTGTGTTTATGATTTTTTTTTTTTAAGTTGAAGACTTGATTTTTTTTCTGTAGCTCAGGCTACTCCCGAAGATACAAGCTTCCTGCTTCAGCCTCCACTTTGTGGGGCGTGCAGTTTTGCACCACCAGACCAGGCTCGGTCTATATTTTTTTAAATAATTTTGCTGCACATTCATGAACAACTATTTGTGTAGCTATTATCACTGATTATAATTTTACTAGTTTAAGATACCACATTTACCAACTTGCCAGTTTCTTTCCTTGCACAACAACGTTTTAGGGACTCATTTGATGGATATGACCTGTTAAACTATTTTAAATGCTTGATGTTTTATGTAAACACCACACAATTTACATATTACCCCAGCGGTTCTCAACCTTCCTAACGCTGTGACCCTTTAATACAGTTGTGTGACCCTCATGTTGTGGAGACCCCAACCCATAAAATTGTTTTCATTGCTGTTTCATAACTGTAATTTTGCTACTGTTATGAATAATGATGTAAGTATCCGATATGCAAGATATCTAGCATGGGCGCACCAAGGGGTCACGACCCACAGGTTGAGAACTCCTAGCCTGTGGCGGCGGGGGCAGGGGGAGTTGATTGTTTAGGCTTATGCTGCCTACTACCAAAGCGTCATTACTGACTTTTACTTTCTAGCTCTCACAGCTGAACAAAGATTCTTCTCAGGACAACTCTGTGAAGTTGGTTCTCTCCTTCCACCTTTATGTGGGTTTGGGGGATCAACTCAGGTCATCAGGCTTTTCCAGCAAGCCCTTTTACCCTTCTCAGCCATCTCACTGGCCTGAGCCAGAGGTTTTCTGGATGAAACTCTAGACGTAAAGTTTCTGGATTTTACAGTCCATGCATCTTCACCGTCTCTGGGTGAACGAATTGTTCAACCTGTGGCTCCAGCTTACAGTTGTTCCTTTTTGTTCAAAACTCAGTATGATTGTTTCATAGAGCTTTGCTTGGGTACACTTTACCTCACTGGTCTTTTGATTGTAAATTATGGTTTCCAACTTTATGCTTTTGTTTTTGATTTTCCTTTAGTGTGTATGTGTTGACTGTGTGTGTGTGTGTTTCTCGTGCTTTTTCTTTGGTTGTTTTGTTTGTTTGTTTGCTTGCTTGCTTCTGGTGTTTTGTTTTGGTCTTGATTTTTTGAGACAGGGTTTCTCTGTGTAGCCCTGGCTGTTCAGGACTCACTTTGTAGACCAGGCTGGCCTAGAACTCATAGAAATCTGTCTGCCTCCACCTCCCTGAGTGTTGGGATCACAGGTATACAGCCTTGTGTTTGTTAATGTGTCTGTTTGAGAGAGAGATAGAGACAGAGAGACAGAGACAGAAAGGGAGAGAGAGAGAAGTTACGGAGTTGGATGGGTGAGAAGAGGGAGAGGGTCTGGGTGATGAGGGAGGAGAAATCCTATCAGAATATCCTGTATAAAATTTTTTATTTCAAAAATACGAACAATAGTTGTGTTTTGTTTTTGAGAGAGCGAGTCAGAGATTCTTTGTGCAGCTCTAGGCTCTCCTGAAACTAGCTCTGTAGATCGGGCTGGCCTCGAAATCACAGAGATCTACCTGCCTCTGTCTCCTGGGTCCTGGAGTGAAAGATCTGCACCACCCCCTCCCAGCTACAAAACCATAATTTAAGAAAACAAGATTCAGTATGACTGGAGTGTTCTGATAATCAGACGCACATTCACTGGCATCTTAATTGTTATTTTTTAAACACTTTTATATTAATCACAGGTTATGTACTTTGTATCCCAGCTGTAGCCCCCTCCTGCATTCCCTCCCTATTCCCCCCATCCCTCCCTCATCTCCTCCCTGTACCTTTCCAAGTCCACTGATAGGGGAGGACCTCCTCCCCTTCCATCTAACTCTGGCTTATCAGGTCTCTTCAGGTCTGGCTGCAATGTCCTCTTCTGTGGCCTAGCAAGGCTGCTCCTTCCTCGGGGGGTGAGGGGGTCGAAGAGCCAGCCATTGTATTCATGTCCGAAATAGTCCCTGTTCCCCTTACTAGGGTACCCACTTGGATATTGAGCTACCATTTTCTACATTCAAGCAGGGGTTCTAGGTTATATCCATACATGGTTCTTGGTTGGAGAAACAGTCTCATAAAAGACCCCTGTGCCCTGATCTATTTGGTCCTTGTGGAGCTCCTGTCCTCTCCAGGTCATACTAACTCCCCCTTCTTTCATATGATTCACTGCACTCTGCCAAAGGGTTGGTTATGTGTCTTAATTTTAGCTTTGATACACTGCTAGGTAGAGTCTTTCCGAAGCCCTCTGTGGTAGGCTCTTGTCCTGCTACTTGTTTTCTCCTACATCTAATGTCCATCCCATTTGTCTTTCTAAGTGAGGATTGATCATGTTACCCCATTAATTGTTATTTTTAAGCCAGCAATTTCCTGGTCCCTCGGGAAGGGAAGCATCTTCCACCTGTCCACTGTTCCTGCATGCACAGCTTCTGCTGTTTAGAACGGCATGCTTGGGGGGCTCTGAGGTTTTTTTCCACCTTGTGGATCTGGGGATTGAACTCACATTGTCAGGCTTGGCAGCAAGCACCTTTGCCAGATGAGCCATCTTGCTGGCCCTTCCTTTTTTTAGCTTTATTCTTGGTTATACATTCTGCATATTAGATGCAAGTTTTAAATATTTATGTAATCAAATTCTGCAGGGATCTACACAATCAGCTCTTTCCCTTTTGAGTTTGTGGGGTTTTTGGTGTCTTATTTAAGAATTCTCTCCTCATCTCAAGGTCATTAAAGGATTCTGATGTTTTGTTCTGTTTTGATTTCTAAAACCTTGTTTTTGTTTGAGTCTCAGGTTGGCCTTGAAATCTGGCTGTCCCTGCTGCATCCCCTGAATGCTGAGTTACAGCATAGTTATAGCTGTATGTCACTAAACCTAGTTTTTCTAAGCACTTTAGTGGCTGCGTTTTATTTTTGAATTGTTACTGGGAATGGATGCAGTAGAATGGTTCAGGAAACTAGTCTGCCATTTTTTCCTGCGATGGACAGCATGGCCTGTAAATCTTTATGTATCTCTGCCACTTTTTCTGGTGTTATTATATCACACTGAATCATACTACTTCAATTACTTTAGCTTTAAAGTCGTATTTGGCTTATCCTTTATTCTTTGAGACAGGTTATCACAGGGTAGTTCAGTCTCACTCAGAACTCAGTAGGCAGCTCAGGCTAGCATCAAACTCACTAATCTTCAGTCTCAACTGTCATATATATATATATATATATATATATAATGTGGGAATGTGTATACGTGCATGCTGGTGGGTGTGCACACCTCCTAGAACAATCGGCGACATACACCGCCTTGCTGGCTTTTTATATGGGTGTTAGAGCTACAAAGTCAAGTCCTCATGCTTGCACATCAAGCACTTTAATGACTGACTCATCCTCCTAACTCCCTTGTTTGCTCGTTTTCAACTTAAAGCTTAGACTTTTCTCCATAAAATTCTATGTATCTTTCGTTATATTTATGTCTTGCAATTTTGGTCTGTTGTATTCAATCATTAGCTGGATTGTTGCTGCTGTTGCCTACGTTCATAGTTCCTAGAATTTTAAGCATTTAAGTGGCTTGGTGGTGGTTGGTGGCGTTTACCTTTAATCCCAGCGCTTGGGCGGCAGAGGCAGGTGGATCTCTGTGAGTTTGAGGCCAGCCTGGTCTACAGAGTGTTCCAGGACAGCCAGGGCTACACAGAGAAACCCTGTCTCAAAAACAAAATCAACTGATTTTGGTATGTGTTATACTTCAGATCTTGAATGCCGTCCTCCCATGGCCCATGTGTTAAAGGCTTGGTTCCTAACCAGCAGACATGGTAGAATCCTTCAGAAAGGTGCTTGGCTAGAGGAAATTAGGGCATCAGAGGTGTGCCATTGAAGGAAATGTTGAAAGCCAGGTCCCTTCCTTTTTCTTTCTGCTTCCCGACTGGCTCCGTAAACAGGCTCCGATTGCTATGCATTGTGAGCATGATGTACCATGCTGTCATGGGCCTGAAGCAACAGAGTTGGGTCATCATGGAGTAAAAACCTCAGAAATCATGAGCCACCTATCCCTAATCCCCTCTCTTCTCCCCACACCGCCCCTTAGGAGCTCTAAGGTTTCTGTGTTCAGTTTTAATAGTTAGGTAATACTCCATGTTTGTGAGCAGAGAAAAAGTGCTATTCTTTCCCTTCTATCCAGTTTTGCTAAAAACTGAGGTTAATAATTGAATGACTACAATGAGGTAAATGGTCTCACCATAGAAGGCTGATAAGAAGCGATGGTCTCCCAATCCCCGGGTTCCCTATCATAATGCTTGAACTGCAGCTAAAAACTTCAAATTTCTTCCTTCTGTTGTTTGTTTGCTTCTCATTTCCATGTTAGACGTTTACCCCAGAAGTCTGTAATCTTCGGCTCTTTGTTCTCAGTTAGAAGTGACAGGTGGGTATACTTTAGGGGTTCTTGTGTGTGTCACCATTTTCTCTCTTTTCATGTCGGGGTGGGGTGAGTAGGGGATTGGTGAGGGAAGAAAGCACAAGGAAAGGGATTCGTGTCTCCTTGTTTAATATGCAGAATCCCATCCAGCCCCGCTTGAGAAGTTTTTGTCCTGCCTGTTGCTGTATGGAACTCTGGGCTTGAGTCCTCCTGAACAGCGACATCTGCTCCCAGTGAACCCTCTGCTGGTACTTCAGAGGTCAGGGGAGGGGATGATCTCCTCATGATGAGCCTGACGGGAGATCTGTGGCGAGGTGCCCACATCGAGCTAGGCAGAGATCCAACTCACCAGTTTCCAGTGCCGAGCCTCACACCTCTATGTATCACATCACACCCTTTGGACATGTGTGATCCTGATACTCTGGAGGCCAAGGCGGGAAGATGTGTGTTTGAAGACAGCCCCAGCTATGTAGGAAAGCCCTGTCCCCCAAACAAACAAAATTCTTGAATTTCTATACAGTTCTATATTTCTAAATGTTTTGAGTTTTTTTAATGAAAAGTTATTAATATAGAATATTGAAAAATGAATGAATATTTTCAGGTTTGTAATTTTCTGTAAACTTCTATTTTTCTAAGTAGTGTAATATCTTAAAATAAATATGTTGGTGTGTGTGTGTGTGTGTGTGCTGTCGCCGAGGGCTATGATGGTGTCTATGGCCCGTGCCACGGCAGAGGGTTGTGGTGGTGTCTGTGGTCTGTACTGTCGCCTGAGACCATGCTGAGGTCCGTGGCATGTGCTAGCGCTGGAGGCCATGGGGAAGTCCATGTTCCGTGTCCCTGCCGACTGTAGGGCAAGGAAGCTACTTTTGCACTGGTATCGACGACTGCAGACTCACAGTTGAGAAAGGGGGACTTAGAAAACATGTGACAATGTCTACCCTCATACCATCAACCCCCCAAAAGTAACAGCCTAGACAGAAAGCCATCAAAGAGAACTCTTTAAAAACTGTGATAGGATGCTGAAGTGTAGGTCTCCACAATTGATGGCTTCTGGTGACTGTGTGGTTGGGAAAGGCCTGTTTTCTTTAAGGGGCCGGCCGCTGTGAGTTTGACCATGCTCCAGATAATATATGGGAAACACAAATTGAACTTTTTTTCTTCCTCTTCCTTTTTCGGGGTTCGGGGGAGTCACAATGGTTGGGTTGCAGACCTGAGAGGAATGAGAACTGAGTGTGATCAGGGTGTATAATGTGAAATTCCTAAATGGTCAGTGAAAATATTATGTTGGGAAAAAGAAAAAAAAAGTTGTTTGCAGAAAAATAAGTGCAACTGAAAATGATGTTAAGAAAATTAAATCATTCTCCAAAAAGATACACACACACACAGAAAAAATGGTGTTAAGATAGAAATGTTGTCATAAACCCTTTATCTAAAAATTTAAAAATATCATCCAATCTTCCAAAAGTATAGGAGTCTCTTTGCATTTGTATTTTTGGGAGGGGGATGAATCTGGAATTTGCCTTAAAATTCTTCATTAGTGAACTATCATTGGGTTTGTTGTTTGTTATATTTAATCTTAAGTGTTGTATATGAGGAGAATCTAACATTTTCCCGGGCTGGCTACCCAGTCACTTCAGCAACATCCTTTGAATAGTTTCCTTTCTTTCTTTCTTTCTTTCTTTCTTTCTTTCTTTCTTTCTTTCTTTCTTTCTTTCTTTCTTTCTTTCTTTCTCTCTCTCTCTCTCTCTCTCTCTCTCTCTCTCTCTCTCTCTCTCTCTCCCTCCCTCCCTCCCTCCCTCCTTCTCTCCCTCTCTCCCTCCCTTCCTTCCTTCCTTTTTTGTGATGGCTGGAAATGATAACTTTTATGTTAATTCCTCATTTGAATTAAGGTTCTTTCTAGGTTTCTCCCCATTGTTTCCTTTTAAATTCCCACTCCATTTCTCACATCATCTCATTTGCCATTGCAGCTTAATAATAGGTGTGAATGTCTGCTCTGCTAATGTAAGGTTAATAATAGCTTTGCTCTTTCTGCAGCGATCTGCAGAGCATCCCTGTATGCACTCCTTTCAAAGGCCTTACAATCTGTTCTCTTTCTTCACCTCCATACCTTCAATCCATCTCACACCGTGTGTAAATCTGCAGAAGGTAGACGCTACCAAACACATCTAGGGTTAAGTACTCTTTGTAAAATAAAGGAAACAAATAACAGAAATCACAAGTTTTTAATTTGACAAATGAAACTCACAAACCAACCAGAAACAAGCACAGCATACACTCAGTGAAACGTTTCTTTTTTCTTTAGGATTTATTTATTTATTTTATGTATACGGATGCTCTATCTGCATGTACACCTCCATGCCAGAAGAGGGCTTCAGATCACATTATAGATGGTTGTGATGCACCATGTGGTCTCTGGGAATTGAACTCAGGACTCTGAAAGAGATTAAGATGCTCTTATCCCAAGATGCTTCTCTAATGGCCAAGAAGCACTTAAAGAAATGTTCATCATCCTCAGTCATCAGGGAAATACAAATCAAAACAACTCTGAGATTCTATCTTATACCGGTCAGAATGGCTAAGATAAAAACCTCAAGTGACAGCATGTGCTGGAGAGTTTATGGAGAAAGGGGAACCTTCCTCCCTTGTTGGTGCGAGTGCAAACTTGTATAACCACTTTGGAAATCAATCTGCCAGGATCCCAGATAAAATAGGAATAGTTCTACCTCAAGACCCAGCTATATCATTCCTGGGCATATACCCAAGAGAAGCTCCACCATACTACAAGGACTTGCTCAACTATGTGCATTGCAGCTTTATTTGTAATAGCCAGAAATTGAAAACAACCTAGAAGTCCCTCAACCAAAGAATGAATAAAGAAAACATTTACACAATGGAATACTATTCAGCTGTTACAAACAAAGGTATCATGCAGTTTGCAGGCAAATGGATGGAATTAGAAAAGATCATCCTGTGTGAGGTAACCCAGACACAGAAAGACACGCATGGTATGTGCTCACTTAAAAGTGGATATTAACCACCAAGTACAAGCTAACCATTCAACAGTCTATAGACCCAAAGAAACCAAGAAGGGCCCAAGGGAGGATGCTTCAATCTCACTCAGAAGAGGAAATAAAATAGACATCTGAAGCAGATGTGGGAGGGTACTAGGTGGGAGTGGGTGTTATGCCCGGTGCACAAACCCCAAAGGACCGGGAACAAATAGACTGCGCTGTAAATACATGAGGTTTTCGTTTATTAAAAGTTACAAGCTGCAGCTTGGGTCCCCAGCCTCCCCACCCCCCCCACACCAAGGCTGCGAGAGCCATGTGCCCCCACCACCAAAGCAGTGGGAACCAAGAACCACATGTTCAAGCTAGTTGGCCCATTTAAAGATTCCTTCCTTCCCAGCATGCCCAAGGCAAGGGATGTTCCCTGCCTGGCAAGCAAATGCTACATTTTGAATTGATTGGCTATAGGGAGGTCCCCAAACCTACCAATCAACTAGTATCCCTCCCTAGGGGGATGGGCCAGTTTCCTAGCAACTGTATCTCTAGTGAGTAGGGAAAGAAAGCAAAACGGTGAGCTTTTCCTCAGGGCATTACTGGACTTCTACCCATATAGTTTATGCCTTAAAGTTTAATAACCACTGATTTTTTTTTTTTTTTATCTTTTGGTCTCTCATGGGGAGGGTAACAAGGACGGGGATCAAGTATAGGAAGAAGGGAGTTGGGAGGAGGAAGAGAACAGAGAATCTGTGAGGACATCTCTGGGGCAGGGGAGCTCCTGGGAGACTATTGGGATGACCCTAGCTGAGACTCCTAGCAGTTGGGGTTAAGGAGCCTAAAGTCCCACCTCCTTTAGCAAGGTGGGGCTTCCAGTAGAGGGAGAGGGACACCAACTCACCCATAAAACCTTAGACCCCAAATTTGTCTTGCCTACAAGAAGTGTAGGGATAAAAATGGAGCAGAGATTGAGGGAAATGCCAAACAATGACTGGCCCAACTTGAGACCCACCCCATGGGAGACAGCCAACCCCTGTCACTGTTAGTGATACTCTGCTGTGCTTGCGGACAGGAGCCTAGCATACTGTGTCCTAAGAAGTGTCATACAGCAACTGATGAAGACAGATGCAGAGACCTACAGCCAAACAATAGGCTGACCTCAGGGCATATTGAGGAAGGATAGAGAGAGCCAGAGGGGTCAAGGACACCATTAGAACACTGACAGAGTAAACTTGGGCCCATGGGGCCTCACAGAGACTAAATCACCAACCAAAGAGCATAAATGGGCTGGACCTAGAACCCCTACATATATGTAACCGGTGTGCAGCTTAGTCATCATGTGGGTCACTGGACAATGGGAGTAGGGGCTGTCTCTGACATTGTTTCCTGTCTTTGGATCCCTTTCTTCTAGCTGGGCTGTCTTGTCAGGACTCAGTGGGAGAGGATGCGCTTAGTCCTGCTGTGACTTGAGATGCTAGGCTGGGCTAGTACCCCTTGGGGGCCTCTCCTTCTCTGAGAAGAGGAAGAGGAGGGAATGGGGGGAGGAGAGCATGAGGGTGGGATAGGGAGTGGAGGAGGGAGGGGCTGCGATCAGGCTGTAAATGATTAAATAAATAAATGGGAAAATATTTTATTTATTTTATGTACAGGCGTGCTCTAGCTGCATGTACACCTGCGCACCAGGAGAGGGCATCAGATCACATTACACATGGTTGTGAGCCAACATGTGGTTGCGGGGAACTGAACTCAGGACCTCTGTAAGAGGTTAAGATGCTGAGCCACCTCTCCAATCCTGAACTACACCTTTTAAAAGAAGCTAAAAATAAGAAATTATTTAAAATTATGGGACAGAGACTTTTCTGGTGCCAGCCAAACACACTGAAATTTATGAAAAGGAAGAATAACCAAGTGACACTATTCATTCATTCATTCATTCCTTTAGTTATATATTTGAGATCTGAGATAAGGTCTCACAGTATAGGTGAGGCTAGCCTGGAACTTGCTATGTAGACCAGGATGTGATCCTCTTCTGCTTCTGGAGTATGGGGACTAACCACATCCTGCCACAGTTATATTCATAGGACATAGTTCATACACAGAGCAGAGCAAATTAAAATTACTCAGAAAACTTGAAAGTAAAAGCAGAAAAACTTTCTAAGGGAAAAAAAAACATGTAAAAAGGAAAGTCATTTAGAGCTGGGGGTCTAGCTCAGCTTGCCTAGCATGCTCAAGACCTCATGTTCAATATATAGAACCATGAAACAAAACAAGAGTGAGACAGGACATGTCACATAGATGGAACAGTGTAAACAGACATGGAGGTTGGAATATGGAAAGAAGTGTGGTGAACACTGAGCAATGAATAGAGGGTTAAATATCAGACAAGTGAGTGGGTGTGTATGGAAGAGAAAATGCTAAGTTCCATTCCTATTAAGGAGGGCCTTGGGGCTGGAGAGATGACTCAGAGGTTAAGAGCACTGGCTATCCTTCCAAAGGTACTGAGTTCAATTCCCAGCAGCCACGTGGTGGCTCACAAACATCTGTTATGAGATCTAGTGCCCTCTTCTGGCATGCAGGTGTACATGTAGGCAGAACACCGTATACATAATAAATAAACTAATCTTTAAAAGAAGGGCCTTGACTTCCAACACGTGAGACAGTGAGACAACAGTTGCCTCAAATAGGAGGTAGGAGAGAAATAAAAGACGGGACTGAGATACAGCTCAGCTGCTAGAGTACTTAGCATACATAATCTCCCACACGCCACGAGTGGGCATGTTGCTCACTTACAGCACACACCCTCTCTAGCATGTCATGAAGCAAGCATGTTGATACACACTTATAATCCAACCCTTGGGGGGCAGAGGCAGGAGGATTAGAATTTCAAGGCCCTTCTAGGCTGAATAGTAAGTTCTAGACCAATTTGGGCTATATGATGAAAAAAGCAAAAATGAAACCAGGTCTGACGCACATACATGTGAACTCATGCATGGATCAAAGCCAGACAGTGTCTCAGTGCTCAGAGGGAGTTCCCATCCGTAACCAAGAAGCTATCACCACATGACAACTGCTCGCAAGGAAAAGGTCAGTTTTCTCCAATGGAGTCTCTCTGAGAATATAAACTGCACTCAAGGGCAGGCCCCATGTCTAGCAGTAGATGGCAGCACAAAATGAACTCAATATATATATATTAACCTTACTGGTCTTTTACGTGTATATAATAGTTTTCAGTTTTGCATTTTTATGAGTTGTGTGTGTGTGTATGTGTTTCTCATGCTTTTTCTTTATTCCATTTGTTTCACTTGTTTCCTAAAGAGAGAGTAGGGGAGAGAAAGCATGGAATTGGATGGGTGGGCAGTATCTTGGAGGGTAGACTGTAGTCAAAATATATAAAAATTTTATTTTCAATTTAAAATTTTCAATAAAAATGAAACCAAAAAGGAAAAACAAAACAAAATACAAAAGAAATAAGTATATCTTCTTTTGGTAACAAATATTCACAGCTGGATTAGAAGAGAGAAAAAGAGATCAGCAGTCATTGAAGGTGAAAGGTCAAATGAACCTTGGGGACAAATGTCTGCTGGGATAAAAAAAAAAATGAATCAAAGAACCTGAAAGAAGTGGAGATATGTGGAGAGCCAGAAGAGGAAAAACCACAAATCTTTGGGTGCAGAAATCATTTCTATGAAACGACTGCCGTGAAATGCCAGAAACAGAGGAACACATCTCTTTCCTTCCCACAACGTTGGAATAACAATAAATTCACAAGGGTTAGCAACCTGTCGTATAATCCCACCTTCTTTGGTAACCTGGCCGAGGTGAATGTGGGTCCTTTTCTTCTAGCATTAACCGCTGATATTAACTCTCATACTGCAGAGCATATAGTAACTGTATCTATAAACTTATCTGCACATATATTTTTTCAGCATAAATACAAGGTAAAAAGGGCACAGCAGGGTTGAGAGTGTGTACAGATAATGAAGGAACCCAGACTAGTCCCAAAGAGGCCATGTCTGTAGAGATCAGGCAGTGGGAAAGTGAGGTTTGAGACCTCCAAGGTGTCAGCTGCTGAGAGGGCAAACAGAGTCAGACCTGGAAATGACGGGTGGGCTCAAGTCCAAACAGGTGAGGGGGTTGCCCAGCAGTTAGCCACAGAGGACCGAGCTGAGGTTAAGCCCTGGGAACAGACAGGCATTCTATACCTGCTAGTCCTTGATGAACACACCAGTTATCACACATAGGTTGGTTAGACTGCTGGCATCACAGTGCTAGGTCCATTTATTTATGGGGTCCCGGTAAAGAAGCTGGATCCTTTCCCTGGCCTGGCATATCGTATAAGTTCTTGGTCCTGGTACTCTTTTAATATATCCATGTGACCCTAGAGTCCCATTTCACTCTCTGAAATTAGAGGGAAGTTCCCCTCTTACTCCCAGGAATACGTCTTTATCACACTGCTGGGCATGGTACTGGATAGTGAAGTTCACTCGTCCATACAGCAGCTCAATCACCCACCACCCTCAAAACAGGGCTAAGGGATGCTTGCAAAATGGAGTGTCTTAGGGGCAAGACACAGCTTGAAAACTCGGTTTTATACTGTTAAAGCCCCTACCTTTGGAAAATGAGAAAGAGCAGAGAGGCAAGCTTCTCCCGGAAGGGTACTCCTGGAAACATTTGGTATGCATCTGAAGGTAATGCACGCTTAGATGTTTTCATCTGATCTCATATGTGGAGTTTCATTTTTATTTTTTTTTTACACATTTCCACCATTTTTCTCTCCCCCAACTACTCCACATCTGCTCTACCTCCCTATGCACACAACTTCATGTTTTCTGTCTCAAAAACAAAACACCAAGAAATATGAAAATTGAAACAAACAAAAATCACAACAACAACAAAGCACACACAGATACAGTCTGTTTTGTGTTGGCCAACTACCCTCGGGTGTAGGGGCTGCCCTGGACTGTGGTTGATGCCCTCAGTGACTCTCCATTGGAGAAAACTGATTTTCTTTTCCCAGCAACTGCTTTTTGTTGTTGTCATTGCTAGGGATGGGATTTTATGTTCACCTCCCCTCTGTGCTGAGATTTTTGCCTGGTTAAAGTCTGTGAAGAGCTTCCTTGTGTTGCCACAGTTTCTGAGTTGATCCTGTTGTGTCTGGAAGGCACTGTTTCCTTGGAGTCATCACCACCTCTAGTTCTTTTTAGTCTTTCTGCTTCCTCTTCCACACCCTAACCCTAACCCTGAGCCCTGAGGGGAAGAGTTTGATGAAGACATCCCTGTTAGGACTGAGTGTTCTAAATGTCTTTTGCTCTCTGCACATTCTCTAGTTGTGGGTGTGTGTTAATTCCCATTCCTTTGAGAAGTTTCTCTGATGAGGGCTCTACTCTGGGTCCCAGTCTAGTCTGATGGCTGTGAGTCCCTGTTAGAAAGTTTCTGTGTGTGCCACAAAGGAGTGGAAATGGGTTGGAAGGAAAGGCTAGAGAGGGCAGTGGGGAGGAATGTGGTTTTCTGCACCTTTTTTGGTAAAAGAACATCTGAGGTTCCCCCCCCCCTTTTTTTCCTGATGGAGTTGCTTCGATCAGTTACTGTCTGGTGGTGGATCCCACCCTGAGGTTTTCTGTGTTCCCCTTCTTTCCTAGACACCAATAAAAGTCTAGCTGGTTGGAGATGCCTCTTTGAAGTCAAGGTCTCTTAGTCAACATTACTGCGATCTTTCTGATTCTGATGAAATTATCAATGAGGAATTTGAAAGAATGGTTCCCTAAGTGCAGCAAGGTATGGTTGGTCAGACGGCCACCTGCCAGTCAGGAGGTCTGCAGACCCCACAATCTCCCACAGGCACCAGGCAGGTGTGAGCCAAGAAAGAAGTAGGGCCAGTGAGATAGCAGGGCTGTCCCTACTGCTTCTGTCATTCATTTCCAGGGTCCTCCCCTTCTCTGTGTGTGTGTGATGTTTATTCTTCTTTTCCCTCTCCAGTTTCCTCTTAGGGAGTCTGATCAAACAAGGGCTATGCAAACAAAGCAACCCAGCCCTGGAGGAAATAGCTGGTTGATTGATGGTGATTATGATTAAGCTGTAGGCTTTGGTCATGGAAACAGCTTCTCAGGCATGAAGCAGTCAGAATTCCTATGGCGTGGTGGCACGTTGGTATTCAACAGCAAGTACAGCAAGTGACGATGAGTAACTGAACACCCTTAGCAGACGCTGAGTAAAAGTTATGGGATGTTGTTTCGAGCAAGCTTCTGCTCCAGGCTCCAAGAGTCCAAAGTCAGAATGGAAGTTAAATGCCTCCTATTGGTATAAAGTTTTTTGGAATATATACAATTTAACCTTGTTCATTCAAATGCTGATTTCTCTACCTCACTATCTGGTTTTCAATCACTGCATTGTGATGCTTATTCTAAGCATCACCTGTGTCAAGTTTGAGTAAACATGCCACCATTTGTTCTCTGTTGTCAATTAAAACAACCAAACACAATGCTGAGCAATGGAGAGAATGGGGTGGGACATCCTGGTCAGGGGTGGGGTGGGGTGGGTAAAAGCAAAGGGAGGAGAGCAGAGAATCCGCAGGAGAGGTCCTGGAACCATGTGGAGAGATGAACCAGACCTAAGATATGACTAAAAGCAAGTATAATGGGTGAAATCTGAATGGTAGAAAACTATGCGGGCTTGGAGGTTTAGGATGGAGTAATCATTCCCCAGCATTGTGCTCTAGGTTAATTAAATGAATCCCAGTCTCTGTATGGTGATTTGGGTATACAGCTGGTTTAGGAATAACTGCTGCTTAACTAAAAGATAAAGCAATAATAAATATTGATACCCACAACAGCCTCTTAACCAAATGACATCTTTAAGGAAGCAGATAGAATCCCAGACAGTCCAGCTCTTTTGAAAACACAGTCCAGTCTGAGTAAGCTGAGCTAGGAGCTGGCCTTTGCTTCAACTTTTACAGAAAGGTTATGCAAGGCTGGGGTGTGGTGCAGTGGTAGAGCACTTGCCTAGCATGTATGAGGTCTTGTGTTTGGTTCCCCAGAGCTGTAAAGATCAGATTGCTTTAATTTCCATTGTCTGTGTACTCTTCCCATGCAATAAAACCTTGTTTTATTCCTGCCCAATGGGAGCTTGTCCTAGTTCATAGAATGGAGGCTCCTTTGATTTCATGAATCTCTAACAGAGGCCAGTTAGAATTGTAACTCATTCCCTGGTGAGTTTTTCTTTTGATAAAATGTATGACCTGTATTTTATTTTCACGACCACTCCGTAAGACAGTCCTAATATTTCTGTCACAAGGGTCCATGAGGATTAACGACCTGACCAAGTGCTCTAGCCCCATTATATTATATATAGTTAACACACGGTACCCTTTGAAATTACACATGGCACAGCTTAATTGACAGCAGACATCTGGTATCTTATGTTTACTACAGCAGTGGCCAAATATGGATCAACTGCAATGTCCGTCAAAAGATGAACAAGACCAAACCCAAACCAAAAACATGGTACCACCTATAGACACTTGGTGGATCCTGTCACTTGCTACAACACAGATGGAACTCGACAACATGTTAAGTGAAATAAGCCAGAAGAACCACAGGCATCTCGCTGTTTCACTCAGAGATGGATTCTGAAAGGGCTTTGTTCACAGAAGCTGGCCCATGGTTGCTGGAAGCTGGGTGCTCAGATATAGCGAAGGAGCAAGAAGCCTTTTTCTACATCACAGTAGAGTGTCAAGGGGAGCAGTCAGATGGTGTGCATCTAAACAAACCAACCAACCTAAAAAGGCTTTGAATGTTTTCACCATAGAAAAATGAAAGCGTTTGAAGATTTAGATGTCTGCACTGCTGTATACAGTAGATGATGAATAAATGTACCCCGATACCATGTGATAGTCTACGTATGCAATTCTTCTTTTGCAGTACTGGGGATTAGACCCAGGGTTGGACATGTGTGAGACAGGTGCCCTCCCACTAAGCTACACTCCCTCCAAGTTTCTGTTGTCATAATCTTACATTAGTTAATATTTTCATTTAATTAATTAAAGAAAAAGTCAACACTTGTTTGCACAGAAGTCAGGAAGTACCTGGCTTGAGTATTTCCTCATTATGTAATGCTAATGCCTAAGCAGCAGCCATGGATTTTCTATGCTCTCCAATGAGGCAAACTCCTCATTTTAGGCAAACTCTTGCGTGTTCCTGTTCTGGCCTCTTCTGCCCTGACAGTGAGGGATAATGACACAATATCAAATTGTACTTTATGAGGAGGGAGATACAGAGCCTCCATTTCAAAGTATAGCCAAGGCTGGCCTCAAACATGTGATCTCCTTGCTTAATTCCAGTGTGTGGACACAGCATATGAGAGTGGGGCATATGTGAGTGTATACCCAAGCTGAGGAGTGAACCCAGGGCCAGGGGCTCTGAAACTTCCTGATCCTTTCAGAGGGACTAGATGAGGCCTGTGGTGCTTTGCTGACAGCAATCTGCTTTTTTTTCATCTATTGATTCAGTTTCATTTTACCCTAAAACACTCACAGAAACAGTAAAACACCAACTCTTGACCGGCCAGCTATCTGGGTACCCCGGGTCCTACCCAGGTTGACACATAAAACTAACCATTGCTGACAAAGAAAATTTACCACTGCTGAGAATAATCTCGAGAACTCAGCAAAGTGAGAGTGAGCAGGGACTTGAAACTCAGTCTGGTTTGGAAACCTGCAATCTCCACATCCATGCTGTCCCAAGGAAGCGATATGTGGCTAGCAGGCTTTGTAGACCAATACCAACCACATCAACCTTGGTCACAGCAGTTTCTTTTTGCTTACAGTTAATAAAAGTATGTCTTTGTCCTTCCCTCCGTTTAACTCTGGGCCTGTTATTCAGACAGTCCGGGACACAGAGGTAATGGTACCTAAGGGACAAAAGGGAGAAAGAGCAATGGGAGGTGAAGAGAACTATTTCATGGAGCTCTGGCTTCCAAAGGGTCAAAGCTCAGACTGGTGTAGAGGGTCTGTTGCTTCAAAGGGTTCCTGGTGCAGTTAACAGTGAGGATCCCAACACAGCCTGACCCAGCCCCGGAGCCTGGCGCCCCCATTGTAGTAGCAGCTGCCGTTGTCATGTCAGCTTTGGGAGCAGTGACGAGGGTTGAGTGAGGTCAGGGGAAACGGGAGACCAGCAAGCTGTCACGGCTGGCTGTCACCTTGCAGCACGGCAGTTGTTTGCGCACCACTGTAGACAGTGGTCAGCTCGGCCACTGGGTGTCTCCTGACTGTGGAGGGGGTGGATTTCCTGGAACGAGCCATTATGAGCACTTGGCACTATTGCAGAGGACCTAATCCCGGTACCTACATCAGACAGCTCACAACTGCAGACTCCAGCTCCAGGAGGATCTGCTGGCTTCCTCTGACTTCTCTGAGCACCCATGTGTATGCAGTACACAGACAGACAAAGAGACAAACACTTGTACGTGTAAACAAAAGTTAAAATTCATTATGCATGTGCATTTGTACAAACACATATACATGTAAATAAAAATTAATTAGACATCTGCATTTGTGCCAACACATATACATGTAAGTAAAAGTTTGCACTTACATTTGTGTCTGTCTGTGTGCATAAACGTGCAGGTGTCCTTGGAGACTAGAGGTGTCAAATTCCCTGGAGTTGGAGATGCAGGTGGTTGTGAGCTACCCTATGAGTGAGTGAGTACCCAAGCTGAGGAGTGGATGCTGGGAACCCAAATACAGTCCTCTGCGAGAGCATTAACTGTATACTCTTAACCTCTGAGCTGTCTCTTCTGTCCCCAAATATCCTTTTCTAGGAGGGGGTCGGGACAAGGTGATGGGGTGATGGGCTCTATCAAGAATGCTGCTGCATCACAGGGCACGCACCCCACCCTGAGCATTCTGCCTCAGGACAGCCTGGAGAGAGCTGTGTGACTTTTACTTTTGCAGTGCTTCTAGACATTATGTGAGCACCCTGCCCACCTGGCTGCACCCTCAAATGCTCACCTGCACTTGAATGTTAGTTTACTGGTTGGTTTTTATGCCAGCTGAGCTACATCTTTAGTGTTGACTGGATACTTTACAGTCAAACCTGTCAGGGAAGGTTATTCTGCATTTTTGCATAGTTTGAGGGAGAAAACAAACAAACAAACAAACAAAAACCCAAGTTTAGCATAACAGAGGTAGCATGCCAGAATAGAGAAAACAAACAAGTAAAAAACAAACAACTACAGATACACACCCACACACACTCTCCAAAATGGATTTTCAGGTTTGGAGAGGAGAAAACAAGGATGTTGGCTTCTGGGTAATTAACTTTGTAGCCTTTAAAGTTCCATTCCACTTTAGCTGTTAATTTGAAGCAGTATTCACGGAGTACTGCAGCTGTAGGCACTAAAATTAAGTACCAAAAATTTAAAAACGTTTCCCTCAGGGATTCTGAAAACTACAGGTGAGTTGCCACAGGGAAGTGACAAATACCAGCTGTTGAAGGTGACCCCACATTAGAGGGACACAAGGTCAGAGACTTCAGTACCCGAGCAGATGAGCTGTGTGTAATCTGGGGTTTGGTGTTGTCAGTACCAAGACTGTGCACCAGATGGCACTGTGAGTCAAGACTGAAGCCACTTGGGCGAATCATCTCATTTGCAGGGTTCTGAAGAGGTTGCTTTAAATTGGAAGGTTTGAAAAAGGAACTTTTTCAGAAGTTTGAGATGGCACTGGTGTGTTGGAGAGATGTCGGCTGAGACTGTGTTACTAAAGACTGAAAAACGAGGATTCTTGAGGAAATGTGTAGAGCTCAGGGGTTGGTTAGGGGCAGGGAAAGCTTGGCAGAGTCAGTGGGAAATTTCTTCTGAGTTCAAGGCCAGCCTCATCTACAGAGTGAGTTCCAGTTCAGACAGAGCTACACAAAAGAAAACCCATATAAACCCAAAGAAAAAAGGGTTGCTCTGCAGAGACAGATTGGAATACGAGATTGTCAGACCTAAGTTTAATGGATGCTAGAAGCACCTTCCATGTGCTTAGTCCCTGCCTAGCTCAGTAGAGGGAATTCAGGTTTGTGATGGGTGCAGCAGGAAATACAATTTATCCCAAGTCATAAGCAGACAGGCAATGCTAAAGATTGGTCTCAATGAAAAATAAAACCGGGGCCCACGAGATGGCACAGCGGGTGACGTACTTGCTGATGCCAAATCGTGACCTTGTGTTAGATCCCCAGAGCCAAGTAAAGGTAGGAGAGAACCAGTTCTTCTGACCTCATGCCCCACCGCGACCACTCACGCACAGGAGTCACAAATGATAAACTGGGAAATTACACAACTCTGTATATTCAGCCGAGGCCTTGGTAAAAATCAATTCTTGTCCTTCTGCAGGACTACTCTGTGGCCAGAGACACAGGAGCTATATACAGGGAGTTGTGTCTTCTTGACTCGAGGCTGGCCTGGCATTCTCCCAGCATACGTTGGATGCGAATGGCTTTCTCGTTGTTCGGAGGTAACACTGCAGCAACACCTCTAACTGGCAGTCCCAATGGCTGATGGAAAAATCTCACTCATCTTTGTCTTCCACAGCAGTCCCAGTGACTTCAGCCAATGGGTTCGTGTGTGCAATCCCTCTATAGGACTTTAAGACAAACTGTGATGCTCATGATTGAACCCTGGCCTTTGCACATGTGAGGTTTGCACTAAATTGCTGAGCTGACTCCCAGCCCTTTTGGAAGTCTTCCTTCAAAGATGGTATGGTCGTCACCTAAAGTCATACAGCCCTGCCGTTGGTTTGCACCCAGGGTGGTAAACCACGCAGAATTTTAAAGCAGCCAAGGCAATTACTTCCCATGATCCTGAAGTGCTAAGCTCACTATCAGATTTGGAAGTCTAGTCACACATCATCGTGCACTGACATCTTGGTAACGCATTCTAGGACTTTAGATGGGAACTTGGCTTGGTGCAGCTTAGACTTTGTGACTTCACGAAGCAGTAAAATATAGCTAAACATATGGCTGCCACCTTGTCAAGAAGAATAGTTACAGGAACTGATGCTACTACCAACATTCCATTGAAGGGTAGATACTTCAGTACCGCAAATGTTGGAATAGTCTTATAGCAAAAAGCAAATTCACGATGACAACTTTTCAAATTGCTTTTCCTTCCTGGATAGCTAAAAATTTGAATTTTGGGGACAAAAGACTTATATGCCACTTAGCATGGCATAGATAAATAGTTTATCTATTTAAAAAGCTGAAAAGTGGCTCTGCCTGTCAGGGAGAGCCTAACAGTTGGTAGCTTAGGTCAGTGACTCTGGCATGTGAGAAGCTGAGGCAGGTCTGTGGTCAAAGCCAGCCTGAGCTACACAGTTAGACTTTATCTCCAATAAATAAATCTTGACAAGTAGCAGAAAACAAAGAGAGCCTATACCACTTAACGTTACTAAGTGGGGACCTTGGTCAATGTTTGCCTTAAAGCAAATGCCACCTTAATGGATGTAAAAAATCAAACACTTCCACCCATTTGGTAGCACCCACCATTTACCAAATAACCCTTATCAAACAATGCCACAATTAAAAGTCTATTTTGTAAGTTACATCACAATTATGGGGTGTACCCATGGCCTTCTGTCAGATGGAAGTCACCATGTAAATGGCTCCTCACACTGGAAACGCTAAGCAAACTGAAGACATCACTGCAGGAAGCTGACAAGTCTTCTGCTGCCAGCTGTTCCCCCTGCCTAGACAGCCACAAAGTTTATGTTGGTCTAAAATTTGGAGACAAACCCTGGAAAGGCCAGTTAGTCCAATTTCCTTGATTTAAAAGGCTGAGAAACAGGTTGGGGCCATGATTTAGTGGGCAAAGTGCCTGCTTTGTTTGTATGAGAATCGGAGTTGGGGTTCCCCGGCCCCTATAAAAGCTGGGTGCATCTGGAACCTAGCGTTGGGGGTTGGGGGAAGACAGGAGGATCCCCGGAGTTCCTTCACCAGTGTGGTCAAATCAGTGAGAGACACAGCAGTGACCACCGGCCTCCATGTGACCGGCTTCGTATGTGCATACGAACACATACAGTATTCACATGATTAAAATAAAAAGGCTGAGTAGCCAAGTGGCTTGGCCTGAGGTCAGTAAGTGGTGTAGAGAAGAGAGCACACTGCTCACCAGTGGATTGGCTGGTCAAATGAGGACGATGCTTGAAGCCTCACCTGCTCAGGCAGAAGAGCAAACGTACATATTAACAGCCATCTTCAAGCCTTTGTAAGACAAACCCTGCAGTTTGAAAAGATAATGGGTCCCTTTTATCTTTCAAGAATAGTTTCTTCACTAGCGTAAGCCACATAACTCGATTATCCAGAGTGAAAAGGAAGACTCTCCTATGCTTTCCATTGAAACTTGTTACTCTGCACTGCTGTGTGACTTGGAGATCAAGCTACTTGATCATAGATAGGTGTGTGATCCTCATCAGTGCCTTCAATCTGATGTCCTCTGCTCTTGGGCTGGAGTTCTATTAACATTACACAGAGATGTGTGATGTGCACATGTACAATCATATTCACAAGTGCGTGGCGCATATGTGCTCTTCAAGTGGAGGCCTGAGGCTGACAGCAGTCTTCCTAGACAGCTCTCCACCTTGTTTATTGGGGTAGGGCCTCTTGCTGAGCTCAGACTTCATGAATTCTGGCTAGTGGTAATCAGCTTACTCTGGAGATCCCTTACCTTTGCCTCCCCAAAGGGCTTGCAGACAAGCCTCCAGGCCGGCCTGGTTTTTACATGGGCACTTTATCCACAGAGCCACCCCCCCAACATTCACTGTGACTACTTAAGTGACATCACTGTGGTCTAGATTTCTGCAATAGTGGTGTCTAGAGTGGATCAACTAAATATCCACAGAGATGAACACAGAGGAAGTTGTTGTCCCTTTATTGTTGACCTGGACAACTTTAAGGAAATAACATTCAGTTAATTCTGACTGAAAACATTAAAACACACAAGCTGAATCCATGTCATAACCTTGGCCAGGAGGAGTCAAGGTCATAGCAAATTTCTCCTATGCCATAAAAAAAAAAAAATTCAACACAACCTCATCACACTCTATTACTTTCCAAGTTAACGAAGTAATATGAAAAGGTGATTTTTTCCCCCACTTAAACTTACAAGTACAATGTACATGTACATGATTTTGAGAATAATTTAATACGTTAACCTCAGGATACAACTATATTCTAAGACCATTATTTTAAAGGAACGGATCCTTACAAGACCAAAATAACCCATACACCATGAGGTTGGTTTAGCCTTTTCTTCTTCTTTCAACAAATGTGCACTACGGTGTTTCAACAGCGAGGTTGATGCCATGAACATGAAAGCTTCGATTTGCAAGGTACCAACCACATCTAGAACCCGGGAGGCCAATCAGACAGACTGGGTGCCATTCTAATTAAATGATCAGGTGACATCACAACACGCTGGGGTGCAGCCTTGCAACTGTCCATTTAAGTTTCTTTTTTCTTGATGATCAGAGGTCCCACGTTGTCACCAGTCTCTTCATTGTGTTTTATGTGAGCCCCATCACAGAATGGGAACTGGCAAGAGAGAGAGATTGAGAAAGAGAGACGGTGAAATGTCTAATCCCCACGTCAGTCTGTGCTTGGTCGAGGGGTAGGGATGCCTGATTCCCACACACCGTAACTTTTATTTTTCTTGGCTAGCATATGTACCTCACTGGGTAGGAGGAAAATATCAAGTTTGCTACTCAAATTTCCCTGACATCTGGTGATGCACACTAAGGCTTTGGGCTGACTACTTAACTGGCTACCATTTTAGTGACCTATGGCTGTTGCCTATTTATAAACAAACAAAGAGAGGTGTGTGGAGGGTGGAATCCTGGGTTTTGTGCATACTAGGCATGCATTCTACCCCCAATTATGTTCCTGGCTCTATTTGCAAGACCTCAAGTTTATTCCACTAAAATCAGTTTATAGGCAGGTGTGGTGGTAGTGCACACCTATAATGCCAACACTTCAGAAGCAGAGGCGGGAAGATCCAGAGTTCAAGACCAACCAGCCTGGGCTGCATGAGATCTTGTCTTAAAAAACAAGAAAAAACAATTTGCTTACCCAACCCCCCCAGTGGTTTCCCCTTTTTTTGAATGGTTCATGGAGGCATTTTCTTTTTCTTTTTAATTTATTATGTATACAATGTTTTGTCTGCATGTACACCTGCACGCCAAAAGAGGGCAACAGATCTCACTATAGATGATTGTGAGCCACCATGTGGTTGCTGGGAATTGAACTCAGGACCTCTGGAAGAGCAGCCAGTGCTCTTAACCTCTAAGCCATCTCTCCAGCCCAGCATTTTCTTTATGACTATAAATTTCCAATGTTCATTCATTTTCACAAATTCCACATCCTAGGTACAAGTGACATAATTGTGTCTGGTGGGAGAGAGGGACATGCTAATCTCTGCCAGTGTTTTCCAGAGTGACTTCTGCAGGACACAAGCTTGCTTTTGCTGTGCTTACAAAACAGATCAGGGACCCTCTGAGTCACAGCAGGTTTTTTAAAAAATTATTTTTATTTTATGTATATGGCCATACTGTCTCCATGGATGTCAGTGCAGCATGTATGTGCAGTATCCATGAAAATCAAAAGAGGGCATCAGATCTCTGGCCCTGGAACTACAGACAGTTAGTTATGAGCTGCCATACAGTGCTGGGAATGGGAACTAACTTAAGTTCTGGGTCTTAGCTGAAGCAGAGCCCTACCCCCTGGGGTGGGCTGTTGGGACTGCTCACACAGTTTATGGGCACTTGGGGCACTAGCCTGTGTCTCTTCTTGAATCTTCTGAGACGCTGAGATCTTAACTCTAACAAAGTCCATTTTTACTTTATGGGACAAGTCAATCCAAGGAAGTTTCCTCCCTCGTCTCTGCAAGCCCCATTTCCCTGTCTACTCGAATAGATGACAGAAGTTCATACTTGAAGCTTTTGTTTTTAGGTAACACAGGCTTCCACCGACTTGGACACAATTTTAATTTTTCTGTTGAAATGGCAGCAAAAGGTCAGCTGCTAATTGCTTACTCCAGAGCCTCACCATCACCACCCACTCACCTGACAGTGTGGACAGGCCAGCTCAGCACCAAAGCCCAGATAACTCTCCTTCCCACTCTGACCCTGTATCTTTACTTCTCCTCAGGGCCTGTCCCAGCTCCTGACTCTGTGCTGTCCAAGTGCAGAAAATTCTTTGAGATTTCATCTCTGATTCTTATCGAGTCCAGCCTGTTCTGCGGGCTTCTGCTGCCACCGTGTCCTATGTCACGGCCGCTGCTGATGCACATTTCCACTCAACTGTCACCTCAAACCCACTCCTTGCAACTGAGCTCTTTAGCAGTGTTGTGAAACATCAGGTTTTCAACCAGAATTCCTTGTTTCTGATAAACGCTTGGTCCCTTTAAACCACACACTTAGATTCTATAGTTCCCTCCCCTGTCTCCCTGACTAGTCACTGCCAGGGCTAGGGAAGAGGTCAGCTGTTCAGAGTGTTCTGTTCCTCTGAGGACCTGAGCTGGGTTCCCAGTACCCATGTCAGGTGGTTCACAACTGTGTATAACTCTAGCTCCAGGGGCACCTACACACACACACACACGCAACTAAAGCTAATAAAAACAAGTCTTTTAAAATGTCACTGCTTTCCACTGATCCTGTTTATTTCTATTTCCAGAGCCAGCATCCTACTGTGTCATAATGTCTGAAAGACCCATAGCCCAAACCACAAGGCCAACCTTCCACACTGGTTCTTCCTATGGGCTCCCCTCTGGAATGCCTGAGGCTTCATCCATCCCCTTTCCCCATGACTGCATACGTGCATATTTTGAGAAAGTGTTCCTAATACTCGCATATATGCTTACGTCTCCCATTTCCCAGAGGTAGTCTAACTCTCAGGAAACTTTAGCCCATGGCAGAAGCACTCCCAGTATGGACTACACATACTGGGCTCATCAGGGACACCAAAGTTTGCAGGTGAGCAGTTAATAATTTACATTTAACCTCACTGACTGAAGAGTTCTTGAGACTGGGGGAAACTCCATTTTTATTTCCTATGGTTTAGTGAGCAGCAAGAATGGAGCCTACTATAGGTCACATGTGATAACAATCCAAGTCTATGGGGCACTGAAGAGTACGTCCTCACAGCTCCAGACTACCTACATTTCCACTTCTATATCCACATTAGGCCATTGTGGGGCACAGTAACATCTCCTAAACTGTTTTACTGGACCGCACATTACCAAGCTATGAGAAGTGCTTATTGAAATGCACTTCGTAGGGACTATGATGGGGGATGAAAGGAGGAAGAAGTGGGACAGGAGAAGGTTCTAGGATGTACCTGACATGAAAGCTGAAAGGGGAATTCTTAGGGGTTACAGATGGAAGCAGTAAAAAGTGATGGAGGGCAGGGAGGACAGTGGGGAGTGGCAAAAAACAATGTGATGACATATACTCATGAAGATGGCTCCGTGAAGCCCATTTCCCAGCACGCTAACTGAAAAACTGAGATGCCTTACTCCCGAGGGCCCACAAATATGGCTGGAGAAGGGCTTGGCAGTCAAGTGTATATGCATGAGCCCTCCTGTGGAAGAGCAGAGCTTGAATCCCAGCTCTCAGCACTCATGTTGGGCTCCAGGGGAAGTTGATGCCTCTGCCTCTGCAGATACCTGCACTCATGTGAACACAACACCCACACATATAAACATTATGTAAAAAATTAAAAGTTAAAAAAATAATACCCACTTTCTACTAGGTATTATATTATAAAGCCTCTTTCATGTTTATGGCACATGATTCATGACAGCATTCTCTACTGTACATTCTCCAATACACTACAATTTCAGAAAATGGTATTTTAAATTTTGTGGGTTTTTTTTTTCTTTTTTAGGACCTAAGGACCAAACTCGTGGATTCTTGCAAGCTCCCATCACTGCCTATCCTCCCAGCTCAGCCTGCCACGGCCTCTAAGCTTTGGAAATCCATTTTCCACAAATGTGAGCAGCAGCACATTCAGTGTGAGCACTGGGTCACTCAGGACACCCAAGATTCTGAAGTCATCCAGCACATCACCCTGTCTTGATCTCAAAAAGAGGTTCCCACTCTTCATGTCTAGAGCCTGCAGGTGTCATAGGCGACACCTGATAGAATACAGTTCTCATTACATCAAGTGGATTGTGACTGATTCGATACTGCCAGGTGTTTAGTTACAGGAACTGCAGCTAAAAGGTGGCTTAGAGTATTTACCAGTCGGAAATCTAAGCCAGGTGAGGTGCTGCACACTTATAATCCACATTCAGGACTCAAAATAGGGAGACGGACACCAGTGCAAGGCCGGCTGGCTACACAGGGCATCTCTCTAGGTTCACAGGCTGTACAGCGATATGCTATCTCAAACGCACACTTTGCTCAGTCTGTTTCTCACTGTACTCAGGCCTCAGACTCTCCTGCTAAGATCCCCTTGGGGAAGCAATCCCAAGCATCAATCAAAGAGCAAGAAGATGGTTAACTCAGTCTAACTCAGTGGGGATGTGATGCAGTGTCACTGCATGGCAGCTGCACATTTTAGACAAGACAAGACACAATGGTATGGAAAGCTGTGTGTGGTGGTATAAGCCAGTTTTCTCAGCAAAGGCAGCAGGACCTTGAGTCTGAGGCCAGTCTGAGCTACCTGGCAAGACTGTGGTCTCAAACAGACAAACAACAAGCAGTATGAGAAAACCAGGGAGGAGAAGATTCCTGAGAAGCAAGAAAAGAGGGTTCTCATGTCACGCTGGTGAAGCCCTTACCTTTTTGGACCTCCAGCAGCGGCAATACACAGCCTTATCTCCCAGATCCTCCATGTCGAAGGCATGCACCACCTTTGGGTTGTCTTTCTGGATGTGAAGGTTCACCATAGCTTTGGTGCGATTATCTTTGACGTAGAACTTTTTGTAAGCCAGGTAACCGAGAGCAGCCGTGCCAGCAGCAAATGTGACGGCAGCAATCCACTCAACTGCAACAGGCAAGGGAGCGAGAGAGGGTTAGAGACAGGAATGCTCATGAAGCCTGACAAGCATAATGTGTAAAATCACACTCAGGTCTTATCTATGTGTAGATTGTGTATGCTCACAGCACACATGTTGAGGTCAGACAGCAACTTCTGGGAATTGATTCTCTCCATCACATGAATCCTGGGAGTCTAACTCAAGTTTTCAGGCTTGGTGGCAAGCACCTTTACCTGCTAAGCCACCTTGCCAGTCTGAGAAAAAATTTCAGTGTTAATAAATGACCCAGAATACAGTGGTGCAGCAGTTTTCTCAAAGCTTTCCACAGCCCTCTTCAATGCAGATGTGTTTTTACTACCAAGTGGATAGTTAAGTTAATATAAAAGAGTGGACAGCTAAGTTAATATAAAAGCAAAGGTTATTTTTCCCTTCTCTAAGACAGAAAAGGGAAAGCAAAGGCTTGATAATCTTTTAAGTGTTCAACACTTTCAGCAGCGTGTGTACCTGCAAGGACCTATTGCTTAAAGACGAGAACAAAATCTTAAAAATAAGATTGAAGTTAAAAACAAAACAGAAAGCTCAGGAGGGGATGCCATGAGTGCAATGAATTCATTTAAAGAACAAAATCCTTTAGTGGCTTGAAATGCTTTATTTTACCAAAACTCAATGCAGCTCTACATCAGCAAAAGAAAATGAGATCTAGACAAGACAAAGACAGATCTTTAACCTCCCCATCAGCAAGCATCCCCAGGATCTGCCTAGCAGGGCTGGTCCTAGGTCTGAAGTTATTCAAAGGTCATGGGAATTTGCAATTGCTTTTTCACTAAAACACAAAGCCAACTACAGTAGTCTCATATGCAACATTCAATAAGTCACACAATTCTAATTTCTTTTTGAGTTTCCTAAAACTTTAAGTAAAACATTATTCTACTTTCTAATAATAATAAAAAAAAGTGTTGGACTAACAGGCCATGTATTTATTCCTTCTGCGTCCAAAGACTCCTTAGTAACCCAGGTGCTCAGCAGCCACCCCGGCTCCAGGCAGTGATGGCAGAAGCCAAGGTCTGTGTTATCTGGTTGGCCTCAGCCTCGGAGGAGAGTTGTCTAGTTCCAGCATGAAGGGGCTGCAGGAAGATGTCAAACAAGGTCAGGATAAACACACTGGACTGCTTCCTAGCACTTCCTTAGTCCGCTCTTCAGTATCTGAAATGAGTTCCCAGACTATCACATAAAGCCCTAGGGAGATAAGTACAAAACACGGTTTATCACAAACCACAGTCCTAAGGGTATAGGGGACCAGGATGCTTCCACAGTATCCTGAGTCAAAGCCCTCACAGGTCGGATGGATCTGATGGTGCCTACACAAACCAAAACTGGAGCTCAGTCCTAACGGGCTCCAGCACAAAAAGCCTTTGTGCCCACCCAAACCCCTTTCATCCCAGTCTCTCATTTATTCTATAGCTCCCATCCAATGTTGCTAATGGGCAAACTCTATGGCTCATGGACGCTACTTCCAACACAGCAGCATTTTAATTGCAGAGAAATTTACAGTGTTTTCCATCCCAGTTCATTCCCATTTCTTCTTGCCATGACACCTAAAGCAAACATTAACTAGTGTTGTGTTATTCCCGGGTACCCTATGACCAAGCAGTGGTCACTTGACAGTTTCAAGCCTTTCACCTCATCAGGAATTTCTCTTTGTACTGGGAACAGACCCAAGGCTTCGAGCACGTTAGACAAATGCTCTGTCTCTATTCTGTACCCCCAGCCCTGTCAGGGTGGTTTGAAACTATCTATTTTCTTTACATTTCTCTTGAATATCAGTGTTTAAGCTTGGCTATAATTTACTGTGTTCTGCCTGACTCCCAGCCTTTCTTTTCAATGCAGGAAGCAGCTGCAAGAATCTATGGTTCAATGGGAAGTCACTCTCAATTCAGAATGGAAGAGTTTGAGGGCAACCTTAGACATTTTACCTTGTCTCAAAAGATGAAAACCTCAATTTCATAGTGCCCAATGATACTGTAATACAAATTCAAAAGGCAGCTATAACCCCTCTTCTAAATTAATGTAACTCAATTCCTTGAATGCTGTGATTTTAGTTTTTTAGCTTTTTTTTTTTTCCAGGAACTTAATTTTGCAGGTAAATTATTAACTACTCCCCCCCTGATGCCCATTTGCTGCAATGGAGCCCAGGCTCCGCCTCCTGAAAAGGCTTTTCTCTTTATTTTAATGATCTTTACAAACTTCAAATGTCCTGAGATTCATAGATTCATAAGTGGTTGGCATTAATTTGCTTCAAGGTATTAAATCCATTCTCTTTTCTCGTATTGGCATATTAGCATATTGGATGACATTAAAAAACAAATCCCAAATAAGCTTTTACCTTCTCCAGATTTTTTTGACCAGGGAAGAAGTGATGGAGGAACTGACACAGAAAAGCAGCCGTACCACAGACAACACAGAAGATGCATACCCTAGATACATTAAAGTGTCAGTCCCACGGGGATCAACACACAGGCTCTGCGACCAAAGGTCAGGCAAGGGCACTGACCACCCTGACAAGTGTCAGGGCACTGCCAGTCTGCTAGAGAAACAGCACTGGATTAGTTCGAAGTGAGTGCTCTGGACTCGCAGAACTACAGAAGGCGTTAGCAGGAAAAATTCTATTCTTCCCTCTTCCCAAATTCTAATTTTCCAATCTCATCAGAAACAAATTGCTAGTTCCCAGATGGGAGAAAATTGTTTCTATTTTATCACTCCATTACTGGGACTTCAATCAGTTTTGTTTTTTTTTTTTTTCAGGCAAAGAGTGGCAAATACCCATGGCGATTCCAGGGTGGAGAAGGAAAAGGGAAGAACAGAGATAGATACAAACCAGAGAGTAGGCAAATGACACAGCCCAAGAATACCCAGTGCTTGGTGGGGTCCAGTCCCTGTCTCTTAGGATTGTGAACACCCACTGTTAGCCTGGAGTGCTGCATCTACTGTCAGACGCTTCCTGCTGGGGTCTGGCCTCATGGTTGGGAATACTCAGCACAGCAGGGTTAGCTTTAAACTCACAACTTCAGAGGTAACACAGGCTGGATTATTAACTTCTCTATTGACATCTTTAAGACTGTGGGCCACACTCCAACTCTGTTCAGACGGGGAACTCCAGAACCGTGAGCATGTTCCTGCCTCCTCCAGGGCTAGCCTCTCTCCTTTGGTATACACAGCTCTCAAGGGCCAGCTATTCATGTAGATCCACCAAACCTGTTTTCTTTTACATAAACACCATTAAAGGAAGATCAGAGCCAGGCGACTGGGCAACCACACTCTCTGCCTCCTCATGCTGCCTCAGGACTGCTTGATAGCCTCTGGTCTCTCTTGGACATGCTCCTAAGCACACAGCCCTCTTTATAACTGATCCCTCAGGTCTGTTTTACAGTGAGGGCTACTTTGTTTTGACTTAGAAACCTCACCCTTCTTTTCCTTTAGACTAGTTTCTGCCCAAAGGACCTTCTCCTACCCTCTATCACCAACTGCCACAGAACTGGAATGTGCTTGAGTCAGGAGAGGGGGAGGGGCGCTGTGGTGAAAGCAAGCCTTCCCGGCCTGTGCTCTGTGTTCTGTTGTTTTGGTTTTGTCAACGCTGGGCACAAGTGGCAGTCAATGTTAAGGGAGCATGTGTGGTGACGGGTGATCAATTTGCCTTCGTTTTCACCTGTCCCTTTTACGGTCTCACTGCTCCCATTCCAAGTGGCTTTTTCCAGACCTCTGTAAGATTTACTCCCTCAGACGCGGAAACAAATTAACATCAGCATGGAGCACCTCAGCCACCCACAGGGATGCACTGGGTTACTCTTCCTCATTTCAGAAAACATGCACCACAGACGGCCACTCTTATTTCAGCGACAGCCCCAAATCCCAGGACTCATCTGCTTACCAGTTTCTTGGTGGGACCTGGCGTATTTTTTCTCAAAAAAAAAAATCTTTAAATAATTTTCCAAGATTAAAAAAACTTAGAATATATTATGATACAATAATCTGGAAAAATATAAAGGAGTCTGAAGAAAAGGTTAAAAAAAAAAAAGGGTATGAATAGGCCGGCCAGCATTGGTGATGTGCCTGTGCCTACAATGACCAGGATTTGTGGCACACAACAAAGCACAAGCAAATGCATAAATCCTCTTTACAACCTGTGGACAAGACCAGGTGGTAAGAAAATGCTATGAGAGAAGGCAAGGCAAGGTCGCCATTAAGAAACAATGCTTAGGGCAAGATGGCTCAGCGGATACCAAGTTTGATCCCTAACCCACATCGTGCCAGGAGAGGATAACACCCACAAGTTGCCCTCTGACCTCCATGCAAGTGTTGTGACCCACAACCCCCAAACTTTATACAATAAGTAATTTATTAAACAAGAAATTCAATGTAAGAGGCTGGTGGGATGGCTCAGGGAATAAAGGCACTTGCCGGGAAAGCCAGACCTGAATTCAGTTCTAGCAACCCACATGACTTAAGAACGGACTGCCCTTGGACCTCTGCTCTACCTAGCAGTTTGTATGTCTCTCTCCACATCATGGGCACACGCATGAATGTGTGTACACTTGGAAAGCAATACTAGAACTCAAGTCTGGATCCCCAGAGCCCATAAAGCTGGGTACGCATTGTGGCTGCCTATAACCCCAGCACTTGGGGAGCAGAGACAGATCCCCAGAGCAACCTCGGTAGCCAGAACCAACTCGCTATGGATAGAAGGGAGCCTGTCTCGTCTCAGTAAACACAGTGGAGAGTTTCGAGATCAACCGCATGCCTCCACATGCACTCACACCTGTAGACATGTGGACCACATACGTGTGAATGTGAATGAACGTAAACATGCCCACACATCCACATAACACATGAAAAAATTGGTTTGGAGGGTTGAAGAGGTATCTCAGTTGGTAAAGTTCCATGGAAACACAAGGAACCATGCTCAGGAGGCAGCACCCATGGGAAAATAAAATGCTGAGAGCAGTAATATACACTGGCATTTGTGTCTGTGTGCGAGAGAAGGGAGATGGATCTTCTGGGCTTGATTAGGCTAGGCAGTCTATCCTAGCAAAGAAGAATGGTACCTGAGGATGACATGAGGCTGACCTCTTCTGGTGTGAGCATGCCCACATGCAAGCGCACAGGCACGGGCGCACACGCGCATACACACATACACACACAGGAATACATTTGGTTTATCTGGCTTCTTGGTTTTAGAGGTAAAGGTGAATTGTGATTGCCTTTTGGCTGGACAGAGAAAAACATGAGGAACAAGTAGTCAGTTTGGTAGCTCATGTCTTTGACGCAGCACTGGGAAGCAGAATCAGTAGATCTCTGTGAGTTTGAGGCCAGCCTACTCTAATTAGGGAGGGCCAGGCCAGCCACGGTTACGAACAAAACCAATAAAAAACAAGCACTGGCAAGAGTTCCAGGAAGCACACGACAAGGCTGTCTACAGAGCCAGCCAGGGAGAATGGCTTCAGTCAGCCTGGCGGAAATGGAGCGCGAGGGACGACCGTTGGCTCTGGGAGGTGCAGAGGTATTAAGAGTGAGTTCAGAAAGGCCATCTGGGCAAAAGGAAGAATCATGAGACTGCTTATGTGGGCAGCGTAGGCCACTTTCCAGAAACCATAATGAGCTCACTGGTAAGTGCCCTAACCAGCCCATGAATACCGTGGGGAGGGCCTCAAGTTCCATCACTCTACAGCACTGCCTCTCTAGTTTCAGTCCTGGTCTAATAACCACTTATTTGAACTAACCATCTTCCCTTTGCACCCCAAGTTTTCCCTTCCCAATATACAGAATTCTACAAACACAGACATTCTTTCCCTTTTAATTTTCCCCCCTTGAGATACAATCATGTTACATAGCCCAAGCTGGCCCCCAACTCTTGATTCTCCAGACTCAGCCTCCAGAGGGCTGGGATAGGAGGTGTTTGAAACCACACCCGGCTCTAAGACAATATTTTATTTTTCAATAGAAATTTAACTCTGGGGATGGGGGGTCTTGGCTGTGGCACAATTGCCATACTGCTTGCCTTGTTTGCACAAAGTGAGCGCAATCCCTAGCCCCAAGTAAAACGGGTATGAAACTGTATACCTATAATCCCAGCAGCCAAAACTTATAGAGGCAGAAGGATCCAGTGTTGAAAGGGACTTTCTGCTATATAGCAACCTTCAAGTTAGCCTGAGCTACGTTAGAAAAGATAAATAAGCCAACCACAACAATTTTACAAGATACAAAAAGCAAACATTAAAAGGGATATTATGTGGCTGGGGAGATGGCTCAGCAATTAAGAGCATGGGCTACTTTTCCAGGGTATCAGGGTCCCATCCCCATCATCCTTATATCTGTAATATAGTTCCAGGGGAACTGGCTGACACCCTCTTCTGGCTTCTGTGGGCGCCTCATGAACACAGTACACAAACATACAAGCAGGCAAAACACCCATACACATAAAAAAGTATATAAAACTTTAAAAAAAGGTGGGTGGTATTTTTTCAAGGCAATCTATATTCCAAGTTTTGAGGTGAAAAGAATTGGTTGAAGAGACTTGCAAAGGCATCTGGGCTCTCTTTATGGTCTTCATAATGATTTGTGGTTTCCCTATTAAGAGTTGCCAAACACAACAAAGGTGAAGCTAACCAGGGGTTTCACCAACAGGTTCACATTTTTTAAGATAATGGTAAACTAATGGAGAGTTACCTTTGAGCTCCTTGTACCCACAAATTAAACCAAGCTAACTCTGTATTTTTTGACTGCAGGAAAGACTAAACCTGCAAATTGTGACTACTCCTTAGGGTTTACCTCATTCCTCTTCAACAGCCTATCACCTAAATCAGGGTCTAGTATCTGCTTACAAATTGTGATTCCAGATTTAAAACAAAAAACATATTTTTCAATCTTCTGGCCCACCTCAGGCATGTGCAACGGTGTTCTTAGAGAATTAAAACTACTGCACCACAAGGCACGTGTCTATTCTATTTTACACACTAGTCTTACTGCCAAGAACACTGTTTTTCCAGGTGTGGTGTCACAGGCCTACAGTCTCAGCATTGGTGAGAGGATTTCAGGGCTAGCCTCGGCTATAAAGAAAGACTTACGTCTCAAAACAAAACAAAAAACAAAAACAGATTAAAACAAACACAAAGAAAATTTAAACTCACCAAAGTGCATATATTTAAAGGAGTCTCAAGATGGCTACCCTTTAAAATGCCCTTTAAAGTAAATTTTGCAAAGAATTATCTTTTTTTTTGTCTTTAGTAACTTAACACTGTTTGTTGGCATTAGCATAATGGCTCAACAGGGAAACGTGCCTGCTGTCATGCCTGATAACCTGAGCTGGACTCACCTGGTGGGAGAGCATCAACTCCTACAAGCAGTCCTCTCACATCCTCCTGAGTCGTGGCACCAGACACAAACCCAGAGAGACACTCATACAAATAAATGCCAAAAATAAATAAAGTTTTTCTCCCTCCTATCTGCCAAATCTCTCGTCGCCATTAAATAGAACTTTCCAGAATGTAGCATCCTAACTACTACAAAATTAAGGTTCAAGTTAGAGACGGTTCCAGAAGTGGGCACTATAGATCATCCGTATTTGCTGAATGAATCAATGGTGCTCAGTGTAATTAATTTTTTTTTTTTTACCTTTACTCAACCAAGAAAGAAAACCAAACCCTGGGGTGCGGCATTTTATATCTGGGTAGAGTCTGTCACATATATCGCATAGCTTGTGGGCAATCTTAACAGGTTGGTATTACCAGGGGCTTTACAATAGCCAATTCACAATTTCTCTAAATTTTTGTCAGATTTCTGCAAACACTGTTTTCAAGACTAGGGGGGAAAAAAAAGGCTATTTTCACTTGTTTCTCGGATCCCACGGGTGGCCGGATGCAAAGTACGTACGAAACTTGGCAACCCAAGACCTCGTTATTGGGTTTCTTCACCTGGAATTACAAAGCCAGCAAGACATCTACGAAGGGACCAGTCCAGGACGTCGGGGTCGCAGTTAGCGGTCAGTTTCCCCACACCACTAGGTGCGCTGAGAGGGACTAAGGGACAGGGGTGTTAGGGGAGAAGTGTGACCCGCCAGCCCGGCTGCTCACAGCGTGGCTGGCTGGGGAAGTGGTCCAGGGCCGGGAGGGCCGGCCTGCACCAGCATCCCGCATCCTTCACGCGGCGAGCGCCTGGCAGGCCTGCGCCTGCCCTTGTGCTGGTCAAGGTGACAGTTCGGATAAGGGTGGCGGGGACCGGCCGCGGGCGGCTCACCTCGCACACCGCTGTCGGAGCTGAGGCCCATGGCGCGGGCAGCGGGAAGGCCGTGGCAGGACCGCGCGGGCGAGCGCTGGGGACGGCGGAGACCCGGGCAGGACGCGACCTCCGGGCCCACTCAGTGCCACTGCGCAGGCGCCGCGCGGCAAACGGGGAGCGCGAGTGCCGGCGCGCCGGTAGAGTCGCGCGTGCGCATGCGCAGCGGGCCCAACCCCGCGGCGCCGAGGCGGTGGGCTGCGTCTGCGCCGTCCGAACGAGCCTAGCCAGTCCGGGTTTGACAGGCGCTCCGGTCCAGAGCGGTTCCGGCGACTCGGGACGAGTCCCCGCTGGACTGTGGTCACACGTGTGGCGACGTCCAGGCGGCTTTGGGAACAGGTATAGCGCTGCGCCCAGAACCGTCCCTGGCCACCACACTGGGCCTCCCTCCCTTCTGCCTTTGACCTTGCCAGTCATCCACCCAGGGTCCGAGGAAGACAAAAAACAAACAAACAAACAAAAAACTTGCCCCAGCCGGCGAGGCAGCTCAGCGCGAACTACGCTTGCACAACGGCATTGTGCTTGCCCAACGTGCAGGACGTCCCGCCTTCGATTCCCAGCATTGCCACGAATAAATAAACAGACAGAGCGTGCGTCTCTTAAGGGAGAGGGGTTCACTTAGCAAAAAAAAATATAAAAAACACGTTTCAGAAGGTCGCAGAGGAGTAAAGATTAGGAGCACATGTATCTCGCGAAGGGCCGAAGTTTGATTCCAAGCACGCAAGTCGGCGCACACCCAACGCCAGTTACTCCAGTTCCAAGGAACCCTATCCCCTGAGCACCGGCATACGCATAAAATTAACAATTTTTATCTTTATGAATTAGGATGACTGTCAATGTCTAACACACAAACTTGTCATGAGTACTTTGAGGCAGCGGTGGGGCTGGGTGCCAACTGCAAGGTGTAGGAAGAGACATCTGTCATTCAAGAGGGCAGGACGTGGTGAGAGGTCTGCCCTGCGGCGGGTCGTCTAGACCTGGTGAGCCTTACATTAGGACCCCGGGCGCCTGTTCGCACCCTGGAAGTCCTGGGGTGCTGGTGAGGAAGCAAGCAGTGGGCAAGGGGGACCACTGGGCATGCTCAGTGCAGGTCAGCCGCGGACTCAAGACTCCATGCCCGGGCGCTGGTCAACGTTCTGGACGCGCTCCCTGGACGGGCGAACGCGGGGTCTCGGCGGGTGGCTTCCGCGCATGCTCCGTGCGGCGCTGGCCCGGATCCAGTAGTGTAGCCTCTGGGCATGCTCAGCACGGCGGGGCCGGATCCCGTCGAGCAGCTTTTGCGCATGCTCAGAGTGGTGCCGTACCGGCCGGAGCTCGCAAGGGGCGGGCAGAGGCGGGGCCGCGGCGCCCTTATCCCGGGCGCGGGCGGCCGGGGTTGAGAGTGCGGGCCGCGGAGCGGGCAGCGCGGTCTCGGCATGGGTCCGCGCGCTGGGCTTGCGCGGGCGATGCCGTCCGGTCCTCCCTGACGCCTGACGCCGAGTGTCGCCGCCCCGATGGCCGCCGAGTCCCCAGCGCTGCGCCTGCGGTCGCCGGGAAGCACCGGGGACAGCCCGCCGGTGCCGCGCCTGCTCGGAGGCTGCGTGCCGCTGTCGCATCAGGTGGCTGGCCACATGTACGGCAAGGACAAAGTGGGTGAGTGCTCTGTCCGGGCAGTCCCCGGCCTCCGCTGTGCCCTGCTCCTGCAGTCCTCGGCCTCCGCTGTCCCCAGCCTCGGTGGTCCTCTGGGCTTAGCCGTCGCCACCCCGACAGTCACTGGCCTCCACTGTCCCCACCCCGGCAGTTCCAGGCCTCCAGATCACTGTCTCGGCTGTCCCCAGCTCTTCTGTCCCCGCTCTGGCGGCCCCCGGCCTCCCAACCCGGTCACAGCTGTCCGCGGCTCTTCTGTTCCCTACCCGTCAGTCCCCACCTCCACTGTCCTCTACCCCCGGTATCCCCAGCCTCGAGTTCCCGTCTTCTGCCGTCCTGGGGACCCCCCCCTTCGCCCCCCGTCCCTGGGGGTAGGAAGCCGGGCGCCCCCAGGAACAGCCACAGGCTTCTGGTGGCGCGGAGAGGCGTGCCTTTTCGCCCCAGGGAAGGCGAGTGTTGATTGGAGAAGGCGTTGTTAGTAAAAATAAGGAACTTGGTTTTCTTTTCTGGACCGGGAAGTAAATTCTTCTTGGAGCCTCAAGATCTGTTTATTACCGGGAATCGCAATTGCAAAAGGACCCCAATTGCATACGGTGCCAATCCGGTGCTTTTCTGCTCAGTGCAGCTGCATCGCTGGAGGGGAAGAAAAAACAACAAAGTGCTATATGTTTTTAAACTTGCCTTGGCTCATCCAGAATCACTCCCTGTCCCTTGAGGAGGATTCTCTGAGTCTTTGATTGCGCTGGGAGGCGTGGTTCGGCTGTGCAGAACCTTGCCTCCTGGGTAGGCTACACGCCCCGCTGTTTCATGGAACAGTACACGTATAAAATATGCATTCTTTCCTTGTTCGTTTTTTATAGATCGTTCCCTGGCATTTGCCATGTATTTTGTGCATTCGCGATTTATGGGACTGCACAGGCTCTACTCCAGGGCAGAGACTGTATGTAATCCAACCCACTACTCACAGTGGATGGGTGTGGTGGACATATGGAGAGTAGGATGGACTTGGGACTCTTACAGATATCTGACCTGGAACAACCGTTAGACACAGTTTGTTTTGCTGATAAAGTGATTCAGGTTTAGGCTGGTAAGGTAATTCTCTCTCCTCTCTTCTTCAGTGGTTTAGAGGATTGATTCTAAGACCGTAGACAGGCTAGGTAAGAACATTACCACTGACCTCCACCCCCAGCTCTCCTTTTTCTTTTTCCTTTTAAGACAGGGGTTCCCCAAGTGCTACTTGGAACTCACTGTAGCCCAGGCAGGCCTCGACCTTTCCATCTTCCTGAGTGGCTGAGGGTGTAGGCTTGAGCCTGCTAAGGTAATACATTTTAAGACAAGCCTGGCTAAACATCATGTCAATACAGTGCCCTAGAATCAAAGCAACACCTGCCATACATTGTGCTTGTGGGAGGCACACAGACTGGAGCCCAGCTACGTCCAGGAAATGTTGACAGACTGTGTCAGAGTTAGGAAACTACACACTTGAGGTTCTTGGCTGAGGTGTTTCCTCCTATGCATCATATCTGGAGTCAGTTTGCCCCTAGATGGGATTTCTAACGTAACCCTAAGGCCTAAGGAAGTGATTGTTTGCGTGGAGGTTCTGGAAGCTCTGCAAAGAACAGACCCAAAGAAAGACCATCTGTGAGTGGCACTGGGATTAGTTTATGATGCCATCAACCTATTTAAAGGCATTGGTGATTGATTATAGAGTGTCCTGAGTGTGACTTTAAAGTGTATTACAAACATCACTGAAAGAGCTAATTTCTCACTCAAACTGCCTAATTGAAAGAATAATTTAGATTTCAGAGAAGTCACCAGTTTTAGTATTAAGATTTTTTTTTCTGTTTCACTAGATTTCTTTTGACTGAGAGAACAAATTCTTCCTCAGCAGTCTGATGTTTGTTGCTCTGGGTTCTCAGATATTTACACTGTAAACCACAACATTCATCTGCCATGCTCATAGATAGCAGGTAGTCAGCAGTTCAAAGTTCAGCTGTTTATTATTGTCCCTCCACAGTCACATTGCTTAGAACAGGGTTCTCCACCTTCTAGTGCCGCAACCCTTTCATACAGTTCCTCGTGTTGTGGTGACCCCAACCAGAAAATTATTTTCATTGCTGTAATTCTTCATAACTGTCATTTTGCTACCATTATTAATTATAATGTAAATATTCATGTTTTCCTATGGTCTCTGATGACCCCTGTGAAAGGGTGTTTGGGGGTCATGACCCCTGAGTTGAGAACCACTGGTTTAGACTGTACTGTGTACTGCCTTACTTCTTCCTAAACCTGGGAACATGATGTGGATGTTTGCATTTCTTACCATTTTTTAGTGCTGTTACTCTCACTACGTAGCTAAAATTTTCACTTTAGCACTGATTTTTGTCTTCAAAAAAGTTGTTGATTTTGTTAATTTAAAAATATGAAAACATGGAACTTAGAAGAACCCAACTTACTGAAGTGGTACATGCCTGTAATTCCATCACCCTGGGAGTCAGAGGCCGGTGGATCTCTGTGAGTTCGAGGCCAGCCTGCTCTACGAAGTGAGTCCAGGACAGCCATGGCTACACAGAGAAACACTGTCTAAAACAAAGCAAAACAAAAAGAAGAAAAAAAGAACTCAAGTCCTTGAGCAACAAGGACTTGTTTTTGCTGAGATCATATTTCATCAGAGAACATTAAAACATTAGTTCGTGGGGTACAAAATGTTTGGCTTCTGAAAATGATAAAAACATTCATGATGTTTTAGAAAAAGGAAATGTGGTGCCCCTCACTGTGGCCCCTTAGGGTTAGCACAGTGGCTGTATTCCGGGCGTCCTCGGGACATTGTGTTGAGCATTTAACCACTCCTTGACAGCATTCTGAACCTTCACTGGTACTGCAGTGGGACATGCTGCTTTGGTTTTTGTCTCTGACCTGTGCGGTAGCTCGTAGTAAACCGTGTTCCTTTATGTTTCTTGACTGCGATGGGGGACTAACCCTCATTAAACCCACCGCTGCCTGGCAGCTTCTTCTTCACCCCCTTCAGTCTTTTGAAGAGAGTTGTCTTCTGCAGACGGCACATAGCAGAATTTGCTTACCTGGCTGGATGCACTTGTGTTTGCTGTAGCAGAAGATGCACTAGACATCCCTGGACACCATAGCACATTGTTCATCGTACCACCAAAAGGCAGTAGCGGTATCAATTTAAAATCTCCAGCATTCTTAAACGCCTATGTACAATCCCTCTTCTGTTTTAGTATTTTATCACACAACACTAGTTTCACTTAAGAGCCCTTGAAATTTTGAACAAATTTGTGACTTGACCAAATGTGGTATGCAGAAATGTGGTAGTCTGTGGGGAAAAATGAGGGTTTGAGCTGACACTGGTGATAGGAAGCCTCACAGCTATTTTGCATCATTGGTCTGCTTGTTCTGTAGTAGAAAGCAATGAGGAGCTAGAGGAATAGCAGAGAGAGAGAAGTAGGCATGGCACCCAGTCTGTTCTCACCTTCTCACATGTGACTTCCTCCAACCCCCGAAATTTCTGTAAGTAGGTTGCATATGTCCTGCCATTTATATAGTGACACTTCTGTGTAGATTTCCTAAGAAAATGCATACTCTCTTCTGTAGCCAGAGTGTATTTATGGCATGTGGGGATTTAAGTGATACAGCTTTGTAGTTCTAATCCTCATCCTCCTTTAGTCACGTTTGAATAATGTGTTTTATTCCACGCGTGTTCCTCAGGACAGCAGCCCTCCATCCTTACCTCCAGCATTGAGATGCGTCTTCTTCACTTTATCTTGTAACCAAGCCTCACCCTTTCTCTCGAATGGTGTTGACACTTAATACATATCACACACTTTATGAAAAACCTTCCTGCCTGTCTGAGTTTACAAAGGCTCCACAGGATGAGATTCAGGGTGTAAATTTCTGACTGGAACATAATATTCATCTGGAGACCCAAGGTAGCTGTCTGACCTTTATTAGCAGTTAATTTTGGTCATCTGATTGAAGCGTGGTCTGGCTTCTCACTGTGTAATTAGTATTTTTAACCCCGGAATGAGTAAGCTGTCTGTGGAAACGTTAGAAGGCAGTGTGGGTATCTGGACCACTGTTGGACCTCACCCCTAGATTTTGACTTGATTTTTTTTCTGACAGAGAGTTGTAAAATTATGATTTTCCCCTTAACTCTGCTCCTGCCCTGACAGTCAGCTTTCTAAGAAATCACCCCTCCTTACCTCTGTGTATGTTCATCCTTAGTTATGATCCATTTGGGACTCAGGTGTCAGACCTGACCACACGACTAGTTTTTCCTTTGTCACTGGGATGTCCTTTCTGTTCCAAGTTACTGTAGAATGGCAGTACCTCTCCCCAGCTGTCCTGGCTCCGTTTTTAGTGGCAAATGCTGTTTCTGTTTTGCTTCAGTTCCTTGATTGAGCTCAGGGCCACAGAGCCATTTCCCTGACACAGGAAATGACCTCTGAAATCTAAGAAAAACCTGGGTATTAGGGGTGTTGGTATTGGGGTGTCATTGCTGGTAGGCCCTTTGTGGATGCAGCTGATTACAACTGCATAGCTACAGTTTCAGCCCAACCTGAATTCTTCCTTTTCTGGACTCTTAAATTTGCCTTTTCCCTCTTCCCCAGTGAGAACCTTTACTCCCATGTTCTCAGTCTGTTTATTCTGCTACATAATCATATAATTCTTAGAATTTCTATACCCAAAGTTTGACAGACAACAACCCTGCAGTAAAGAGTTCAAGACCAGGTCTTTTATTATTTATTGTATTTGCACGAATGTGTCTGTGTGTGCATACCTCTGTGAGTTTAACTCTGCTCAGACAGAGGGCATCAGTCTGAAATTGGAGTTACAGGTGATTGTGAACCATCTGATATAGGTGCTGGGAACTGAACCTGGGCCCTCTGCACAAACAGTAAATGCTTTAATCTTTAAATCATCTCTCCAGACCCATGGTCAGGCTCCTTATACAGAGATTAAGAGATTAGAAGCTGTTAAAAAGGTTTTTTTTAATTAGATTTTTAAAAATTGTTATTTCTTTCCCCTCCTTTTTATAGTTAATATTGATTTGAAATCTGCACCTTCTAGCTATAAGGCCTCAATACCAGCATCCCTAACACCCAGGTCTTAGATTCCAGGGCTCATTTCCTGTGTCAGGGAAGTGGCTCTTAATTGGTGGGGTTTTTTTGTTTTTGTTTTTGTTTTTTAAGTAGTGCTGGGAATTGAACCTAGAATCTTGTGAATTAACCATGTAGTTACATGCCCAGCCTTTTTTGTTCATTTTTTTCCTTTTTTTTTTTTTTTGTTTTTTAACCTTGAATTTATTTTCTTATTATGATGTGCAAATGTGTGAGAGAAGTATGTGTACACGTTCATGTGTGTGGTAGCCAGAGGTTCCTATTGAGTGTCTTTCTTGGCATTGCTTTCATCTTATTCCCTCTCCCGTGGGTCTAAATGTCCTTAAAGGACGCTTTGAAGGGCACATTGTGTCTATTTAGCAAAACCACATACAGTGGCTTTCCCATAAGGGCTATAGCCTCCCAGCTTGAGCTAGCAGTACCAGAAATTAATTCCCTTCCAGGAGAGGGCCTTCAATCCAGTAAGAAAACAAGTGGTTGGTTACTCCCATAGCAGACTTGGCACATCAGTCAGTGTTGTTAACCGTCAGGCTCACCACTGAGTTAGAAAGCTGACGACAGTTCTCCAGACCTGCCTGCATAGCGCCTTCTGCACAGCTGAGGGCTAGCCAGCAGAGGGGAAGTTTCCAACCCATGTATCTCTCTCTTCCTTGATTTCTGTGTGCCCTGCAGCAAGGGGGTATATTGTGTTTGGAAGTAGGATCTTATACTCTAGTTTTGTCCACCTTCTTTTGGGAGGTCAGGTCTCTCCCTGAGCCAGGAACTTAGACTCTAGACTGGTTGGCCAGCAAACCCTGGGGATGCCCCTTGCCTTAGCCTCCCTAGGGATTATAGGCATTCCTGTCCTGTGGGCCCTGGAGGTGTAGACTCAAATCCTTCTATTACCCAGCAGGCACTTCACCAACCTAGTCATCTTCACAGTTTCTTTTTTTTTTTTTTAACTGCATGTGTGTGTGCTCTATGTACATCTACACTTGCATGTTCCTCTGTGTGTGTACGTAGTATGCACATACATGCATCAGTGTGGTGCAGGCCAAAGTTGATATCAGTTGTCTTGCTCTATTACTCCCCAGTGCATTCATTAAGGCAGGGTCTCACAGTAAACCTGGAGCTCATGGACTAGTCAGCTGGAGTAGGCATCTGTCAGCTCTGCCTCCCAGAAGGCTGTGTGTGGGTTCAGAGCATCTAACTTGGGGCCTCACGTGAACGGTAAGTGCTCTGTCCACTGAGCCATCTATCATTTATTTTATTTTTTTAATGTATTTATTTATTGAAGCTGAGTCTTATGTAGGCCAGCCTGGCCTGGATCTCACTGTGAAGCTGCCGATGACCTTGTATCCATCTCCTGGCTTCACTCCCCAAGTTCAGGATTGTAGGTTTTCACTACTGCACCAGAGAGCCATGACCTGTTTGCAGTATGTGAGACGTGAGATTTTCACATACCTTTAAAACGTTCATTCAGTTAGTTTCGCTGTGTGAATTCACGTGTTCCTGGGTTGTAAGGCATAGGTTATTAGTGGCATTGCGGGTGCCTTGTTAACATGGCTAAGTGCCAGCTGTTGTTATTTCCACCATGGAGTTGCCAATTTTTGCCATTGTAATTAAGTAACTTGGGAGGAATCTTTGAGTGTTATAGACCCCTTTCCTCACTTATGTAGTGACGCAAGCATCCACTGAGAGTTGCCGGACTCATGTACCCCTGTGAAGGCTACACCCAGAAGTATTCCTGTCTTTTTCCAGCAGTTGGCATCATGCATTGCACTTTTCTTCTCATGGATTCTCTTCTAGGATGGGCCAGGATGTCTCAGAATTCAGTCAGCGGATATTACCCATATTGTTGCTGCTACTTTTAATCATCACCGAAATGCCATTCTCCTAAATTTGGACAGTGGCAGCTTCTGGAGGTTTGCTCCTGTGTCTTTTTGACATTTCCTGTTTTTTTTCCTTTTGAAGTGTCTTCTCTGTTTCTGGCGTAAAAAGATGATGCATGCTTGTTTTGTGTCTCACTTGTTCCGGTGCTGGAACTGGAAGGAACTGTTTGTGTCCTTTAGAGATGAGTGGCATTTTGAATCTGGATTCCAGGTATGTGTGGTGCTGTGCATGTTCTGCTTGTCCTTTGAGCAGACTGAAGTCAGAAACAGCCTTCGTGCATCGGGGTTATGTGCATTTACCTGTGTGTATATGTGCATAAATGCACACCCTGGAGTCTGCAGCAGGGTACCAGCCATGCACAAGCTTGTGTGGCCTCTCCTGGGGCTTGGGCTCAGCTTGTAGTTTGAGCCCAGCAGCATCTTAGGGCCTTGTCTCCCATCTTGATGAGGACTCCATCTTCTTAAAGTGGTACTGTGGTTTTTTTCTGTTTTGAAATCCTAAATAAACTTGTCCCTGGAAAACTGTTCATTGCTGTATTAATTTTACTTTTTTTTTTTTAAGCTTTATTTAGTTATTATGTATACAGTGCTCTGCCTACATGCCAGAAGAGGGCACCAGATCTCCTTATAGATGGTGTGAGCTACCATGTGGTTGCTGGGAATTAAATTCAGGACCTTTGGAGGAGCAGCCAGTGCTCTTAACCTCTGAGTCATCTCTCCAGCCCTAGTTTTACCTTATTAAAATTTGTTTTTTTGGGGGGAAATTTTTGTTTTTTGAAACAGGGTCTCTCCCTGTAGCGTAGGCTGGCTTGGAATTCTTGTGTAGTCCAGGCTGACCCAGAGCTCATGTGGGCGTTATGGCACCCCTCTCTGCTTTGTATTGTTGTTTGTTTTATTTTATTTCTTGCATGCTTTGTCTGTGCTCCACTTGCATACCTCTGGTGCTCATGGAGACTAGAAGAGGGCTTCAGATCTCCTGGAGCTGGAGTTGTGAGTCATGATGTCAGTGCTGGGAATTGAACCTGAGTCCTTTGGAAGAGTAGCGAGGGCAAGTGCTTTGGACCACCCAGCCATCTCTCCAATCCCTTTACCATTTTTTTTTAAATGTTTCCAAATTATGTTTGTTTATTTTATTTATTTAAAATGTTTCTTATTTACTTTATGTGTATGAGTGATCTGTTTTCATATACATCAGAAGAGCGAATCAGATTCCTTTGCATGTGGTTCCTGGGAACTGAACTCGGGACCTCCAGAAGAGCAGCCGTATCTCCAGTCCCCTGTTATTTTATTTAAGATGGAATATCTTAGCTCAGGCTGGCCTTGAGCCCATTATTTAGTCAGGTGACTTTGAACTCTTGATACTCTTTTCTCCCAGCCTCCTAAACTAGGATACCTAAATTTTGCAGCATGGGGAAGCTATTTCCAGCCCTTGTGATAATGTTTATTTGAGATTATGGCCCGTAGATTTTTTTTTTTTTTAGCCATCTTTGTTGGAGTGTTTAGAAATCAGAATTACACTCTTTGAGCAATGGATCTCAACCTTCCTAATGCTGCAACCCTTTAATACAGTTTCTCATGTTGTGTTGACCCCAGCCATAAAATTATGTCATCACTACTTCATAAGTGTAATTTTGCTACTGTTATAAATCTTAGGGTAAATATCTGATATGAGAACAGATATTTCTCATATAACACTCCCCCCCAAGTGGTCACAACCCATAGGTTGAGGACCACATATGGAGAATTGACAATAGAGAATAGCACTTAGGAGGCTGACTCAGATTGATCAAGGCCAGCCTGGAATCGAAGTCATTCTAGGCTAAATAGTGTCTCACCATAACCCTCCTAGACTGCCTTCAAAGCAAACAAAAAGGAATTGAGAAAGATACTATCTTGTTTCCTGAGAAATTTGATGAGATTGCTATTGCTGTTTCTGTTTGTTTGATGCTGTTGCGTTGGGAACAGTCACTAGGAGGCCATTTTGGCTGCATTTGCATTCTCTCTTCCCCACCCTTACCCACTCTTTTCAATGCTGAAGATTAATTAAATACAGAGTTGCAGTCATGCGGGGGGGGGGGGGGGCTCAGCTGCTCCTGCCCAAGCCCTGCCCCCTAGATTTGTTTCTTCCTGTGTCAGTTTTAATACTGTGTGCTTAGAAGAATTTCTTTTGTAGATATTATGACATTTGCTGATGGTAACCTCATGTCTCTTTCATCCCTTTGAATGTTCATTAATTCCTAATAATGATCATTTATCTTCTTTTTTCCTTGATCTGTTTAGCATGATGCTTACCAGTTTTCTAGATCAGACACTTTTGATTTCATTGGTTTCTGTCTGTTGATCTTTGTCAAAATTATTTATTGAGACAAGTTTTCACTGCATCTCCCAGGTTGACCTTTAACTCTTGACCCTGCTCTCTTGCCATGGAAGACAGGGATTGCCACGTTCAACATCCAGGTTTTATTGAGTTGGCTTTTTGTTCATCTGTATTTATTTTAATACATCTCTTTATGTAACGTACTAAGTGTGGTTCCTTTTGCTAAATGATAGAAATATCTAATGCCTTCTTTTTACATTTATTTTGTGATGCTAGGGGATAGGCAGGATGCCCATGTGGAGGTCATCAGATACCTTGTTTACAGGGTTCTCCCTTCTATCATGTTTACAGGGACTGAACTCCGGTCCTTAGGTCTAGGAGCAAGTGACCTTACCCACTGAGCCATCCACCAGCGGCCCCTTTTAGTAATATTCAAAGCTACACATTTCACTGTGAGCTGCACTGTGCAAACATTGACAGGCTGTTTTCGCTAACACACTGAGTACTTTCTCCTTTCTCCTGAAGTTTCCTGTAATTACAGTGGCGTTGGTTACTTTCCTATTATTTGGCATTTCCCCACATGTCTTGCTATTGCTGTGGTTGAGGACCTCGTCTGCACAGTTCAAATCCTTAGCAATTTGGGGCTTGCTTGAAGAGCTCTTGTGTTCTGCTGGACAAAGCTCTTCCCCCTGTCCTGGGCTCCAGACCACATTGAACTGTGCGGGATTTTCCACCTCAGCTGGGACTGCAGTCGCAGGTGCTGGAAACAGCTTCTCCATATTGTTGGCCAGTGTTTTACTCTTCAGGTTTTACATAGCGTTACATTGCCTTCTCCATCAAGCGCCAGGAAAGTCTTTGTGAGCTTGTTTACTGCTCTGCCCATTCTTGCCTCTGTATCTCAAAGCTGTGTTAATAAGCCTGTCGCACCTCTGTAATTTTGTATCTCATTCGTCTGGCCATGTCATGAAATGTCTTTCTTAAATATGAAAGGATTCCATTTCTTGGTGCTGGGGAGATTGCTCAGTGGTTAAGATCACTTTCTCTGCACCCATATCAGTCAGCTCACAACTGCTGTAACTCAAGCGCCAAAGGATCTTCTGATTTCTGCAGATGTACACTCAAGCATGCACACACACGCACACACTTAAGAAGATTGAAATAAAAATTCCTTCTCTTAGCCAGTCATGGTGGCTCACAAGTTTAATTTAAGCCCAGCACATTTTTGTTCTTGTTGTTTGTTTTTTGAGACAGGAAGGGTCTCTCTCTGAAGCTTTCTGGTCTAGAGCTTGGTAGGCCTGGAATGTGAAATCTGTGTCTGCCTTTGCCTCAGTGTTGTGGGATTAAAAGCATGTGCCGTCATACCAGGCTTCCTTTCACAGACATTTTAGCAGGCTGTTGTTGTGATCTTTCTGAATGCTTACTTAGATGCTGAGATCTTGCTACCGTGATTATCGTGGTAAAAGCCTCAGTGTCAAACAATAATTTACAATAGTACTAGTCTGCATACTGTAAAATGCATTGCTTGTTAACGTATTATTTTTATGTCTGTGCACCTGCATGAGTTTATTTGTTCTGTGTATGTGCAGATCCCCCTGGAAGGCAGAAAAGGGCGCCAGGTCCCCTGGGCTGGAGTTGTAGCCAGTTGTGAGCCACCCAAGAGAGTTCTGGGAGCTGAACCTGGTATCTGCCGAGCAGCAGGCTCTCTCAGCTGCTGAGCGGCTCTCCTGCCCCAGCCTGAGACCCTGGGTGTCTTCATCTTTGAGAATTCTGTACCTGCTGAACCCTTGCCTGTCCCTTGCTGCTAGCCTCGGTTAGCCTCCATTCTGCTTTCTAAGAGCTTGGATACTTCAGCTGCTTCATGTGAGCGGAAACAAGAAGTACTTAACTGGCTTATCTCAGGTGCCATCTGAAGCATTTTGTTACAGCAGCTTTAGCTTCCTCATGGCCTTGAAACAGGCCATAGGTGTTAGTTCCTGTGGGGCTGACTTGCCAGAGGATTGTTCTTAGCTATTTTACTTTGCCTTTTATGCCCCTGCCTCAGAGACGCACCCTTATATACTCCTGCCCCTTCCCTAGTTAGACTGATTGTTGCTGGAACTCAGGGCTGGGGCTAAAGGCACTTGTCGGCATTCCTGGCCCCTTTCCCTATTACTATTACTGCTGCTACTTACTGCTACTATGGAACTTCTTTGTAGCCTAGGCTGACCTGCCACATGCTATGCAAACCAGGCGAAACCTCAGAAATTGGCTTGCTTCTGCCTCCAGAGCACTGAGATTAAAGGCGTGCACCACCACATCCAACTTCCCTTTTATTTTGAGACGGGGTCTTGATATTACTCTGGCTGGCCTTAAACTTGTGATGGCCCTTCCTCAGCCTCCCTTGTTACCACAGGCCCTGCTTGCTATTGGCGTCTTTTAAGGTTCATTGTGCTCTTTTCTTCTATGATAATTTATTGACTTACTCCCAAATTATTTTATTTCCATCTCACATGCTGTGGTTTTCCTTTCTTTCTTTTCTTTCTTTCTTTCTTTCTTTCTTTCTTTCTTTCTTTCTTTCTTTCTTTCTTTCTTTCGCTTTCTTCCTTTCTTTCTTCACATACTGTGGTTTTCTTTCCTTTTTTTCTAGTTTGTTTTTCAGTTCTGGTATTTCCTTGGGTTCTCTTAGTCTCTGCACTTTTCTCTAATTTCTATAGCATACATGGGATTTTTGTTGAACCTGCTTGCTTCCTAATTATAATCATGTGGCCGCCTTACATCAGCATCTGTTGATTATGCACCATTTTTCCTGTGCTTTGGTATGCCTTGTAATTTGCCACTGAACATAGGATGTCATGCAGGGTGGGTGGTTTTGCTCTTCCCTCTGAAGGGCCTGTCCCCTCTTCACAGGGCTCAGAAGAACCATGCCTTGTCTTAGTTAATGGCTATTGGTTGTCCTAACAGCGTGGAGCTTGCTGTTGGGATTTGACTTTGGTCTCAAGTGCTACAGATTAGTTGGATCTGGTTAATTCGACCAGGACTGGGATTTATCATCTTTAGTTCTCTCAGAAAACTTGGTTGTTTTGAAGGCCCCAGAGGTCTGTTCCTGTGGGGTTGTAGCCTGGGATCCAGTCTGCTATTCCACACAGCTGGCTGCAGTTGCCTGATCACCACCTGTAAATAAAGTGTGTCTGGGAAGCTCCCTGTTGTGGAAGGGATTTATACTCTAGAGGGCTTCTCTACCCTAGCTAGTTCCCAAATAATTGAGACAGACTTTTTCGATGAATAAAAGCTTTAAGCCACAATAACTCTAAGCCAAAATACCCTTTAAGGTATTTTGCTATTTCCTAGCTACACACCCCAAGTTGTTTGTCCTAATTGTTCCTGCCTGGGCTGCTTCTGTTCCATCAGGCCAGCCCTCATGGTCACGTGCTCATGGTCCATACTGCCCCGTGGCAACTTCCTTCTCTGTGTCTTCCTCTCCTGCTTCTTGTATCTGTGCTGTCTGTACTGCCGTCCCCACCTTCACCTTGTGGTTTTCTCTGACCCCAAGCCCAGGAGCCTAAGCTCCACCTATTTCTCTGTCTAGCTATAAACCGTGAGCAACTTTATTTACCCAGTCAGAGAATATGAGCAAGCAAAGTTAACACAATATCACTTGGTATGACTGAGATTGTGCTTGTCTGGGATGCAACCTGATCTTGGGGTTCAGTATTTAACATTTGAATACATAGCAGCACCAGATCAACCCCTAGCAGCTCTCAACTGTGGAGACCTAGAGCTACCATGAGGCAGGTGTGCTTCTCTGCTGGCTGTTGATGCCTGGGTGTCTTTCTCTGGGATTCCATCCAGGTGGCTGTGCATCTGTCATTCTTCATAGCTGCATCATGGAGGGCATTCTCACCCTAAATTCCCTTCATCAGAAACAGGTTTCTCATCAGTCCCTTTTAGTTATGTTTGACTAATCCTGATGTTCCCCAAATCTTTTTACCAGCCAACCTTTCCTTTCAGCTTACCGTCTCCCTTCCTTCTATCCTGTTGATGTCTAGATCCTAGGCTTGCCTGAGGCTTCTGCTTTGATTCATTCTTTAAATTATTTATTTTTGCCATTGTTAAAAAGTTCATGTCACTTGCCAAAAAGAAGTATAGATACAAGTGGAGGAGTTTATAAAATTCTATAAACCATACCTTGTTCCAATTGTCATGGTTCTTTGAAATCCCACTACATAAAGATTTAAGATTTTCAGTTTGCATTGAGAGCATTGGGCCAGTGGTGGTATGCCACAGTGACTTGGAAAAAGACCCTTGTATTGCATGGGTGGATTAAGAAAAGGCATTCCTGACCTCTCCTGGCAGAGACCCTGCACAGCTGTGCACAGTGTATCTGAGCTGGGAAGTTGAGAGAATTATAAAACATCGCCAAGTATGAGATTCATATATGGCTACTGTAAACATACTTTTTTTCTTGTTTATAAAACTGAGCTGGGTTTGTATTACTGTTTTTTTTTTTAAATTTAGCCATAAACATCATAGAAAGTCTTATTTCTAAGAAATTCAGAGAATTTTCCCTCAAAGAGAAGAATTGAAGGTGATAAAGCTCAGGGGCTTAAGCGTGCGCTGGTCTCTCTTTGTAACAAATATTGAAAATGTTGCAAGTAACAGTGAACCTTTATTTTATGAAAGTGGTTGACCTGCTATTTCAGGAGCAGACATGCCCTGTGAAACAGGGTACCATAACCAAAGCATTGAGAATGCCCAATTTCTGTTGTGCAGGCATACTCCAACACCCGGATGGTACAGTTCTGAAACAGCTACAACCGCCGCCACGGGGCCCGAGAGAGCTGGAATTTTATACCATGGTAAGCGGCATAAGATGCTTTGTTGCTGTACAGGCTCTTTTGTTGTCTGCTGTGACTCAGTGAGAAACATGTTTGACAGCGTGTTCTAGGTCCCAGTGTGACAAGCAGGCTTCACGGAAACAAGGCTTGCTTTCCAGTGTTTCTACTGCAACCTAGTATTTTCTGTTCTGCTTCACGGCCTAAAGATTCTTCTTCTGAGTCACTGAATTGATTTCAATCAACTGGTCGTGACCCACAATTGAAAAACATTAAACAAGAGACTTTGTCACTCTCAAAAATGCTAAGTTACTGCTTTTATCATAGCTTCTTAGAGTCTTGCTTGTTTTGCTTTGTTGAAGGCTGGTGGAGGACTCACGGCGCTCCTGCGTCAGCCTCTCCAGCGCTGTGTGCCACAGTGCTCTGCCTCTTGGAGACTTCAGAGTTTCTTGCACAGTGGGAGAAGAGCTCATTCCTAATACCTAATTCATCATATGACTCAGGATGTCTTTTTAGTGTGTTCACAGTGTTCCGTGACCACCAATTATTTCCTAACTGCAAAAACATTTTAGCCACGTGGCGCCACCTTCCCTGTCCACCAGCCGCAGATCTGCTTTCTTTCCATGAGCTTGCAGGCTTGTGTGTGTGTTCTTGTTCGGGCCTCTCCCCCTGCCCCCCAGTTTGCATTTGCAGAGTGTATAGAAAGTGTGGTTGCATCCTTAGCGTAGTCATTGTGGATGTAAGCCCCTGACCAAGTACCTGCTGGTACAAGTTCCCCACCTCTCTGCACTTGTCTTTTCACTGTGTTGGTAATGTGCTTTCAAACACAAAGCCGTGAGTTTTGAGGAGGCCCAGCTTAGATCTGTACTTTGTCTCGTTGCTAATTTGAGAAAGGGTCTTATTCTATAACCTAGGAAACTTCCTATGAAGTCCAGGTTGGTCTCCAGCTCAAAGCAGGTTTCCAAAGTGCTGGGAGTACAGGTTTGCACCACCACACCCAGCCCTTGATCGGTTTTGTTTGGGCTTGTATTGATTTTCCTCGCCCTGATGAAGAGAGCAGGAAGGCACCTCCTACCCACTGAGAGCTCTTTTTTTCCCTCCGTCCTTACTCATCCTTCTGTCCTTTGTTGCCTCTGACCCTCTGAAAGTACTCTTTCATGTGGCGATCCGTCACAGAAGGAGTGAAAGGGCGGGTGTTGTGCTCACTGGCTGGGGCTGCCATAACAAGGTAACACCAGTTGTTTGGCCTGAAATACAGAGATTAAGCTTTTCATACTTAGCCTGCTGGTCCGGCCACACTCGGAGTTCCTCCAGAAGGCTGCTCCCTCTTGTCCACAGGGTGTCTCGTCAGGTCTTCTTCTGCGGGATTATGTCCTAATGTGCTTTTTGAGAACACCCTCAGCGTGGCGTGCCCTTGTTTTCACTACGATGATCTCCTTGTAGGTGGTCTCTAGATATGTTCATATTCTAAGCGTTGGGTTACAATGACAGGTGTGAGAAGTGGAGACTTGCTGTCTTCCCCCCTGAGAGAAATGTCAGAATCTTGGGCTTGAAGGTTGTGTTCCAGTTTTCAATTCAGCGTGTGCAGATGTGTGTGGTGTGTCAACACTCTGTGCTGCTGAAACATGGCTTGTTCACTTAGTAGTCCCATCTCTTGGTAGCTTTCTGGTAAAAAAACAAAACAATAACTTATTTTCTTTCCCCTTCCTCTTAGATAAGAGGTTCAGCTTCTGGTTAATGAAATTCTATCCTATACATTTCCTAAACATTCATTATAGTTTCATGTTGACCCTTGTAGTGGGCTTACTCATAAAATTATATATCATTTAGGCATATATTAAAGCTGTCCTTCATTTTATAATAAATAAAACTTGTTTCATAGACATAAGGTAAACAATTTGTAAAATATTTAAGTTATTTAGTGAGAAAACCAGGCACGTGTTAAAAATAGCTCAAGGGGCCTGTCAAGATGGCTCAGTCAGCAAGGGAGCTTGCCTGTAAGGCTGAAATCCTGAGTTTGTATTGGGACCTACATGGTGGAAGGGAAGGATTGATGTTGTTGAGTTGTCCTCCAGACACACATACAATGAATGAATGAACATAAAAATTACATGGCTCAAAATTTTTGTTAACTGAGGTGTGCCAGCCACTCCCCCAGCCAGAAGTTACTTGCCTATGGGAGAATTCTTTTGAATTTGGTGTCAGTTACGTACGACTCACATAGCGGCAGAATAGTTGGGAAACACTGATGGGCAGGACGTATCACCGGGAGAGTGCTCCCCGTAGGCCGCCAGGACTGTGTGCGTAAGTAGCTGCTAAGCATTCCTTCGGGTTCACTGCCTTTGGCACCCACGCTGGCTGAGTGACTGGGCTGTTGCACTTGGTCTTCCTGAGGCGTGTGGAGAGCTGACCAGCACTGCCCCTCTGTTCAGGTTTACGCTGCTGACTGTACCGATGCTGTTCTCCTGGAGCTGCGAAAACACCTGCCCAAATACTACGGCGTCTGGTCCCCTCCCACCGCACCAAACGGTAATGCGTTTTAAGTACATCTTGTGGTTTAGTTCACAATCGGGGCTTTATGAAAGGTCTGTGTGACGGCTAGAAAACAAGGAGTGAGTGTGCTTTCCTTTCCTCTCTTCACTAAACAAAACTCACCGGTACTTTCACTTTTTACCGCCATTTTCTTACATGACATGGTACACATTAACTGATCAGTCCGTTCCAGTTGCGTGAGTGCACTTAGTGCTATATTCATTTACAGATGTCCGTTTCTTATCTAAAGCATCAGACATTAAGAACCAAACAGAAGTGCCACCCCCACCCCCGTATAGCTTCTGTCTCCTGCCTCACTCCCAACCCATGGGCGTTACCTTTCAGTGTTTCGGGAAACCCTGGGAAGTGCCATGGAGAAGTGATATCCTGTGGGTCTGCCTTGGAGTCAGGTGATGTGCTCAGTTAATAAGGCTGCAGGCTTTTCTAATGTGGGTCTTGAAGCACAGGGTAACGTTTACTTAGTGTACCAGGCACCACTATGGGCCCAGGGGCGGGGTGGGTGGAGGTGGGTTGTCTCAGCTCCTCCCTGTGGGAATTTCTAGCTGGATAGTGGTCAGTCTAGGGCTGCACAGGGAAGTTAAGAATCACCTGGACTTCACAGTTCAGAAAAAGCAAGTG
>CM053756.1:45266387-45328279 GCA_028658305.1 Pachyuromys duprasi
GGGGCTCACTTTGGGGAGAGCTGAAGCCAGCTTGTTTTTGTAATTTGCGGTGTGCCTGGCTTATGCTGTGCTGTAGCCTATGAGGCCAGCGTGGAGTTTTCCACCTCTGGTGCCACGTTGCCGCTCAGACCTTTAGATTGCAGCCCGTATTGGAGTGCAGATTTTTGGATTAGCAGTGTTGGATTCTTCCACTCCCCTTTTTTTTCTGTCTGCCTGTCTTGCTCTCTGTCTTAAAGGTCTTAGCCCCAAGTATATGCAGATACTTATGACTGAGAATAAAATTAAGAGTGATTACCTGACAGACCATTGTAACCACCCTTGGGCTTTTTTAAAATTTTTTTTGAAACTAGGTCTCAATATGTAGCCCTGGTTGGCCTGCCTTTGCTGTCTAGATGCTGGGATTAAAGGCATATGCAGCCGTGTCCACGGGTCTTTATTCTCACTGTCAAACACATGCTTGTAGACATAATTTCTATTGTAGCATTTTCCCTTCCCCCTTTGCCATTAGTGGCACATAAACATTATATATATTATATAATATATATATATATATATATATACACACACACACACACACACACCATACACACACACACACATATATACAATATGTATAATTCAGCCTTTTTTTTTTTTTTTTTTTTTTTGAGCTAGGGTTTCTACATAGCTCTGGCTGGAATGCACAAAGATCCACCTGCCTCTACCCGCAGAGTGCTGGGATCAAAGGTGTGCTCTAGTATGCCTGGTCATTTTCTTTTTTGCCATCATTTCTTTGCTATGGATATAGCAGATTAAAAAAAAAAATACAGCATCAGAAAAGCAGTTCTCACATCTGTTGCAGTATTTTTTCTGTCTACGATCAAAACCAATCCATAAGGCTTTCTTTAGCAGGAGGAAAGTAGGGAGACACTGGTGTAGTTGGCAGAAGCGTGAGCAGGAGTGTCTGTGTGGGAAGTGAGGAGACTTGGGAAATACAGTGCCATGGCCGAGCACCTGCAAGGGCTGCTTGAGCCTGGCGATCAGATTGCATTTTGCCGTCTTAGCTGTTTTCAGCTTGAGATAAAAATCAATATGTAATAAATAGATGTTCTTGTTAATGTTTAACTGTGGGCCAAGACTTAGGGTTAGCTTCTGGGTGGAGAGTCTCTATTACCAGGTGCCTGGCTGAGTTGTGATTGTGTCCTCGTATTTTGTGGCTTTTATGTTGTATTTGTCTTACTGGGAAGGGGAAGTGCTTGCTCCACGGAATTGCCTGCATTTGGATTTATTCTGGATGCTCAGCTTGTACACATGGTGGCCTAGCATGGGTCTGAATGCCTGTCAGTCATGCTCGAGTTCAATGGTTGACATATTCTTGCAGAGTGCTCAGGGGGCACCAGGTGGCACCAGGCACCGTGCTGAAGAAGATGGTACTTGTGGCAGGCTGGGCTTTCTTTCCTGCTGTTGCCTGTGTGCCTCAGCAGTGCCTTGTCAGGTGATGTGCTTATGGAACTGTTCTAACACATCCTGAGCACTTTGGACCATGATGCTTCTATTTCGTGGTGGTCCTCTGCTGGACTCTGTAATCTGTGTCTGCCGTTGAGGCACGGGGTCATCTCAGATGACACAGGCTAACACATGGTGGGGCTGACATTTGGACTTTATTTTCCCTCCTGCTTCTAAAAATTGCTTTAAGTGCTTTCATTTAAAAAAAAAAAAGTTTGTGAGTATAAGTTGTGCAAACAAGCACATTTAATTAAACAAGAAGGACATTTTACTGTAAGGATGTAGAGGCATCTTACAAAATTAGGGGTCATATCGCTGAGTCATGCTGGGACCAGAACTAGCAACCAGAATGGAACTTTTTTGCACATGCCTCTAGCCCACCAAAGGGGTTGCTCACTTTTCACGAAGGGAATTACATGTTGTGCCATGTCCTAAAGATCTGGAGACTGTCACACGCAGGTCATCGCTACAGCGATGTGGTCAAGCTCCTGTCAGACGTTTGCGCATTTCTGCGGCTGTGGCTGGGGCCTGGAGAGTGGGTTCCAGATTGTGACAGGAACAGTTCTGAGGTCTGTGGGTAGCCCCTGAGGCTGTATCAGCTGGGGACCAGCCCCACATCAGTACTTCCTGTATTCGAGGAGTCTCTTCCTCCTTCCACTCAGTCGACAGTTCATTTATGATTGCAGCTGACACACAGGAAAACGCTGCTCCACTCTGGACCCAGAGGGGCGTGGCTGAAAAGATATCTCTTGCTACTGGAGACCATATTGTAGAAAAATGCTTTCGATCTTTTCGTAAAAGGGTCTCAAGACCGGCCTACTCTTACTTGAGCGTCATTCTACTGAACTCACTGAAAGAATCTTCTAGTAATATTCTTCAAAGTGAAGCGGTGTTCAGGTTTACAGACATGACAGCTAGCTGCCAGTCTAAACCTCCAGTGTCCAGGCTGTGACCCACTTTCTCTTTTCCTCTTTCAAAAGCTTTTGTTAAGCTGCTTGATGTACAGACCCAGTTCTCTCCTGAGAACATGTGTGTTCCTTTTCTTGTGTGTGTTGGGACAAGCTCTCGGTGTGTACCCTGGGCTGGCATAATAACCATGTTGTCTGAGCTGGTCTTTAGTCCACAGTCCTCCTGCCTCAGCTCCCTGGGTGCTGAGTTGACAGGCATGCAGAGCCATCCTCAGAGGCCTAGAACTCTGCATTCCTAAAAATGGCTTTGAGGCTTAGTTTTTGCAACTTAACAGAAAAGATAAAAGTGAGAATCTTAGCTGCATGTTGTTTCACCCCTGTAATCTCAGAACTTGGGAGGCCGAGCCACAGAGGGCTGTGATTTCAAGGCCAGCCTAGCAAGATGCTATCAAAATACCAAAAAAGAAAAAGGGAGGGGCATATTATTCTGATTTCCGTGGGGTGTGTGTGTGTGTGTGTGTGTGTATATATATATATATATGTGTGTGTGTGTGTGTATATGTGTATGCATGTGTAAGTGTGTATGTATGTATGTGTCAGAGACCAGGGAATAGGAAGGAAACACCTACTCAGTCCTCAGAAGGCCTCAGGTCATTTTCATGTTGAAGGCTAGTGACCTAGCAATAATGTAATTCTGAGCATAGACACGAGAACCAGGCAAGGTAAAGAAAACACCCTTGGGTAGTTGAGCTAAACACAAGTAAAGCACATGTTTGGGCCCTGCTTAAAGATGTGCCTCAATCTGTTACAGTGTAAGGTGGGCTGGGTCCACAGCATCCAGGGCAGAGGGAATGGCTGGGAAAGGCGACACCAATGTTTAGCAGATGTTCACTGCATGAGAGGAGAAGAAAGAAAAAAGCGAGCCTCTTGTATTTGGATTTGCAGGTCCCTGCCCAAATTACCGAAGGACAAGCATTTGGCGCAGAAAATAGCCTCCCTGCTGACAATACACTCTCACACCCAGCCTTACCTCAGTATGACTCTGACTTCTCATCCCCAAGTTGATGGTGATGTCTCTGGGGTGCTGGGTGTCTCTCAGGCTAAGGCCCTTCATCTTTACTAATGCTTGGGATATAAGCCTTGTTGAGGCTCTCCAACACTGTGGTGAGGATGAGGCTGTCCTTTCCCAGATTCTCCATCCTGTAGTTGCCTTTTCAAACACAGAAGCTTGGCCCTATCCAGCTTGAGGTTTGTCCACTTGCCCTTTGCTGTTTGCACCTGAGGTGCTGCTGTGTCCAGGCCTTTTGTCAAGGTGCCCAGGCAGCTGGCCTTCAAGTGCAGGCTCCTAAGTTGTTTGTGATGCTTTTCTGGGCTGCGGTCCCATCAGCCACCGTGCTAACCTGCTTGCTTGATTGAAGGCTAATGTTTACCTCTTTGCCCTTCATCCTCTGCAGAAGATTTATCCCTGTTAAATCTGGGGGCCTTCAAAAATTTTCAAAGGCTTTCAAAGCCTCATTTCTCACTCTGTCAAACACAGACCTCTTTGTTGTCATTTCAAAATTGTGCCAGTCTGGGTAGGACGGGAAAGAGGAACATTTAGTACACAGGTTGTCTCTTAACTTACTCTGGTGCCTTTTACCAGGGTTAGAGGAAATGTACACTTTTCCTAACTTTACCATGCGTGTATGCAGGCACATTTAGCATGCATGCATATGTATGAGCCATGACACACATGTAGCAGTCAGAGGACAGCCTTGGATGTTGGCTGTCACCTTCTACCTTGTTTAGGGCAGGCTCTCCTATTGTCTGCTGCATGCATGCGCCGATGGCCAGCCTGCATATTCCGAAAGCTCTTACCCCTGCCTCCTGTCTGTCTGTAAGAGACTTAGATTGCAGATTACTCTATTTATCTGGCTTTACGTGGGTTCTGGGGATGCTAACTCACTCTGGTGTTCTTACGCACTGTACCCACTCATCTATGTCCTCAGCCTTAAGAACTAAAACATGAGTCATGATTTCATTGAGAATTTGGACAGGAATTTTTTTTTTTCTAAGAGAGAGAACTATTTCTTTTCTTCTTTTTTCTCTTCACACCCAGGTCTTTGCTTTCAAGGTAAACTATGCGAAGGGGCTTTTGTGGTGTGACAGCAATTGTGTGCTGGGCACTGAGGTGCGTGATAGAGCAATAGTACATGTGAGAATAGCAAGAGGAAATTTGTTGGTGTCATTTGGAATCAGTTCCCAATTTACTGATGTCAAATGAAGAATAAACTTTACAGCATTCTGAAAATAGTAACAAATCTCAATCTGAGCCCAGATGGCATTGTGCACACAGGGAGGGGATGGTGGTCCTGCAGCTTCTTAATGCTGAACAGTTGCTTCACTCTAGTGACGTCTGTGGTCACATGTAGCAGGAGTCTCTCTGATGTTATGCTTGTTAATAAATCTGTTGAGCCTAGATTTACCACAAGTCCAGTTTTTGCTTTCTGTTTTCCTCCAGAGGTTATTTGAACGATATGGTTGCCTGTCGTTAATTAAGTATTTTCTCTAACAACAGATGTGTACCTAAAACTGGAAGATGTGACTCATAAGTTTCATAAGCCCTGCATAATGGATGTGAAGATAGGGCGGAAGAGCTATGACCCCTTTGCCTCATCAGAGAAAATTCAGCAGCAGGTCAGCAAGTACCCTCTGATGGAGGAGATCGGCTTCCTGGTGCTGGGCATGAGGGTAAGAGCAGTTTCGGTGAGGTGTGCATAGTCCCTTACACAGCACTGCACGGAACTGCAGGGCCATCACATGCTGCTGGATCAGAATGAGTGTGCTGTGGAGTTGGGTCATCCATGACGTCACGTGTGCTTACAAGGATAACCGTTTTATCTGTTGCTCATTGGTCTGTAGTCGGTGACACTGGTCCTAACACCTACTAGGTAATTAATACATAATGGCCAGACCCCAAGACAGTAACATGGTAATTTTGTGGTAGAGAAGTTTTACGTTGAAGTGCATAATATATATTAAAAGTAAATATTCATTGTAGTTTCCCTCTAAGAAAAGAACTGTTTTAAAGCTTTTGGAGTTTTGAGACAGGGTCTGACTGTTCTGGAACTTGCTTTGAAGACCAGGCTGGCCTTGAACCCTGAGATTCACTTACCTGCCTCTGCTTCCCAAGTGCTGGGGAAAGAACTGTTTTATAAATAGGAAAAAAAAAATCCACATTATTTCATATCTTTATTTAAAACACTTGTTTTATTTGCACACAAAAAATTAACATTTAAATTTGTTTCTTTTAACTGATATATAAGAATCTCATATTTGTGCTTTCGTGTGTGCGCATACTGTTGACCTCAGGAGAGTCATGGGGCTGGTGTCATCGGGTGGCTGGGGCTGTTCGTGTCTCTCCTGTCTGGTTCTTTGTCCACATGGTGCATCCGGTAGAAGGTCAACTTGAGCATCTCTGCCCAGGGACCACACTCTGAGGGGCCAGAGCAGAAGCCGCAGAGATAGCAGTGGCTGGCTGTCATTTTGTAGGCCTACCGTGGGGTTGCTCCCTCCTCTGATGCCACAACACATAGGATGGGACAGGAGAATTACTGAAGCCTTTTTGCAGACGTCAGCACAGCTGGGAAGTAAAGTGGCACTCGATTTTCTAAACCAATAGTATATCCTCTAGATGTGCTGGATCAGTGTGCAAGCATGGTCAGGTGACGGATGATTGTCCTCTTAGGCCCTAAACAGGGTGTTCAGAGGAAATTTTATGGGGATTGCTGAAACGCCAGTGATGACAGCAAAGTAAAGCGGATGTTTTACTTGATTTCCTGGTGAATTAAAGTTGGAGAACTGTTCAAGCAGTTTTTCATTTTAGGAAACTATAATAAATGCGAGCATAAAAGACAAAAAGGGACCAGCAAGATGGCTCGCTGTGTGAGGGAGCTTGCCGTGAAAGCCTTGACAGCTTGTTCTTGGATTCCACGGAGATGTTCTCTATGCACACTTGGAATTCTTCAGGACAGAAACTCTGCACTGTGTGGCATAGAGATTTCTGTATTGGTCATTCTCTCAAGGATTCTTCTGTGATCTTTGAAGAGAGATCTTTGTTTTATTTGTTTTTGTTTTGTGTGTTTTGATCTTTGATGTATTTTGGATTTATTGTGGCATCTTTTTTCTTAGACTGACACCATGTAATGAATCTAAGTTTCTGTTGTATACTGAAGTCTCACGCATACTTGATGCAAAATGTGTTTTAGTATCCGGCAGTATGCTATGTGTGGTCCTTCTTTTTAAAGCTTCGTTTTTTTTCAGTTCTTATTTTCCTGTGTGATCTCTCTGTTTTTGTCTTCTTTTCAGAGGACCTTCCTTATGCTGCCTAGGCTGACCTAACACTCCTGGGCTGAAGTGAGCCTGTGGCTGGGGCCTCCCTTGTGGTTGGGTCTACAGGCATGAGCCATAATGCCTGGCTGTCTGTGAATTTCAGAATTAGTTCATACGGTTAAAAAACGGTGGTTGTAATTGTATTTTATTTGTAGATTATCTTTAGGATATTTGCTAACATTTTGGCATTCAGTCATTTTGGAGGTGTGTCCTGGTATTTTTGTTTTGTTTCGTAGACAGTGTTTCTCTGTGTAGCCTTGTCTGTCCTAGACTCACTTTGTAGACCAGGCTGGCCTTGAACTCACAGAGCTCCGCCTGCCTCTGCCTTCTAGAGTGCTGGGATTACCCGCGTGTGCCACTGTGGCCCCCTAACTCGGGGTGTTTTATGGCTGTAGTGACTTTAACTGCTGTCTGGGTGACATCTTTGCTTCTATTACATTTGTTAACCCATCTGTGTGTGTCGGGTAGGGTAAGTGCACGTGAGTGCAGGTGCCTGGCTCTAATCCTGGAGCAGAATCTACAGCTGGGTGAGCCACACAATTTGGGTGTTGGGGATTGAACACAGGTTCTCTGCAAGACCAGTACAGGCTCCCCACTTCCCCTTTTCTCAGACAGAGTCTCTGTACATAGCCCTGGCTGAATGGAACTTATCTTGAGGCTGGCCTTGAAGGCCTCGTGTCTCTGCTTCCTGAGTGCTGGGGTCAAAGGTGTGTGCCACCACACCTGGCCTTCAGTACAAGATCTTACGGGCTGAATCCTGTCTCCGGCTCATCATCTCTTTTTCTCGTCTGTCTGCATTTGTTAATGACTCTAGAATAATTTTATTTGTTTGTTTGTTTTGGCTTTTCAAGACAAAGAGTTTCTCTGTGTAGCCCTGAGTATCCTGGAAATCTGTAGACCAGGCTGGCCTCCAACTCTTAGATCCACCTGCCTCTGCCGCTGGAGTGAGGCTAGAATACTTTTAGATGGAAATAAGGTTAGAAGACATTGTAGGGAAAACACTTTGTATGGAAGCTTTTGTTTTTGTTTTTTGAAGCAGCATCTCCTGTGGCTCGGCCTGCCATGGTTGCTGGTTAGATGAGCTCACCTTGAACCTGTAATCCTCTTGCTGCTTGGCTTATACCAGGTGCTGGTATTACAGGTGTGTGTGCCCACACAGCTGCTTTTATTGGTGCTGGAGAGTGGAGCCAGGGCTGTGTGCATGCTGGGAAAGTATCACTGTTATAGTCCCAGCTCCTGCCACTTTATTTTTCTGTGGCAGTTTCATGGGGCCCATTGCTTTAAACTTGCTGTGTAGCCATGGGTGACCTTGAACTCCTGACCTGTTTCTACTCCCCAAGTGTTGAGGCATGTGTTGCTAAACTCAGCTAACTTTTCCAGATTAGGAAATGCTTTCATTTTAGCCCTGTAACTTTGTGGTTAATCTTGATGGATTGAAAAAGACAGTTCTATCATATTGAAATTCTTTGCAGCTCTTCAGAAGTGCGGCGTCTGCATGCTTCGGGTTCTTTCAGCCTCTGTGGCAGTGTGATTCTCTTCACCTCTGTATGAGGGATTGTGTAACTAGCTGAGTCACCCACATGGCCAAGGGCACCCTGTATTAGTGTTTGACTGTTCACTGCTCCTTTACTTTGACAGGTTTATCATGTTCATTCTGACAGCTATGAGACACAGAACCAGCACTACGGAAGAAGCTTAACGAAAGAGACTCTTAAGGAAGGTGAGCACTGGAAAGGAAAGCTTTGCTGTTGCACGGTTAGCAAGACGGAACAATGATTCAGCTCAAACTGATACAGACAGAAGTGGGTTTACCATTTGTTATCCGTGAACCCCAATATACCCAAGTGGGGGTTGTGAGTGCCCCCTTCATTTTAATTCCTGGCCCACTTGCTTCCTACAGCTGTGATAAAACTCCTAAGACAACCCACCCAGGAAAAAGCCTTTATTTTGGTTGTTTCAGTGTGTGGCTGGTAGCTCCGTTGTTTTGGGCACATCATGGCAGTAGCCAGGAGGAGCAAATCTGTTCTGTTCTTGGTGACCAGGAAGCAGGTCACCTGCTAGTGACCTGTGTGCTGTTAACCCACCTCTCAAAATCCTACAACTGCCTCATACCAGGTATTGAGTATGGGGTCTCAGGGAGCTCTCCCAGCTTTACTGTAGCAGTGTGCAGTCTTGTAGCTACCATTGTCCAGCCCAGTACCGAAGCTTTAAAACGCTCAGCTGGGCTGCTGGCACACACTCTTAATCCCAGCACTTGTGGGATTAAATTATAAATTAACAGTGTATAAAAGTATAAATTATACTTAAATTGCTCATTACACAAGATGCTTTAAGGTGATTTTTCGTGCGGAGTGCCTTTCTAAAGCTTCCCCTGTAGAGTTTAGTAATACTGAAGCTTCTAAAGTTTCTGATGAATAAGCAGGTGGTAATTGGCTTAAATAAGCCCATTAATATATGTGCTTCGATAAAATTCTGGTGATACTTGGGAGGAGAGGAGGGAGGGAACTACAGGGGGGATGCAAAGTGAGTAAAGTGCAATTAATAAAAAAAATTTAAAAAAATTCTGGTGACCCAGACATTATAACAGGACATTCTGTCTTTTTAAAAATAATTTTACATCAGTTTATTCTTAACTCTATGAAAAGTTGACTTATAGAGTTTGTGGGAGGATACTGGTATTATGTACAGAAAATATATCTTGTAGAGTAATGGTTAGTTCCTGTTTTGACATACTTAATCAAAGCAAGCTACTACTTAATTTGACTATTTAAAAATATAGAGATTTTTTTTTCCCAGAGCTGTAGTTTGATCCTATCTGATTTCATTTATTTCTTTTTCTTTTTAGTTGAACATAGATATTTTTTAAACACAATATATTCTGATTATGGTTTGCACTCCCCCAAACTCCTCCTTGATTCTTTTCTTTTTCCCACCCACTGGAATCCATACCTTTTCTTCTTCTCTCTCTCTCTCTCTCATTAGGATACAAACAGGTAAAATTATAATAATAACAACAACAACAATAACCAGGTTTTGGTGGCTCATACCTTTAAGCTTAGTATTCAGGAGGCAGAGGCAGATACACCTTTGTGAATTCAAGGACAGCCTGGTTTACAAGAGTTAGAGCTACACAAAGAAACCCTGATTCAAGACAAATAAACAAAAACAAGAAAAAAGAAAAGATACAAACAAACCAGAACAGGTCAAAACGAACAAACACCACATTCACTCACTCACTCACATACATACACACAAACAGAAATCTCATAAAAAACACAAGACCAGAAACCATAATATATACACAAAGGACAGGTAATGTAAAGAAAAGAAAAAAAAAGGTGCTGGCAAAGCATTGTGAGACAAAAAATCCTCTAAAGATGCCATCGAGTTTGTTTTATGTGACCATCTACTGCTAGACCCGGGCCTGGCTCAAGCGTGGTCTGCGTACCCAGTGAGATCTGCTGGAGAAAACTAATCCTCCTTTTGAGAGCAGTTACAGGTTGGAGGTAGCTTCTGTGTTAGGGGTGGGGCTGGGTCCGTTTCCCCTCTCAGAGCAGGAACCCCATCAGGCACAGACCATGCCGGTGCTATGCACGCTAACACAGCTTCTGTGAGTTCATTTGTGTGTTGGTCCTGCGGAATTGAGAAGGCTTCACTTCCTTTCTGTCTTCCATCCCCACTGGCTCTAACACTCCTCCTCTTCCTCTTCCACAGATTTCCCGGAGGGGAGGGAGTTGATGGAGACATCCATTTGGGACTGAGTGCCCCAAGGTTCACTCTGCACACTCTCTGGTTGTGGGTCTCTGTATTTGTTCCCATCTACTGCAGGAGAATGCATATGTATGCTTATGTATGAGTATAGCAGAGTTGAGTTTATTGCTCCAATCCTTCAGCAGAATGGTAGTGTGTGGTTTTCTTCTAAGTCCCTGGCCTATCTATTTCCTGTTTCTTGGCCACCTAAACAGTGTGAACCTATCTCCAAGTGAAACTTAACTCAATCCAGTACCATGGGCACTAGTCATTAGGGGTGAAGGCTCTAGGTAGGGACCAGCTCGGCTTCTCCATGTTCAGTGAATTGTGTAGGTATTTCAGCAATAGGGCCTTAGTATCCATTTGTAGAGAGCAACCAAGAGCCTTGGCAACAGCCTGGGTTGCTTAGGGTTCCCTTTTGACCAACAACTCAATTGTATGTAATCCATTCCCACACCTAGAGGCTATATTTTGTGATAAGAGATGGCCAGTTGGGGCCTAATCTTCCCATTGTTTGGTGACTTCATTTAGATTGCCTTCATATTTGTATATATTATACAAATAAATATATACTGTATTAGGTTTCCATATAGCCCCCCAAACAGCACGTAGTTTTAGTTGTCTTTCCCATATTCCCTCTCTCACCTCTGTTCTTCCCCATCCCTGTTTGATCCTTCTGTTTCAGCCATCCTCGGTCTTAGTCATTGTTCTATTGCTGTGAAGAAACACCATGGCCATGGCAACTGTTATAAAGGAAAGCGTTTCCTCGGGGCTGGCTTAGAGTGTCAGAGGTTTAGTCCATCCTTCCGATGTTGCTGAGCATGGCAGCACACAGGCGGACATGAGAGCTGGGAGTTGTACATCTGGACCCAAAAGCAGCAGGAAGAGAGAGCCACTGGGCCTGGCTTGGGCTCTTGAAACCTCAGAGGCCACCCCCAGTGACAGGCTTCCTTCTACAAGGCCACATGAGCTCTGACAGGGTCACACCTCATAATCCCTTCAATCTTAGTGACATTCCCTGGTGACCATTCAAACCACAACTATACCATTTACCCTCCCGATTCCTACCAGGTCTGGGTTACCTCACTGAGGATTTTTTTCCTAACTCCATTCATTTACTTGGGAATTTCATTATTTCATTTTTCTTTAAGCAGCTGAGTAATACTTAATTTTGTAAATGTACCACATTATTTTATTTGTTAACCTTTAATGGACCTCTAGGTTGTTTCTAGTTTCTGGCTGGTGCGAACAAGGCAGCAATGCACATGGTTGTCTCTGTAATAGGATGAGGCAGTCTTGGGCCATATGCCCAAAAGTGGTATAGCTGGGTCTGGAGGTAGAGCTATTCCCAGCTTCCTGAGGAAATCCCACAGTGATTTCCACAGTAGCTGTACAAGTTTGCACTCCCACTAGCAATGGAGGAGTGTTCCACTTACTCCACATCCTCCCCAGCATGAGCCGTCACTTGTTTTATTGAGCTTGGCCGTTCTGAGTGCTGTAGGATGAAGTCTAAAGGTGGTTTTGATTTGCGTTTCCCTGATGGTTTTCTCTTTTAAACTTGTGTCTTATAGTGGGGGAGCAAGTGACAGGAAAGCAAATTGCCTAACCTGTGCGTGCCCAAGTATGGTTACATATTAAGGAGTAGATGATGATTATTGGTCTGGTTTTTCAAGACAGGTTTTTTTCTGTGTCACCCTGGCTGCCCTGGAGTTTACCTTGTGCGTAGACCAAGCTGGTCTCAAACTTAAGAGTTCCTCCTGCCTCTTTTGGAATTAAAGGCATGCAATACCATTGCCCCACCAAAGTGAAGAATTTTAGCTGCTGTGAGCTCACCCTGTGACAGTTGCCCAGTGTGACCCTAACTCTGATGTGTCTCCTTTACAGGAGTCTCCAAGTTTTTCCACAATGGCTTCTGTTTAAGAAAAGATGCAGTTGCTGCCAGCATTCAGAAAGTTGAGAAGATTCTCCAATGGTTTGAAAATCAGAAGCAGCTTAACTTTTATGCAAGTTCGTTACTGTTTGTTTATGAAGGTTCATCTCAGCCAGCTATGACAAAATCAAATGAGAGAACTTTGGCGGGGAAGTTTCTCTCCAAGGGACACCTGTCAGATGCGGACGTGCTGGAGTGCAATAACAACTTCCACCTGTTCAGCTCCCCGGCCAACGGGATGTCGGTGGGCAAGAGTCTGTCCAAGGTGTACTCGAGGCACAGAAAGCTGTACTCAAAGAAGCACCAGAGTCAGACTTCACTGAAAGTTGAAACTCTGGAGCAGGACAACGGGTGGAGGAGCATGTCCCAGGAACATTTAAACGGGAACGTACTTTCCCAACTGGAAAAAGTCTTCTACCACCTGCCCGCTGGCCGGCAGGAGATTGCCGAAGTCGAAGTGCGGATGATAGACTTTGCTCACGTGTTCCCTAGCAACACAGTAGATGAGGGATATGTTTACGGTCTGAAGCATCTAATTGCCGTGCTTCGGAGTGTTTTAGACAGTTGAGTCTTGCTGCAGTCTGTGAGCGAGCGGGCCAATCACCGTGGAGAGCCAAGCCGCAGGCATTAGCTGTTCCCCTGTAATGCTCTGTAAAAAAAATTTGTATTGTGAGTCAGCGTTTTATTTGTCTTTATACTTTTGGTAGAAGGTTAACTTTTTTATATTCTTACTCAGGAATACTAATTTGTTCATTAGAAAACTATGAAGAATAAAGAAACCAGAATGTTGAGCAGGGAATGTGCGGGACAGGGAGTAAACAGCTGTAACGCTTTAGCAAAGTGCAAACCATCATTTAGTCATTCAGAATTTGAGCAGCTTCCTGTAGCCAGTCGCCAGGAAACCTCTGTCCACCCAGCCTTGCCAGTGAGCCATATCCAAACTATGGCATTATCAGACCACCTTATTAAGATCTAGAAAGCAGAGGTTGGCTTCATCAGGGTCTTCATCATGAGCTCCCTGAAACTGGAGAACATTTTACAGAGAAACAAGGCTGTGAGGGCAGAGAGCAGTGTAGGAAAGGTGCTTCAATGGGTGTTCCGCCAGCAGGGTTCCCTCCAGGTCCGTCTGCTCGGTGCTGCAATTCAGGAGAAGGGTGAGGGAGGTGGGTGGCTGGCCGGCAGCCCCGGAAGCAGCAGCAGGCTTGGAATTAAGGGCACAAAATTTCCTCCCTAGGGTCGGGAGAAGAGAGATTATTTGTAAAGGACAAATTACATTTTTTTTGAAATAATTTACTTTATGGAAAGGTTTTCCTTTACTCTGTTGTGGAAGCTGTCATGAAGCGTGGTGTTTTTATTTCCAGTCTGAGGCCTTGGACAGGTGGATGGCGGAAACTTTTTTTTACTTCTGTTATAAATAATTTTTGAAAGTCTTTTCCACTTTAAAAAAAATCCATTTTGAGAAAAATGTATTCCTGTTTACTTCAAAGCTTTTAGCATAAACACATTTCTCAGAATTTGGTTAAGCATCGAAAGACCAGAATCCTGCATAGTCTTTACTCCCGTGGCGTGTGACAGAGAAATCCTAGTTAGCGTCGCTCAGAACAGGGCAGGAAACTTTCTTGAAAAAATAGTTATAAGCTTATGTTTATTTTCCAGCTACCCACCTCTTCCAAAATAACCAGTTATTTATCATTGAAATATTTTTTAAATTCTAAATTGAAATTTACAATTCCTTTTGCTCTCAGTGCTTGTCATTTCTGGAACATGCTTTTGAGTTATGACCTTTTTTTTAAACCTCTTCTCCCTTCAGAATTACAAATAAAACCACTAAATCCAAGAACCCTTTTCTGTAATTTGGAGGGAAGTTTTCCATCAAAAGGTAGTTTGCAAGTGGCCACAGCCAAACCTGAGCCGGAAATAAATGCATCATTAACCAGAGTGGCCCAGGCCTGTGCATCTTGTGCGCTTTCTTTTGGGAGGCTGTAGTGTTCTTAAGAGAACCTGAAGCAAGAACCTCTCACTCTCTGCCCAGGTGTGTCCTGGCTCCAACTTGTTTTGTTTCTTCCGTTCTGTGGGAGTAAGTTTCAAGCGATGATTGCTAGAAAACTTTCAGTCTTGCCTTTTTTTCTTACTATGTTGACTTGTTATCTGGGTGGGATTCAGTCATCTGGTGAACACTACTTGAGGCAGTTTGAGATTGTATCAGCCTGTGATGAATAAGTAAACTCAAGTATTTGAAGCTTTGGGCACACTTGAGTTCAGTAAAGCCCTTGGTCTACAGCTGTTTCAAACATTTTGGAAGCCAAGCATCCTGCCTTTCGGACAACTTAGGTTTTGTCTGAATAAAACAGGAAGTGATTCGTATCTCTGCTTTTCAGGGAAGGGGCTAACATTCAGTTCTTCTTGTTTACATTTTTGCAGCTGTTGCCCACTTTATATTACTCTTCAATTATGCTTTTTGATGATGTGATCAACGTGTTTATGATGTAACCAACCTGTGGCGTTTTCCAGTCTGTCGTCCTGTCGTTATTAAAGATGATGCTGAGATCTACCACTTTGGGGACAGGCATCCATCACTAGCCATGCATATGTGAACACACAGGTATCTAAGAAATAAGCAAATGAGGAGACAGTTTGAACTGATGGGAAGGCTAGGTCTCCCTCGACTCCAACATGACTCTAGTGTACTTCTTACGGGATGTACTCATGGAAAGGAGTTCTAAGAAATTGTGGGTGTGGATACATTTCTCAAATAAAAGTTTAAATTGTAAAATAGTTTTATAATAAAGTATTTACATTAATTATTTTAATATGGATGGAAATTGCATAAATTATAATTGTTAAATATTTAAATAGTCTTTCAAGAGAGTTTTGAGAATGTGTGTAAGTGGCTGTGATAGCCAAGGTGTTAAGTCATTATGGGATGCTTTGCTCTGTGTGTCTGAAGGGGGCCTAAGCATGCCCTGTCTGCACTGCAGGCTGCTCAGCCAGGCAAGAACTAGGTCCTGACGTGTTGCTGTCCTGTGATCCTGTAGTCTGTGATGTCCACAATGGTGCGCTTCCTTTCGGGCCTATGAACTATTAAATTTATAACATCTGGGGGAAAAGGAATTTCTCTAATTACTTCCGCTACAGTCTTCTTGTTGATCTTAGAATTTGGAATGTGTAGGGGGAGGGGGGCTGGACTGTGAAGTGGCAGGCCCTTAGTACCACCCTATTTGAGGTCAGCTGTTTAAACAGCTGTTTACACTGCTGTCCTTATCTTGCAGACTCTTGACCTTGATTTTTGTGTATTTGTAGCTTCAGTTGCCCTTTCTTTTTGCCCCCTAAAATGGGTTCAATTACCCAGAAACATCAAGTCCCTTTTAAAAACAGTCTGTTTGGTTACTTTCAGTTTAGTGTCTGGAGTCCTGGCCCCTTCGCTCACTCAGAGTTGTTGGCCACGCATGCACTGCGTCAAGTATTTCCAACCATTCTCCCCGAGGTGTGCATTTGTGAACCTGTCAAAACTATCCATTTCCAGCATCCCACCCAGGCAGAGTGGCTGCTAGGGGACTTCTTTAAAACATATCTACCGACACACGTATTTAAAGATGCTCAAGAGAGTGTTCAGGTAAAAATTAAGTGTTAAGTATTGAGTGACAAAGGAGGAAGATCATTTTGGGCTTTTGCTTGGAGATCAAGTGAGAGTAAGCCAAGCATAGAAGCGAAGGATTGTTGCCTCCGACTGACTCTTCCCCCCCCAGGTGGCAGTAACAGATAGCAAAGAGCAGCCTTCACGTTCCGCTTTTGCCTGGAATGGTACCTTTATCCTCCACCTCTAGAACAACAGCACAGTGTCCCTGTGGTCACCCCTTACTAGTGCCAACATTTTAGAACTCAAGTCTTCAAATCACAGGGATTTCAGGTTTGTCAGTGGATAGGACGTTCCCTCTTCACCTCAGAGTGATTGCATCTTAACATCAAATACTGACATTTTGAAGAGTCAGCATCTTTGCTGTCAATATTGAAAGTCTTCCAGCTTGTTGTGAGAGCTTCTATTAAGAGTCACCATGATTCAATCCATTAAGTCAGTAGAGAGTCAATTTTTTTTTAAATTAAAAAATGTGTCATTATGGGTGAACTATGGCTTGGTGTCCACTTATAAGATTAGCGGCGGTTTGATTATCGAAGGTAGGATTTGTGACCCCCTGTAGACAAGGGGGAAACGCACACAGGGACACTGCTGTGGGATGTGGACTGGAAGATGCGGAATTGCGTCCACAGTAATTACAGGCTGAGGCACCAGCCCTTCCGTACTTGATGAATGAATGTATTGCTGTACTTCAGTGTAAATGTCAAAACGTCTCTGGTTTTCTTTTTCAGTGTTTGTAATTTGTACTATTGACAGGATATTCTTGGAGTGCAAGGGTCATCACTGTGTTTCTAGAATCATCTAATGTGATATATCAATTTTTATAAGTGATATTTAGATAATTCTAATAACTGTACATTCAACAACTTATTAAAATGTTTTGCATTGGAGTTTTTTTCCCCTTTCATTAATTACCAGTTTGAATAGGTTAATGGTGGCGTAAAAGACCCTTAACAGATGGCTGCACAGTGAAGAGTGCCGGCTCCTTTTCCAGATGACCCAAGTTCAGTTCCCAGCACCCACATGGCAGCTCACATATGGTTTGCCTTAGACCCAAGACAATCCCCAGTAACTTAAGTTCCAAGAGGTCTGACACGCGTACACACACACACACATGCAGGCAGACCAGCAACGCACACGAAAATGGATCATTAACAACAACAAAGATGCTCAACAAGTGTTTGGGTGCTATGCCATAAATATGGTGTGATCAGGAGAAAGTCAAAGATGTCTGCATGGCAAGAACTCACTGAATGAGGGGGGTTGTGGAAGTAGTTTGTACAAATGTTTTCTATCAAATAAACTGAAATCTTGGGGGAATTGGTATTGCTATGAATATGCTGTAGGTTTTTTTGTTTCGTGAGGTGGACTTATGTGGACCAGGCTGGCCTCAAACTCATCGTGATCTCCCTGCCTCTGCCTTCAGAGTGCTAGGATTAAAGATGTGGCCACCATGTCCAGCTTTAAGATGCTGTTTTTTCTCATATTTGAGTATCACACATGCATGATGTGATACAATTGGATACCAGAGGACAACTTTGGAGACCTGACTTATTCCAGGATGGGATCTGGGAGGTCTTTATGGCAAACACTTGTATCTATCAAACTATCTTGCCCACCTACAGTTGGCTTTTAAACACCAGTTATTACATAGCCCAGGCTGGCCTTGAACTTCCTATATAGATGTGACTTGCCTTAAATTTCTGATTGCCTCTGTCTTCACTTCCACAGTGCTGGGATTACAAGTGGGTGCTGATGTCCCTGGCTCGAGATTTTAAAAACAGTCCCAGAAATCTTTCTCAAGATGTGTGCTCTCTGGTACTGATGGAAAGCAAGCGATGAGGCTAAGCTGTTCCAAGACTAAGGGGAACCAGTTCATGCTGAGAGCAGGGAGAGCACACCGCCTCTTCCTTCTTGTCATACGCAGGCTAATCCTCAGCGGGCCATGATGCCCTCAGACCCACCAAGTTAAGTCATTACTTTGTGAATTTTTGTTTTGACTGGTTGACTGGCTGCCTAAGTCCCGAAGGTAGCGGAATGCCACTGTCATAATCTGTGGGTCACAAGCTAAGCACGAAGACTACATCCTGAAGTGAACCAACAATGAAGGTAATGGGTTTGCTGAGAAATGTTTGAGTCTGGCATCCATGGTACCTTTGGCTGTGGTACTACTGCATTTGTGTGTAGCAAAACTTAAGACCCCCCCCCCCCCGGGAGTGGACATTGCAGTACAATGTGGGCAACCTGGCCAGAGGTGGTAAAAGAAAAATGGAAAGAAAGAGGCAGGAAAGTTGAGGTAGGAGGATTGCCACAGGTCTGAGGGTAGCCAGGGCCGCAGAGAACAAGCCTCTTCCCGCCCTCATCTCCCTTCTTGGTCGGAAGGAGGGATTGTTAGCTATGTCCAGAGCCCGGTTCTACTTTCCTGTGGTAGGATGGGCGTCCTGGGGTGACTGTCTGGACTCACCATTTTCTGTTCCTTGTTCACTGGCCTTTGATCCATGTCAAAAAAGCTTTCCCGGTTCAGAAGCATGTTTTGTGCAAAACAGAGCAACTTGACATTTACACACAGCACAGGTGTCTGCATTGTAAATTACCACAGTGATGGTAATTTAGTCTGGTGCCCTGTGCATTTGATGTTGAAAGTGTTCTAAAGCTGTTTTTGTTGTTTGTTTTGTATGTGTGTATGTGGCACTAAGGATGAATACAGACTCAGGCAAGCACTGAACTACACCCATAGCCCTTACAGTTATTATTGAAGGGCTTGGGGGTGGGAGAGGGCCATGGCTCAGTGACTTAAAAAAGGGGTGCTCCCTGTGTAAGCAATAAGAACCTGATTTTGAATTCCCAGCATGAGTGTAAAAATAAAACCAGCCACGGCCTTAGGCGCTTGTAATCCTGGCATTGCAGGGCGGAGAAGCAGAGCCTGTCTCTTGGCAGCCTGCCTACCTGAACTTCCAGGTAGATGAGAGACCCAAGGCGGTAAGTCAGAGAACAATAGAGACACCCAGCTCCCTGCTCCAGCCCCTGAAGTGGCAAACAGAGCTGCATGCAAGAATACTATACCTGACCCCCCCCCCCCCCCCGCACACACACAATTATTCCATGCTTACAAAACTGACAATGTCCCTTAGAATTTCTCTTTCTCCTGCAGTTCTGGGAGTTGAACTGAATCCTCACCCCTACCTCCCCTCGCCCCTGGAATGCCAACAAAAATTGAAAAATGAGTCACTTATTTTGGAAATATTTGTAGTTTGTGTGCACAGTATCAGTTCAGCTCTGAACAGTGTCGCATAGGGCCAGGATTCCTATGGAGATACACACACACACACAGAGGCCTGGATTCCTATGGAGACAGACAGACACACACACACACCCTGCATGCATGTATGAGCAGCATTTGGCAAGGAAGAAAATTGGCTGGGCAGAAAGCCTAGCTGGCAAACCAGATTTGACTGGTTAGTCAGGGTCCTCCCTTGCTTAGCCATGTTAAAGATCTGCAGACACTGACTCCATCCTTTGGCTTGATCTTTAGCTGTGCCTTCACAGGATGGGCACAAGGGAGGTGTGAGGCATGAGGACCTCACCGTGTAGTGTGAGGACCTTAAACATGGAATGAACAGGCATACAACTCGGGTCTGGATGCCCAGAAGAGAAAAACCCTCACATCTGTAAAGAAACTGCTCCAGTAACTTGGAGCCCTCAGCAGTCTTTATTTGCATTTTCGCTCCCTGTAGTATTCACGTACTAGGTGTGCCTGGGCACTGCCAGTGGTAATTGACCCTACATCCCACCCAAGTGTAATTGGCTCAGAGATGGACAGACAGTTGGCACTGCGCTTTGGGATGTGGGGTCGTGAATCCAGGACATCCTCTGGATAGGCTAGCCTAGGCCCCAAGTGAAATGGAAGCACGCAGACAGGTTGCAGGCTTCTGTGTGGGTTGTGTAGGTTGTCAAGTGAGTCCCCGAGGGACGACTCTGGAGAGGGACTCTGATTTTAGAGGCCACAGTGCAGGCAGGCACAGGCTCCATGCTCGGATCACACATGGCTGAGGCCAGGCTTGCCTTCTCACTGGCCCTGGCTTCACTGGGCAGCACTGTGTGGGCACAAGTCTGGATACTTAGCAGAAACACCTTTAAAAATCTCCTCCCTCTCGCCTTTTACACACATTTCTATTCACTTACCCACTCTCCTTAGGATGTTATTCTATGCATATTATTCATGATACTCCTCAGTGATGACAAGCGTTGGCCGATTGTTTTTTTCTCCATGTGTGGAGAAACTGTTAAGAGTCTGTGACGATGGTTTTGTTCCACTTTTAGCACGGTGCTAGCTCACGAAGTGGTTGTTGAACTTTTTCTTCTGACCGACCAGGCTCAGCTTAGGTGTTAGAGCTTCTTGTTAGTTTCCCTTGACCCCTCCTGTAACTCAGAGTTTCCTGTTAACTCCTTGCCACGTTCTCCATGCTTTTGCTGTATATATATGAAGGAAGGTAAAAATTATAACTGTTGGCATTTGGAAGGATGCCAACAGTTATTTATAATTCCCCCCCTCCCCCGCATGTGTTTCTCATGCATTTTCCCCAGAGGAGAGGCTGTTGTTTTTAAGCATCCATTACTGTTTTGTGTTGCAAGGATGGATGCCTCTTCTAGGAACTGTGTAAAGACAGACTCTTTTAGGCTCTCAGTTTTGGAGGCAGAAAGGTGAGCCCATCTGCTTATCTTTAGGGTGCGGTGTTCTGCCCACATCACAGCATGGGGCCTGGGGTTGTGGTTGGGACTTGCAAAAGAGAGCTGTGCGGAACGTGGGAAGCAAGAGATAATTCGGGTGCTTTGCTCAATCACTGTAAAAACCTCCTCTGCTCAGAACCAATCCACCCCCAAGAGAGCAGGATTGATCTATTCCAAGAGTGGGTTCCCCTGCCTTGAGGGCTACCCTCTAGGTTGCACTTGTGAAGGGTTCCACTGTCTGTCATTACGGTTGCCTGGGGGGGAGGGGATGGCTGGGCTTCGAGCACTCAAACCATCTCCAAATGCAGCAGTCTGCCCAGTGTGCTTTGAGCGTGGTTTGCTGGAATGGCAACCCTAGCAGATCTTCTCGGAAGAGTGATGCACTGGTTAGTGTTTCATCAAGGGGACACAGGCTAGGCTCACTTGAGGGAGCCTCGTTTGAGAAAATGCCACCACAGGATTAGTCCTTGGGCAAGTCTGTGGGATATTTACTGGATTAGCTATGGAAGTGGGAGGATCCACCTCACTGTGGGAGGTGCCAGCCCTGGGCAGAGGGTCCTGGGCGGTATGAGAAGGGCTGAGCAAGCCAGTAAGCAGCACTCTCTGGGCCTCTACATTAGTTCCTATCTCCAGGTGCCTGCCTTCAGTTCCTGCCCCGATACCCCTCAATGTATGGCCTGAAAGCTGAAATAAACTCTTTCCTCCTCTGGTTGCTTTTGGTCACAGTGTGTATCACAATAGAAAGCAAACTAGGACATATGACAATGCTAAGTTTCAAATCCAGGACAAGTGGCTGAGGTGCCTGTCACACTTATCAGAGTGAACCTTGCTGCCAGGTTCTCCCAGCATCCCTCAGTCCCTACCTGTTAAAGGGTATGGCTGGCATATTCTGCCCTCTGCCCTGAACTCTCCAGCCCAGGGGCTGGGCTGCCCTTCCCTGTGTAATTTAAACATTTTTGGTCACCTGGACCATTTGTACCTTTGACCTCCCAGGTGCTGCAACTGGCTCCCCTCTCTGCCTTCCATCCTCCTACCCAACACATAGTTCAGGGTCATGACCACTCTGGACTCTCCCAGATGTGTTTGCCTCTGGCTATGCTCACCTATGTATCTATCATATACCCAGGAAGAGTCATGTCCTTTCCTTTCCTTCTTTCTTTTCCTTCCTTCCTTCCTTCCTTCCTTCCTTCCTTCCTTCCTTCCTTCCTTCCTTCCTTCTTCCTTCCTTCTCTTTCTTTCTTTCTTTTCTTTTTCTTTCTTTCCTCCTTTCTTTCTATTCAGATGATAGCCCACACTCTGGGCTTTAGTTGTCTAGTCATGGGGCTTCATCTTGGTTTCAAGATTGTTGCCCTTGCAGAACCTGTCTGATCCGAGGTGATTAAGGGGATACATGGGTGCTCGGTAGCAGTTGGTGCATCGTGTGGCTTCTCTGGGATAAATTTTACTTCATTGTCTTTGTAGAGGCTTTTCTTCTTCAAAGGGGCTGTTGAGTATCTGCTTCTTTGCAGTGCAGTATTATCTTTTTGAAGTAAACCCACAAATATCAGGTAATGGTGGAAGAGCCTTCCCTCTACTTCATGTTCAAACAACTGCAGTGTGTTTTTCAAGTATCAGCGTATCCTTACCTTGTTCACGGTAGTCCTTCCAGAAGACATTGCTGACTTCTTGATGTTTTCACAAGGATATGTTGAGGGTAAGTGGTGGCTGTTCGCCCCATATGCAAATAGCTCAAGTAGCTTGGGGCCACTTTTCTTGTGTGTGAAAGGTTATGCCATGACTGAGATGCCAGAAATGAAATTGGTCCAAAGTGCGGAGGAGGGGGGGCGGTGTCCAGAAAACAGCTCTATCAACATCACAGCTCCGGTCCCACCAAACCACTAGGGTAATAGTATTGCTGTGCCTGAGGGTAGCCAATAAGGATTGCCCTTCACAGGATGGGAATTGCATGCTGGGAAATCCCAGGCACACTGATTCACTGCTAGTGCTAGGCAAGTTTTCTGTTTGTAAGTGACACATTCTGTTTCCTTAGAAACAAACTGGCCCATCATAGGTTCACAGGGCAGACAGGAGTGGCTGGAATGGGAAGTGTTCTCTTCTCCATGAAGGTCAAAGATCCTCACCGAGCCTTTGCCTCCATGCTCACTGCCGTTTATTGCAAAGGAAAGATGAAAGTTTTGTGTTCAAATCCAGTTTCTCTGGAGCTACTTGAACACCCTCCCTTTACCTAGACAAACTCATGTCACTAAACCAGACAAGCATAAGGTAATCCTTATTGTTAGTTTGATGGCTTTGTTTTTTTAATAATTGATTTTATTTAGAAGTTAAACATTGAGCTCAGTGGTGGCTAATTGTTACTGAGTATTTACTGAATCCCAACACCCGAGAGGCTTCAAGCCATTTAGGCGAGCATACTCACAGTATAATTCAACTATGCAAGAACACTAAGCGTTTCAAAAATACGTACCAACAAACAAACAAACAAACAAACCCTCAGATCCATTCCTGGCAACCCCTAGCTCAGATCATGTCACACCATTTTTCCATCTGCATTCACAGTACAGGCCATTTTTCACTTCTGCTATTCGCTAGCAGATTTCACTAGCAGATCTGGGTTTGTTCCAGTGTACACACAGACATACACAGATATACACAGACACACACACACACACTCAGTGCTTTCGGGGCTGCTGCCCCAGCTTCCTTTCTTGGCATCTCCCCCCTAGGCTGCCCAGCCATGCTTTCCATCGCCCTAGCCTCCCCCTCCACCCCCACCCCCAGAGTGGAGCCAGAGGAGTCACTAAGACACACACCAAGCTGTTTCACTCTCTCGCTCAGAATCCTACAGTGATTTCTTCTCATACTCGGGTGGGGTCTGAAATGCTTGCTCACAATCTCTTCCAGAATCTTCCATTCCCGTCTCTGTGACTAGTTCTCTTATCTCATTTCCTGCCACTCCTATCATGTGCTGTACCTTCCTGACAAACCCAGGCACCTGAGGTTCTTTTTATGGCAGCCTGTCATTTGCACTCAGCTTCGCCAGGGAACTCATGTCTCTCCTGTGCCCTCTGAGCTCCAGAGTGTGTCATTGTCAGGAAGGTTTTCCCTGGGCAAAAACCGGCAGGTGCCTCCTTACAGGGGGAATCCACAGTCTGATTCGGATTGATGGCCTCGGGAACGATACCTGACCGTTAGCTCTAATAGCCAACGCCACGCAACCTGGAAAGAGAATCTCGGTGAGGAATTGTCTGGAGACGGCTGGCCTGTGGAAGTGTCCATGGGTCGGCGATGTCTTTGCTGTTTCTCTTGATGTGGAGAGGCTCAGCTTGAGCGTGTGTGGTGCCATTTCCCTGTCTGGAGCCCAGGACTGTGTGAGAGAAAGCTGGCTGAATGTTAAACGTGCACGCGTTCCTTGCGTTCCTTCTTTCTGTCTGCTCGTGGCCGTGGACGCGGATGTGAATAGCTGCTTTGAGCTTCCCCCGACGCCTTGCTTTCCCTGCAGTCATAGACCGGGAACTGAGTGATAAAATAAACCTGTTGTCCCCGAAAGCTGCTTTTTTGTCTGGTGTTTTATCACAGTAACGGAAGGGAAAACAGGACACTGCCGTTTTTTGTTTTTTGTTTTGTTCACCGTTGCTTCCATACCTCTCCTGGGGCTCAGAAAATGATACCTCCAAGTTGGGGCCTGCATCACGCTCCGTTCTGAAGAATTGGAGGGCCCAGGGGCAAGTCCCCTTGTGTCCTTCTGTCCTTCTTGGTCCTGCTTCTCTTTCCTCCATGAACGACGGGAACTCCTCTCCTCCAAAAGCAGTCATAAAACTGAAAGCGGTATAACAGCCTTTCCCTGGCCATCAGGAAATTCTGTGGCCAGACAGGTGCTGGTGGCACACGCCCTTAATCACAGCACTTAGGAGGCAGAGGCAGGAAGATAGAGGTGATCTGCTGTACAGAGTGAGTTCCAGAAGAGCCAGGGCTACACAGTGAGACCAACAAACAACAACAAAAGAAAAACGGAAGAAATTCTGTGGCCTACACATGTCTAACGGGCATTTTGGGGTCTTGAATCAGGTTCAGTTTATCTGCCGATTACAGAATTAAAAGATAGGAAATAAGTCACAGGCATGGCAAGTGAACAGCTTTTATTAAAATCGAAGGTGCATGCAGTACACACATCCACTCTGCCCTGCGCATTCCCCACAGACTTCTCACGAGTGGGGAAAGGGATCCTGAAACAGAAATATATTTTCTTTCTGGGGGGGGGGCTGAGGATTTAAAATGGTTTTGGTCGGGTGGAATGGGTCCTCCTCCCTCATTTTGGATCGGTCAACTTAACCCTAGAAGAGGAAGCGGATAGATCTACAGTTCCAAGGAGCACTGATCTTTTAAGTAAGGACCGCCGAAAGAGGGCGCCGCTGTAAGACTCTAGGGGGCGCTGCTGCTGGTGCTGGTGGAGGCCGCCAGGCTTTGGTTCTGGGTTACACGAGGTTTGCTATCTTCTTTACGTGCAGAATGCCACGTAAAGAAGATAGCAAACCTCGTAACCCTCTTTATGCCTCTTTATGCCTTTTTATGCCATAGACCCTCATTCCATTAGGACTGGAAGGAACGTCAAGAAAATCCCAGGAAAGCTTTGCTGGGGTTCACCTCCGTGGTCTATAGCTGTCAGCCCAAGCTCGGTTTCTTCTTTCACATTGCCACCCCTCCGTCCTCCATCAAAATCGACACCCCGACAAAGGCCGCTTTCCCTTTGGTCTCGGGATCTTCACTTCTGAAGACTGCCGTGTCATGCAGGACTTTCTGATTCCGCTTTTCTCTTGAACAGTGGCTTGTTACAGATTTAGTGGCTGTGGCCTTTGCGGTAGCAGAGGAACCTATTACTTGTCCACCCTGCTGACACCTGGAACGCAGCTTGGCCCCACCTAGATGTTCCCATGTCTGTTTGCTGAAAGAGAGCAAGAGGGATAAACGAGCGTGATGGCTATTCTTGCTTGTCATCTTGGCTACACCTGGAACTAAACCCCTGAACTGAAGGGCACACCTGTGAGAGATTCAAAATTAACCATAACAGCTAGCCTCAAAATCATGGCAAGCTTCCTGCCTCAACCTCTTGAGGGCTGGAATGACAAGCATAAACCACTACACAGGATTTTTTTCATTTTTGAGATCGGGCCTCAAAGTGAAACCCAGGCTGGTCTTGAATTCATACTCCTCCTGCCTCAGCCTCCCAGAAACTGAGCTGATATTCATGCATCATGGCCCTAGCCACAAATGCACCCTCTAAAGGTGTTCTGTTTACTTCCACATCTTTCACATCTGGTGCATTTTTATGGTACTTATGGCTGATTAAAGCGGCCTTCCCAAAGGTAACAGCAAGTGGCTGCCTTACCTAACTGATACATCCTTGTCGTTACCGTCAAAGCTGCACCAACAATACTAAAACCTGTGCTTGAGCACTGCTCTTCTATACACATGTCCTTCCCCAGGCACATGACACCTCTCTCTGACCCCAGACAGCCACTTGCTGTTGCCATGATTTTGAGGCTAGCTGTTATGGTTAATTTTAGAACACTGTGTGTTTCTCAGTTTCTCTCTTAACCCGGCTATCAGACAAATAATTGAGACTCTTTTATATTTATCTAATAATAAGCTTCACAACACAATAACTGAGCAGTTATTACTCTATTTTAATCCTCTCAACTAATCTGGATTCTTCCCTTCATACATCCCAGAGATACTTAAACTTTGTAGCTTTCTCTGTCCCAGCTCTCTCTGGGATTCTCCTGGACATCTGCTCCTGGCTGAATCCCCCTACTTCCTCTTCTAGCTGGGCCTCCCCTGGCTGACAGGAAGTCCAGCCCTATTCTCTCTCCTGCTCAGCAATGGGCTGAACGCTGTTTTATTAGCATATCAGGGCACAACTGGGGAACAGTGTTTACACAACATTGAGACAGGAGATTCTCAGAAGAAGGATTGCAGCCAGATACGGGGATGGTGGTGGAACATAAACAAGGATTTGAATTAAACAATAACCTTATGCCTACAGCTAGCTTGACTTCAATGGAAACGACCCCAGCTTCATGTTCTTCTTCAGTCCTGTCTCTTGCCCTGTCTCTGCCCCACACCGCTCCGGGGGGAGGGGGGAAAGGATGGAGTGGGGTAAGACTGAGCTCCTTTTCCTTGAATGCCCCTGAACAGCTTGTACAGGACTTAAGGGGAGACACAGGGAAAGGTAAGCTTGGTTATTATGCAGTACTAGAAACAAACTAAGACTGAAGGTTACACAGCGCTGCGACTTAAGCAGCCCCTCCCCCGCTGCACCACGCTCCTGCACCCCCCCCCCCCATCCAAGTCTTTATTAAAAACAACAGGCTTGGCTGAGCGAGGGTAATGGGGGCGGAAATGACTAAAATTCATCATATGGGCAAAGGAAAAGGTTGGAGGATTAACAATAATGAACATATAAAATCCAGTAGACTTAATTTAAGGGGCTCACTGGATTTTCTTCCCTTCTCCCTCAGTGGCATCTGTAAGCAGATCAGAGGTCGAGAGAATGGAGTCCTGACAGGCTGTCTTTGACAGGCACAGGCGGTTGCGGTAGTATCATTCATTCATTCATTCATTCATTCATTCATTCATTCATTCATTCACTCATTATGCCCAAGTCTCTCGGACCCCAAAGACCACCAAGGAGCCGAGTTCTCTCAGTTGCCATAGTTTTTTTTTAAGGACCCGTTAATAGTAAAAGATCAGTCAGAATGAGAATCTAAGTTAGGCATTTGTTTTCACCTCTCAGTTTACATAACCGCCAAAAATATCATTTCTTGGAAGGAGTTCAACCTAGATTTAAGGTTTGCTTATCTCAGCTCTCAGAGCTATTTGACAAGGGCTTTCTAGATTAGCGTAAGAAAAAAAAAAGCTATCCAACGTGCCGCCGTGGCAGAAAAAAAATAACACATAAATTAAATATGTGGGCTTATGGGCTCCTGGAATTCACGGCAAGGTCGAGGCGAAGAAACGAGGCTTGTGTTTGTGTTTGGGAGTTCCGCATACCCAGGATCATTCGTTCTAAACGTGTGCTGAATTATACTGGCTAATTCGTTATATTTGTGACACGAGGGTGATTTCCTGATGTTGCCAGGCAGGTCTGAGAGGAGAAAAAATAGAATGCCGGGAGTGTGGCCAAACTGAATAAATATAAAATGTCAACATATGCACATATAACTCTCAAGATTCACCACGGTGGTTTTTTTGTTTGTTTGTTTGTTTGTTTTTGTAACCCCCATAACTTTACTGAGATTAATTCAATATATTTTTAGTAAATTTTTAAATAACTTATAAGCTCCAACATCTTGTTTTAGAAGCTTTTCATCACCCTTAAGTTTCCGGTTTCATGATGTTGTAGTGTAATGTTGTAAACCTCAGTTTAAAGTTGTAAAAGCGGCTCCTCCTGCCTCCTCTGAAAAAATACTCTGGTGCCACCTAGTGGTAAATACGTACACTGCAAGTTGGAAGTTGAAACGCTGCAAAGTTCTACCACAAGGATGCAAACCAGCTTCCAGTATTTGTGGGCTATCATGAAAACTCACTCTCAGAACATCCACACGCTCGTATAAAATCCTTGCCATTAAATCTTCCTAAGTGATATTCCAAAGTTTTAATTAATTAATTAAGTTAATTTTAACATCTCCCCCACCTCCCAGTCCTGGGGTTAAAGGTGTGTGTGAGCCACCACGCCCTGCTGAAGCTTTAATTTTAAACATGAATGTCACTCTTCGTTTATATGAGAGTTCATTTGGAGTCCAGGATGCTTCAGTACTGCTGGTTGATGCAGGAGTATGGTGGCTATTCTACCTCATGAAATGAAATGCTTTTCTCCCGCTCATGACACTGGTTATATTTACAGGGGTCGGTGAATCAGAGGATTAGTGAATCAAAGCTGGGACTTCATTAAAAAAAAAGGGGGGGGCATTCATGTAAACGGAATGCTGGTTATCTTTGGTCAATGGAAGAATCAACGAGGCTTTCCTCTTGGGCTAGTTTTTCTCTTGAGTACTATAGTATAAAGTACAATAAACTGGATTTTAAAAAAGTCAACATGAAACTTCAAAATACTGCAAAAATGCTTGAAAAAATTAACTTCCCATGACTATCATTTTCCTTTTCCTGCTCTCTTCAGTCAGGGTAGTAACTCCAGAAGGCCGAAGCTGAAGTTCGGGTCACAGGGGCCTTTTGCCTCAGCCTTGAGTGATTCTTTGAAGGAGACTCCAGCAGCTGTCTGGCTTCCTGGAGCTCAAGAGCCTAAGACTCATCAGTACACAGTGGAGTGAGTTTTATATGGTGAAACACACATTAATTCTGATGATGCTCCTGGAAAGCAGTGCTTCACTGCACAAAAATCATCCAGAAAAACAATAACTTTAGCACTTTTGTGTAAATAGGAATGTATAGCAATGATGATAGCATGACTAAGATTCCAGTCCTGCCTCTATTTTTTAAAAGGATTTATTAATTTTACTTTTTGCTTTGTGTGTCTACATGTCTGGGTGACGTGGTACCCATGTGAGTGTGGGTACCTGGCGTGGCCAGAAGAAGGCACTGAATTTTAGGAGCTGGAGTTTCATGCAGCTGTGAGCTGCCCTCTGTGGTTCTGGTTGCTGAACTTGGGCCCTCTTCAAGAACAGTGTGTGTTTTTAACCTAGCCAGCTCTCTAGCCCCCTGCCTCTGATTGTTACTGCCCATGTGACATGGAAGCAAACCATTCCTCCTAAACTGGTTTGGCTAGTTAATGTCCTTGGTAATGTGGAGATAATTAAAAAATACTTGTCTTGAGGTTGTTTTGGGAACTGGATGAATTGAACATTCAGAGCATCGATTAAGTTATCAGCAAATGCCAGACCTCAGTGATCCTGGAGTACTAGTGCTCGTACATTGTAGAGCTGTTTGTGTGAGATCTGTCTTAGCTGTGACCGGGAACAACCTTATAACATTATTCAAGCAGGTGCAGAAGAAAACGGCAAGTATTCTGTGTAGGATCCTTTATTTATTTAGGTTTTTTGAGACAGGGTTTCTCTGTGTAGCCCTGGCTGTCTCAGATTCGCTTTGTAGACCAGGCTGGCCTCGAACTCTCAGAGATCTGCCTGCCTCTGCCTACCAAGTACTGGGATTACAGGCATGCACCACCTCACCCAGTTTAGGATCCTATTTATTGATTTATTGAGGAGGGCCAGCGGTTGACATGAGGCTAAAAAGCTTTTTCATGGGTAAAGAAAAAAAAAAATCAACTTAGTTAATAGGAAGCCAACAGGATGGTAGAGAATTTCTGCCAGCTATTTATCGGACAGGATTAATATCCAGAATATATAAAGAACTGAAAAAACAAAGAGTCAAACAAATAAAAGCCAAAACAAAAGCGGTTTAAGAAGTTGGCTTGGAATCTGAACAGTAAATTCTCAAAAGAAGAAACGAAAAGTATCTAAAATGTAAATGAAAGTGCAAATCAAAACAACGTTGAGATTTCCTCTTACTCCAGTCTGACCGGCAACAATCCACAGAACAACCAACAGCAAATGCCACAGGAGGGGCTGGGGAAAGAGACCTTTACTCACTGCTGGCAGGATTGCAAACTGTGCAGCCACTCCGTAAATCAATAGGGAGAACTCTCAAGGTATATCTGCCATATGACTCAGCTGTACCACTCCTTGGCATAGGCCCAAAGGTATTGAAATCCTACTCCACAGACACCTGCTTAACCATGTTCATTGCTGCTCTATTCACAATGGCTAGGAAATAGGAACAACCGACATGTCCTTCAATGGATGAATGGATAATGAGAATGTGGTACTTATGCACCATGTAATAATACTATTCCGCGATAAAGAAAAAAAGGAATTCATGAACTTTGCAGCTAAATAATCAGATCTGGAAAAGATCACATTGAATGAGTTAACCCAGACCCATAAGGACAAACATCACATGTTCTCTCTCATCAGAAGCTCCCAGCTTTAAATATTCTGATATGAGTACATATCCTGAAAAAAGTACAGAGAACAGGAAAGTAAAGCAAAAAAGAAACAAGAGCAGGAAGTAACAATAGAGAGAGAATAACAGAGTACAAATGGTTTGAAGGAGGAAATGGGAAAATAGGAGGAACTTAATTAGGACAGAGGAGGGAGATAAATATTTCAGGAGGGAGGAGGGTAAAATAGCAATAAGGGTGTCTGAAAATGTCATAAGGAATTATATTATCTACCTAAAAAAGTTTTATAATGCCTGCACATCTGTGTATAAATATGCATATATAGTTTAAATGAATTTTCTCACCTGGCTGAAGATGCCCCCAAAGATCATCTAGCAAAACCCCCAAACACCAGGCATGAGAAGACCCCTTTGAGTTGTTGGTCGGGACCCTCAAAGAGACCCTTAAAGCATAGGCTATCACGCTTGTCCTTCATTGCCTCCCTGCTTTCGTTGAAGGTATATTGCTGAAGACACTGTGTACAGGAGGACCTGAGCTGAGTCTGTCCTGAAAGTCTTCTCACAAAAGCGTCCTCTGTAAGAATGGCTTTTCCTGATAGCAGAAGAAGCCACTCAAACTGCCAAGTGAAGAAAACAAGCAATAGTCCTACCCAGCTATGATGTCTTTGAACAACAACAACAAAAGACCAGCATGGCACAAGAAGACCAGCATGGCACAATACACCTAAGGGTACAGTGGTGGCACACCCCCCCTGGCAGTAGCCAACAGCTCTCTAATTGGACTTAAGACCTGCTCAGCCAGAAGTAAATCATGTCTGCAGTGGGAATCCAGCCAACTACTCATGGCTAATGAGGTCTTGGATCTCAGAGGAGAACGGACAACCATCACTTTACTGAACCAGCATGGTCCCTCAACAAGTTTTAAACATTTATCTTTATGGGTCTCATCCCTTCATCAAATAAAGTGCTTATGACAAAGACCACCATTACAAAAATGGCAAGTGACCAGGTGAGGCCCCAAACAATAGTTACATCTACGGCACAACTCCTGCAACTACGGCTCAATGATTATAGCAAAAGAGGTGGTTGGAAGGCTGTACTAGCCAGAGTAACAGGAAGTTTGCCATAGGATTGCATCTCCTAGAAATGCCAGAGAAGCTATACCAATGAAATTTCATCAATGTGACTGCATAAAGAAGACCCTAACCAGGACAACACCAGTAGACATGATAACATTATAGGGAGGAATCTTACGGAGCCTTCCTAGACAAAGGATTACAGCAAGGAAGGAATGCTGAGAGCAAAGGCGGGGGCGTGAGGGATAGGGTTGGGCATAGTTTTCCCCAGGGAGGAGACTGTTAGTTAGTTATCCAATACTAAGGGGTCAGCCCTGAAATGACACACATACAAGTAACTTTATATAAGCCAAGCATGTTGTGTTTATATATTTAGGAATATATATATATATATATATATGGCTATATAATACATTTTATGTGTATTATACACATGTGTATGTATACATATGCATGTATACGTATATATATGTGTGTGTGTGTGTGTGTGTGTGTGTATGTGTGTGATAAGAATTAAAGAAATAGAACCATGAGTTTGAGAGCATAAAACAGCAACAACAACAAAAAAAAAGACAGTGCAAACGGCTGCATGAAGCGCTGTCCGAGGTGCTGAAACCACAGAGGTCCGTGGGGAGTTACCGTTGGAAAATTTAGCCACTGAAATTGAAATTAGATGAGGGCATGCATGGACTCACCAGTGCACACAGAGGGAGAGAAAGAGAGGAAGAGAAGTAAGGGAGAGAAAGAGAGAGAGACAGAGACAGAGAGAGAGAGGAGAGTCAGTGAGTCCATTCCTGACAAGCTGGAAAGCAAGGAGTTGAGACAGTGATTCCCGTTGCATTCAAATGCACATCTTGCCTGCATGTGTATGTGTGCATGTATGCTTGTGTGTACACATGGGAATGTGTGTGTATGTGCACGTGTGCATACATATGTGTGTTTGGGGGAAGGGCCCTTGTATTTATTCTTACAAGAACTCAGTGGTGTATGTCGCTCTCATTTGTGTCAAATCACTCAGTAGTTAGTACTCATGACTAAGCAACAAGGTTCTGAAGGATGGGGACAGGGTCATGTGCACTCCTGTGCAGACCACGGATAGCACGGAGGTCTCAGCTCAGGCTAACTTTATGAAGAACTGTAGACGAGGTGGCTGAAACAAGAGATATGTATTTTCTCAGATTCCAGGAATCTGCAGGTGTGAATTAAGGGTGTTAGCATGATCAGGTTCTAGTGAGGACCCACCTCCTGAATCACAAATGACCTCTCCTTCTGTTCCTACCAGGATGGAGGCAGTGCAGGGCCATGGAGTTTTCTATAGAGTAAGCTCTCTGGTCTCTTCCAAGAACTCTAACCCCCACCCCCCAATTTCCTGCAAAGTTTATTAAACTAAAGATGGTTAACGTGCCTTTCATGAAGGAAGAGCTACGTCATCCCTCTTTGCTTTTATTTAACCTTCTAATGCTACTTTCGACCTAGTTTTCAGGTTCAGCCTTTTAAACAGCAGAGAATTCTTTACCTCCAATAATTGGAGGATTTTACAATGCCTGAATCCTCCACAGAACCTGAGAACGGAACAAGGGGTATATCACTTCAGTATCCCTTCACAAGAAGAAACTGGCCACTCTCTGTCTCTTCTGTCATATTTGAAGCCCATCTTTCATCATAAAGCTTTGAAGCCCCCTCTTTAAGATAGTGTTCATTTCCTAGACCCTCAGCTTGGTAGTATGACGCTGAGTTTTGCTCAGTGGGGTCTGAGCAGTTGGGATGATGTCGCGTTCCAGCCACACCTTTTAAAGTGAGAGGTTTCCGTGCCCTTTTCACTCTTCTTCATGTGTGTGACAGCAGGGGCTTGCTTACGGAGGTCAGAGGACAATCTCAGCATCTGTCCTTACCGTCACCCTGTTTAAGACAGGGTCCGCTGTTTCGCCACTGCGTACCCCTGAGGATTCACGGGGAAGCTTGGACATTGTGCAGAAGGAGCAGAGGGTACGCTGCAGCAGGGAAGGGTTGTAAATTCCTTCAGGAGACCTGGGGGAAAATTCAGTACTGGTGGGTCTTAGCAACGAGGCTCTTCATTTTTACCTGGCTCACTGGGTAAACTTTCTAAGTGTGTTGTCATTTTAGCTTTGATGCTGATTTCTTAACAAAGCACAGGGGTCATGCTGCTTAACAACTTCTGAACATTGTCATGTAAACTACTAGTTACCATGGTGATCTGATCTGATCTGAAACGATGGATTTCCAACATCATTATTACCCTCCAAGACACATCTCTGGTGGGTGTCTAAAACTATTCGGGTGATGGGTTTGACACTTCTGGCTGCCTGGCTCCCACTTTGATCCTTATTTAGCATTGTATTAAGGAAGCTCAGATGATGTGTTGGGAGCATCTGGCTGCTACACTTTTACTTTGGTCACTATTTACTACTCTCCTGGATTACTGATTCCCTATTGGGAGTGTAATTATTAGAACTAATTGAATTACAGATGTTCAGTGTTGTGGAATTATAAAGCCAAGCCCACCATTTTCCTTCTGGCTTGTCTTGCATCATATTTAATATCAAGGGCAAGTACTTTCTCAAGAGCCATAGACTGTCTAACAAAAAGCAATGACTAGGCATGAAAAACTTTCTTTCCAGTTCTTGGTCAGGGGAGCCCAAAAGTCTCACAAAACAACATAGGTTTTTGCTGTTGCTCTTCTTGGTTGTCTCCCAGAGGTTGAAGGTAAGTCTCTATTGCTAAGGAGACCATACAATTAGATACAGGACTTAGAAGATTTGAGGTGGATCTGACCTGAAAGCCTCCTTTCTGAAGTCTAGCTTTCAAAGTCCCAGAAGATGCTGTGCAAGCTGTCAAGGGAAAGAAGCACTCAATAGTCCTGTACAGCTGTGATGACTATGGACCACAAGAGTGACTACCTAAAGGTATAATAGTGGCACTTATATGTTGGCAGCAATCAACAGCTCTACTGATAAACTTAAGACATACTCAACAGGAGAGAAATCATGCCTAGGACTAGAAACATAACCAAATACTAATGAGGTTTTGGATCTTAGAGTTTTATTTCCAGTTCAGATTTATTCTCAGTACTCTGTTGCTGTCTTACTAGACCGGTTTAATTCTTTGTTGTTGCTTGTTTTTTTTTTTTCAAGACAGGGTTTCTCTGTGTAGACTTGGCTGCCCTGGACTCACTCTGTAGACCAGGCTGGCCCCTGGACTCACAGAGATCCATTTGCCTCGGTGCTGGAATTACAGGCATGCACTACCATGCCTGGATGTGACCAGTGTAATTCTGAACTTCATCCTATAACTCTCCTCCTGACTCATGGAACATGCAGCCGTGCCTCTGCAAAGGGACCATATTGTGCAGTCTAGTCTCCTGCAGATAGACTCTTCTGTGATATGGGCTTACTTTGAGACTGGAATAATCTCAACTCAGCCTTTGGCTGTAACCATATTCCTCCTGTACTAACAAGGCCAAATGTTTTAGCATCTATGACAGCTATATTCTGCATTTGGAATAACGCTCGCGGCTTCTCCAGCTGCCTGTGTGTATACTGGCTAGTTTTAGGTCAACTTTTTTTGACACAAGGTAGAGTCACTGGGGAGGAGGAGACTTTAACTGAGAAAACACCTCTGTAGGTTTGAGCTGTGGGCAAGTCTGTATGGCATTTTCTTAATTAGTGGTTGATGGGAAAGGGCCCAGCTCATTGTGGGTGGAACCATCCTTGGACAGGTAGTCCTGGGTTCTACAAGAGAGCAGGCTGAGCAAGCTCTGAGGAGGAGGCCAGTAAGCAGCACCCCACTGTGGCCTCTGTCTCAGCCCCTGCCTCGAGCTTCCTACCCTGCTTGAGTTCCTGTCCTGACTTCCTTCAGTGATGGACGGTGTTGTGGAAGTATAAGCTGAATAAACCCTTTCCTCCACAACTTGCTTTTGGTCTTGGTGTTTCATCACAGTAGTAGCGACCCTGACTAAGACACCCAGGCTTTATCTTTCTCTCTTCTTAAGTTTCTTCTATCATTTCATTTAGCCAGCAGGTTGTCAATTCTTCTGCAGGTCCTCAGCTTACGATTCATTTTGCACTCGACTTGTGTACTCTGTTCAGCACAGTGGGATCCCTGTGGGTTAGGAAAACAGGGGCCATGTTTCACAGGCAGTCAGTCTCCTGGCTCAGCTTTCGATGTTTTGAAAAGTGAATTTTTTTTTTATTTCTCTTTGTCCTTGTAGATATTTCTTAGTTTGTTTGGGCTGTAACTTCATTTCTGATGTTTGGGTCCAATTAAGAAATGGAAATTAAATAACAGTTTGGGCAGAGGGATGTCTGACATAAAAATGATGAAGCTACCATCCAAGAGTAACTGTATAAGCAAAACTCACAGTGGCCATAGAGCAGAGGAAAAGTTCCTACAGGCAGACAAGAAGCAGCTGGGGTCAGCTCGTTTGGGAGATGGCATGACCGCAGCCAGTGAGTGGCAACATTTTTTTTTGCTGGTTTGCACGGGTCAGAGATGGTCTTCAGCTTCTAGGCAAGCAGCTCTTTAGGACCCACTGTGCACAGTTAGCTGCGTGCTGTGGCCGGCACCTGTGTCCAGAAGGTTATGGCCAGGCAATGACTATGTTAGACAAGGCCAGGGTTTCCAGGATGAGGGCTGGACCTCCTGAATACACAGCTGGGGCCAACCACTAGATCTCCTCACATGCATGACTGAACACACAGTCACAGGAAATAGTAAGAGAACCCCCTTCCTTCTGGGATTTTGCTGCAAAAGAAGAATGTGAGCACATGAAGAAATTGAGCGGTTTAATGCGGAATGTGAGTTGAATGGTGCTGAACAGTGCAATTTGGGGCTTACTTGATTGACAACCAATACACGAGGTTTCCTTTTCTGTGCTCACAGTAAGCATTTATCAATGCTTAGTTATTGGTTAGCTACACTGTGACTTTCCAAACTACACTGGGGTTCAAACAAAACAACTGTTGCTATGCTATGATGCTGTCTCAGTCATGAAATTGAAGACTTCTTGGAATGGATGCAGGTATTGACTTCCTTCCTTCCAACGGTTTCTTCTGTGTGACATTGGTACCTAAGCAGCAAAGGATGAGAATTTCACTCACCCACACATTCTCACCAGCTGCACAGAAAGCTTCAAGATGAGCCATGTTTTTCTTGTCTACTGGTCAATTTCTGGCTTTCCCTCTTGGGAGCAGCATACATTGTAGAGCACAGTTTACTTGGCAGGCTTTGTCCGTCTTGATTTACTTTTCTGTTGCTGTGATGAAACCCCATGAGCAAGGCAATTTATTGAAGGAAGAGTTTCTTTGGCTTATGGTTGCAGAGTCCATTATGGTGGGAGGCATGGTGACAGCCAGAGAAGGAACCTGGAAGAACTCATGTTCTTAACTGCAAGCATGAAGCGCAGAGCGTAAAACTGGAAGCGAAACAAAGGTTTAAACTCTCAAAGCCTGCGCCCTAATGAGATACTCCCTTGAGCAAGAGTGCCCTTCATAAACCTCCCTAGGCAGCACTGACAAGTGGGAACTAAGTGTTCAAATGCCTGAGCACTCTAGGGGTGGGGAGGAGCATTCTCATTCCAACTACCACAGTTTCTTCCTAAACATCTTCATAAGAAAATAGCAATGTAGCTAACATTCCCTCCCTTCTACATGTGATATTTGTTCCCCGTGGCTTTCAGCCTATTTCAGATTAAGGCTGTCACAGAGGTGAGTGGGTTCCCTGCTGTCTTAAAAAGGTGCCCAGTGCTAAATTACTTATGTTAAAGTGGAAAATACCACACAGAGGAATGTGTTTTTGGCATACGAGAAGAATAGATTTGCAACTTGGCAGAAGAATTTAACATTTAAACATTGGAAATTACAGTGCAAAAACAGATCAGAGTGACCTGAAGGAGACATTCTTGCTGGCACGGTAAACCGGCGCCTTCTTTTTGTGTGGGCAAATCAATATTTTTATAGGCGGAAATACATTTTCTTTGCCAGCCAATGTATTCTCTTTCCCTCACTCTCATGTCAAATTGAGTGTTTTCCAACTCTCTGATTAAATTGCATCTTGCTTGAGATGCCACTTGCCAGATCACTTAAGAATATCAATACCCGAGGTGCGTGTGTGAGGGGGAGATCAGTGCATCTGACAGAAGATTGAATGCAAATGACAGGATCAAAGCTTCGTGACCTAATTTTACCTGGATGGGTGTTTTGCCTGCTTGTATGTCTGTGCACCTGAGGAGGCCAGAAGAGGACACTGGATTCCTGAGGCTGGAGTTACAGATGGTTGTGAGCTGCTACGTGGGTGCTGGAAGTCAAACCTGGGCCCCATGGAAGAGCAGCCAGTTCTCTTAAATGCAGAGCCATCTCTCCAGCCTCGTTATTTCTGTTTTGGGTAAAGGCGACACGTACCCTAGGATAATCTCAAACTCACTATTTAACCAAGGATGACCTCAAAATCCTAGTCTTCCTGCCTGGGTTACAGGTGAGTGGCACCATGCAGGGTTTATGTGGCATTATGGATTGATCCAAGGGTTCTGCATCCTAGGCAAACACTCTACCACTAAGCTGTACCCAGCCTTGTGTTTGCTTCATGAATGAATATTACTTCCTGCAAAACGACCATAGAACATATTTTTCAAGGGTTGCCCTCCTGTGTGTGTTAATTCATTGGTTGTCTTTATACCTATTTTTATCTTTGACAAGAAGAAAAAAAGACTTAGCATATGGATTATGGTCACTTGGGTTGGCAGACTGAAGCATGATGGGAGAGAATTTACTACTTAGGAGGCTGTCAGTTCTGTCTTTCAGCTTCTGAGTCACTTCTTGGTGTAACATTGGTCTATCTTCTTTTTCTCCCATGGTTACGCTTCTAATATTGTCTGAGGATTTTCATAAAAACACCAAGATTTAGGTTGAAGCCACCCCCCCACCCCCTTTAAAACACTTTCATACAGCTCAGGCTGGCCTCCAACTTACTCTACAGCCATAGGTAATTTTGAACTTCCAATGCTCCTGACTCCACTTCCTGAATGCTGGGGTTACATTTGAATATAACTACATCTGGTTTGTGCAGCGCTGGGGATGGGATGCAGGCTTCATGTACGTTAGCCAAGCACTCTATCAACTGAGCCACGTCCCTGGCCTCAGCTTGAGAGCTTCAAAAGACACATTTACTTCTCTCTGGGAACTCTGTTTTATTACCTAAGAATCATGTATTTTTTTTCTTTTCCTTAGACCTTGGACAGGCATGGGCCATGGCAGGAAAGCCTTTTTCATTTTATTTAAGAATTGAGGAGGGGCTGGAGAGATGGCTCAGAGGATAAGAGCCCTGTCTGCTCTTCCAAAGGACCTGGGTTCAACTCCCAGCACCCACATAGCCAGCTCATAACTGTCTGTAACTCCAGTTCCAGATGGCCTGACACCCTCACACCAACACAAATTAAAAAAAAAAATTAACTTAAAAAATAAAGGATTAAGGAAACTGGTGTCCCCCAGTTCTGTTTTCAGGAACCCATAAGACTGATATAAGGTCTGACTTTCAAATCCAAGGCTTCCTGTGACAACCATTGGCTGTTGTCAGCCTTAGCAGATTGTGGGCTCTCTTCACGTGTGTGTGTGTGTGTGTGTGTGTGTGTGTTGGTTGTGCATGGTGGGTGCAGCATGGAGTCAATGAGCCCCTGCTTAAGGTGGTCCCAGTGGGTAGGGGCCTGCATGGAGGTCAGAAATCTGTTCTCGAAGCGTGGCTAGGATGGTAGCCTCAGACCTACAGTTAAAGCTCACCTTGCCTTCATAGAATGATCGCCCGGACAACTTAATGAGAGAGCAAATGGCAGGAAATGGTGGTTTGTTTTGGCCTTTGTGTTCCAGTGTTCAGGATCTCTTTAAGGAGCCATGTAACAATAGCAGGCAGCACTTGGACATGTGATTGGATGCCATTTCAAAGAGAGAAAGACCCAGTGAATAGCCCAGACTGGTGAAAAAGGAACCTGTGCCTTTAAACTGGAAAGATCTGGGCAGTTTTCTTTAAATGCCATCAAAATTGCCTGTCTATTTCTACCTGTAGTGAAATGGAGTTTGCATACGGAACACAGGTTGGGAGTTGGAAATTGGTACATTAAAAAAAAAAGCAATCTATTTGGAAAAGCTATTTCTCTTTTGTACAATAATAACTTAAAAGACCCTCAGCAAACTTAGCATGCCCCATGAGCACCGTGAGCCAGCCAATTGCTTGTGGCCTCCAAAAGTGATGGTTATACAGGTCTGGTGGTGGCCTTGTAATCTAGCTACCCTGTAGGGTGAGGCAGAAGAATGGCAAATTCAAGCCCTGTCAGGGTTATATTATAGATAAGTTCAAGTACAGCTTAGGAAGCTTAATGACAAATTAAGCTTCTGCCCCCAAATGAACAGCAAGGCTGAGGAGATGGCTCCAAGCCTGATGGCCTGAGCTCAGTCCTTTAAACCAAGATGGTGGAGGGAAGGAACTGACTCCTTCAGGGTATCTCTAACATCTGCACGCGTACACACACAGGTGCAAATGCACACAAACACACACACACACACAAACAGAGTGCTTTATAAAAATTTTACAGCCTCTGGCTGTAGCTCAGTGGAGGCATGTTCCCTTAGCATGCAAGAGACCCCGGCACCACTAGGGAAAACAGCAAGAGGGCTCTACATATGTGCTGTGAGTACACGTGTGTGTATGAGGAATGTCAGGAGACTCAGTGCTCTATAACAACAGAGACCGAGGACTCTGACACCAGCAAGGGAAGACATCTGAGGGAAGGCTTTTCCTCCAGTTCCCTGAGCACCTTTCAACTTAGTCACCTTCCTTTTCTTCACCCCCTAAAATGATGATGCCACCAGAGAGCTTTGTTGGGATGCGTCCATGTACATCGTGTTCTATAGGATTCTTGCCTCCCGGTTTCCTTTTATTTGGGGGTCATGTTGTCTGTTGCTTTTCTAATCAAGGGTGAACGGAATAGGAAGCTTGTAACTTGTGCTTTGGTTTAGGACTTGATGGTCTGAATTAAGAGTTCTAGAAGAAGTAGGGCCTGAGATGGTTAGGATCCTGGTGGAAATTAATTAATGGGCAGATTTGTTGTTCTGACTTCCAGTGCTTAGAGTTGGATACTTTCTCCATGCTGGGGCTGTAGCCAGGATGCTGCACGTTAGGCAACTAGTCTACTGCTGAGGTGCATCTTCATCTATACCAGGAGAAAAGAAATCTCATGATCTTCTACTCTATACCAGCAAGAGTGACTTAGAAATAACAGCAATTCACTCCTCACAGTTGTAGGGACTGAAAGTCGAGAGTAAATCTCTGGCAGATTTGGTATCTGGTGAGCCCACCTTTTTGGTGCAGAGGCGGCATCGTCTTGCTGTGTTTTCAATTGGTGAATATGGTGAGGGACCTTCCAGGACTTGTTAATAAGGCTACTGATGTCACTCATGGAGTCTCTGCCCTTACAACTCAGTCTCCCCACCTTAGACCTGGGGATACAACACCAAGGTCATTTCAAGGATTCATGTCTTTTTCATGGACACCCTTGGGATCTGCATGTAGGAGGAGTCAGCATGGAAGGCTGGCTTCTTCTAATGGAGCAAAGGCAAGGACCACAGCCTGCTCAAAATCCTTCTAGTTTAGAAAGACAAAGGTCAGAGGGTGAAGAAGCGAGGCTGGAAGTCAAAGCCCTTCAGGGGTGGGCTTGCACGCTTTGCAAGCAGAAGGGTGTTGGAGAACATATTCCAGTAGGGAGCAGGCCTGCTTGGGAGGAACCACAACTGAGTGAAAAGGAATGTGTGCCCGAGGTCTCCTCCATCTTTCCAGTCAGGTCAAGCTGTTCTTCTCTTGGGTGGAAGCAAGCAAAGGGCATTGATGGCTGGCTGATAGATTCATCCCTCTGAAAAGATACACTACAAGATGTAAATACCTGGCAGGCTGATATGACCGTGGAGAAAAAGAAAAATGGCCTGACTGGCTATCAAGATGACCATGAGTTAAAAATTTGGGCCTCATTAGAATCAGACTCAGATGTGTTAAGGTGAAACCTGTGCTTTTTGAAACTGCAAGTTGGGGATGCTAGTCTGAAAACTACTTGCCTAACTCTGGGAGTCATCTCCCCAGAGGTTTTGCAGTGACTTCACCTGGCGCAGATATGCTGTTCATTGAGAAATAGTTAAACCCACAAGATTAAAAATAAAACCACCACCACCACCATGACAACAACAAACAGCACCAGAGACAATAGTCACCAGTTTAGGTTGACTTTTTCATGAGTCTACCGTGGGAGCCAGCGTGCTAGCTTAAATGCTGATTGCTGGGCTGGTAGTACATTGCCCAAATGGGGTCCTTTTGTCAGATCACATGATCTGTGAGTGGCTTGTTCATTCTCCATGGCATTTCTTAGCTTGTCCCAAGATCCCGAGATTTTCTGTAAGCCACCAAGCCTAGAAGCTAATTGTTAGAAGAGAATTCTTCGTAACACCAAACTCTTAAAATTGCAGGCATAGTATTCACACCTACATTCAAATTACCCTATGTTTGCATTTAGCATATAAGTTGGGCTCAGATCACAGGGAATTGTAGGAGCAAGTTTGGTGGCCAAAGGAGAAGTGGTCTTTGTAAGATGGAGTTTTCTGAGGAAATATTTTCTTCTGTGGGATCCCTTGCTCATCACTGGGGTGCTGACAGGGAGGTTAAGTGAGAGGGAATATTATACAGGAATAAAGACTTGGCCAGCCCTCTAACACACCACACTCGGAGACAGAAGCTGCAAGCTCTGATCTGAACTTGACCATTTTTTAGGTGACTTTTGGAGAACCGTTTAAGGTCTAAGGACAGTAATTTGCCATACTCAAGGGGAGAAAGGTGGATTTTAAGATTTAGATAGTGCACGTAGAAACATCTAGAGTTCTTGAATGGGAGAATTCCTTTGACTAGTGTTTGTTTCTTTAGTTTTGTGTAACAAGCATGTTTGAGCAGCGACTTCAAGAGCAACCTAGGGTCAGGGGCTCTGCTGGATGTTGAAGGAATGTAACACGTGGAAATTTCATCAACACAGCCTACATTCTCAATGACCGTGTCTTAACATTCAGTTGAAAATGAGAATTGTGTCTCGTAGGAGTCCCAGCCGAATGGAAACACACATTTGTACACTCACCCACCTGCGAGCATTCAAATGAAGCTGAGCATCAAATCCAGGCTGGAGGAGTTCTGTGGTCAGAGTCTCTACTTGGTAGTGACATGATGAAGAAGTTCCCCTAAAGGAAGTAGGACTAAAGTTAGAAAACTGTGGGGACCATTTGCATAAGCTGGGAGGACTAGCAAGCTCTCTTTAGGGTTAAGAGTCCACTAAGTTAAAGAGCAGAGGGTTGTAAGCCAGGGAACTAAAAACAAAAGTGTGTGCAGTGTGCACACGCATCTATGCAGTGTGTGTGCATATGAATGTGTGCACATGTGTGCATGAAAGTGTATGTGCATTTACAATATCATGCCTGTGAAGGTCAGAGGACAACCTGGGGAACTTGGTTCTCTCCTTCCACCACATGGGTTGGAGCTTAGGTTATCATCAGGCTTAGTGGCAAACACCTTTCTCCTACGAGCCATAGCTCTGGCTCCCAGGCCAGGGCGTTTTTCTAGTAGGCAGACAGATGACTTCTCAGAAAGAAAGACTGGTGAAAACAAGAATCAGAAGGGGTCAAGTTCGCAAGACTAGCTGAGGTGAAGGAAGGATTTGAATGCACTTTGGGGTCCCCCTGTTCTACAGAAGAGAACTTGCTGTGATGATGTAGGATGTGAGGTTGTGGATGGAGGATTGTAATCCTACTGACCGAAGGGTGTAGGCCGAGAGAGCACTGTTCAAATCCTGCTGTGAGGTGACAGAATCTCTGTTCTTTCTCACTTGCATTTATTTCATGAAATTTTTTTTTTACTGAGCTCTATAAACACAAATGCATATAATGCTTAAAATAAACTGGTCTGGATTCCTCAAAACCTTTACTTTTTATACTGTGTATAGACAAGGTAGCTTATGGCTCCAGGGAGAAACAGACTATTGGCTCTCTAAGACACCTGGTAGACCTCTAGGCTCTCCCACCCGAGTCTGGTGGTGCAGGGTATGGGTTAGTCGAGTGGACTTAATAGCTATCTTAAATGTTATTATTGTTATTTTACCATTTATTGAAGATGAGAACTAATTTTCCAAGACCTTAAGGAGTCTCCCAGAGTTCACCTAGAGCACACTCATGTTCAGATTGAAGCCTGAGGTCTGTAAATACACTCCATCTCAGAGTTGTCCTTCCTACAGTGGGATCTTTGAAGTAGATCAGTGATTGCTACTGTGCAGTCAATGCTGAGCCTCTGTGGGCGGGGCCACGATCACCGTGAGCAGTGCGTGCTTACCCAATGCCAGTGAGTTCCCTCTGTGGCCAAGTACAGTGCCTAGAGCAAGGGTCAGGTTCAGAATTACTTCACATTGGAGGCTGGGTAGACCCCCATGACAGTTATCTTGCTCATATAGTCCATAGCTATTTGTGTGACTCACCTTGGAGCCTGCCGGCAGTTGGGTAGAGTGAATGTTGGACGTGGGGCCATGAAGAGGAAGGTGCTTGTAGATTTCTCTCTCTACATCCTCTGGTGACCCTTCTCCAGTACAGGAGCGATGCTTTTGGGCTCCTCCAGGCCTTTTACCTAGTGGGTAATAGATATTCTTCAACAGCTCCTTGTGATAAATTCAGGCCACTTTCCAGCTGAGGAAACCTAGTTGAGGCATTAAATGTCTTAATGATCACCACCGGGTTGATGGAGTAGCATAGTCCAGCAAGCCGCAAATACCAGACAGAACAAGATATTTTATAGGGACAGGTCATTCTGATGCTAATCATATTTTGTGAATGTGTGTTTCATATGTTGGCCAAAACAAGCATGTGACTGTGAATGTGTAGCTCTGGCTGCCAATTTCACGGAGTCAATGTAGTGAGAAGGAGGGCCAGGTAGGCGATCAGAAAATATTGAATTGATTTTTGATGCTTTTGTTTTATTTAAGACATTGTCTTGCTACCTGTCTTTGACTGTCCTCAAACTTAGGTTCCTCCTAAATTTGGGGATCATAGTTGTGCAACACCACGCCTGGCTAGATTCGTTTCCCACAGCCTTCAAGAAATGACTAAATAACGGTGTGCCTGTTTGTGAATTTATAGATTTTAATCAGAAATATCACTCCTCATTATCCCTCTATCCTGCGAGGTCTTTAGCTACGGGGAAAACTGCAATGATCTTCTCTGAATGCTGGAGAATGTTATTCAGGATTTGGACACTAGGTGACAGGCATGCCCTTGTTAAGATTTGCTGAGCAAGTTTGCAGCCACCGTGTGATAGGGAAGATGGTTCTTTTAATTAGAGTCATTCCCCACACAGGATGTGCACACTGAAGCAGCCATCTATTTTTAGTCCCCAGGGAGCATGTTTTCGCGTTATTGATGGCTTGGCTGGGAATGATTCTGTAGAGCCTTTCAATTCATTTCAGTAATGGAACAAAGTCACTGGATACCGGGCTCCGGCTCATCAGTGGTGAGGAGTTGGAGAAGGATGAAATGTGGACTTAGACCTCTGAAACAACAGAAGTGCTGGGGAGGCAGAGGCAGACAGATTCTTGGAGCTCAGTGGCCAGACAGCATAGCCTAATTGATGAGCTTCAGACCGGGTGAGAGACCTTGTCTCAAAACAGAAGGTAGAGAATGTCCTAGTCCGAAATAACTCAAGCTGTCACATCTGAAACCATGTAAAAAGAGTCTCAGTGGATTAATTGTCTTTATCATGTTGATCTATGGGGATTGCTGTTGGGCGTGGGTGCTCTTGGTTGTGAGTTGATGAGGAGGCCCCTGCCCACTGTGGGTGGCACCTAGGCACCTAGGCAGGTGGTCCTGGGCTATATAAGAAAGCTAGCTGACCATGAGCTGGGAGCTAGGCAGCAAGAAAGATTCTTTCTACTTCAGCTTTCTGCTTTAGTGCCTGCCCTGACTTCCTTCAATGATGCATTGTGTCTTGGAAGTATAAGAAAAATAAGTCCTTCTCCCCTAAGTTGCTTTTGGTTAGATTTCTCTCTTGTTCTTAATCACAATAACATAGATTAAATTAAAAAAACAATCAAAGAAGATACTCAGCATGGACCTCTGCTCTCTGCACACACATGCATACACATACAAATTATCTGTCTGTCTGTCTATAACTATCTATCATCATCATGATCTGTCTGTTATCTATCTCTTTATGTCTGTCTATCATCTATTATCTGTCCATCTATTTCTCTCTATCATCTATTTCTCTATACCTATCATCTTTCATCATTATCTGTTTATCTATCTCTCTACCTTTCTTTAACATCAATCAATCAATCAATAAATTAATTAATTTATCTATCTTCATCACCATCTTTCAATTATCCATGTCTCTCTATCATCTGTCTACTTATCTATTATCTATCTATCTATCTATCTATCTATCATCTATCTGTTTATTATCTGTCTATTTACCTATCTCTCTACCTCTCTCTATTATCAATCAATCTATCTTCATCATTATAGTCTATTATCTGTGTCTCTCTATCATCTATTTATCTATTATTTATCTATCATTTATTTATATCTATCTATCATCTCTCCTGTTTCTATCTCTCTCTCAGCTTTAAGTGGAAAGGAAAGCAGCCACAGCCATGCCTACAGGGTCACACAAAGAACTCAGCACCCCAAGTACACGGTTCCATTTAGACTAGTAAGATATTTACATATCTTACAGGTTTGTCACGGGTTCCTCTTTGCATCTCCAAGGTCAAGTTGTCACAGTGGTGTGGGTGTCACTTCTTTGGTGGTTAGCAGTGTAGTTCTCTGCTGTTTATTACATTCCTAGAAGCAATCAACAAAGGGCTGGGCATGAAGCTCTGGGCTGAGCGATGCTGACAGAAGCCTAGGTTCTTGTATCCTCTGGAAGGGAAAGCTGCAATATTTGGAGGTGTGGAAGTTCACTGGCTATTGAGGAGTGATGCAGAGGGAAGGAGATGATTAGTGGGTATGGAGGTCCTTAAAGCACATTAGTGTGTTTTACAAACTTGCCATAGTGACCTAGTCTTAGTCCTTAGGGAGAGATTGTCATGTTTCCAGTGTCTTTCTTCATGGGTGGGATCTGAGTCATTTTGTCAGTGTCAGAGGTATGCTGAATTTCTGGAAATGCTGGTACCATCCAGGTCCCTGGCAAGACAGAGGCTTTTCTTCATGGAGGTCACACTGAGCTACATTTCTAAGACGCCACAAGAATAGATTAAAAGCATATTGTGAGTGATCACCCAATCTGAGGCAATCTTACCCCAAATTAGTCAGTGTTGTGGGGAAATTTTCAGTGGAGCCCTTCATTGTGTATAAATATAACATAAAAATAAAGCACGAAAGCACTTTGATTGATTATAGCTTTCATGTTTAGTACTGTGTGTTGGTTGGTACTGGCTTTAAAATACCTAAAAGATGGCATTAAATTATTCGCTTTAAAATGATGAATTTGTGTTTTGTGGATTTCACTTCAATTAAAAAAAACATAAAAGGCAGATTTTTCTATGGAAAAAAAAGTCTTCTCGCCTGCTACCTATCAATTCTAAAGTACCCATCTAAATCAGCTAGTTTTTTTTTCCACTGTAAATCCCTGGAGCTTTTAGCTCTCAGGTAAGCACATACAGAATTCTGTATAGAATACAGAGCATGTGATGAGCTGCGAGCTGGTCACCTCTAGTAATCTCTGCTTGCCCACGAAATAATGACTTGGAAAGCAGTGTTCACAGCAATCTCCTCCCAGTTGCTAATTAACAGGCACGTTGATCTACATTGCAAAAAGGCGGGGCCTAGGATGAAGGCTTTTACTTAGGACAGCTAAACCACCCTTCCAGAGTCACAGGCCTTGATGTTTTTGCATATTGGGTATGCAGGGAGGGTCGGGCTGGAATGATGAGCTCTAGGGCCTGCTGTATTACACATTCAATGGCTCCACAAAGCCAGAAATAAACACGTATTCTTCCAAAGTAGAGTTTATAAAGTAATCATAGAGATTGTTAGAGGCTGCAATTTTTTTCTCAAGGGAGAAATCTCATAAATATTTCTCTAGAATTAGCTGGGTCTTTGTTAACTGGCACAGCTAGAGTTGTTCAGTTGTTGGCAACTGTCAATATTTGTGACTTTGTACCTTTGTCGAAGCCATAAAAAATCTGGTTCAGTACTCACAGTTGTCTCTTGGAAAGAGTATTACCAAAAGCTGCTTGGATGCCACAAGAGAGGCAGTGAAACAGATCAAAAGTCATCAGAGGGCGTGGATCACCCATAAGATGAACTCGAGAAGGAATTTTGAGAAGGAATACTTCTTATACTTTACTTAATTATGAATAAAACAATTTTTCCTTTTTTTTTTTTTGCTTGTCTTTTTATCTGTATGGGTGAAGGCATTTGTGTCTTGTGAGTGTTCAAATGTGCATGCCGGAGATCAGTGTTGAGTTCTTCCTCTCTTGTAGTCTGTCTTTTGAGACAGGGTCTCTCACTGAACCCAAAGCTCACCGATTCAGCTGGGACTGGCTGGACATCAGACTCTGGGAATGTGCTTGTCTCTGCCCTCTCCACTGTTGGGATTACAGTGCCTAGCTTTTATGTAGGCACTGATGATTTGAGCTGAGGTCCCCATGCATGCATAGCAAGCACCTTAAAAGCTGAGCCACATCCTCCGTTCCCTGTCTCTCCTGTTTTTGATTTCCAGTAACTCATCAGTTATAAACAAACTAGATAACGTTGCCATGTTTTCCTGTGATTGATGGGATGAGATGAGTTTCCCGGCTTTCAGCCCTTACGCTTAGACTCATTTCTTAATGAGAGGTGTTTTCAATGATAAATGGGCCAAAGCATCTCACGTGGCAGGAGGGCTGAAACATTGGCACTGTGCCATTGAGGTGCCTGATAAATGTGAACTGCTTTATTTGGTTTTTCCAAGAAATGATTTGCTTGTGTTATAATGAAGATGGCAGGGGAATGTTCTGGATGCCCTGCTCATCAGGACTTAATGTGACACTTGCCTGCATTGTTTGAGTCACTCCAATCATGTCAGCAGGTGGGAACCACCTAAAATGGTGTGGGAATTATGAAGATGGTTGATGAGTAGCAAGGATCTCCTTCCCCTTGACTGCTTCAATCACAGCCCATTATGGCTGGAGAATTCGTTCCAAATCCAATTTGGATGTGAGCCAGAAAGTTTCTTGTCTTTTGAGGTGTTCTTGTTGATTTCATCTTGCTGCAAGTTATTACAAGGACCAACATCGTTCTGCACAGACATTCTGTGTTGTTGCTCCCCATTTGTTATAATCTTGCTGATTTTCACCGCAGAATCAAAAGGGAAATGCAATTATGCTTTGTACATAGTATTTCTATCAAACAGGAAGAGCAGAATCTAGACTGAGGAGGTTCTGGCTTTCCTGGTTTTCTTGTGGGTGTGAAAACTGGAGAAGCTCCATTCTCACAGACATGCCTGCTTTTTTTTTTTAATAAAAAGAAAACATCAACTTAATCCCTGTTACATGACAAACATCTCTGCTTCTCAACATTTTCCACATGGACTCTAAAACTCATTTCGGTTTGAGACACCATTTTTATAGAAGGGTTTAGTGTCCTCCGCATGGTCTGTGCTCCTAAACTTTCCATTCCCCTCCGTGTCTGTCTGTTAGCGGAAAGTGATCATTGACAACATTTCTTTTTGTCACCCTCACAACTTCTGTCCAGGCAGCACATAGCTACCCAAGGTTCTGAAGCCCTCTGGCTTTCGGAGCCTGGTCTCAAATATAGGTTGACTCTGTCGGAGCCGCCCAGGAACCAAAGGTGCATCCGTCTCACCAGGGAAAGTCTGTTTCAGATGCTTCTTTACTTTCACGTAATTATTTATTTATTTGTTTATTTTATATTTTGTGTATATAGGTGTTCGGTCTCAACGCAGTCTGTGCGCCACTTGGGTGCAGTACCACCAGAGGCCAGCAGAGAGCATCGGAATCCCTGGACTGGCATCGCAGAAGGTTTAAGCCACTCTGTGAGCGCTGGGTTTCTGACTAAGGCCTCTGCAGGAGCAGCTGGTGCTCTTAGTAGCTGAGCTTTTTTGCTCCAGTGATTTCAGAGGACGTCACAGTTGTTTCTTTCTGCCACCCACCCGTAACCTCTCTCTCCCTGTGCATACAGATCGCTAGCGTTGTCTAAAAGCGTTTTCTGTGTGAGTTGCAAGACAGCTCAGTGGGTTAGGGAGCTTGCAGCCGAGCCTAACCACCTGAGACTGATCCCCGGGACTCACACGGTGGAAGCAGAGAACTGAATCCTGTAAAGTGTCCTCTGATATCCCCATACATGCTGCCTCATGTGTGCACACAAGCTTGAGCATGAACACACATGATTGATAAGTGAAATTTAAAAGGTCACAATGTCTTCCTTAGTATAGGTAATATATAGTATTTATTAGTTAAATGGCCAATATAACCATGTTGGCTTTTTTAATGACACAAATATAAAAAAAAGTGGTTTTGGCTAAACTCTGGTATATATTTTTCTTCATTATAATTGTTTTTTTGGTGATACTTAAAATACATTTCTGATATTTCAGAAATCATATAATTAGTAAGGACATAATTTTCAGCTCAACCGATGTAGACAACTTAAGGGAAACAGAAAGGGGAGAGGGTGTAATTATAGTTAGAGAAATAGCTACATTCTTAAGCTTGGGAGAAATACAGTGTGAGATGATGTTGACCCCAGACCTAAGAGTATTATTTCCAACGCAACCATGCAGAGCCTCCAAAGGGAATAGACGTATTGGCTGAAAAGCCATGGAAACAAGGAACAGTCTTTGTCGTCCTCCGGCTCTGCTCCTAGAATCGACTGCAGGAAGCCTGGCGTTGAACAGCACGGAGGGTTTGTGTTTACACATCCTGAGGGCAGTGCTGAGTTTAAGAGACTGCAGCAACCTACTGTCCAAGCCGCCTGATCTGGCATTTAAAACTGTTTGCTTGAGTCTTTCTCCCCTGTATGCCTGACCACATACTTGGCAAGAGGCAGCTTAGGGGAGGAAGGGCTATGTTTAGACCCACGGTTTGAGGGAACACTGGAATAGCTCATGGCCGTGGGGCTGAGGCTGTTTATTTACATCTTAGCAGACCAGGAACCAGACATGGGAAAGGGGAGAGGGGGTCCTTGGCTCTTCAGTTTCAAGACTCACCCCCTGCCCCTAGTGATCTGCTTACTCCAGGAAAGCTCTGCCTCCAATAAAACTCCACCATCAGCTTGGGATGGGAGTTGGGTATTCAAGCACAAGAGCTTATAGGATTTCACGCTCACGCCGCCGTATATCCCTTGCTAAACTGGGACAGGATGTGGCTGACCCAGGTAATGTAAAACTTTCGTAAGGAAGGCTTTTGTGTGACACTGAGGGTGTACAGTCTCCTGGGCTCTCCTGTTTGCTTCCCGCTCATCAGCGGTGACCCTGTGGCTCTCATCCATCTGTGAAAATGGCAAGAACCCATGGAAGGGTGAGAAAGCAAGAGGCTCTGGAAACGCCAAGGAAGGATCAGCAACACCCAAGGTTACTTTTCCTCTCTGGTTTGGTAAAATAGGTCTCAAAAGGAAGGCTAACTAAACCGGAACGGAAGCAGGAAGAAATCTCTCCAGCAGAGGGCAGACTTGTCTTCCAGCTCCAGCTTCAAGGAGTCAAAGGAACAAAAAGAACCCGGTGTTTTATCCCAAGAGCCTTACACGCACGCACACACACACACACACACACACACACACGCACGCACGCACGCACGCACGCACGCACGCACGCACGCACACACACACACACACACCACAGGCACACACTCACAGGTGACGGATTCTTTTCTTTTAGGAAGGGAATGAGTTTTGAAGGTCAGTGACACATGAGTCCTGGACCCAGTGGCTCCCTCTCCGCCTCTGATTCTGTGCTGCTGAGGTGGGCGGTTCGATCCTCAGGGTTTTTAAGAACACCTCAAATGCTGCCCAGAACACCTTTTAAGGTGATTTATGAAATCTCTCTGTATGTTACCTGGGAGGTCATCTTTCTATTTCTAGCTTTATTGATATTGACATAGATTTATCGGCTCTCCATCAAGACTGTAGACCCTGCAGTCAAGTCACCTGAGCGGCGATGGGCAAAGTGACTAACAGCTGCTTTTGTTGTTTTTTTAGTGAGATGATCAATCATTCCAGACTTTCAGAAACTAATGCTATCATCTACAGAGTAATTATATCTACTCCACAGAGCTATAGTAAATGTAGATACTCATGCTAGATAAATATACATGAGGTGGTACGGCTCCCTGCACAAGTGGTTACTAGCATTTCATGTTAGCTGTCCTTCCTCCTCTGACACTCCAAACCAGGTTACTATTTCCATCAGGCCTATATAAAAGTAGCAGCAATAATATTATGTGGCTTTTACTGAACAACTATTATATGGGCTTTTTAAGGCATTGCTTAACTTGGCTTTCAAATGAATACCGTGGCTCGTATATAATTCAGCTTCTCATTTGTAAATAAGATAGTTTGAAGCCCAGTGATTTATCCAAATGACATACTAGCCCATGGTGAATGTAGGATATCAACCAGGCTCAGCTATCTCATAGAGCTCTAAGAAAGCAAGACTGGATCACTTGAATTGGTTAGCAAGTCAAGCCTTCATTTTACCTAGCAAATGGGCATGACTATCAGGTGACTTTTATATTTTCCATTTTGCTGTAGAAAGCGTAGCTGGGGTGGGAGGTGGGGTTGATGGCAGAGTGGGTAAATCAGTTGCTGTGTAGGCATGGTGACCCAAGTTTGGTCCTCCAGCACCCACATGAATACCGGGTGAGTACGGTGACCCTGCCTGTGATCCCAGAGCTTGGGAAACAGAAATGGCTACCCACTGGACACCCTGACTCGCTTGACTCAAAGAACAGGTGAACTCTGGGTTCAACTGAGAGATCTTGAGCCAACATATAAGTTGGAGAGTGATCGAGAGAGAGAGAGACCTGATGTCAGTCTCTGGTCTCCATGCCATGCACATATATCCACATTCATGTGCATACTCACACATGTAAACATGCATCTACACACATGCACACACATGAGCATACAAATCTAGATTAAAGTTAGTCCCTGTTTATGTATAAAGCACGCTATCTTCCCATCTTTTTTTTTTCCCTTTGATTTGCTGTCTGCTCACAGTTTATTTAAAATCGGGTTTCTCCTACAGCAGCTGCTTTTCCTGGAACTGACATCACTCCTTTGGCAGAGGAAAATGATGCGAAGTTAGTCAAAACTTGGGCTAAGTGACCCCATTTCCTACGTGTGTTTCTGGTTCTAGAGTTCCAACGTTTTGCAGACAGCAGCAAATGGTCCTGCTGTGGCAGTGTGTACCCAGAGCAGCGGGTGACTCACAGTCAGGCCCATATCAGGAAGTCTTGATTGGAGCTTGGCATGGGCTGTGCTGTTCTCTGTTAATAGGGACTGCAGGCTATGCCAGGGGTTCATGTGCAAGCAGTTGATTGATGGGATAAACAGAGGAAGACGGACATGCCTTGCCTCTTACTTTGGCAGGTGGTAATCAATCTATGCCAGCTTCCCATGGTAAAAGACCCAGAACCTAGTAATGGAGAAGCCTCTCCTACCAAGATCCTAGCTGTGACCTAGAAATGGAGAAGCCTCTCCTACCAAGATCCTAGCTGTCCTCAGGGGGAAAGCTGCTGTAGGTCAGATTGTCTTCTCCAAGGACGGTATCTGAAACACTGTTTCGAAAAATTGATCAAGCTCCAATGGTGGCGTTTCCTACCCTCAAGTGTTTCTTGAGCTCTTCTTCCCTTGGTTGCCTCTTTTGTTTACTTCAAACCTCTTCTACATTTTCTTTTCAACCTCCCACTCCTTTGAGCTCTGTGGCCCAGTCGGTATCTGTGTTAATAAGGACAGTCTGACGGAACAACAAACTTGGTACAGGAAAGAGCTCAGTATTTTCTTATTAGTGTGGAGGCTGGAAGTCCCAGTCGAAGCTGCTGGCAGGTCTAGTTTCTGGTGAGCTCTGTTCTTGTATCTTGTAGACAGCCACCTTGTTCTGTGTACTCTCATGGCTTTTCTGTGTCCCTTTGTCTTCTTTTGATGATAATGATACCTATTCCTCTTTTAAAACATCATTTAATCTTTCTAAACTCTCTAAGCATCCCATCTCCAACACTCAGTATTAGTGGGTGGATGGCCGCATTGTTAGAATGTTGGCGGGGGTTCGGGGGAGCCAGGAGTGAGGATGCACGCCTTTAATTGTCAGCACCTGGGAGGCAGAGGCAGGCAGATCTCTATGAGTTCAAAGCTAGCCTGGTCTACAAAGTGAATTCCAGAGAAACCCTGTCTCCGAAAGCAAAAACAAAAATACCACAAACAAACAAAGGAAACTCCAAGCAAAGAAAAGAATCTTAGTTCAGTCTATCACGTTGTGTGCTTTCTCTAGGACGTGGTATCTTTCTCTGTTGTAACTTTCTTTTTTTAAATATGAATGGGACTTCCCTAACTCAAATACAGCGGAAGACTTTGGATGAGACTTTCTGTCTCCAAGAGTTGGTAGGTGAAGGCTCAGTGGGGGAAATAGAGGCTTCCTTCACCTGTACTGATCAGTAGGCTGTGAGGAAAGTCTTATGGAATGGCAGGCACTTGCTTCTGGCTTGTCTTTGCAACAAGAACATAGCAGATCAGCATGGGACCAAGGGAGGGGGACAGGTTTTGTATGTGTATATGTGTGTGTATATGTATACATGTATATATACATGTGTATACATGTATATACATATCACATTTCTTTGCTTTCTCTGCGTGTGTATGTATACTATTAAGAATAGAATCTGCTTGCTTGGGGTCTTTAACCGAGGATGCTTTTAGAGGAAGAGCTTGGCATTTTGTCTTTATGTCCACAACTAGTGAAACCAATGAAATATGAGTCTCTGGGGGATCCAGAGGACTGTTGTTACAAAGTGCTTTCCGTCAAGTGAAGTTAGACACATAATAACTAGTGTCCAGTGAGTGACCACTCAAATCTCCTATGAGAAACGGCTATTTTTCTGTCACCATTGCTCTGACCATTTGTTTTGTGTGCCTCTGCCTAGCTTGCATGGCGAGCATAAGCAATGCTACTGTGGAGTGGGTCGAAGGCTCAGTGGGTAAAAGTACTTGCTTGTAAGCAGGAGGACCTGATTTGAGCACTCGTGTAGAAAGCTGGGCACAGCTACACATACCTGTACTTCAAGCATTACTGGGGCAGAGACAAGTAGATTTTGAACACTCACTGGCCAGCCACTCTAGCCCAAATGTAGAGCTTCTGGTTCGGTGAGAAACCCTGCTTCAAAGCAATCAAGCAAAGAGTAACGGAGGAAGACATTCTCTGGCCTTCGTGTCTTCAAGAATGGGCTTACCACACATGTATCCTCATGTGCCTGCAACGCACAGACACAGAGACACAGATACAGAAGCACACACAGACACATAGACAGACACACCCACACATATACACACAGAGAGAATATAACTACTTATCTCTTATCTGTCTCTTCCACCAGTGTGAACACTAGATGAAGATAGCTCAAGCCCCTGCTAGGATTTGACAAACATGTGACATTCCATGACTCTAGAACTAAGGCCTTGGCTCTTATGCTGGCAAAGTGGTTAATTTTGATTGTCATCTTGATTAGATTAAAAAACCCCTAAGACATTTTTGACCACGAGGGCTGTAACCTAATGAATGGCTTAGTCTATGGATAGAGTAAACATCTGAGCAGATTCTGGGAGGATGGTGAAGATTCCTGCCCAGTTGGAGAAAGAGGCCACTGGGGGGTCAGTATCTTGTCCTTGTCACTTCCAATTTCATTTTTTTTCTCAGTTTCCTGCCTGTTACGAAGCCAACAGCTCTCTTCCATCATGGGCTCCCACTGTCCCATATTCTCCCCAAACATATGATATTAAATGACTATGAATTAAGCCCTCCAAAGCAGTGAGCTGAAATACTTCCTACCCCTCCTTAGGTACTTGACCACTACTATCAGAAATGGCTGCTTGCTCTAAATCAGTAAAATCAGTGGTGGTTGACCCATCTAACCAGTGATCTATTCATATCCTATTGAGTCAGTTATGTTGGCAGCATTGTATTCCTTTACAAAATTTTGGGGGGGGGTGAAGAGAAGGGATAGTGGGGCTGGAGAGATGGCCCAGCAGCTGCTCTTCCAGAGGTCCTGAGTTCAATTCCCAGCAACCACATGGTGGCTCACCAACCATCTATAATGAGATCTTGTGCCCTCTTCTGGTGTGGAGGTGTATATGCAGGCAGAACACTCTCCACATAAAATATTTTTAAAAAGATGTTTTTGTTTCTGAGAAAATTTTTTCTTTTTCTTCTTTAAAATCTTGTTTAATCTTAATTGTCTGTCTAGATTCCAAATTATATCAACCTCCCCTTGTGTGATAAGGCTTTTGTTGTCTTTTATGTTTGGTTCATGTTGGTGTTTTACAGGAGCCAGGAGTTGAGATCTGGAATAAAATGTTTCTGAAAGAACACTGTGAGGGCACAGTGTTTACCATGATGCTCACACACAGTGAAAGCAATTTCAAACTTTATTTCTTTGCTGGCCTATCTTCATATTAGAATGAGATGTAAAAATAAGATGATATCTCCTCTCTTCCTTCATCCTGTGATTTTTTTTTCAATCAAAAGAGAACCTTATTTTTAGGGAGACTCATCTATCATTGTATACAATGGCCTGTCCCATTACACAGTGGGTTCCTCACACTTTCTAAGATGATGAACTCTGAAGCCGTGGTCGGAATATCACATGGAATGGTGTGTGTCTGTTCAGGATGGCCGGTTTTCTCATCCTTTCAATTTCCCTGAATAAATGCTTAGTTAAAAATTTGCATGTACTGCATTTTATTTAAAAGTTTTGATGGTGGAACTCGAGGGGCCATCAATCTACCAGTGAAGTCTTTTTCAGTTTACCAATTACTTTAATTCAATTACGTTTTTGCTAATTGTTTTTGTTCCCAATACATTTTCAAGGAAAACTGCCAGCAGTTTGAGCGTTATACTCTTAAGAATTGATTGTCTCACTTCTAATTAATAATAATAGCAAGGAAAATGGCTAAGCGAGGCCATGACTATTGATGGCATGCCAGCGTACCAGGAGGGGAATCGGCTCTTATGCAGAGATGCCATTCATTAGTGAGTTAATCTTTATAAACAGTTTTGTAATTCAATGAGCCCTGGGATGAGGCTACAGTTTCACTTATTGCATAACATCGCCTGAGAGGCTGTTTAATGCAAAGGGTACCTTATCTAACTGGATTTCACCCCAGAGAGGAGCCCGAGGGTTAATGTAGTCAAACAGACAAACAAACAAACAAACAAACAAACAAGCAAACAAACAAAACTGCCATGTTATCAAAGACAGGATTTCTCTGTGTAGCCTTGGCTGTCCTGGAACTTGCTTTGTAGACCAGGCTGGCCTCGAACTCAGAGACCTGAGTGCCTCTGTCTCTTGAGTGCTGACAGACTAAAAACGTGTATCACCATTATAAAGCCAATCAGAGACTTTCTGATGAATTATCTGTGAACTCCCTTATCCTTTGGAGGAAGGTTGTCTTGAAAGGGAATATCCTCATTTGGATCTCCTCATGAAACTGTTTATTCCCAAGTTCTAGGAATGATATTGGTGATGATGGTCAATGAACTAAGTGCCATGAATTGTGCTTTCTTTGTCCACAATGCTTGCACAGGCTGACCTGGAACTAACTAGGTAGTTCCTCTTGGCCTTGAGTCCATAACAATCTTCCTGCCTCAGCTTCCCAAATTACTGGGATCACAGGCGTTAGCCATCCCGCCTCGCTCTCAAACTGAACACTTAAAGATCAATACATTTTGTAATATGTACATCTTACCAGAATAAGAGAAAACGAAGGGAAAAGTCACAGAAAAATACAGAATTGTCAAAACTTAAAATTGGTGAATATTTGGCAAGGCTAGACAGGAAAAAGGATTGGAAAGATACGAAAAGGCCAGGTGTGGTGCTAAACTGTTATCCTAGTCCTCAGGGGAGGCAGAGACAGGAGATTTTTGGCAAGTTTAAGGTCAGCCAGTGCTGCATAGTGAGATCCTGTCTCACAGAAAAACAAGCAAACAACAGTTGTTGAAGTCTGAAAATCCAAAATAACGCAAGCAGGCCCAGGAGTCCAGCAAGGCAAGATCTTTATTGAATTAGGCAGCAAAAACTGACCAGCAGGGACAACGGCACAGAGTCAGGAGCTGACTGTGTCTTTGAACGTTCATCTTAGTAAGTATTTAAGCAGCTGACAAGGACTTATTGTACTCAAGCTGATGCCAATTGATCAGGGCTGCAGAATAGACTTGGGCGCTGAACTGCAACCCCGAGCCAGACTGTCACAGTTTTCAAGCTCCAAATCCACAAACATCTGTGCCAAGTTGTCCCACCAATCAGGATTTAGGGGTGGGGACTTAGGAGCATGTCTTTGTGGTACCCTTATCCTCCTCCCATTGTTCGTGTTATTCAATGGTGGCTGAGCCCAGCATTCATGTCTCAACTTGCCAACCAGGATGTCAGTTGCACAAGGATGCCTCTTGCTGGCAAGCGTGACATCGTTTACCCGGGGAGGTCTCGGGAACATAAGTCTTATTTGACCCCTATTCGAAATGGAAGTTTTATTCAAAATGGCCTCAGTTTGGTTCCTTCCTACACAGTAACCACAGAAAACAGCAAGCAAATAAAGACACAAAACAAAAGGAAAAATTTGAGTAATAACCCACAACTATCAAGGCCAATTTGTGTTGGCCTTGGATTTCATTTTTAACATTTCAGGTAAATAAAGGCCAGCCTAGGAAAACATACGTACTGGTATAATAGTGGCATATCCATCATGGTAATTATCAACACACATTATGATGATAAATTGACAGAGTGTTCAGCTCATTCTTACTGATTTGGCTATGTAGCCTTCCACTGGCATGGATGACCTACCAAGGGCTGAATTCTTAGAGACAATTGGCCCCTTCTTTCTAACAGCTAATAGTTGCCAATAACTTCTTTTTTTTTTTCTAATGTTCTTAAGTTTTTTTTTCATTTTTATTTTATATTAATCACAGGTTATGTACTTTGTATCCCAGCCGGCCGTAGCCCCCTCCCGCATTCTCTCCCTATCCCCCCTTTCCCTCCCTCATCTCCTCCCTGCACCTTTCTAAGTCCACTGACAAGGGAGGACCTTCTCCCCTTCCATCTAACTCTAGCTTATCAGGTCTCTTTGGGAATGCCAATAACTTCTACGTTAGTGGTAGAATATCATGCCTAACTCCTCTCCCTCCATGCTGGGATTTGGTCTGGGTTAGTCTTGTTTATCCTATAAAAACTGTGGTGAGTTCTCTTGTGCAGTTGGCCTGCCGTGTCTGGATGTCAGCTTCCTTATGCCCAGTCCTTCACAACGACCCTCGGAGCCTTCGGAGGAAGGAGTGTGATATCATTGTTCCCTTTCAGGGTGAGCATTTTTTTTTAATCTCCTTATCTCTACAGTTCTTATTCTCTTATTCTCTATACTTTGAACAGCTGTGGGTTTTTGTGCTAATTACCATCTGCTGTAGATGGAAACTTGTTGGATGGCGACTGACAGATGCACTGATCTCTGAGTGTAACAGTAAATCCGCAGGGGTCAGTTTAATACGGTGTCAATTTATCATCATTATGTGGGTTGGTAACTCCCATGATGGATGTACCACTTTTACACCACTAGGTATGTTTTGCCAGGCTGGCCATTATTTACTTGAAACTTTCAAAATGAATATTAAATAAAAAACCACATCATAAGGAAAATTTAGAACAAATCCAATTTGTATATTTCTACGCCGTTTGGACACTGTCTCTCCACAGCAACAGACACTGGTTCAAACACAGAGTAATCGACATTCAGTTTCGTGCTTGAGACGATTGTCTCTTTGCATGAAACTCTCTGGGCAGAGATTTCAAAGAAGATTTCAAGGGAAATAGGTTTTTCATTAAGTAGTTCTATTTCTTTGATGATTCCCAGACTGTATATTAATTAGAGGTAAAAATGTTGCAGGAAAGGAACTGTGAAAATTAGTTTATCAATCATGACAAAAAATTTTCCTGTGGAAACAGGGTGATCAGAAAGGCCCTCATTGCTTAGTAAAGATCATGAAACGCTGCACCTGCTGGTATTATTTCATGCACTGTTGGAAAAGAAATTTGACTTTATTCTAACTTTCCCACACATTTTGGTGAAAGAACATGTTGGTGTCTCTTCTGGGCCCCGTGGCAGGCTAGGTGAAGCCACTGCCGAAATCTACATTCTCGTCTGTGGAACATGTGGATGTCTCGTGGCAACGATGGTTCGTTAGATGTGTTAAAATTCAGGACCTTGACAGAAAGGGAGAGCAGGGGCAGGTTTTCCTTGTTTCTCCAACCGGAAATTAGTACAAACACAAGGTTTCCCACAAGAGGAAGACAAAGAGTGATTGTCTGATGGAGAAGTTGGTGCAAACATGGAGCGGATATGGTCTGAGGCTGACGCTCGGTTGGTAGACTGCTTGCCTAGCATGCACAGATTCCTAGTTTAGATCCCCAGAGCTGTCTAAGCTGTGTGCAATGTCTATCTGTAATCCCAGCATTGAAGAGGCAGAGGCATGACGATTAGAAGTTCAAGGTCACCTTTCGCTATACAGTGAATTTGAGGCTAGCCTGGGCTACATGAGACTCTGCCACAAGCCAGTCAACACCAAGCATTGTCTAAGCTCTCTCTAGCTTTCTCCCAACTCTGCATTGGAGTTTGTTTTTGCCTGTCTTCTGGCTCTCCCTTTCTTCCGTCATACCACAGTAGCCCATAAGCTAGAATTATGATCTGGTGGCTCTGGTGGCCTGTGGCCCCTGGCATGCTATCTGCTTCTGTGTCTGGTGTCTCAGGGAGGTTATTGTGGTGACTCAGGTTTTCAGAATGAGGCGAGCACTAGGCCACTTGGTGAGCATTTCTTTGAGGTGTACGTTGAACCTTCAGCATAGCTTGTGAGTGTCTGATTTCTGTTTGGGAAGAGTGGATGGGAATTCTTTATTGCCAGAGGATCTTTCCTCAAATCACTTTTTTGGGGGGGTTACATTAGAGATATCAGGGATTTATCCTTTTCAAGATCACAAATGTAAATTAAGTAAGCAAGTGGACAAGCAGGAAGTGAAAAAGCGAATGCGGTTATTATCCTGAAACATCCAGGTTGCAGTGTCATCTTGTTGGAAGGACATCTTTGCCTGGAAGACATCTGTTCAGACTAAATATATTAGCTAATTGCACTTGTACGCTGTCCACACTCTGGTGTTTGACATTTTATCTTGGCTCCCTTTGAGGACTGTGTAAGGCTGTTGGGTGAGATACAGGGTTCATTGGCTTCCAGCTTGTCTAACAGGTTTTGTGATGATCAGCTATGGTCTTTCCGCGTACAGTTCAAGAACAATCAGTCTGTCTTAAAAATATTTTGTTTATTGATTATTAATTAATTAATTAATAAGTGTGTGTATACAGGTATGTGCACATACCCATGCCTCTGTGCACTGCTGCGTAGGTGTGGAGCTCAGAGGGCAATCTGTGGAGTTGGGTCTCTCCTTTTACTATCTAGGTCCCAGGGATTGAATTTAGGTTCATCAGACTGGGCTGCAAGGGCCTTTAACCCATTGGGCCATCTTGACGGTGCCTCAGTCACAGTCGTTAACAGCAGAAACTCAAAGAGCCGGTGTTTTCCTTCTCCTGCTCAGGATCAATGCCCTGCAGCAGAAGAGATGTCATAGGGACAAGGGCACTTGCTGCAGTTGCAGAGACCTATACTTTGGTTTCTTGTGACAATGTTGGGCAGTTCACAGTGGCCTGCAACTCTAGCTCCAGGGGATCTGA
>CM053756.1:45328379-45344373 GCA_028658305.1 Pachyuromys duprasi
ATGCACGCGCACGCACGCACGCATGCACGCGCACGCACACATACACACACACACACATGAAGTAAATCTTAAAAGACTAATGCATTGATGCAAATACTGTCATACCCCAAGCTACCACACTGATACCTGAATCGAAGTTATTCAGTTTGTATGGCAGTTTCATCAACCCTCAAAGTCAGAGGTATGAGCAGAATTGCTTATGGTAGTTTCTGGTGTTAGCCATTCATGAATAAATAAATGCGTTTATTTATTCATCCAATTATTTTCCGTATTAGTATTTGAGATAGGGTCTTCTGTTGCTCAGGTTGGTCTCAAACTTCCAAGCTCATATTATTCTCTTGTTTCAGCCCCCCAGTAGCTGGACCACAGACCTATACTGTCACACCTGGATATAAAATGACTTAAACAAGCCAGAGGGAAGTTTAGGGACTGTTACAAGCAAGATGAGGGAATGGGAGTAGAACAAGGTGGCCCCATTGGAGGAGAATTACTGAGTTAAGTGACCACATTACCTTTGCAAAGCCTTGGCCCAGTGGGTATGTGTTCCCAGTATTAGGGAAGGTGTTGGGCCGGGTGAACAATTCTCAGTTCTGGCAGTAGGTGGTTCAGGCCTTTGACAAGATGGGAAGCATGGTGCAAGCTAGATGAGAGCGCTGGCTGTTCTTTCAGAGGACTAGGGTTCAATTTCCAGCGCCCATATGATATCTCACAGCTGACAACTATCTGTAACTCCAGCTCCATGGGACCCAACACACGGGAGGGAACCTTAAAACAACAGAATTTTGTCATTCTATAGCTTGTGGAGTAGGGTCTAGAGCGAAGGTGGCAGCTGCATCATGATCCTTCTGAAGCTTCTCAGCTGGGATGTGATGAATAAGTACTGCTCAGCAACAGTAACACCAAGGACCAGTGAGTGACTGATCAGGCACCTGACACTGATTAGTCAGTATTATCAGCAAAGCCTTCCAGATGGCTGAGAATACAGTCTTCTCTGACTGTCTTAGTTTGGGTTTCTATTGCTGCCGTGAAACACCAGGACCAAAAAGTACATTGGGGAGAAAAGGGTTTATTTGGTTTACACCTCCATCATTGGATGAACTCAGGACAGGAACTCAAACAGGGCAGGAATCTGGAGGCAGGAGCTGATGCAGAGGCCATGGAGGGGTGCTGCTTGCTGACTTGCTTCCTATGGCTTTCTCAGCCTGCTTTCTTATAGAACTCAGGACCATTAGCACAGGGATGGTACCACCACCATGGTCTGGGCCCTCTAATTGATCACTAATTGACAAAAATGCCTTACAGTTGGATCTCATGGAAGCATTTCCTCAATTGAGACTCCTTTCTCTCCAAGGACTCTAGGTGTGTCAAGTTGACACACACACCAGCCAGCACACTGACTTTACGTTGGAGGTCTTGGATGCTGAGGTGCCAACTTCTCTTACTCAGCTTAGAGTCTGATTCTCATGGAACCTTTTCTAAAATTCAGATGACTCTATTGGGAATGTATGTACCCCTAACATTTTCTAGAGTGAGTATTTCCTTTAGGAACCCCTTCGGGGGGTTTCCAGAGACAAGTGGAGGCCTGGATCTTTTTAAGTGCATCCACTTCCTCACTGAATGTAAATAAAGCTGCTGTAAGTATAAAAGCCTTATTAAAGCCAGGGAATGCATGCTTACCAAATTCACCAGGCCCTCATCATCTCACTCTATTTTACAAGCACCCGCAGTCTTGAAATTATGTGCTGGCAGTGCTGTGCACAATGCTGAGTTCCCTTTTGTAAATGTTGTTTTTAATCTTTCTGAACTCTTACTGGCTGGTTCAACTCAGCTCTTCCGGCCTGAACTCCTCTCCAAGCTGACTGATTCAAACTGGCTTCCCTCAGCTTCTGAATGAACTGCTCTGCCGGGCCTCAAACTAATTCTGGCAGTATGTCTTAATCTTCTGGCTCCTTCTCATTCTCTTGCTCATTTTGTCTTCATCTGTGTTGAGCTTGCTCTCTCTGCAACCTGTCTCTGTAAAACTGATCCAGTAAAAACTCAGGGTAAAAAAAAAGTTCTCTGTTTCTGCACTGCTTTTCAGTAACTTCTCTTTTCTGTCCTGTTCTCAGGAGAATTGGGCATATCCCATCTCTGACGTGTTTTGTCAAGTTTTTCTTTGATTAATCACTTTGTACGCCCTTCAGTTAGATGTCACTCTTCTTTTTAAAAAAGATTTTAAAAAATGTATTATGTATACAATGTTCTGTCTATAAGTGTGCCTGCAGGCCAGAAGAGGGCACCAGATCACATTATAGATGGTTGTGAGCCACCATGTGGTTGCTGGGAATTGAATGCAGGAAGAGCAGCCAGTGCTCTCAAACCTCTGAGCCATCTCTCCAGCTCCCTAGATGTCACTTTCAAACATGGCTGCTTCCATCTTTAAACTAACTTTACCTTCATTGTTTGAGATTAAAGATGTACAGTAAGGGCATGTCTGTATTGCAAATAGATCATATTGTAATTCAGAGTGTGTCTGCCTTCCAGCCATATCACACAGACCTAGAAGGTCTTTGGATGTGATCCCTTCCCAAAGCTGGATTAAAATTCCCTCTACATCCCTTGTCTATTTTTGTGTAGTCTCTGGATATTAACATTTGCTATGATTTCAGTGAGCAGTTCATTAAATATGCACTGGTAAATAAGATTTATAATTAAACATATTAGTCACACTTTAGTTTGAGATATTTTAGGAAACATCTTACTATGTGTGTTTATTTAAGATATTTTTTATCTTAAATTATTTAAGGTATTTTTAAAAACATCTTTGTGTGTGGTGGGGAGGTCAGAGGACAACTTGTGGGCAGTGGTTACTAAACTCAAGTGTTAAGAAAACTAGTGCTAGTTCATATATCATATATCACTTTCATTTTTGAAAATAGCTGATTGCATATCAGAGGAAAACAATACATGTTTCAAAAATACAGAGTTAGTAATTCATAGACACTCCTGACTTCCGTTGGGCCAGTTCAGGGATAAGCTGGCAATGACAACCGGTGAAGCCTGCAGTTGGCCTGGCTTTTAACTTGCTCTGATCTGATGAAATATTTTAGCTTTATTCACCTTCTTGTGTTTTCTTTGTTATTCTCTGGCACGCCGGGCATCAGCTGGAAGTGAATTAAGGCCTCAGAAGCTGTGATTCTGCAGCCAGCATGATAATAGAATAGAATTGATTATCTGGAGGTGTTTGCATATGAAGGGGGGCCCCCTACCTATTCATTTCCATTCTAACCCACAAAGAAGGTGGGGAGCTTGTTAACACCTAAAAGGGTTTGATCTCTCTGCCCAGGTGGCTTCTGACGCAGGATGAAGGCTTGAACGCCATAAAAGGGAATCGTTAATAAAGGCAAGCAGGACGGAGGTAAAATACACTTCTAAAACATTATATGTTATCTTTGGGCAGCAGAAAAAAACAAAACAAAACAAAACAACTGAAACCAAACTCAGACCTACTAAGGAGAGACTTTATTTGCGAAGGCTGTTGCAGCTGATGAGGAGGGGGAAGCTGTCATGGTGGAATTCTCCAGCCTTGTATCAGAAGCCTCCTAAGGCTTCAGGCACAGGCATGGGGGCTGCTCTTAAATTTGCAATTGTTTTATAGGGGGAATAAAGCAAGTGGAGGAGGAACCAGGTATGGGATCAGCAGCCAGCAGGTGATGCAATGGGCAGCTGGTACTGTGGGCAGTTGATTCTCAATAGGCGTTTTCTTTAGGGACTTTCCAGAAGCTTCTATTAGTTCCCAGTGCTTGCACGATGTCAAAGACTGGCACAATTTAGGAGCCCAGGGAAGAGAGAAACCCTGAAACATGGTTAAGCTGATACAGTGTGTGTTTTGTTTAGATTGGTTAGTAGGACAGACAGCTCAGGTAATTACTGGCATGGCTAGCAATGGTAAGGTAGGATGTCTTTATCTGGCTTGCCACACATAGGCATGGATGGCACCTGGAGATGGCTGTCTGCCAATCATCAGCATGGAGCCTTTGGAGTAATTCCTTTCCTGAGACAGAAAAGGGAAGGATGGTGGTCTTCTGTGTTGTTTAGTGACTTCCTCAGAATCAAAACATTCTCTCCCCTGCACGGATATAGCCCATGGCAGCTCAGTCTCCAAGTGGGTTCACTAGTAAGGGGAAATAGGCACTGTCTCTGACATAAACTCAGTGGCTGGTTCTTTGATCACCTCCCCCTGAGAGGGGAGCAGCCTTACCAGGCCACAGAGGAGAATAATGCAGCCAGTCCTGATGAGACCTGATATGCTAGGGTCAGAGGGAAGGGGAGGAGGACCTCCCCTATCAGTGGACTTGGGGAAGGGGCATGGGAACAGATGTGGGAGGAAAAGTAGGATTGGGAGGGGATGAGGGAGGGGGCTATAGCTGGGATACAAAATGAATAAACTGTAATCAATAAAAAATAAATTAATTTTAAAAAACAATCTCTCTTAGAAGGAGGTATTTAGGCACCAGGAAGCAGATATAACTTGCAGGTTCAGGAATTTGAGAATGTTCCAGATTTCACAAGACCCTTCCCAGGAATTCTTGGACAGTAAGCAATTGCTGGGGCAAAGGGTCTTTGGCTGAGTCTCCTGTAAGTTGTGCAGTGTTGATGTGCTGTCACCTATGCTGGGGTGGTATTTGTGCCATGCATCTGCCTTTGGGTCACACCTGTTCCTGTAAGTGTCCCCAATAAGCTGGATTCGAGTGGGGTCATTTCTTTATCTGTTATTGTTGCCTTTGGTAGGGATTGGTATCAGCTCAGTACCTCCAAGTCCACATTCTCAGCACAAAGGGGGCTTATTTGTCCTAGAGGAACAGCTGGCAAGGAATGAGACAGAGACAGGAGATAGAGGACAAGGCAGAAAGGGGGGGAACAAGGGAGGGGGGTTAATGGGTATTTGTCCCCGAGTAGGACAAAGGGCTGCCTCTAGACAGAGAGGAGACAGACATGGCTCAGAGGAAAATAGTTTATAAAGGCAAAAGGGCAAACCTCATGTTAGGATGAGGTCTTTAATTTTGATTGTGCATGCTAATTAGGTGAGCCTCCAAGGAGGAAGGGGCCAAATAAGGGAATAGACCTTGGTGGCTAGCTTTAGGAATGCCATCCAATGGCTTTTTAGCAAGGCAGAGGAAATGAGGAAGAAGGGCAAGGCTCCCCAGAGCCATGGATGCCAAGCTCAAGCTGGCCAGACTCCCTTCACCCTGTCTGGGTGAGAGTCATTTGTTTGTTCATGTCTCCTCAGGGAAAGGCACTCAACCATCCCTGTTTCTCAGGAGCTCAGGGCTCAGGTAAAGTTCAAAGTTCCCAGCAGATAATGCAATTCAGACTAGATTTGACATTCTCTTCTGTGGGAGACCAGAATATACTACTCCCCAGACAGGAAGAGTTGTTGAGCTGGGGATAAGCTGGGGATTTGGAAAGCTGCCTTCTCTGTACTTGCCTAAAAATAAGGCACAGCTTTACAAAGGTGAAATGTTATTCTCTCTCCCTACCTGGGAGAGCAAAGCTTAACCACTGAGAACAACCTTGGACCCATATTGGTTTGCAGATGATGCCTGTACCCTCACAGGCTTTGCTAGCCAGCCTCTTCTGCATTTGCCACCAGTAGAGTCAGGGTGCTTGTCACCAGCTGCACACCTCTCAAAGAACTTCCTGTTCTGTGTTTAAGATGCTATGTAAATTGGAATTCAAAGCAACCTCTTAGGGGCAGTCTTTGTTGGCTTGCCATTACTGTGATGTAACACCCCATCAGAAAGCAACCTTGGAGGAAACAGTTCCTTTCCGATTGCAGTTTCAAGTCTGTCATGGAGAGAAGTCAGGGCAGGAACCCGGAGGCAGGAACTGAGGCAGAGGCCATGGAGGAACACTGCTTCCTGGCTTGCCGCCCACGGCTTCTTCAGCCTGCCTTCTTATACAGCTCAAGAAATGCACAGTGGTCTGCTCCACCCCATTAATCATTAATAATAATAATAAAATGCCCTTTGGGCTTACCTGCAGCTCATCTGAGGAAGGTGTTTTCTCTAGTGAGGTTCCCTCCTCTCAGATGATCTTAGTTTGTCTGAAGCTGACAACAAAACTAACCAGCATGTAGGCTTATTCCTTCTGCGTGGTGATCCTCCTCTATGCATGAAATACACACGCTAATCTGTTTCTGTTTTCTTCTGTATTGAATCTTTTGTAACAGGTGCCTCGCCCAGTTAACGTACTGTGGGGTCCTTTTCCCCTTTAGTTTTTTTTTTTTCTTTCTTTTTTTAAATGGTGCTATGCCACACTTAAAAAAAAGAAATTCATCCTCAGTGAACGAAGTACCTTCTGGAATCTATTGGTAGGTGGACGCGCACTTTCTCTGGAGCGCTCCTGTACGGGTGCCACTCATTTGCTTATGTGTTGGGAGCCTGGTCCTCAGCGTGGTGATGTTGGGAAACGGAAGAACCTTTAATGATAGGGCTGGCTGGGATACTGGGGACTGTGACTTGTAAGGGGGAAAGTAAAGTAGAGAAACTTGGCCAGTTCTTGCCTGGCTCCAGCAAAGTCTCTGGCTACCAGCCCAGGTAACACCCTTTGGATCCCGCATGTGACCATTGATGCCGTCTGTTAGCATATAGGCAATTCCACTAGCCTACCCTCAGGGCCCTAGCAAATGCTTATCATGACCTCCCCCACCAGGTGTGCGGAGAGTGTGCTCGCCATCCCAGTGCGCTCTCTCTTTGTTCTTGACACCCCTGTTCCCTGCGTGGGCCCCCCTTTTCTCCCTCTCTGCCCCCTCTGTCTGCCTTATGACTCTGCTCCGTCCTGTCTGCCTCTATCCCTTCCTAGGTCCTTACGCCAGCCTGCCCACCTCCCCAGTAAACCTCTCACACCAGATCTGCTGCGTGGAGTAATTTCTCAGGGGCACACCTTGGCCTGGGTGGCCAAAGGTACCCCCTTCCGCATTCTATTCCACAACACTGTCCACCAGGCATCGATGCAGCCAAGAAATAACCCTCACCAAATATGACGACTGTTAGCATATAGGCAGCCTGCCTGTAGCTGTGACGTCATCAGCTGTTGCCCGCCAGGGGCCTGGGGATAAAAGACCCTTCCCCCATCTCTTACTTCTCTTGCCCTCTCGGCTTCGGTTTCTCTCCTGGGGCACCCCCACCGTCCTCCTCTCTCTTCTCTTACATTCTCCTCTTCTCTCTCTCTGTCTCTTTCTCTCTCCTCATTCCCCACCTCCACACATTAAATTTCTTCATATCCAGATCTGTTTTTTTGGTGGTGTTTTTTAAAATTTATATTACAACGAGCAGTAGGACTTCCAGCCCTTAGTGTTGGGAGCAAAAGAAACCGGATTTCCTGAGACTTGATGAGGCAGGATGCATACGTGTTGTTCTTCAATACAAAGTCATCTCGTGTGAGATGGCATTGATTATTTTTGTAATCGAAACTTTTGGAGTTGGGAACTTTCAGACAACCTCACAATACTCTGATACCTGGATTAAGACCCTTTCGTAGACTCATATTGTCATTTTTTTTTCATCCTGTCAATGTTTCTCCCTCCTCTCTGTGGCTAACATTTTAAGCACTGTAGCTAAGCTATCCTCTCTTTAGATTTAACTGGACTGTAAGTGTAATCAAGAATCTAGGGGCTATAGTGATGGCCTAACAGTTAGGAGTATGTGCCACTCTTGCGGAGACCAGAGTTCTTTTCCCAGCACCCGTGTCAAGAAGCTCACAAATTCCTGCAACTCCAGCTCCAGGGGATCCAACACCCTCTGATGGACCTGTAGGCACCTGTTCTTAGGTTCACATACATGGAGACAGACAGACAGACAGAAATACACATTTCAATATAAAAATAAAATCTTAAAAGAAAAGAATCTATCCATGGTGGCTCAAGCCTGCAAACCTAGCCATTTGAAATGCTAAAGGTGGTATTTTGCATGATGACTATTTCATAGGCACAGGTGTTTGAATGCTTGGTTCCCAGTTGATGGCACTGTTTTGGGAAGTTATAGACCCTTTGGAGAAAATCACAGCCAAGGAGTAAATTTGTCTGTTCTGGGCAATTGAGTGAACCCCTGTCCTACCAACCAACCATTCATCCAACCATCCAACCATCCATCCAACCAACCAACCAACCAACCAACCAACCAACCAACCAACCAACCAACCAACCAACCAACCACCTTATAAAGATCTACAATTTATTCATTTTTTTAACTCTCTGTGGCTCTGTTTATAACCATTCCTTTGCTTTGACATTTGGGCTTCATAGGCAGCTGTATGTCACTAGCAGGAAAGCATGCCCCTCCTGGAATTAGCATCATATTAATGGTCCTTACTGGAGTTGACATTGTATGCAAGGAGCATAACCTGAGCAGGCTTCTTTGCCATCCCACCCTTTGCTCCTCTCTCTGCACTTGCTAGTGTGCATCACTCAATTGCCCAGCACAGACAGTTTTACATCTTGGCTGTGATTTTTCTCAAAAGGAGCCAATACAAAGCCAAATGAAATACCTCACTTTCTTCCCCAGGAGAACAGGGGATCATGGGTAGAGGAAGACAATCAAGGAGGAAGCCTGAGGTCAATAGTGCACAGGAAAGGAGGGGCAGATGTGTGCCCTGGCCAGGAGCACCCAGTTCTCCAAAGGAGGGAGGCTGTGACAGCGACCTGTGAGTACAGAGGGCTCAGGCTCAGGCTCCTGAGTCTTGTTTATCTTCAGGCAGCTGCAGATCTCTAGGTCTGAGTGAAGCATTAGAACAGCAGTGGAGGGGGCAAATTATTCTGTTCTGCTCTTGGTAAGGCCTCCTGCAGATCACAGCAGTGAGGATCACTGGCAAAGAGTCTTTTGCAGGCTTCTTTCTGGCTCTGAAGCCATTCCTCTTTTGTCACATGAGAAATGGAGTCAGTGCCTAACAAAAGGAAATAGGAAGCACCCTTGGACACATTTTTAGTGAGATGTTGCATTCCTGGTGGGGCCATTTGAAGCCCAGTAAAAGGAAGACCTTTTCGTGTTAGCAGGGTCTTGCTGCCTAGTGCAGTTTCTGAAAGGTTGACAACCCATGACTTCAGACGACAGGACAGACTTATACGGAATTGATTTATTGGTGCATGCAAACAGAACTGTCCATGATTAATATTTTATCAGTTTCGGAGAAATATTCGGGGGCCAGGGAGTCTCCCGATGGAGAGAAAAATTGTTAGTAGCAATTCTACCAAGTACAGTGCTTTGTAGGTAGCCAGTCATGACACTGATGAATAACTTATTTGTTTTGGAACAAACTAGAAATACAATACCAAGTGGTTTAAAATCCTTATTTTTGTGAGTGTATTTGTATATAAGTAGATGTGTGTGTGTGTAGTCCATATCAGATGTCTTCTCTGTTGCTCTCTCTCTCTCTCTGTCATCTGTCTATCTGTCTGTCTGTCTATCTATCATCTATCTGTCTGTCTGTCTGTCTGTCTGTCTGTCTGTCTGTCTTTCTGTCTATCATCTATCTATATCTATAGTCTCACTGAACATGGAGATCACTGATTAGTTAGACTGGCTGGTCAGCCAGCTCCAGGGTTCTGCCTGCCTCTTCCCCCTCCGCAGTGCTAGGACCACACAGCACATGTCACCACGCCCAGCTGTTATGCGGGTGCTGGGATCTGAGTGCAGATCCCTGTGTTTGAGCATTAGGCACTCTACCAGCAAAACTGCTTTTCCAGCCCCCTTGCGCTTTTCTTCCCACCATTTAAAAAGAGTTGGCTTCCCTTTTTCACTTTTATGCGTTTTCTGATTGTGCTCATGTGTTAAGCTTGTATGGAAAGTGACTGTATCTAAAGAGCCATCTTACCACTTCATAACTTGAAAAAAGTATAGATTTATAGAATTTTGCAAAAAAAAAATTTGTGGAAAAAAGCCTCCTTCATCCTCCATTTCCTCAACAGTCCCTGTCTTGTTTAAATGTAGTACAATATCTTGGCCAGAACAAGGACAGTGGAACACTTCCCAGGAGCCATGTGGTTTCTGACAGTTGTGTATGTGTGTGCCTTTACGTGTGTATGTGTGAATCTATGTATGTGTTGTACGTGTGCGTATGTGTTTATACATATCTTCTATAGACTTGCATAGTTTCCATTAAACTTACGACATAAAACTGTTCTGTCACTAAAAGGCTCTGGCTGGTTTTATGACAATTTGACACAGTCTAAAGTCATCTGAGGAGGGAGGCTCAATTAAGAAAATGCCTCCACAGGGTCAGACTGTAGGCCCTATGGCGTACATCAAGTTTTTAAATTAGTGGTTGATGGGGGAGGGCCCAGCCCACTGTGAGTGAGGCCATACTTGGGTCCTCGGTTCTATAAGAAAACAGGCTGACAAAGCCAGAGAGAGCGCAAGCCAGTAAGTAGAGCTCCTTCATGGCCTCTGCATCAGCTTCTGCCTCCAGTTTCCTGCCCTGTCTTGACCTTCTTTGATGATGGAAAGTGATTTGGAAGCATAAGTCAAATAACTCTTTCCTTGTCAAGTTGCTTTGGTCATGGTGTTTCATCACATCAATGATAACCATAACTAGGATTAATACCAGGATTTGGGGGGGGGTATTTCTATGACAGGCATGACCACGTGTTTTTCTGGGAGCAGTGTGGAAGGACTTTGGAACTTTGGGCTGGGAAAGCTATTGAGTGTTCAAAGCTTGGTAAGCTGTTCTCTGGAGCTTTGAATATAAGGATGTTGAGAGCAGTGCAGACAATGGAGGCCTGGCTTGTGAAGTTTCAGAGATGTTCAGAGCCCATTAATGACTGATGCTCTTAGGACTGTTCGCATTTTGAGTTAAGAATCTGCGGTGAGTTAACGATCAGCCGTGGTTAATAAGATGCTAGAACCACTAAAGTGTAACCCTTACTTTAACAAGACAATTGATGATTGTTAGCTAGAGTGGAAAAATGGAGTTATTAAGAAGAGGCCAGCATCACTGAGGTGAAATCTTCTGGCAAGTGTTTCTTAAGAGTCTGAACATTCAAGCTGTGTTCCAGAGGTGGCTAAGGTTGTACCTTGTGCTGGCAGCCAAACTTTGTCATGTGTGGGAGTCACCCAGGTTGTACTGGTTTTAATGGCATGAAGGGGTCAGGGAGAGAAGCTGAGGCTTGGCGCTGTGAGAGGGTGGGGGTGCAGCCAGAGTGTCAGTGGAAGCCCCAGGATTGAAAAGGTCATAGAGAAAGTTGAGGCTTTGCATTATGAAGCGATCCCAGGAGAGGAAGTTGATCAAAGTACAGCCCAGTTGCTGTTGAAGACCTATGAATTTTGGAGATGCCAGTACTCTGGGGGGACCACCAAGAACAACAGCAGCTACGGAGTGGAGCCTGACTTCAGAATAGACAAGCTGTGTGTGTGGCAGAGGGCAGAGCAGAAGTGACCCAGGCCCAGCTCATTGTCCTGACTTCCTTTGACGATGAACAGTGATTTGGAACCATAAGCCAAATAAACACATTCTTCCCCAAGTTGCTTTGGTCATGGTGTTTCATCATAGTGATAGTAACCCTCACTAGGACAGGCTCCTTCTTGCTATTCCTTCACAATGTCATTGACCTTTCGCTCTAGTCCTAATCTTTGGCAAACATTAATCTCTTCTTTATTTGCATAATTTTGTTTTGTGAGTATTACATAAAGGTAACTATGAAGTGCCTTTAGAGACAGTGAAAAAATACCCCTCACTATAATGCCTTTTGGAATTATACAGGGTATTGCATTCATCAATTCTTTTCATTGCTGAACAGTCATTCCTACTTGGTGTGTGCGCCATGGTTTATATACTTTTGTTATTGTTTTTTTTTAATTTTAGAATTTTATTCATTTTATGTGTTTGAGAACTTTGCCTGCATGTATGTCTGTGTACCATGTATGTGCCTGGTACCTGAAGATGTCAGAATAGAAACTGGATTTATGGATAATTGTGGGCCATCATGTGGATGCTAGAAATTTCAGCTGGGTCATCTGATAGAACAAGTGCTCTTGACTACTGAGCCGTCTCTTCAGCTTCTTATGTTATCTGTTGAAAGCCATCTATCATTGGGCATTGTGGTCTGAATGAAAATGGCTTCCACAGGCACATAGGGAGGGACACTATTAGGAGGTGTGGCCTTGTTGGAGTAGGTGTGGTCTTGTTGAAGGCAGGGTGTCATGGGGGAGGGGGGGAGGGGGCAGGCTTTGAAGTTTCAGAAGCTCAAGCCAGGTCTAGTGACTTACTGTCTCTTCCTGCTGCCTGTGGATCCAGATATAGAACTCTCAGCTACCTCTCCTGCACCATGTCTGCCTGCATGCTGCCATGCTTCCTGCCATGATGATAACGGAATAAACCTCTGCAGTATAAGCCAACCCCAATTAAATGTAGTCATGGTGTCTCTTCACAGCAAAAGAAACCGTAACCAACAGAGTCGCTGAGAGAGAAGAGCTTGTTGTAGTAGCTGTGGTTTCAGTGATGTTTCTGTGTTGGTCTAGATGTTGATATGAGCAAGTGATTGACACCCAAATCAGTGGACTCTGGGTAAAGCAGATTATGCTCCCTGATGTGGGTGGGCCTTGACTGATACATTGAAAGTATTAAGAGCAAAGTCAAGAAATTCCTCAGGAAGGAAAATTCTGCTTCTAGACTGTCCTCAAGTCTCTAAGGACCTGAAGCCACCTCTTTTCCAAGAGTCTCTGACTTTTCTAGCCTGTCCTGCAAGTGTTCGAGCTACCAGACCCCCCAAACCCCAAGAACCAATTAATTCCTTAAGCCTGTCCCTCTTTCTCCTACTCACACAGGCACCCACCACACTCACCCTGCTCCCATTGGTCGCATTTCCCTCCGAAGCTCTGGGTAAAACGTCTTCCCGTGCCTGTTCTATGTGAGCATAGCTTTTTCTTTCCTGGGATGGATGCCTAGCCGGGTGATCACCAGGTCACATGGTACGTGGATGCCCAGTGTTTGGAAAAGCTGCCGGCTTAGCTACATGGTAAAGTGATGGAATCGCCTCACACCCGCTGGCATGTTAGCCTGATACTGGTGCTTATCTTTGTTAGCATGGTACTGACACTATTGTGTGTGTGTGTGTGTGTGGGGGGGTGCACGCGCAGATGCACGCCTGTCTGTTCAGGCGCATGTTTCCAGAGGTCAGAGGTCAACTTTGGGTGTCACTTCTAGGAAAATGTCTGCTCACTTAGCCTGCTCAGGCAGGCCCTCTCACCGGGACCTGGAGTCCACCTTTTGGCTTGTGCGAGCTGGTTAAAGAGCCCCAGGGTCTTCTCCAGCTCTGGGATTACAGCATGCACCACAAGACCCAGGGTTTTACGTGGGTGGTACGGATCAAACTTAGCTCCTCACGCTTATGCAGCAAGCATTTTATCACCCGGGCTATCTCCACAGCCCAGCACTGTCTCTGCGGTCCATTCGGACAGGTACATGGTAATACATATATGGTTTTATGTTGCCTTGGTGGTTAATGACACCTTTCGTGTGCTTTTTTTTTTTTTTAATCGCCTGCATTTATTTGGTGGATAATATATTTTTTTAATGTCTTTAGCTGATTCTGGTTGGCCTCTTAAAAGAGCTGGTGTAGTTTGACATTTCTTTTAAAAGTAACTAAAAATGTATTTATTTTTATACATTTGGGTATTTTACCTACATATATGTCTGTATACCATATGTGTACTGAGCCCATGGAAGACAGAAGAGGGCATCAGATCCGATGACACTGGCGATACAGATGACAGCGAGCTGCTCTCTGGGTGCTGGGATTTGAACCCAGGACCTCCTTAAAAACAGCCAGTGAGCTTAACCACAGAATTATCTCTTTATATATTCTAGATACAAGTCTTTTGTTGGCGGGTGTGTGCACATAATTTCTCCTCCCACATAACTTGTTTCCCAACTCTTTTTTTTAAATAAATGAATGGATTATTTATTTATACAGTATTCTGCCTGCATTTGTGCTGGCACACCAGAAGAGGGAAGTAGATCTCATTCTAGATGTGGTTGCTGGGAATTGAACTTAAGTCCTTTGGAAGAACAGCCATGCTCTTAACCTGCGAGCCGTTTTTCCAGCCCCTTCCCAACTCTTCATAGAGTCATTTTCCAAGCAAAAGTTTTCAACATCAATGAGCGTCAGCTTCTTACTTTTTGTTTTCTGAGCCGTTCTTTGCGTTTGCGTCAAAGCTTTCCTCTCTAAACTCGCTGGGCTCAAGATTTTGGCTACCCTCCCTCCTAAGAGGTATCTGGTCCCTGTTCACCTTTGGTGTCGCTGTGTACTGTACAGTAACTTTATAATAGGTATGAGCTTTGGACCCAGGTTCATTTCTTTTCTTGTGGCTTCTACCTGTTCTAGGGTGATTTGTTGAGTAAGTTCACCCTTCTTCTGATGACCTCCTGCCTCTGTAACTGTATTAAAATCAGTTTGACATATTTGTGTCATGTTGTGGCTCTATTTCTGGCTTCTCTTGGTTGATCTATGTGCCTGTCTCTGCTCCAATACCATGCTTTCCTGCTAACTCTAGCTGGAGATATAGGCTCTGTCTTCATATGGAGTGAGCCCCTCAACTTTTTCAATCACATTTTTTTTTCATAGCCAGCTTGTCTTCTTCCCTTACTCCCTTCTTCCCTCCATTCCCAGAACAACCAAACCAAACCAAACCAAAACAAAATTTCCTCACATTTGTAAGCTTTTAGCTTTTGAGCACTAATTTTAGGTCCATCTGTTCCTTACCAGAAATGTCATGTGCTATGAAAAGGAAAAGCTCCATTTAATTTCATTATACAACTTCTATATTTGTCATTGTGAATGTAGAAAAAAAATTACAGGAACGTTAAGAGGAAATACTATGATGGGGATTGGTGGAGGGCTCAGTAGGTAAGGATGCTCATAGTCAAGACTGGTGACCTGAGTTCCATTCCTGGGACCTACACAAGGAAAAAAAGAGATCTGACTCCTTCAAGTAGTTCTGTGACTTCCACATGTGCATCATGGTAAACACACACATACACACACTCACATGCATATACACAAGCACACACACAAACACACGTGCACACACACATGCATGAATGCTCATGCTCATATTCCCTCAAATTAAAATGTAATACAAAATAAAAATAAACAAATCACTCTGATGACCCGACAGAAAGTCCTGAGAACTATTCTGGTTTGATCACATTGACATTTCTCTACAGCTGCTCCATGTGCTGGGTGTCATGCAGAGAACTCAAGCAAACTTTCCTCCAGGAAATCCCTCTGAGAACCTGGGTCCTGAGACACACAAAGGTTAAGGAACAGGTCCAATGTCAACTTTAACAGGTAATAGAGATGTGGTCTTAATTATAAGCACAGGAAGCCACATGTATTAAAATTTTATCTGTTGTTTGAGATTAATGCCCTTATGTAAGAAACTAGAAAGCTAGCTAACTCCTTCCATGAGTTGAGTCCAGAGGGAAGGTACTGTTTCTGAGGTGTGGGCCCTGATTAGAACTGGATTGGATGGGGCCTGTTTCTTGGAGTATACACACTCTCATACTTGCTGGCCTTCCCATACCCAGGGTCATCTGTTCCTGTGATTTTGAGGGCTTCCATATGTGGTGGTTTGAATGAGAAGGGCCTTTATAGTCTCATATGTTTGACTACTTGGTCGACAGTGGTGGAACTATTTGGGAAGGATAAGGAGGTGTGGCCTATTGGAGAAGATGTGTCAGTGGGTGTGGGCTTTGAGGTTTCAAAAGCCCATGCCATCCCCAGTGTGCTCTCTGCCTCAGCTTTGTGATTCCATATATGAGCTCTCAGCTCTTTCTCAGCCGTCAGTGGGCTTTAATCCTCTGGAATCATAAGCTCAGTCACACACTTTCTTTGATAAAGTTGTCCTGGTCATGGTGATTTATCACAGCACTAGAAAGTAACTAACAGACCCTGTTTTGGCTACTGGAATGTTGTTTTTCTCATTGCAGCTTCCTCTTCCAAAAAGTCTTTACCAAGTCT
>CM053756.1:45344873-45362457 GCA_028658305.1 Pachyuromys duprasi
GTTTTTTTTTTTTTTTTTTTTTTTTTTTTTGCTCAGTTGAAGAGGCGTTAGGTTAGGCAGAGAAGTGGGCGTTGACTGGCTAATAAGAGAAGTGCTGCTAGCCTGCCTACTGCTCTTGAGGTGGCGAGGCCTGGGAGAATGAAGCCTAAAAATTAGGCAGACTAAAGTCTCACACAATAACCAGCCTTATTCAGAGCATCAGACAATTTACACTCCAAGAGTTAAGGAAGGTCAGCTGAGTAAAGTTTACAATCACAAGGAAAACCCACACATGGCACAAACATGGTTTTTCATAGAGGCTTATAAACAAATAACAATAACCAGTTGTAATGAATAATCTACAATAAACTCACTTCTATCTGCTACACCTTGGAGAGGCACATTCTAAGAACAATTCCATGTTTTAAGGAAATTGTGGTTATAAGTCTCTTGTTTTCTTGGGACTTTTTTTTTCACAAGCACTCAGAATTCCCCTCAAATGACTCTATTCTTGCACTATGTTCTGACACTATCCCAAGATAATTTGGCTTTACATCTGAAACATTCCAACTTTCTGTAATTGTGATGTTCTAATCAGATCTTTAATGTGAAGGCGTGGCTTTTCTCAGGATTTGACTTCACATGAATTTGAATAAAATTGTTAGTGTTACCAGAATCTAAGGACCACCTTGCTCACCATTCAATCAGAAACCCAAGAGAGATGCAAGCAGGTAGAATGAAAGTTTATCCCCAAGCCAGGTCTAAAGAAAAGAGAGGCAAACCTCCATCTCAAATCTCTGTCTCAGGAGATCTTGGGGTACAAAGAATTTTTAAGGAGAAGGAAAAGGAGAGTGGGGAGACACAGTAGGTGGTGAATTCATGACCTGGGCAGGGTCTTTGTCACCCACGGGGGTTTCTTCTTTTCTCTGCCCTGAAAAGAACCGGCTTGCTCCCTGAGCCTGAGAATTCGCCTCTCTCCTACAACAATGACTAGGGTGAGAAAGGGCAACAGGAAGCATGGTGAACCCAAGCTGGCTTTAGATGAACCCATCTAATTTAAGACTCTTTCCCTACATGTCAAAGGCTTCACCCAAACCCCGCTCGGTGCGCACTCGGTGACACCACCTCATCTGCAACTCGACATTTTTCATCTATTATTATTTTTGTTTTCTTTCTTTTATGTTACTAAGAATGACCCTAGAACCTCCTGTGTGCCCAGCAAGGACACTACCAATGAGCTCTGTATCTCTAGCCCCTTTTTCACGTTAGGTTTTGAGACAGGAGTCTCACTGAGTTGCTCAAGTTGGCCTTCAAGTGTCTCTGTAGACCCGGTGGGCTTTGAGCTTTCCTTTCTCTTGTCTGTGCCTCCTCTAGCTGGGATGACAGGCTTGTGCCACCGGGCCGATTCTCCATTCTCAAACAGCAGAAATGTCGGGCTGGTTTTTATTAGAAAATCCAGAAATCTTTCCAATTTATTTTTCCAAGCTATAATTTTTCCCCCAAAACATACACATTTGAAGTGTTTTAAGCAGGATCTGGTAATCTCAAACCATTTTAGAATCCAGCTTTCTCCCAAAAAGTTTCAGCCTGAGCTGACAACGGGAGCCAGGAAAAACGCTGCGTGGACCCAGAGCGCCACCTAGGGTCCGGAAGTGGAACTGACGGTCTCCAGCCAGCAGGCGTTAGTTCCGCTGAAAAACCATCCAGGTGTTCTCTCCCTTGACCAAAGTGGGCGATTAGGTGGTCAGAGCATCTGCCTGCATGGTGAACTGAGGCAAACGAGGGTCTCTTGGGAATTTAGGGTGGAAAAACAGAATAGCCTGAAATCCCTCTGGACATGTGGCAGACGGCCCACACAGCGGAAGAAAGCAGGGAGGACTCCTGCCTAGGGCACCGGAGGTGAGATGTTGTATTTGTCTGTGGAAAGAGCTGATGGGATTCGCTGAGGGCTTGATGGAAGTGGTCAACTTCCAAGTGTGTAGTCTGGTGTTAGCTAAGGACTGTGTTGCCATGTCGTGAGTTGGGCCAAACTAGTGAATCTTAGAAATCTGACCCTGTCTATGTTCCTTAGTTCTTGTCAATTGACAAAAAACTAGAGTCATCTGGGAAGAGGGAACAGTGATTGAGGAGCTGCCTCCACCAGACTGGCCTGTGGACAAGTCTGAGAAACATTTTTCAGGTGATTAATGATTGATGAGGGAGGGCCCAGCCCAGTGTAGGCAGTGACACCCCTGGGTTGGTGATGGTGGGGGTCACCACAACAAGAGGAACTTATTGAAGGGTGACAGCATTAGGAGGGTTGACAACCACTGGCCTTAGACCATAATCCGGGCCAGCCTCAGTTCTCCCAGACTCACAAGGGCTCGCCTCCCAGGCACCTTTAACTCTCTAGGATCTGAGCGGCACCTGCTGGTTTCTCAAAGGCTGGGAAGAAGCGCCTGCAAGGTGCTTATCCAGGATGCAATGGCTCCTGGGGTAGTGAAATTATTCCAAAGTGACTAGCCATAGTCTCCATCCACCTGATAAGAGGTCAGTCTTCCATGAAGCCAAGGCAGTCCTAGCAACTTCAGACCTAATTTTTTAAAACAAAATAAAAAACCTTCTGCTAAGCAGCGTCCACTGCCAAAGCCCCCGTGGACTATTTTCACAGGTCTGCTGTGTGTTTTCTTGGCAGAAACTACCCTACTATCTCGCTCCTGGCCGTTCCTCCAACAGCACAGCACCCGCTCTATCTGTTTGTGTGTTGTACTACTCACGATTTGTAACTAGATTTTCAGGTTAAATCTTGACTCAGAGCATGCCTGTTACAAAGAAGTTACAAAGAAGTTCATGGAAGAAAAAGCCAAAAGGGAGAAAGGTTGACCAAATAAGCTTTGTGATAAAAACCTAAACCCAGGTGTGAGGGCACCTGCCAGGCATCCCAGTGACTCAGGAGAATGAGGTGGGGGAATGACTGAAGCTCAGGGGTTCAAGACCAGCCTAGGGATCAGGAGAGCCCATTGCAAAGCGGTAAAGCTGCACCTCCCCATTTCCATCACCCACACCTTCTCCAGCCACCCTTCATCTGACAAGCTGGGTCCACAGAGACTCCAAAGCTCCCACATGCTGCCATCTGTTTGCCATGGCCACGGAACTTTTCCTGCCATCCTACCCCGGTTTGGTTTAGTTTGGTTTTTGAGACAGAGTCTGCTTATGTAACCCAAACTGTCAATCCCCCTGCCTCAGCCTCCAGAGGGCTGAGATTGTAGAAAAGCATCAGTTACCAATCTTTCTATCCAATCTCCAAAATGTGTCTTCCATGAAAACGTCCTTTGTTCCCCAAATCTCCTGTAGTATTTTTTTTTCTCTTTTGACTCAATTTAGAATTTTCTTGATAGATCTGTCTTTTTATTTCACCTTACAGTTACTTAATTAGCTTCTCTCTCCCCCTCCAGACTGTAAATTGCTCAAGGGTGCACACTCATTTGCAAGGGGTGACAGAGCAGTCAGTATTTAATGGCACACGCTCCACATCCAAATTGCCTGGGTGTAAATTTTGGCTCTGCCGCTCTCTGGCTGAGTGCATCTGGCAAACATAACTTCCTTAGGCTTTGTTTCTTCATCTGTAAATTTTCTATATTTAGAAGGATTAATGCATGCCAAGCTGAGGTCGGCCTTTCCCATGCTGAATAACTACTAAAATGGGCTTTTCCTCTCTTGGTTTTTGTTAACACTTGAGGGCAATAGATGCCATATTTCAAAGTAAAGCTACCACACAGCACTCGCAAGAAGGGACAGGACACAAAACCACCTGAGTGTTCAGAGAAATTAAAGACAGGAAGGAGAGATGTTATGACACGATAGAACTCTGTGAACCCAACCCTGGCAAAAACCTATAGCAAAGAGGCCTGAGGACTGTACTTAATACTGCCATTTAGCTGACTTGTCATGGTGCCAAGATGTTATCTAAATAGTCGTGCCCATATCCAGGGAGGCAGAAGCAGGCAGATCTCCATGAGTTTGAGGCCAGCTTGGTCTACAGAGTGAGTCCAGGACAGCCAAGGCTATGCAGAGAAACCCTGTCTCAAAAATGCCAAATAAATAGTTATGTCCATCCCGTGAGTAGATAGTGCTACTCACGGCCTTAATCAAAGAATATTTCTTTGCAATGAAAAGCACTGAATTGGGAGACCGTGCAGCTGCTCAGGTACTGCAAACAAGTGATTGGTGTGTTCTTAGCCCTACGGCCCTATGCCACCCCTTCAAGATGAAGGGGTCATTGAGAGGAGAGTGTGGGAACCAAACAATAGGGAGAAAGGCTGTGACATGCTGGGCATGAGACAGCCAATGCAGTTATGACCACATAGCAGCTGTGCCGTCTACAAAGGACCTTCCCAAAACCGGGTCTATAAATAATCAGTCGTGGAATGGGGTGGGGAAGGGTATCATCCCTACCCATCCCTGATGAAGTATTGGCTACAAATGGATTGCGGGGGAGGGGTAGTCACTGTCTTTAATCATGTCCCCACTGAGTTGCCCACCAGGTTCCACTGTACAGTCTCTCACCCTTGATCACACAAATGATCCTAGTGAAAGTCAGCAGGTCTCAAAAAAAATAGGAGAATATGAATTATAGGGAAGAAGAGGACTTAACAGAGGGCGGCTAGAGAAAGTGAAGGGTTACAGCCATCAGAATGTACTTCATGTATGTGTGAAACTGTCAACAAATTTCATAAAGTCCCCCCAAAAAATTTTAAAATATCCAACTCTGTATCTTCCCTAAATATTTCTTATCTGTCAAACTGGATTATCAGGGAATCCCAAGATATTCCAAGTAGAGAACTGATAGCCCTGTTCACTCAAGCCTTCTAAGGAGAGGTCCATAAAGACCACGCAGAGAGCTCACACAATCCCCAGAGTGGGGGAGCCAAGTAACCAGGATGCATCAACTGTGTGAGGAAGCCAAAGTCGAACATCTGTACTTTCCGGGAGCTAATGACAGGTGAATCAAAGGAGAGGAGCTTGCGCGAGTAGATTCAGAGTTTGTGAGGTGGAAGGATGTCTCCTTCGAGAGAAGTTGTTTGGAAAAGAGACCAAGACATTCCAGGAGATGCAACGGGCCTTAGACTCTAGCCTAAAATTGGGTACTGTTTGGAAAATAGGAGATGAATCGCCCTCACCATGGTGAAGCTAAAGGTACCAGTGGCAGACCACAAGAAAGCTTAGCAAGAACCTAATAACTCATCATGTACTCAAGGGAACTGCAGGCAAGAGAGGCCAGCCACTGGGCCTTTGATGGTTGGAGGTGCAATGTGCAAACTATCTCTGAGCACCTAGATATGCTCATCTGCCTCACACAGCCAAGCTCAGGACAATTCTAACCTGGTAAAAAAATGATTCCCCCCACCACCACCTTTCCCTGATCAAGCCAATTATCAGAAACTATAGCTGAAATAAGGTGGAGGCAGAGAGAAAGCCACTTTTACCTTCTCTGACCATATCACCTTCTTTCCCCCAAGCCCGAGCAAGGCGGGAGGGAGGAGGAAAAGCCTCAATGTTACATCAAATTCAACACTTACACAATAACATATGAATGGACACTTTACTGATTGTGTTACTTAAGAATAACGAGTGAATTAGAGGGATGGAGAGGGTTAAAAGTCAATAACTGCATCATATGAGTTATTAGGCAAAGACTTGACCTGCAATAAGATAGACAATCAAGTTAGTTTAGCTAAGGGTTTGTCTATCTTGTTGATTTTCTCAAAGAATCAGCTCCTGGTTTCATTGTTCTCTTTGTTTCTAATGTATTGATTTCAGCCCTGTGTTTGGTTATTTACAGCCGTCTACTCCTTTTGGAAGGAAGATTACCAACCTCATTCTATGAAGCCACAGTCAATTTGATACCTAAACAGCACAAAGAAAGAGAATTTCAGACCTATCTCTCTTATGAACATTGATGCAAAAATATTCAACAAAATACTTGCAAACCGAATCCAAGAACACATAAAAGATATCATCCACCATGACCAAGTAGGCTTTATCCCAGGCATGCAGGGGTAGTTCAACATACGCAAATCCATCAATGTGGTCCACCATATAAACAAACTGAAGGAGAAAAACCACATGATCATCTCCCTAGATGCCGAAAAAGCATTTGACAAAATCCAACACCCATTCATGTTTAAAGTCTTGGAGAGATCAGGGATACAAGGCACATACCTAACCAAAGTAAAGGCAATATACAGCAAGCCTATACCCAACAACAAACTAAATAGAGAGAAACTTAAATCAATCCCACTGAAATCAGGGCGAAGGCAAGGCTGCCCATTCTCTCCATATCTCTTCAACATAGTTCTTGAAGACTTAGCTAGAGCAATAAGACAAATAAAGGAGATCAAAGGGATACAAATCAGAAAGGCAGAAGTCAAAGTGTCACTATTTGCAGATGATATGATAGTATACTTGAGTGACCCCAAAAATTCAACCAGAGAACTACTTCAGCTGATAAACACCTTCAGCAAAGTGGTTGGATATCAAATTACCTCAAAAAAAATCAGTAGCCCTCCTGTATACAAAAGACAAACAGGCTGAGAAAGAAATTAGGGAAACATCACCCTTCACAATAACATAAAGGACCTTGGTGTAACTCTAACCAAGCAAGTGAAAGACCTATATGAAAAAAACTTCAAATCTCTGAAGAAAGAAATTGAAGAAGATATCAGAAGATAGAAAGATCTCCCACGCACATGGATTGGTAGGATTAACATAGTGAAAATGGCCATTCTGCCAAAAGCAATCTACAGACCTTGAAAGAACAATTCTCAATTTAATATAGAAAAACAAAAAAACAAGCAAACAAAAAGAATAGCTAAAACAATCCTTTACAATAAAAGATCTTCTGAAGGTATCACCATCCCTGATCTCAAGCTGTACTAGAGAGCAACAGAAATAAAAACTGCATGGTGCTAGCATAGAAACAGAATGGTGGATCAATGGAATCAAATAGAAGACCCAGAAATGAACCCACACACCCACGGATACTTGATTTTTGACAAAGACGCCAAAACCATACAATGGAAAAAAGACATCATCTTCAACAGATAGTACTGTTCTAACTGGATGTCTACATGTAGAAAAATACAAATAGATCCATATTTATTACCCTGCACAAAACTAAAGTCTAAGTGGATTTAAAAAAAAAACCCTCAACATAAAACAAGACACACTAAATCTGTTAGAAAAAAAAAAGTGGGAAGGGGCCTTGACCTCATTGGCACAGGAGACAACTTCCTGAACAGAACACCAACAGCACAAGCTCTAAGATCAACAATCAATATATGGGACATCATGAAACTGAAAAGCTTCTGTAAAGCAAAGGACACTGTCATCAAAGCAAAACAGCAGCCTACAGACTGAAAAAATCTTCATCAACCCTACATCTGACAGAGGGCTAATATCCAGAATATATAAAGAACTGAAGAAGTTAAACACCAACAAACCAAATAATCCCATTAAAAAATGGGGTACAGAGCTAAACAGAATTCTCAATACAGGAATATCAAATGGTAGAGAAACACTTAAAGAAATGCTCAACATCCTTAGTCATTTGGGAAATGCAAACCAAAACGACCCTGAGATTCCACCTCACACCCCTAAAGAATGGCTAAGATCAAAAACCGAAGGGGTGATGCATACTGACTCCTCCTCCATTGCTGGTGGGAATGTAACCTTTTACAATAACTTTCAAAATCAATCAGGCACTTTCTCAGTAAATTGGGAATGGCGCTACCTCAAGATCCAGCTATGCCACTCCTGAGCATATACCCAAAAGATGTCCCACCATTCATTAAGGACATTTGCTCAACTATGTTCATAGTAGCTTTATTTATAATAGCCAGAATCTGGAAACAACCCAGATGTCCCTCAATGAAAGAATGGATATAGAAAGTGTGGTACATCTACACAATGGAATACTACTCAGCAATTAAAAATGAGGACATCATGAAATTTTCAGGCAAATGGGGGGAACCAGAAAAGATCATCCTGAGTGAGGTATCCCAGAAGCAGAAACACACATATGATATATACTCACTTATAAGTAGACATTAGTCATATAATATAGGATAAACATATTAAAATCTACAGTCCTAAAGAAGCTGAATAAAAAGGAGGACCCTAGGGAAGATGCTTAATCCTCATTCAGAAAGGCAAACTAGATAGACATTGGAAGTAGGAGAAGACAAGGAACAGGACAGGAGCCCTCCACAGAGGACCTCTGAAAGACTCTACCCACCATGGTATCGAAGGAGATACTAAGACTCAGAGCCAAACTTTTGGCAGAGTGCCAGAACCCTTACAGAAGAATAGGGAGATAAAAAGACCTGGAGGGGACAGGAACTCCACAAAGAGAACAACAGAGCCAAAATACCTGAGCCTGGGATGGGGTGGGGGTGGGGTGTGCTGTAGAGACCGATACTCCAATCAAGGACCATGCATGGAGAAGACCTAGACCCCCTACTCAAAGGAAGCCCATTGCTGCTCAGTTTCCAAGTGGGTTTCCTAGTAAGGGAAACAGGGCCTGGCATGACATGAACTCAGTGGCCAGCCCTTTGATCACCTCCCCCTGGGGTGTGCAGCCTTGCCAGGCCACAGAGGAAGATGATGCAGCCAGCTTTGTTGAGACCTGATAGGCTAGGGTCCTCCCCTATCAGGGGACAAGGGAAAGGGCATAGGGGGAGAGGAGGGAGGGTGAGTAGGACTGGGAAGAGAGGAGGGAAGGGGATGCAGCAGGGATACAAAGTGAATAGATGTAATAAATATATAAATAAAATTATTTTTTTAAAAAGATAGACACTCAAGGAATGTTCCCTGTTCAGGTTCCTTATGTTCCCCCATATTAGTGCCCTGAATCCAGCAGATATTCACATATCCCCTTCTCTATTCATATGGTTAGTGGTCTTCAGCTATATGCCAGCATGGTAGCCGGGAACCAGAGATGGAGATGACAAGGACCCTTCGTTCATAAACACAGGACAAGTCATGGGCACCAAACATGGAAGTAAGAGCGCTACAGGGGCCCTCCCATGGCAGCTGTGTCAGAGGCACCAGAGAACCAAAACCATCCCTCAGTTCTTGGAAACGACATGCAAAGCAATTTGTTATTTGCCCCGTTTCTAAGAGTTCTCGCTCTGGTTCAGCTGAGGATGCCTGTGGGAAGATGGCTGGGTTTCGGGCAGGAGGACTAGTGAGATTGTTTCCTGAGGACAAGAGCTGACGTATGGCATACAGAGAACACTTTCACGCTTCTCCTGAAAGCAGACTCTAAGACTCTCCGGGCTGGAGGTCTGTTAGTAATTGCTTTAGAACAGTGGTTCTCAACTTTCCTCATGCTGGGATCCTCATGTTGGGGTGACCCCCAACCATGACGTTGCCACTTCCTAACTATAATTTTGCTCCTGTTATGAGTCGTGATGCAAACATCTGTTATGTGGGATATCTGATCTGTGACCCCGATGAAAGGGTGGGTCTCTGCAGAACTTGCGACCCACAGGTTGAGAACCATTGATTTAACATGCAGGAACTGCTGGCAGAAATGAAGGGAATGAGACAGGGCAGAGATATCACTGCCCTGCAGTGCACTTGTGACTGAGGAACAAGATTCGTAAGAAAGCTCCAAACAGAGACAGTGAGGACAGGGACCTGGCTTCTGTCTCCAACATCAGCCAGTCTCCTCAGTGAAGGACTGTGGGTGCACTGCAGTACCACTGAGGCCAACAGATGAGAGAACACAGAAATTATACCCACAACTGGACATCAATGCCCCGTCTCGTTTACGGCTTCGCCCACCTCTAGCCCTCTACTCAACTGAAGGCTTTCCCAGTACGCACTGTCTATAACTTCTCCCAGCTCCTGAATAGCCAAGGCTCTCCTTGAGTAAACAAGACATTTCCCAGAAATTGCCAGGTTGTTCCGGTTTCTCCAACACGTCAGGAGATCAAAGAGAAGATGACTCTGAGATGAAAGTAACATGTGTTTGGCGTATTTACTCCGAATCCCGGCTCTGAGGACTGACCCGGGATATGTCAGAACAGCAGATGCTCCAAGGCACCTCCAACTGCCACCAGCAGGATGCCATCTTATTAGCCCAAGTGATGTAGGCCCCTGGAAGTTCTTAAGGAGCTTTCTGAGCCAGAAACTCACATTTTACATTTTATGCTTGGTCTAAACCCAGGAAATGTGCCCAGTCCTTTGGCCAAATCCACTGAGCTTAGAAAAATCTGATGTCTCAAGCCTCCTCCATGGGAAACCCATGTCTGCACTTTTTTCCAAACAAACATCACCTCAACGCTGACTTCGGGCCAGGAAATCTGGTTGGCACTGAGAATAAAGAGATAAACAAGACCCGAGGCCTGCTTTCTAGGGTTTCAAAGGTTGTCATGGAAAAGGAACAAATGGGACCTCTAGACTGGTTGGAAGAAAAACCCTTCACCAGACCAAGGCAATCTGCTCTTCCAACAGCTCTCTGCACTGTGCCAAGTGGTGCTAATATCCATCGCCAAAATCTTAGCGGCGAAGATTATTGCCAAGCCGTGCTGCGGCACCTCTAAAAAGAGGAAATATTTGAATGACTCTCTGTGGGGAGGAGGCGGGTTACAAATCCTGCAGATAGCTCTGGACGGCAAGCCTGCTTTCTGAAAACGATAAAGCGTATTGTTTCTTTGAGCCAGGCCCTTCCTTGGGAGCCCAGACCAACTCACGCAGTGGAACTGCTCCAGACTGAGCAAAAGCTCTGGGGTTTGGCAACATCTGACAGAGGATGCCACTGTCATTCAAACTCTGGCTCCCTGGGAGCTGGAGTCAGGATATGCAGCACCCAGTTTATCCTCTCTGGTTTGGTATCAATGGGTAATTAATTTGTACGCCACTACATATGGACTACTATAGACAGAAAAGGGATACTTAACTAACCAAATCAGCAAAAGCGGATACTCTGTTTAAAAGTCCCTTGTCTATGCAGGAAAATGCTTTAGAGGTTTTTGGATTTCTTGCTTTTTTTTTTAAGGAAATCACACCTTGACTTTCATCAGTCAGGCCTATCAATGAGTGGACTCTGCAACAACTGTCCATCAGGGGCAGCTGTCTGGGAGTCAGTATGTTGGGCTCATAGCAAAAAAAGACAGCTCATTCCAATGAGACAGTGGACACCTGGAAGCAAGGAAGCATTGTTTTCACTTGATTCTTAGCAGAATCATTCTTAGCAGGTGAGAGCTAATGAGGTTGTCTCAGCAACTGAGAAAATCGTGGGATGTTTGATTCTGGACAAGGAAAACGATAGAGATGTACAACGTAAAATGAAGTGGAATCTGTTTGGGGTTCTGACTGTAAACAAAGACAATGCTTCATAGAAAGCTGGAGTGGTTCATTCCCTTAATCCAGCCCTTGGGAGGCAGAGGCAGGCAGATTTCAGTGAGTTTGAGGTCAGCCTGTTCTACAAAGCGAGGGTCAGGATGCTGGAACAGCCAGGGCTACACATAGACAAACCCTGTCTTGAAAAAAAGAAAAAGGAAGGAAGGAGGGAAGGAAGGGAGAGAGAGAGAGAGAGAGAGAGAGAGAGAGAAAAGAAGAAATAATTGAAAAAAATCCAAACTGAGAAAGAAATATGTCTGGATGCCAAAGTTTATAAGTTCTGATCTCTATTCTACTTCTATATTTCCGGGTGACCTTGGGGTTTCTCTGGTCCTCGGTGTTTTTGTCTGTTAAGTGGGAATGTTAATAGTACCTACTCCATGTGGATGTTGTGATGTTAGATGAGGTAAAAGAGACAGGAAAAGATGTAAAACATAATGGACCAAGCGTGGTTGCTCACACCTGTCTTCCTGACTCTCAGGGGACTGAGGCAGGATGATCAGGAGTTCTAACCTAGATTTGACTAGTGGAGTAGGAAAACAGTAGATAGGATCACATGAGATCCTATCTCGGAAGAAAGAAAGAATAGCCTGGGGTTATTGCTCAAAGATAGAACACTTACATAGCATGTTCAAGGGCCTGGGGTCTAGCCCCGGCACCACAAAAAGAAAGCAGCAGAATGGACATGACAGTTGCTGTGACATGCAGCTAAAACTGTCATTATTCACAACACAAATGAAACATGCCTACCTTTGCCATCCAGGCAATATTCTTCCTCTAGCAGTTGTTATGTTGCCAAAAAGGTCCAGAAGAACAGCTGAACTTTACTCGAAAGTGTCCAAGAAGGGACAAAAGAGGCAGAGTGGCAGAGTGAGGGGGACCCGAGGACAGGGATGGGAATGGTACTAAGACTTCCTCAGTGCTGATGGACGGTTCTTTACCATGTTCTGATGATCTAGTCCAGAAAATAATTACTTTAAAAGGAGCTGTAACCATGCAGGAAAAGAACAAATATTGGGCAACTAGATGCTTACATGGGATGGCATAACAACTCAGGGATAACTGCAGGGAGCAAAGATAATATGCTTTGGGCTTTACCACGTGGATTCGCTTGCTCCACAGTACCATGTAAGGATATTATGATAGCATCCTCAAAACATATGACCTTGGATTTGTATGCCCAAGTTACAGAGAAGAAATGACAAGGGTTAATAAGACTCATTTACCCAGCAAATTAGTCACAGAACCCTGACTGGAACTCAGGCTTTCTCACTTTGCAAGTATAAAGATCCACAAATATGATGCCTGAAAATGTGTGTGTGTGTGTGTGTGTGTGTGTGTAAACACACTTGGTTGTGCACGCATGTGTGCATTTGGGTATGTGTACACATATGTGAGCATGTATGTGAAGGCCAGAAGTTGACATTGTCTCTCTCCACCTATATTTTTTGAGACAGGGTCTCTCATGAACTCGAAACTCATCAATTGCTCTGGCTGTCTGATTAACCAGAAAGCCCCACTGATCCTCTTGTCTCTGCTGTCCATCCCAGTGCTGGGGTTCCAAGCACACACGGCCATACTTGGCTTTTTATGTGGGTTCTAGAGATCCAATCACAAGTCCTTGTGTTTACATGGAAGGCGCTTTACTGACTGAGCCACCTCCCCGCAACCCAAGAGGTTGGGGCAAATTCACATGAACTGATGAAATATGGTGCCCAAGTGCATGGTTGGATCTTGGATTGGAACAAAAGAAGGAAAGTCACAGGAAACTGTGGGTCCAAATAAAGTCTGCATGTGTGAAAATTATGAGCACTGTACCTATACCACTGCACTCATTATCACTTCTGTGGCTGTATAGGCTGCCTACCCAACGGAATATCAGCTGGGGGTGAGAAGAAAACTGTGTCCTATATTTGGAATTTTTCTACAGATTTAAATCATTTGAAATAGTCTTTCAATGTTCTTTGTGATAACAGCCATAAATATGATTACAGTGTGAGGCAGACACTTCTTTTGGGGAAAGCTTGCTGGGATTCTAATTTCAAAAGTGTCTCTGTTTGACCAGCCCAATTCCACAACCTAATCACTGGTCACATACGAACAACTTACTGACATTTTAGGAGAATCCACTGATGGACACCAACGTTTGGGGGAGATAAAGATAAAAAATCTAATTCATCCTTTCAAAATAAACATTAATAAATATCTCTGCTGCCAAAATACACTGGACTGCTGAGTGCCCTCATCATCCAACCAAGTTCAGTGTTGGGTCCAAGAAAGCAAACAGTGAGTGCTTGCCTGATGCTCTGATATGCTTGTGGTTCCTTTCTGGATGTGCCTCTCTGCACCTGCCAAATGAATTATTGAATACGTGGGGGTGAAGCTAAGCCAGAGCTGCTGATCAGTGAAATTGGGTGCAACTGGGTGGAAGAGCCTGCGCGCAGAGAACGCCAGCAAATGGCAACATCGCTCAAACCATGAAGGACTCTGCTGTGAAAACATTCCATTACGTGGATGCCTGGACACGCACAGCTCAGGGGAAAGGTTATTTCAGGAGCCTCATGAAACTGGTAGACATGTCAGGTCCGTTCCTTTTGATGAAGTAAGGCGAGGTGTGCGAGTTAACTGTACCATCCTGTCATTTGCCCTCGGCGAACTACCTAATTCACCACACTGTGTTTATTCAACAGTGTCAACAGACTCTAGAGGCAAGGCAAATGTCACAAATGTATGCCTAAGTCTACAGGGACAGAGTACAGCCCCTAACAGGGGTTAATGGCACATCCTGTGCCCAAAGGGTTTCTGTTCCGCTTCAACATCACAGCAGTGAGCAGGAACCCAGGGGACAAGATTTTGATCCACGGTATTTGTTTTGATTTTCTATCAAGACAGTTAAAGGAATATGTCCAGAGTTCAGACCTTCCACAGTGCATGCGCAGCTTTCCTCTTTGTGTGTAGATAAAGACTGTTTGATTTTTTTTTCCCTTTCTGGTCAACTATAACGAGGTATTAAATCTGGTCTCAGAGATGAGAACTGCTGTGCAAGTTGTCCATTCAAGAAGGGTTTAGGAGATACAGGAGAGAACAGGAGCATCCATGGATGCAGGGGTAGAATGGTGGAGAGTGTCAGAGGACAGCAGATGCTTCCAGGGAACTGGGGAGTAACAGCCATTGGGGTTTGTATGTTAATGGTCCCCTCTGGCTCCAGTTTCATCCCTCTACAGCGGATGGTGCTGCTTTGGAAGGATTGGGGGGTTATGACATAACTCCACTTCCAGTCTGTTCTTTGCTTCCTGTTCAACAAGATACAAGCAGGTGAAGGAGCCTAGTTGCACCTGCTACCGTGGAGCCAGCCATCTGCTGCCATGTTTTCACTGGAGTGATGGACTGTATCCCCTCAAACAGTGAACCAAAAGAAGACCTTAATGTTTCCTCTCTTCTCCGTTCTTTACATTGCTTGGTTCAGATGTTTTGTCACAACTAGAAAAGTAATGTGATGGGTGTGCATCACAATGTGTCCTGTTTTGAGGCAGTTTCTAGAGTTTTGAACTAACTGTATATCAGTCCATGAGTACATATGGGTTCCTAGGTATCTCTACATGAGCAGGCAAAATAATGACAGGTCTCCAGAGACTCCCATACTCCCATAGGTGGGCAAATAGAATAAGTATATGCAAAACCCAGGAAATGAGTGTCCATATTTTTTTAAATGGGCACTGGGATCTCTAGGCAGAGTTGCCACTTCAAAACCAGGCATTCTTAAACCACACATCACCAAGGGTATATTGAAAAAGAGGAACTCAGTAGAGCAAGAGCCTAACCAGGCACCAGCGTGTGGTTCTAGTCAAGATTCTCACCAGAGTTCATTGATATTGTCTCTGCTTGTTTGGGTTGTTCCTGCTTTACTTTAAATTATATGCCATTATTGTTCTTTATCACTATTATAGATTTAGTTTGTGATAGAGTTTCTGATGAACCTGAGCATAGGGTAAAGAATGTTTGCATCACTAGTGCTTTGAGCCAATACTTTTGTAATATTCAAAGGCTTTGTATGTTTCGTGTACTTCAGGAAATGTGTATAAATCATGAGCCCATTTCTGAAGTTCTTGTGATGCTCCCAAGACAGATGGGGTGGGAGCCTGGTGCTAGGAGGACCTGGGGCCTCTTGCCCCTTGCAGTTTGGGAATTGACTCCTGAGGGATACAACCTTTAATTTTGGGCTCACTAAGCTCTTTAGAACAGAAAGCATGTGTCCCAAAGAAGAACCATAGATAACTGGTTTTCCTCTCTATTGCATTTTCTCAAAATGAATTTTATTTTAGAGACATTTCTGAAAATTACTAAACCAATGAAAATATCACTCCCAACTTCCATCAAAAACATGTGAAGCAATTGTGTTTTGTGCCGACAATTCACAAATGTTAAGGCACAGGGGTTGCAGGCTTCATGTTTAACCTCTGCAATTATCAGGAAAAGACTGATGCCCCAGCCATTGTGACTTGCCCTAAGGATGGGATTGTGGTCTCCAAAATCAGTAACTCCCACGTACAAGCAGAGTGAAGCTAGTAAGTATACTTGCCAAAGTCACAGTGAATAGTTGTGGAGAGCTGTGTGTGCCGCGCCTTAAAGATGGCGCCAGTTTCCGCCTTCCGCCACCCCCAATGGTGAGTGCTCTTGTGATAAACAACTCCTTATTTGGCTGTGCTGTGTCTGATGATCCACCTTCTCTTGCGTGTACCTATCTGCACTTCCCACGTGGCTACCCCGGGTTGGCTGGCTCAGGGGTACTTATTCCTGGGACGGGCTCTCCTCGGGGAAGAAGAGGAAGAAGAGGAGGAAGAAGAAGATTGTTCAAAACTCCTGAATAAACTGCTTGAAGAAGAGCTCGTGTGTCGTGTCTTTCCTTGCTGGTCGAGGCAGACACGACAAATAGTCAAAGGAACAGTGGACTTGGAGAGAGGCTTGGGAGGAGATGAGGGAAAGAGAGTGGGATGGGGAGGGAGGGAGCTACAGCTGGGATACAAAATGAATAAACTACAATTAATATATAAAAAATAAAATTTAAATTTAAAAAATAGTCAAAGGAAACATACAACATTAAGTCAACTATGATACCTTGGTTGTGTCTCCACTAAATAAACCTATCACGTGAGAGCTACAGTTCCAGATCACCACAACCTGTCTTTAGCAATGGAGCATGACCAAATGCTTTACCAATTGGGACTTTCCAGCCTAATTTTCCACTTGCATGCCCAGCACCCGTCTAAATTTACCAGTTACGCCTGCTATCTCACTCACAGCTGCCACTTCTTATAAATTGGGCTGCCTCTGCCTAATCTTCAGAACCGGAGGGGGGGGGAGAGCAGTGTCTAGGATGAATGGAGGGTCTTGTGCATGCTAGACAAGCTCTCTACCACTGAGCTACCTACCCAGGCCCCTTTAGGACATTTCTCTAGAAGAACAAGATATTAAACGTGCAATGCATTGACCCTGGAAAATAAAATTCAGAAAACCAGGTGCTTGGGGTGTTTTCCCTAATATCTTTCTCTGTGGAAATGTGAGCTCAGATTTGTACATTTTTCTTGATGTGTTGCAATTTGTGGTTATTTATTCAAGTAGTTCTGCTGCCTATAGTTAACTGACCACTGAGCTAATCCTGAGGTACAACATGACCTGCTGGGTACCAACACCACTATATTCATCCAAAGACTCACACATTTTGAAGAACCGCCTGTGAACTCCAAGCATGTACTCCTAGAGATCCTGAGTTATGCCCAACACCCTTGAGCTGTCAATTCTTAGCAATACCCAGTAGGTGCCCCGAAACAACTTTGGATATTGATATCATTCATTCAGATAGCTGGAACCCCTCTCAACATCAACCTTTTTGTGGATAAAATAAAATTAAAGTTGCCTAATTCACAAGATTGGGGTTAGGGAAATGATGGTGGAAGTTGCCTTTTAAAAGGTCTGTAAAGCAGTGAGTAGAACAAGGTCCATTGATAGGTATTTCAGTTTGGGTGAGCTATAAAAAGTATACATTGTTAGCCGCCGTTGGGATTGCTCTAAGTAGAAGCCACTATGGTGCACATGTAATAAGAGCTTTGAAACAGTTCTGAGTGAAAAATGAAGGTATCGTGTACCACCCTGCAGTCACTGCTGTCTGGAAAAGACATTTCAGCAGGGAAGGACCCTGAGCTTTGGAATCAGAAAGAGT
>CM053756.1:45362957-45400924 GCA_028658305.1 Pachyuromys duprasi
CTCCAGGGCCATCAGGACAGAGGCAGTTATCCCTGGCCACATCTCTTTGGCTTCTTTCTTTCTCTTATAGAGGGTAGAAGGCCCAGTGCTGGGTGTCAGACCCCTGGGACTCTTGTTAAAATTGTGCTAGGTTATAGCTCCCAGCAAGCCTGTGATATTGTCATTGTAGGACACACAGATCCCTTTGCAGGCTCTTGTTCTCGTAGATAAAAATAACTTAAAACCAACTGTAGGCAGTCTTGTAGTGGAGCTCCTCCTCCAGGCCTAACGTGATTTGACCATTAGTCAGCATGAAGCAGAGAAGACTTTGGCTTGCTTGTCATGGTGACAAATAAGCACACCACTATTGAGTGAGCAAAGTCTGTGGTAATGGCGGCAGCACTGTTAGCGCGCTCCACTAGAAGGAGTTGGGGAGGTCAGTGAACCTTCCCCTCACTGAGAGTGGCCATTAACTTCTCCTACCCGATTCTGCACATGGTCCTTTTAGTAACTGAAAAAAAAATATATTTTTTCACGTAGTACATTCTGCTTATTGTTTCCAGTTCCCAATTCTTCTCACATCCTCCCCACCTTCACATCCTTCCAACTCCGTGTCTTCTTCCTCTCTTTAGAAAACAGACAAGAGCAAGCAAAGAAATAAAGAACCAAACAAACCAGCATTAAAACAGAACAACAAAACAAAACAAAGAAAAAGCACAAGAAACACACACATAACACAGACACACATATACACACATATACTGACAGACACACAAACAGACACACAAAACAACTAAGTACAGAAAACTGGAAGCCGCAACACACAAGCAAAAGATCAGTAAGATAAAAAAGAGGCCCCAACAAGAGCAATTTGAGAAAAAAATTACAAAAATACCGTTGAGTTGGTTTTGTGTTAGCCATCTACTGCTGGCCGTTAAAACCTACCCTTAAGTGACATTCCAGTGCAGAAAACTAATTTTTCCTTTGCAAGCTGCTGTCAACTGGAGAAAGTTTCTCGGTTAGGGATGAGAGCGTGTGTCCACTTCTCTTAGCACTGGGACCCCGTGTGACTTAAACCTGTGCGAGAGGCCCTGTGCACTCTGCTGCAGTCTCTGTGGATTCATATTGCATGTGGTCTTGATGGGGAGGGCACAGAGAGGAGGCGAAAGGTTAACTGAAGGCAGGGATCCATGCAGAGTCCATGACCTCATTACCCACAATGGGGTGGTGCTTTACAATTCTGCAGCTGTCCAAGTTCCCGGAAACACCCCCTCCCTCCCGCCTGCCCTCCTCTACGAAAGCCCAGTAGACTCATTGACTCATCAAGCTAGGTTTTGGTGGAATCTTTCTTTTGGTTTGTTTGTCTGTGCCCCGTCCGGGATGAGTGGAAGTTTGTTCATATCTTCCCAGGAAAAGTTACACAATAGAAGGGAACGAAAGGCTGGCTTATTGGTGTTGAAGACAGAAAACAACAGGGAAGGCAAGCCGGAGGTCTCAGCAGCTGCTGGAGCTGGAAAGAGAAAGAGCGAGAGTTGTGCGTCCAGCCAGGGCTAGGATTCAAGGGAGCGAGAAGGCTCAGCAGTGACAGTTGGCTGACAACCATGGGCATGGGGCTGCAGAGGGGGTTCAAGAGCAGGCGTAGGACTTGCTCTGCAGAGGGGAGATGGAGAAAGTAGGGAGAGTTGTTCTTTCTGGGTGGGAAGGCCCCAACTATGGAGCTCTGTGATCAGTTGACTCCAGGGAAGGTTTTGGGGCGCGTGAGTACATATGTCACCGAGAAGGCCATCACCTCTCCCAGAGTCTTAGCTTGTCCTTGGGGAGCATCACGTTTCTTTTCACTTCTCTAGGCTGATGCAGGTTGTGTGGCAAGAATCTTCTCCCTGGGCGAGAGTGTCAGCGCCTACCCTTATAAGGTCCCAATGACAAGCCAAAGTATGATTCTACCAGCGGTCCCGCTGGGGAACCAATGAGCTTATTGAGTTAAATTGCCAAGCATAGGGGTGAAGGATTATGGACAGAAGCGTGAGTGACCCCAGAGCAGCCACACAGGAAGGTCTGTACCCAGCACGGATGACGGGCTCTTTATAACAGCAGATAGAACCCATTCTCCTAGTCTTCACCGGCCTAAATACTCTAGCTCCTTTCCCCAAGATTCCCAAGGCCACATGCAATCAGATCACATGCACACAGACCTGGCTGGTTGCAGTGGCTGGGTACTCAGGCTGGATCTGAAGACTCTCTTCGCCTGCTCCTTCTATGAAGGAACATCAATAGTCAAAAAGCTCGGCCACGACGGTCTTCAGTGAGTGCCATTGACAGCCCTGTGAAGATGGCAGCTGGACAAAAGGCTGCAGTAGGATGTATTCTTAAATGCAAGTGGTACTCTGGCTTCATCTGCCACAAAGGATATTTTGGACCGTGGGCCGTGTGATGGGGTTACTGACCACCAACGATACTATTTGTCTCTTTATGCCAGAAGATATTGACATAATGGTATCCATGTAAGAGGTTCCTCTCACATGGGAAAGCGAGTTGTATACACCAGGTAGAATGCATTATGACATTCGTACAGGAAGGTACTGGTACACACTGGTGATTGTGTGTTTTGGGAAGAAGCTTGCTGCAGATGACCCCTTTCCTCCCTTTCTTTCTGCCCAGGATCACCTATGAACATCACACAATTAAAGAACTTTCATAAATGGTAGTTTCTCCACTTAAACTAGTTGTTCTCACCATGTGGCTTGTGACCCCCTTTGTGTCAATTTGTAATAAGGAAATACATACTGATATTTACATCATGAATCATAAGGTAGCAAAATTATGTTTAGGAGGTAGCAATGAAAATAGCCTTATGGTTGGAGGTCATCATAACATGAGGAGCCCTATTCAAGGGTCGCAGCATGAGGAAGGTTGAGCACCAATGCTCTAAAACATCAAAAGAAAGTTGCAGCAGATAGATACAACCAGGCTGGGTAGACTGTTCAAGACAGCTGTGGTGTAGCCAAGACTAACACAGGAAAGAGGGGGCTGAGTTCTGCTGAAGCAAAAGCAGGGGCCATTTTCAGCGCCCTGGGGCTCCGGTGGAAAAGCATTGGGAAACAGGTAGGCGTGGTGGAAGGGATTAGACTGAAGGGATTAGATTGCCCCCTGGGGACCTGGCCCCTGGTGTAACTGAGGCCCCCAACCTCCCACAGAGCTGGGCAGCCTGAGGAAGTCTTTAGATGATTTCAAAGTGGTGGCTATCAGGATTTTTTTTTTTTTTTAGAGATTCACATCTCAAAAAGGAGAGAAAGAATTTACCCATTAAAAGAAAAGGTTGGTTTATATGTCTCTGGGCATACATGGGCACAGTGTTCGCGTTCCTGTGAAGGCCGGAAGGGGCGTTGAATCCCTGAGAACTGGGTTTCAAGCAGCTGTGAGCTAACTGATGTGGGTGCTGCGATCCTCTGGAAGAGCAGCAAGCGCTCCGAACTGCTGAGCCATCTCTTTAGCCTGGATTTACAAGTTTTCAAAAGAAAATGCACTATGTAGAGGGTTTGGGGGAGAAACATATCTGAAATTTAATTGAGCTGAGAGGGACATCAAGACAGTCTAGTTTAGTACAAGGGGTGTGATAGGGGTACCATCCATGTATAGAGACAGTACCTGATGGGCAGATGGCAGATGCCAGGAGGATGCCTAGCAAGGCTGTCTGGAGGAGGATGCTTAAGATGGAGAATACTGCATACTGTAGGCCAGCTCTGAGGACCACATGCAACTTACACAACAGGGAATGAAATGCTCCTGCTTTTTTTTTTTTTTTAATTACTACTGTACATCTAAGTAAAACAATGTGCATGTGTACAGGGAACAATAACTAGAGAAAATAACCCTATCAGAGGTGTTTAAAATAATTTCTGTATTTCTGCATTCAGTCTTTCCAGGGGGGAGTAACACCTTTTGTCTTCTGTTTATGCTTGCTTAGTTGAGTTTGGTCAAGACACAGGAAATATGAAGTTGGTGTGCTGACTCAGTGCTTTTCATAATTCAAGGCTGGAACTGTTGAGTGTATTCATATAGTTTCAATTGTTTTAAAAAATATAAAATGTTTTGATTTATTCTTTGAGAATTTCATACGGTTATACAATATATTTGATAATTTATGTTCTCCTTTTTCCCTGCCAATTCCTCTTAGGCACCACGTCTCTCTTTCAACTTCATCTCTTTTTTTCTTTTTACTAGCTCATTTAGTTAGTAAATTTATTAGCTTATCTAGTGCTTCTGATATGCTTACAGGTTTGGATCCATCCACTGCAAATTGTTTAGTTTCTCAGGAGACACATGCTTAAAGAAGACTGACCCTTTCTCCACTCATAGCTCCTCAGCTTGGAGTAGGGGAATGTGTTCCTTCTCCTCCCAATGCTGGAATGCTGAGTAGTTTGATCTTATGCAGGCCTTGTGTAGGCAACCATAGCTCCTTTGAGGTCATGAGCTTGTCTGTCCTGTCACATCCAGAAGACACTACTTCCTTTCGGTCTCCCAGAACCTTCTAGAACTTTCTTGGCTCATTTGAACCTTATAATAGTCATTCTTCACTTTCACAAAAGCTATTGAGTGAAAATTGTGTTCCCAGCGTCCTTCCTGTCACATAACAGAGATCACAAGGATTTAATGTGTGCCTTGCTGTCTTTCAAAGTGGCTTTCTTGAATCAGGCATTTCAGAAGCTGGGGAGCAACTCTGTGGGTTGTCCTAAGACAGACACACTTTAAGGCAGGGGACCGCTGGGTGCAGGCATGGCTGAGGGGTCTGGGCTGAACTCTAGTACAGTAATTTCCCAAAGTGACTGTGCTTTAGATGCCTCGGTGAGGGCACTTTAACCTTCTTCTTCTCCTTCTCCTTCCTCTTCCTCTTCCTCTTCTTCTTCTTCTCCCATGGCAGTGAAAGTGGCGGGTTTAAAAATGCTTATGTCTAAATTATTCTGATTTATCATTTTCTTCCCCTGAACTAAATCCTACTTTAAAAAAATCACTCTATTGTAATGAATTCACAAATAAAAATATCACACAGTTGGTTTAAGAAAGCCACTCAAACACTGTGAGCTTCTGTATGACTAGTGTAGCCACTGACACTAGGGAGATTTGCTTAGGGTTTTACACTTTCACTACCAATTATATTTTATTTACTTATCTCCCATAAAAAATGAAAAAAAAACTGATGCAGTTGAAACTAGTAAAAACTTAGCTCTCTATCCTATTTCACGACTCTCATGAAGAGAAATGCAGGCAAGATGCATGAGCCATCTCATTTTCTATAATAAATCCAAATAACCGATACAATGTTCTTATTCTGCTTTGATTCAGAATGAACAAACAAATGTGACTAGAATAACATTGTTTAGGGCTCACACTGTTTGCACAGAAGACACCCCGTCAGTGCCTTTCAGAGTGTTGCTGAGGCTATTCCTTTGTTAGTGGTTGGATTTCAGGCTCAGCAGGTCTTCTGCATACATCTCCATGCTTGCTCTTAAACCAAAGCACTCCTAAAGTGGTCTATAGAACAGAAGTTCAACCATTAATTCTCCTTTTAATAGTTGAAGATGATGTCATGGTTAACATAAATAAGACATTTTTAGCATTATTTTTCTATTGAAAATTAGTATGAGGAGGAAATGACTTTATAACCTCGAGTGTGTAACATATCTTTACCAATAAATGAAATGCAGCACATATAGCTCTGCCTCGCCACTAATCCATGAAGCAGACTCATGGATTTTAAGGTTGACAGGAAGGAAACACAACAGGAAACCAGCCACTCAGTGACACTACAGCACAGCTTATTAGTATTATTATTATTCATTCTGGAGAAGATTATGAAGAGGGTGATCTCTGGCATGTGGTGGTTTTACAGAGCAGAAAATGAATGGGTGCAAAGGGATTGAAATATTTTCTGTTTTGGTTCATGGTTGGCAAAGGTAACCAGGGAGTATGAGTTAAAGAATGCAAGGTGATAAGCATTGTTCCTGACCAGCCATTATTGGAGATAAAGTAGGATAGGGAAGGCAAGAATCTAGAGGAATGAATTTCTGTAGTTCAGGAAACCAAATTACTTCAGTTTCTGAATTGTCACAGCTCAACCAAAATGGAGGATCTTCACAAAATGGCTGTCACAGTTCAATCAAAATGGAGGCTCTTCACAAAATGGTATGGCTGTGGTTAACAGATATTTTGTGTTTAGACATTGGTACAACTCTCTTGGCAACATGGAACTGACTTCTATAGACTGCTATCTCTTAGTATTTCAGTTCAGAGATCTGGTTAACCCATAGGTTACCCAAGACAGACTGGCATATAGAGAAGCCCTGTCAGCCACTAGTCTCTCTATTTAACATACGCATGCCAATACCCAAACCTCTATTCTAGGCACTTGGGTTTCACTAGTGAACGAGGTAGGTAAATCTTGTCCTGCAAAGAGATATTCTACTAACAAAAGGAGAAGGCTGAGTAGCAACACAAATCAATGGATTAGTAATAGCAGAATCAAATAAAGGTGAGGCAAGGAGAAGAGGGTGAGAAGCGTCACCTATGTTAAGTTACATTATCTCTCACAAGACACTTATGTAGAAATCTGATTGAAGGGGGAACATATTTTAGTTATGTTTACTCCACAGACCCCTTTTACTCTAGAAAGCCAGTCAGAGCATTTGATGTGGACAAGAGGTCATTCTTAAAGCTGAATTTGTCTTCTTAGCCTACTGTTAAATCCACCCAGTTTTGCTTACTGTGGAAATTCTGCATTTTGTAGTGATGTTCCATCCAAAACTCAGCACCACTCACTAGTCTCTCTTTCTACTTTCTTGGGTTGGAAGCTGCTGCTGGCTGGGAAACCACCCATATAAAGCACAGTTTTATTGCACCATTGACAATGGCTATCCAGAGCATGGAGAATGAATTTAAGCTCTTCTAGGAGTTAGCCCATTGTGAGCGCTAAGAGATTTTCACAGCATCCCTGTGGCTTCTCCTCCTCCTTGAAGCATCTGTATAGTGGCCAGGCGAGATTGTTGAGAAACAGTCAACGTCAAGGAAGAGCGACCCATCAGCACACCTGCTGGGTATCTGTCACTTATCCCAGGGTAAGGGTAGTGGTGCCATCCCAACTTCTTCTGAATGTCCCCAAAGCGGAACTGTTGAGGACTGTTAGTCCCGGTTCTGATGATCCTGTGTCTGAATATCTCTACAGGCTCCCTGCCGCCTCTTGGCAAGCAAACTGACAGAGACCAGCTGCTGCCTCTTGGCCCTTTTGATTTTCCCTTCTAATATGAGCACTGGTCCCTACTTATGTGACAGCCTCACTCCAATTTTTGGGTTGTTTTGTATTGTGTCAGTCTTGCAAAATCCAGAGACTTCATAAAAAAATATGCTTGTATACGTATTGTGTGTGCTTGGATGTACATGTGTGTCCATGTGCACATGGCGGTGCATGTGAGTTTCTGTGTTTGTTCAGGTGCTCATAGTATATATGTGCACATGTGTACATTCATGTAGAGCATAGAGGCTGACTTTAAATGTCACACTAATGCCATCTACCTCTTTTGAGACAGTGCCATCCGTTGGCCAAGAGCTCACCAATCAGGTTGATCTGGCTGGCCAGTGAGTGTGGCTAGCCTCACCCTATCTCCACCTTCCCAGTGCTAGAGGTAAAAATGTGTGCTACTGTGCAGTTTTATGTGGGTTCTAGGATCAAACTCAGGTGATTTTGCTTGCAAGGCAAACATTTTACCTATTTAAGCATTCTCCTGCCCCTAGCCAGAAACTTTGAAAATGAGAGATTTCAACACAGGATTTCTTAGAGGACAAGTAAGCAATTCTAGCTGGTCAATTTAAGTCTCACTGAAGAGAGCAAAAACATGAGACAGAGCTGATTCAATTGTAGCTCTGAACTTCTTTTCAGAAAGTCTCTTTATGTCTGGTACAGCTGCAGTGGGCGGAAGACATGACACAGTCCTTTGAATCCAGCACCAACCCCAGCACTGTAGACACACTTATGAGGACACTGCTGTAAATGGACTTAAGGACAACAATGCTTATGACTAAGCAATTGTGACTCAAGCCTGTAGGTCTAAATATAATCTATTAATAAGGAGCAGGAAGACAGGAAGTAGGAAAAGCAGAGACAAAACAAGGGAACAATGTAGGGCAGGTCTTCTGTCGTCTGTGCAGTGAAGCATGTTGGGAGATCGCTGAGATCAAGACGAAATGGAGCTTCCGAGGACCAGCTGTGACCCCTCCTCTGTCCTTTGGGATTATGATTCGGTGGCCAGCCTGTCTTCAGGGGTGTGGGTGTGTGTGTCAGATTGTTCTTTAAACTTGGGTTTTCTTTTCTTACCAACCGTCTTCACCTATTACAGCCAGTGCTCTCGCTTTGTGCCAACACGTTACCTCTTTGTATTGGTCCTTGGCTCTATATTTTTTTAAATATAAAAATCCCCTAGGAACTGCCTTGCCTAGTCCTTAGCGATTATATTAATGTTAAAAATAGTCAATTACTCTTTATTTTTAGAATGTATCACACCCTTCCCTCCATAGTTTGGGCACTAGTTCTTCATCATATCAACCCCCTGAAGTCTGGTTATGTTCTTCAAAAGACATTTATTTTTAAGACCCCTCCAAATGTTCTATAATCACTGCTTTTGCATGTGAATTTTTTTTATTGCACAGTTTGACTGTCTTCTGTGTCATAGACTTCCTGTTTTCTTGTTAATTTTAAGTGTGAGCTCATCTTCCAGGGGAATTTTTTCTTTGATGGTCTGGTAGAAAAAGTGTCTGCATCAACCTCTCCACGTGGCTTTTCTTATCTACAGTGGGTAGAGAAAAGATGGTGATAATTTGGGGCAGAGTTTGTGTTTTGCCTTCTCAAGATTGGTTTCTTACCAAATCCTTAGGAAGTGGCACCGTAAAGTTAAAATTTTGAGCCAGTAGCTGATTGTCTTAGGGATTGGTTTGTCGAATAATTTCTTTCTGGCTTTGGGGTTTATGCAGGAAGCAGAGTCTAGCTCCCACTAGTCATGTCTCAAAATCAATCCCTAGGTAAAAATCAAATCAAAACAAGCAACAAAATGGTCTTTAGTTTGGACAGTAAAGTCCTGGTCCTTAGATCAGGTTATCGGTTGATATGGCAGCTAAGACTGACTCTTGAGTTGTGTTTTTATTTCATTCTTTTTTCTGTCATTTCCCCTCTTACCTTAAAGTTTGCATGGGTAGTTATTTATTTAAGTTAGTCATTAAAATTTATTGGCATTTTTCAGTATGTTATGGATTTTAGTCATTTTGATGGCCATTCTACATTTTCGTCCCTCTCACCTCCTCCTTCGGATGCAACCTTTCATTCCACAGCCCTCCTACATTTATGTCTTCGTATGCACATCAACCTGACTTCATTAGGGCTCCTTGTGAGAGCATGGTTGGGAGGCTATATCCTGGAGCACAGGCAATTTAGTGGTTAAATTATTTCCCCAGCAACTATAGCAGTCCTTTAGTGTGTGTGTGTGTTTTGACCCTTTTTATCTTCCATGAAATGTTGGGCAAGTAATGACAGCTGCATTAAGTTTATGATTGAATGTATATTTATTTGTTTTCATACAAAATAGTGACTTATATTTTTTTCAACATGCCTCATTTTAAGCAAGGGAGTGGATTTGGTGGATTTCCTGACCAGAAATTTTGCATTCTTTGTAGAAATGATTGGAAAATAATCCAGTACTGCATGATTCACCAACACAAACCTGCAGATACAAAAATGAGTGGGCTAATTGGCAACATATCCCTGTGGCTTCAGATGTTCCTGAGGTAATGTAGATTATACAACTAGAAAGTAGTGGGAATTACATGGTACATGCTTCAGATGTATCTGTTGATTTGACACGTACAGTTAATTTTACTATAATATAGAGGGTCGGAGTGTCATTTTACTTGAGTATATTTATCAATATGGCTAGTTAATTTTGGGTCATTTAGAACCCGTGATAGATCAGATATGAAATTATTATTCTTCTCTCATTGCTTTATAAAAAGGTTGCAAATGTCAAATTTCAACCAAATTTTACTGGAATAACATTTCCTGATATTTTATCACCGAGGTAAAAGTTATATAATGTAAAATTTATGTTTTTTTTCTTTTAAGAATTTTTTTGTAATTGTGTGTGTATGCATATGCACGTGAGCACATAGGTGTGTATATAGGCCAGAGGTCTACATTGCTGGTTTTCTCTGTTACTGTCTAGCTTATACTTTGAGAGAGGATCTCTTACTGAACCTGGAACTCACCTAAAAATAAGTCTAGGAAGCTGTCACTTTTTTTTAGGAGGCATAAGGACACCTTCTGCAGAGGCTTGAATAGAATCATTGCTTGAATGCTTGGCCATAGGGAATGGCACTATTAGAAAGTGTGGCCTTGTTGGAATGGATGTGGCTTTCTTAGATGAGGTGTGTCATTAGGGGGTGGGCTTTGAGGTCTCAGAAGCACAAGCCATATCCAGTGTGGCTCTCTCTTTCTGCTGCCTGTGGACACAGTTGTAGAACTCTCAGCTCCTTCTCTAGCACCATGTTTGTCTGCACGCTACCGTGCTTCCCACCGTGATGATCATGGACTAAACCTCTGAAATTGTAAGCCAGCTCCAATTAAATGTTTTCCTTTGTAAGAGCTGCTACAGCCATGGTATCTCTTCACAGTAATCGAGACCCTAGGGAAGACACCTTCAGAGATCTGCTATCTGCAAGTGTCAAGAGAGGAACTCTGAACATCTCCGTTCAGGGGATGGCAGCGCATTAACGTCTGATTCCTCTTGTAACTCCAGGTCGACTCTGGGGGAAAAAGACTGGCTTTTAAGGACGAACCGTGGCTCCAAAACCAACAAACACACTCAAGTGAGGCTGAACGCACCAGTGAGAGTTTGGTATTAATATGGGCCGTTAAGGAGCCAAACTGATTGTGGTTCGCCTTGTGGAAAGAGCAAGCTCAGGATAGTCCGGTCCACCCAGAGACGCCAGGTGGAAGGTTTCCAGTCCATAGGCTTGGCTATTAGGTCTGATGGCAGAATCCGTGCAGGTTAATTTTCTCAAGATCGGAAAAACTTGGCAGGAAGTGAGATGACAGAATACACTTTTTTTTTTTTTGTCTTCACTCTCAGCTCACTCCAGGAAGAGAGAAATGTGCCTGTGTGAGGAGAAAATATTCCTGCATCAAGACTTTCTTCTTGTAAAAAAAAAATCTCCCGAGAGTGATAGATCACAGTAATTCACAGTTCTGTTAATCAAGAATTATTAATTAGCACAGCGACTCCTTAGCCATGCATCTTTTCTGAATTAAAATTGCACCTGACCTGGGAAGACTAAAGCTTCCAATGTTTAATTTATTGATAAAAATCAACAAAATGAATGATTATAATTTAATCTCAGGTAATAAATTAATCTAATTTGGATGAGGTACTGATGGGCTTTTAATGACCATAAACGACGGATTGTGGTTTGGAGGCTGAAATTGATGAAGCAGGTACTTTCTAAGTTATTCTTGAATATTAAAATCACATTATAACATTAATACTACTGTTTACATCGCTCCTTCTTGGCATCATGTGAAGCAAACTTTGTTACATGTCTCCCAAGAAATTATCCTCGGATACCTAGAAGTCCTTAATAATTCACCTACCATAATTGCTGAATAAAAGTTTACTCTGTAACACTTCTCATTTTTGTGTGTCTGTGTATGTGCAGGTATACACAGAAGCCCGAGGAAGCCTCCTGTCCCTCCCTCCCCGAAACACTGAGAGCCCAGCTCAGTCTGGGACCTGGGCTAAAGATAAGGCTCAGGTGGTAATGAGCAGCAGGGGTCGATCCACCTCTTACTACCCTTCTCCACCAACACAGAGATTGCAGGGGAACACTACCGTTCCTGGCATTTTACGTGGGTACTTGGCCCTGATCTCTGGTGCTCATGTTTTCGAATGAAGCACTTTACTATCTCTTAGTCCGTCTCCCATTTTCGTGGGTAATAGAAATAGGCAATATACTCTCTTATTCTCATTGCCAAGGAAAGAAATGTACGCATCAACACGTGAGACAGCTGAAGATCTCAGTGGATATGGATTTATTATTAATACTTCTTGAATTATTTACTATGTTGTCACATACTGTGCTAGACTAGGTCCTGATTGCGATTGCAGTACAATACAGTTTATACTACAAGGGCAAATCCTTACAACAAAGTTGGATTAAATTTGAGAAAGTAGGGAAACAGGTTTCTTTTTTATTATTATTTTTATTAATTACAGTTTATTTACTTTGTATCCCCCCTGTACTTCCCTCCCTCTTCCCTACCCATGTCCCTCTCCTAGTCCACTGAAAAGGGAGGTCCTCCTCCCCTTCCCTCTGATCCTATTCTATCAGGTCTCATTAGGAGTGGCTGCATTGTCTTCTTCTGTGGCCTATTAAGGCTGCTCCCTCCTCAGGGGGAGGTGATCAAAGAGCAGGCCAATCAGTTCATGTCAGAGACAGTCCCTGTCCCCATTACTATGGAGGCCACTTGGATCCTGAATTGCCATAGCCTACCTCTGTGCAGGGGTTCCAGGCCATCTCCATGAGTGGTCGTTGGCTGGAGTATCAGTTTCAGAAAAGACCCCTGTGCCTAGACTTTTAGGATCTGTCACTGTCCTTGTGGAGCTCCTGTCCTCTCCAGGTCTTACCAACTCCTACTTCTTTCATAAGATTCCCTGTACTCTGCCCAAAGTTTTGTATAAATCTCAACATCTGCCTCGATACCCTGGAGGGTAGAGCCTTTCAGAGGCCTTCTGTGGTAAGCTACTGTCCTGTTCCCTGTTTTTTCCCTCCTCTGATGTCCATCCTCCTTGGCGTTCTGAATGGGGATTGAGCATCTTAGCCAGAGTCCTCCTTCCTGATTAGCTTCCTTAGGTGTACAGATTTTAGTATGTTTATCCTATATTACATGTCTAGTATCCACTTATGAGTGAGTATATGCCCTGTGTGTCTTTCTATTTCTGGGATAGCTCACTCAGGATGATCTTTTCCAGTTCCCACCATTTACCTGCAAATTTCATGATTTCCTGGGAAACAGGTTTATTAAACCTTGTTTAGGGAAACAGGGTCCCCTGTTCCACTATGTTGGTAGTCTCCAAAGTCTGCTTTAGAATGTACTGTAATGAATCCCACCAAGAATGATTATCATACCATCTAAAGTGGGGACCAGAAACCTGTACTTAAAAAATGAGAACATGAGATAGCTAAGATGTAAGCAGTTCATATTTTTTAAACATTTAATTTTATTTTTATTTTATGTGTATGAGTGTTTTGCCTGCATACACATTTGTACACCATGTATTTTCAATACCCATGAAGGCCAGAAGAGGGCACTGCATTCCCTGAAACTGGAGTTACAGATGGTTATGAAGTGCCCTGTGGGTGCTGGGAACACAACTTGGATCACTTGCAAGATCAACCGGAGCTCTTAACTGCTGACCCCTCAGTTCTTTAAAACAGAAGTAGCATGTGCAGGACTTCACAATTCCCCCCCCCCAGAAATGTGTAAATTTATTAAAATATTTTTAAAAATCCCAAAGCTACTAAATATGCTGTTGTGATTTCTTTACAAGTTTTATGCTCAGAGTCAGGTTTTAATTAGTGTTTTGAATAAAAAGGTTTTCTTCTAGAAATATTAGTATTTCAAGTCTTTTGGTAGAAGATTAATGAAAACATTAAGTGACGGCCTCAGTGAAAAGGAGATAATCTGATGCCTTTAAAATACTTTCAATGGTAACTGCTTCCAAAGCATGACATTTCCCCATTATTGTGGTTCATCCAGACAATATCTTTGTTTACAAAGGCATCATGAAAAAGTAAAAGTAAAGTGAATGTAAAAAATAAAAACAACATGACTGCTCCTAGGTATGGAGCTGGAGAAAGTTTATTGTAGATAAAAGGGAGAGAGCATAGCCAGAGGCAGAAGCATCTGGGGGAGTCTGGAGTGGACAGGACTAGACTGAGTGGGGCCCTGTGAAAAGCAGGGGTTTGGGAGGGGGAAGAGAAGAGCCAGGAGGGCAAAGGTACAAGAAGGGACAGGTAACAGAAGTGTTTAGATTATATAGGGAAGAGGGTGGGGGAAGGGTGAGGGGGTGGTGGTGGTGGTGGTTTGCCAGCCAAACCCTGTAACAGGTAGGAACTCAGGGATGCTGGGAGGAGCCACGGTTGGGTCTGCTTTGATGTGTTAATTAGGCACCTCAGCCATTTGCCCCAGGGTTTGAGACTTAACCTTGATCACCTGCTCCCTGGCTGCAGGGTAAAGGCTGACTCAAGAGTTTCCAGAGCTGCAGGAGTCTTCACTACAGGTGGCAATCAGGTTCTGATATTCACTCACAATGGGGGAGGGGCACAGCAAGCAAAGTGCCCACCTTCTCCTTTACCGGCACAGAAGGCACAGAATCTTCTGACAATCTGCCTTTGCATGTTCATGAAGACCCTCATGTTTGGTTGATTGCGCACCACATGGTGCCCTGGGTTTTCAAGAAGCAGAATCACATTGCTGACCAAAGTATCTGTCCTCACACTACTGTCTCGGGATTTAAACGTATTTGAATATTCTGTGCCACGCACTGATAATGTCCATCTTCTGAAAAGGTTGCCTCATTAATAAAGGAGGAATGGCCTCAGAATTCCTTCGGTGTTTTTCCAGATTTCCAACCATGAATTCTTATTTGTCTGGTCAAAGGAGGCACTAAGATCAGATAGCTTCCCTTAGAAAAGCTCAGACAGGTAAGCCCTTTACTATGCGCCCTTTCATGGCTTCTTTAAACAGTGTCCACTCCAAACCTTCCACACCTTGATCTCTTCATTCTCAGCTCTGGTGGGTACTGTTTTGGTATCTCTGCTGAAACACGCACAGGACAGCATCAGCCGATCATCAGGAAGTTATCCTGGTCCTGGTAGCTCAGATTCTTTCTGATTTTCCCAGTAGGGAAGTTCAATAAATCTATCAACAGACCCAGTGACCAGATATTGATACTGATCATCTGGAGAAAACGTAGCACATTCCCTGTAGGATTTCTGACCAAACTGAATATGCCTGCTCAGTTACATGGGAAACTTTTATCTATCTATCTATCTATCTATCTATCTATCTATCTATCTATCTATCTATCTATCTATCTATCTATCTATCTATCTATCCATCCATCCATCCATCCATCCATCCATCCATCCATCCATCCATCCATCCATCCATCCATCCATCTATCCATCCATCCATCCATCTATCTATCTATCTATCTATCTATCTATCTATCTATCTATCTATCTATCTATCTATCTATCTATCTATCTATCTATCTAGACAAGGTTTCTCTGTGTAGCCCTCGCTCTTCTGGAACTTTCTCTGTAGACCAGGCTGGCCTCAAACTCACAGATCCACCTGCCTCTGCCTCCCAAGGTCTGGGATTAAAGGTGTGCGCCTCCACTGCCAGCCTGTCTGGGAAACTTTTCTTCTTTCATATCTTTGAAAGCTGCTTTGCTTCCAACCAAAGCTATGGTCATACCAGGAAGGGCAAACCCTGGCGCTGCCACCATTTCAACACCCGTTCCGGCAATGCAACGCAACGAGATGGAGGCAGCACGTTGAGCCTCCCAGCTAATACCTGGGTCTGTCTGTCTCAGAAGCAACCCAGCAGCACCCGATTCGTTAAACTCTATCAATTCCAGATCCACCTATTTGTAGAGGTCAGTGAGGGTTTTGTCTGGAGATTTTGGAGACTGGATAGCCTGTAAAACAGGATCCTAATGGCCACTGTTAACACCAGCCATGAAACAATTAATACTGTCCACAGTGTTCGGAAACACAGGAGTCTCCCCTTGTGGCCAATCACATGTAAACTGGTTCAAGGACTGCATGATAAGACAAATCACGTTGGAAGGCTCGATTTTGACTGGCATACTGGCATCATTCCCGGCCAGACCACACTCAGCACAGACGGGGTCACATACCACCTCGTGACAAGTGGGCTTTACAGTTTTAATACCGAATCCTCAAATACAAGTTTTTATAATTTTTGAAAAAAATTAATATTATTTATTATAGCTGGTCACATGTTCTTCCTCTTTGCACAGTCCTAGTGGTTTGAAAAATCAGTTGTTTGATCACTTAGCTTAGATCCATACGTTCTGGTCATACTTGTATAATTAAATTATGATTTTATAATTAAGAACCTTGACGAAACACAAAAAGAGGCTCTAATGAGACATGTTTATTCAGCTCTCCTTCAAAAACCAGAATGCGGTATTGAAGAAAACAATAGTTTTAAAGAAGTTTAGTGGGAGGAGGGGGCAGGGGAAGGAACTTGTCTAATTTTTTAACTATGTGCTCGGGGAGACCCACTCACCCACAGGACTTGCAGAGCATCAAAGTTATTAACCAAGAAGTCTCCTAATTTGCATCGAAGGAAGATTTTTATCCAGCTTTATCACACTCAGAGGCAGAAACCACAGGAGTTGAAAAAGCAACTCATCATCGAAGGTCAGGCCCCTCACAGTGTCTTAATTAGCACGTTGGGCATCTTAAATTTGAGAAAGCTATGCCAAGGGAATGCTTTTTGCTTTTCAATTTTTTTTTCCTTTTTAAATTTGGTTCCGGTTTGCTCATGGGGTTAAAAGATATCATTATCTTGCACGTGAAATATGACTCAAAACAAAAGAGCAAACCCCACGATTTTTCTTCACTAATAATATTTCTGAGTGTGTGTGTGTGTGTATTTTCCCCACATGAATAAGTTCTCTGATTCTCACGATTTTATTTTGACATTATTGTCAGGGCTCGGTTGGTTAAAGGCTCAGGGACTCTACCTCACAGAGAGTGGACCGCCTCCCTGCCCTCACTTCAGATGCTAAAGTCCCATCTTCTTTTAAAGATCCAGTTCACTGTTTTAATCATGTATGCATGTCTGTATGTTGGTGCTACCTGTGTGTCAGATCCCCTGGAGCTGAGTTGGAGGCTGTTGTGAGCAGACATGGGTGTTGTAAGTCAGACTTGAATCTGCTTCAAGGGCAGTACGCACTCTTAATTATGGAGCTATCTCTCCAGCCCCAAGTCTTATGTTCTTACCTTTATCTATGTAACCGGAGTTCTTGGAAAATTCTGCAGCGTGGCTCTGCAGCTCTGTTAGTCTAGGCTTCGCCACCCATCGCAATACACCACTTAAAAGGGTGGAGGTAATGGTGAGGGAGGGGATTCCATGGAAGAGAAAGAGTTAAAGTGAACACAAAGAAGATAACGCAGAGTGACACCTGTTCTTTCTCTGGGGCACTGACTTGAGTGAGTTTCACGTTTAAATGGTGGAGGCATTTGGGGCAAGTATCAAAACAACAGCATAATCAGGCCATGCTGGCAAGGGTGTGGCTTCTCTCATTTTATTTCCCCAGCTCCACATCTGCCAAGTGGTCCCAAAGAAATCACTGTTTCTGTCATTGGATGTTGAGATCAACTCGGTTCCTATAAACTGATTCATCCTGTTCCATCATGAGGCATCCATGGGTTGGGTTGGAGGGTGCTTGTCTGTCCTAGGCTGTTGTGTTCTGGGGCTCCCAGGGGACTGTAGGCTAAGGGTAATGATTCTTTGTGCTTTTAGGTCTGCAGACAGGCTCTCCTTGAGTGACTAACATACCTATTCAGAGTCGAGCAGAAGACTTATCCAAAGAAAATGGAAGAATGTTGGTGTAGAGATAGTTTATCCTGGAGCCAAATGCCCATAACCAGGGCCTAGGGAAACAGACTTAGGTATCCCCAAATTTCACATTCCAACCTGGAAGTAGTTGCATGTTTTTAGAGTAGCAGAACAAAAGAAGACATAAATCAAGACATTTTAAAATATACATTGGTGGAGACATTGGACAGGTGGGTTATAGCCAAGGGGAAAACTCTGTCAGCCTCAAATGTTGCTGGGAGACATTCAGAGCTTTTTGGCTGGTTAGAAATGCATTCTCTGTTTGTATATTCCAGAGCATTTACTTAATAGTCAGAGAGACATTAGGTCGGGTACAGAGGGTTAATAAATGGCTACTCAGGAGGCTAATGATGCCCCAAGATAATTTGTCTCTGGGCTTGCAACATTCCCAACTCTTTACAGTCACCGACCTTCTAACCAGCTTTGGTGGTCTAGAAGGTGCCGATTCTTTCTAGAAACTTCTGTACATATGTGCTAAGCTTTGACCCACTTTTAGTTACCCCATGGGTGTAAATGAGCCACAGCTGCTTTTTAGCAAAAACAGCTTCTATGGGCCCATTTTACCTCAGACAAACACACACACACACACACACACACACACACACACACACATATATATTTACATATATATAAATGACCAAGGACTCCAGAGCTTCCATGACTCCCTTATTAGGCCTCGGTAAATTTCTCTGATGAGCCACAAATCTCAGTGAAACAGTTACCTGTTTACTGGCTCCTTATAAAGGCTGTTATCAAGGATGCAGATAGACAGACAGCATAGGCAGCGTGCAGCGGGGAGGTCTGGAAGGCAGGAGATTCTGCCCCTGTAATGTGGGGCTACACCAGTCTCCTGGTATGTGGAATTGTAAAAAACCAATCTAAGAATTCATTCAATCTTCATGTTGAATTCTCCCTCCAGCAACTTTCTCCTGTTGTTCAGGAGCCTCTAAAGCAGTGGTTCTCAACCTGTGGGTCACAACCCCTTTTTTGCAGGGAGGTCTTCAAGCAGCCCTTTCACAGGGCTCCCCTAAGACCATCAGAAAACAGATATTTACATTATTATTCATAACAGTAGCAAAGTTACTGTTATGAAGTAACAACAAAAATAATCTTATGGCTGGGGGTCACCACAACATGAGGAACCATATCAACGGGTCACAGCATGAGGAAGGTTGAGAACCACCACTCTGAAGGAACAGAACTGGGAGAGTGAATTTATATTACAACGAGGGATTTGCTATAGTAGAGATGAGAAGTTCAACAATGGCTTGCAATCATGTGAGAGAGACTGTGAACCCTGTGTCTGCCCAGTCCACAAAGCTGCATGCCCCAATTGGATGCTGAAACATTCCTGAAGAACCTCTGCTCTTCAGTCCATGTTGGAAGACCAAAGAGCCTGGGTCCTGATGTAAATAAAGGATGATAGCATCAGCACCAGCAAGGCGTGGAGGTGGGCAGGCAAAAGCAAAAGCTCTTTCCCTTGGGCTTGTGTTACCTGGGAAGTCACATAAAGAAGGTGCTGACACTCTGACTCAGTCCCCTTCTGGTAATTCCTTCTAGAAACAGCCATCCAGAGGCTTTTCCCTTATTTGATTCTATCAACCAAAGTGTTTACCATCATACCCTTCTTCTTCATGGCTAGAGGTTAGGGCTGGAATCCCGACCCCAAATGCTGGGTTTTCCTTACAGATGGATATCCATCTGCAGCTTCCCAGGGACCCTGTTCTAAGTCAGTTAGCTGACACAAACTCAGAAATAATCAAATATCCCTGTCATTTAGGAAACTGCAAGGGCTCCACGTTAAGGGGACAGGGCAAAAAGCAAGTATATTTTTATCACGCCACAATAACATATACTCACTTTCTACAATGTTCATATGATTTTTGTGCTCAGTTGTTTTTTCTGCTGCCTGAAAGGTGTCATGTTGGGGAGGAATGACAAGAAAAGCCAAGCCTCAGCAATTTGGCAAAGTCTGCTTCAGAAGGGTCTGGCATTTCTTCAGAGCAACTACGTTCAGTAATTATATTTAGGAAAAAATAAGAAAAGGTGTGTGTTGATAGGAACACATAGACTTTCTTAAAAATCATAAATTACATTCAAACATACTGGAGACTGCGAGGAAGTATTTTGAATGTTTTAAATTTCTGAAAGCTCTGGTAATAATGTTTGATTTTTTTTTTTTTTTTTTGGTACTCTTTGCATGTCCAAAGTTGGCTTTAAGTTCTGGCTGTAATTCTAATGGAGAAAACATTTTATACTGGCAACTCAGTTCAGTACATTTTGCTCTACTATGGTTGGGATGGAGATGACTGAGTGGCCCCCCAGTCTTCAATTATTAAATTGGTGACCTTGCATTTCTTCTCAGATGTTTGCAGAGAGAAGGCCCCTGTGGTCCTGCTAATAGCTACCTGTTTGATATCAGATCAACCACTTAACCTCCCTGGCTTTCATTCTTTCCACAAATAAAATAAATAGATTAGGCTTAACATTCCCTCTGATCCTTTCAACTAAAAAAAAAATCTGTAGATCTTGGAGTTTTTAAATTTTTTATTGAGCGTGTCTTATTGAACTTTCTAATTTTTTTCTCACATCGATTCTAGATAAAACTATTTACTAGCTGCAGTTTAATTCAGAGCAGAAGTTAATGGTGAATGCGCAACACATGAGATACAGTAAATGAATATCCTTATTCAAAGATTGTTCAAGGAGATTATTCTGATTCCTTGTGTACTCTGTACTGTTCACAAAGGCTGAGGTTCACAGAGTGAGGGGCTGTAGGCTGCATGTAGCTACTTCACGAGTTCTGTTTGTTCCACGATTTATTTTGTTTTATTTATTTAAAAGATTTATTTTAATTGTATATATACATATGTGTGTATGTACACATGAGTGCATATGATGGAGGAGGCTATACGAAGCTTTTGGATCCCTTGAAGCTGGAGTTACAGGTAGTTGTGAGCTGCCCGGTGTGGGTGCGGAGGCCTGAACTTGGGTCCTCCACAAAAGCATCGTCACAGCCCATTCATACTGTGTTAAAAAACTCAATCATGACATGAGTTCTCTGATCTCCAGCTTGTTGGGGTTTCTCAACAACCATGTTGAGAGACAAGGAAGGTCAATGTATAATGAAAGAATCAATTCAATAGCATACATACATACGTACATGCAAAACACACACACACACACACACACACACACATATATATATACCCAACATGGGGTACCCAAACATGTAAAGCTAGTATAGGTCCAAAGAAATGAGTTTAGACATCAGCATAATTATAGTTGGAGGCATTAACAATCTATCGTCAGCAAACCATCATAGAAGCATTAGAGTTAAGTTGTATCCTAGACCAAATGTGAAAATTCCACTAAAGAATGTTAAGTGCAGATTTATCTCATCAATACACGGGACATTCTCAATTCAGGGAATTACAGGGAAAGTCTCAACAAATTAAAAATATTGAAATTATATCAAATACCTTCCCTTTTCTGGTACATGTATGTACACACACACACACACACACACACACACATATATATATATATATACATACATATAAAATCTAAGAGATTCTTTTTTATGATTATTTTATTTTTCAATTATGCACTAATATTTTGCTTAAGTGTATGCTTGTGTGAGGGTGTCAGATCCCATGGAACTGGAGCTGCAGACCGTTTTGAACTGCTATGTGAGTGCCGGGAATTGAACCCAGGTCCTCTGAAAAAGTAGCCAGTGCTCTCAACTGCTGAGCCATCTATCTGCAGCCCCCTAAGACATTCTTGAAACAAATAAAAATGGAAACACAAACTCACAAAAGCAATAGGATACACAAAGTTCAGCACCAAGAAAGAAATTTGTAGCAATCAAAATCTACATTTGAAATACAAAAGGGTCTTTAACAAATATCCTATCATTCCATCTCAACCAGGTAGAGAAACGAGAACAAACCCAAAGTCAGCCATAGTGAAGAAATAGTAAAGACTAGAACAGTATATGAACAACAATACATGAAACGGATAGTCAAATTTATGGATAGACTAATATCAATTTTTCTTTAGTTATTTCAAGGACTAGAAGAGGGAGGAAATTCTTCTCAGCAGTTTTTATGAGGCCAGTATCACCATGGCCCCCAAAGCAGAATAGGACACAAGAGCTAAAGTTAACCACATACCAGTATCCTTGATGGATTTAGGTACAAAAATTCTCAGCAAAATGTGAACAGACCAAACGCGAAAGCACACTGGAAATACGATTCACCGAAATCAGGTAGGCTGCACACCAGCAATAGAAGGATGATTTGATATATACAAATCAGTAAATATGTCATACCATAAAGCAGAACTAAGGGCAAAAGTTGTATATTCACCTCAGCAAGTGCAGAAAAGGAATCCGGTAAACTTCATGGCATAACTGCCGAGATAACTAAGGATAGAAGGAATATACCCCAGGATAACACATGCCATTTATGACACCAACTGCTGACACTGTATGGAATGGGGAAAAGCTGAATGTTTCCTGAAGACGAGCCCCCTTTCACCACTTCATTCTATATAGTGCCAGAAAACCTAGCTCGCTGGGGAAAGGTGTCCAATTGCCACTGCTGGAAGATGACATGTAAAAACCCCCAAACGCTGTGAAAAATGTAATCCTACATGGTGTACGTTTCCCAATCCTTCATTCTCTTGTTAAGATTACACTATACCCTATCTATCTCTCTAGAGTTTTGGTTATGCAGACAGCTACATCAGCTTTGTGAAACAAGATGATTCAGCTTCTCTGGGGATGGCACCCACTTCAGTGTCTTAGCAATGTTTGATGTAAACACACAGACACAGACACACATAAAGGAGAGTTAGTTAAAATCACGGACTTCAAAGCCTACCCCATCCACTTGCCTTGTGTTAATCCTTTGTAAGTAGTTGTCAAAGCAGGCGCCCAGGGTGACCTACACATGGAGTCTTCTAAAATATACTTGTCAGCCAGTTACTTTGTGTCATTTCAGGCAACAGGAATCAAAATCTCAACACTGAAACAAAGCTTCAGTAGCAATCCCAGGCATGCATGTGTTTGAAAGGAGCCGGGTCCAGCTGAGAACAAAGCCAACTTGTGTTCAACAGGTGACTCTTAGGCTTTGAGTAAACACTCCTTTCACAGAGAATAGCTCATCCTCTCTCTAAGAAACCAGGCTCAAACCTCATTCCAAGTGCCTCTCAGCCTCACGCTCTTCTTGTCTGAAACCATCCCAAATAAAACATTTCTACCAAGTGTTTGTTTGCTCTGTGAGCCCTTTCCAAAACTGCCTGTCATATTAAAGCTTGCTGTGTGTAAGCTATCAACTTCATGTGCTGTCAATTTTTTCCTGAGAAAATGGGGACTGACAGAATCAAATACCTGCAGGGATTGGGATGGTTTTATAAACAACATAAGTGCATCATTTGAGGCCCAGAACAGCTACAGATGCACAGCCTTCAGCTCCCGGGCCAGAGACACATTTCTGGATTCTAGGGATTATAGCACAATGCTGGGAGCATGAAATGCCCACAGACTTGGGTTGGCAAATGTTGGTTGTTAGCTTGATGGTATCTAAAACTGAGTGATATGGTCCTAGGCAGGTCTGTGGAGACTTCTCCATGAAGAAGTAATTGAGTTGAGAGGTCTATCCTCAGACTGGGCAGCACCTTCCTGTATATAGTGGCCCATAAATTAGGAAGTCCCAGGAAAAAATGCTGTGCTTATTTGCCTTCCTGCCTTCACTCGTTACCTGTGAGTGCATCTAGTTCATTTGGCCTTTCCATGTGGAAAGAAGACTCGGGACTCCTTAGGAGTTCTCTGAACCTTCAGCAGCAGATTGGGACAACTAACCCACACGGCCTTGTGGACTGGCTTCAGGGGTCTAAGTCTCTCCATCATGCCCCATCCTGTAAATAAACCATTGGCTCTCAGCCTGTGGGTTGAAACCCCTTTAGGTGTCAAATGACCTTTTCACAGGGGTCGCATACCAGCTATCCAGAATATCAGATATTTACATTACGATTCATAACAGCAGCAGAGCTACAGTTATGAAGCAGCAGCAAAAATAATTTTGTGGTTGGGATTACCACAACAGGAAGAACTGGATTAAAAGTTCACAGGATTGTGAAGGTTGAGAACCACTGCTGTAAACCAAATCTAACACACCCCTTTTACTATACAACAATTATTTTGGTTCTGTTTCTTAAGAGGGATCTACTCATCAACTCCAGTCATTTGTCGTATAGAAACTATACATGATACCCAATGATACCAATGATACTAAAAATTCTGGAGTTTTTTTTAAAGGAAGTATAAAATTTGAATATTAGTGTAAGTAATTGGTAAATTAGTGTAATTTTGGGTCCTAACAAATAAATCCAATGTAAAAGCTTTTGTAGGAAAACCATGTAGGTACAACAGTGTAAACCTGTTGGCAAATTCAGCATTTACGCTAGCCATCACAACCCCTGCTATAGCACTCTGGCAGGCTCTGGGGCACCTATGTGACTTTCACGAGGCAAGGCGTGCCAAATTTTGGGTGAGGTTTGGCACAGATAAGACAGGATCCTTTTTTTTTCCTTCCAGAGCAATTTCACAGTTATTAATATTAAAGTATTAAGTGATGCATTCAAAGCTGCCCTAGATACTAGATAAAAGAAGTTCTTAGGAGTAACTGCAGGTTTCACACAAATCACAGGGCAGGTCCTTCCATTGACCTTGAGCATGGTCTCTTGTTCCCATGCCGACTGATTTTCTTTTTTTGAGGAACCCTGCTTAAAAGAAAATGGCATTTCCCCAAAGGCAAGGCACATCAGGTGTAGAAAATTAATAAGTGAGAACCTGAGTTAAGCAATGTTAAGTGGGTTTACTTGCCGAAGATTTTTCTGAACCTGTGGATATTGCTGATAAAATGACATTCATGATAACAAGTACATCTGTCACTTTCTAGATGCCAGGTGTGGTCTAAATTTTTTTTCCGCATGCATCTGCTAGCTCAATCTTCTCAAGTCTGTGTGGTAAGCTATTTATCTGGCACATTACTTTACATGTGCCAGAGAAGTAGGTCATTCACCCATGATAGTCTCGCTTCAGTCAGAGGGAAGTCTCAGTCTAGGCTATTTATCAAGTTCCCTTGATCTTCTTCCATCCCCTTCCACCCATGGCAGGTCATGAGATTACTTTCCCATTTTGGAAATGCTGGAGTAGAGAGGATGAGATGGAAGAGAATGGAGAAGAGCACCTGCAGAAAGAATCACGGGAGAACACCATCAAGGTAGTCTCCAAGTATGGGAGAATCTGCCCTCATCTGGGCCATCAAATGTTCCATACTCATGGCTAGGATTCAGAATTTTAAAACATCTGTAACCTTTCTCCCATATGCAGTAAGGTGTGCGTGTGTACACATGACATTTAAAACATTTCAAGTATGGAAACAATCCTGAAACAGCACACACACAATTCCTACATCAGAGGTGTCTTACCTCACAGTGTACTACACTATTGAACTAGCTTTGGCTCTTCTGTCCATTTTCTACATCAAGCATCTCAGAATTATTTTGAACAGGATATATAAGGTTACTTTGTATGTTAGTTGTTCTTTTTTTTAAAAAACAGCATAAATAGAAGAAATAGAGAGCTATAAGACATATGAAAAAATGTTCACCCTTAATTAAAGAAATGGAAATGAGAACATAAATCAATACTCCTCTTTTCTACCTCACAAATTGGCATACTGAACAGCTCATCATATGTAGGGGGGTTGGAAAGATCTTTTCATGCACTGTTGGAGGGAAGAAAACTATTACATCTCTGGAAAGCTTTTTAGAAGCCACAGACAAAATCAATATGAAAATTGATGTACAGTAAGCACCCTCTTAGAAAACTGCTGCCACCTTCATGAAATCAGCTATGCCTCCTTGCAATAGTTTCTTACGATCTGTAGTTTGTTGATATTCCTTCGAGACGGAGGCATTGGAGAAGGTCATAAGATGCTCACCCGAGTATCTGGCCATTCCTCTTAGATTAGTAACTTATTATGCTCAAGTTGCATGTGGCTGGAAACTGGGGGGCCAGGCTAGAGGACGTGGACTGGGCAATACTAGGTGAATGGGATTCCATTTAGGAGGCTATGGTGAAGCCATCAACTGTGCTGGGCAAGGACGTTCCTGTGTGACCGCTTTGTGGTCAGTCATGCTCTGGTTAGTAACCCTTCACGCATGGTCTGAGCTAGTCCAGGAACCCATTGGTTTCCCAGCGTTAATTGTGGTGAAACTGTGATTTTGTTTGTCATCAGGACCTTAGGAGGAGGGGGAAAGATGTTCATCATCCCCAGGGAAAGAATTTTAGGGACAAACATATCCTTGAATCACAGAGTTTCACTGTTTCTATTGCCAAGCCCTGGTCCATACAACTGTGTGTGTATATGTACATCTGTGTAGATTTGGGTGTGTGAGCAGAGGCCAGAGGATGTCTGATGTCTTTTTTTTTTTTTTTTTGTTAAGGCAAGGTCTTTCCTTGAACCTAGAATTTGCATTTTCTTTTCAGTTAGGATGGAAGGCAGCAAACACCAGCAGTATGCCTGTCACCACTCCACATTTTTGCACTGTGTGGGATGCCTAGCTTATAACATGGTGTTGGGATCTTCACTCTCATGGCCATGCTTGTACGACCAATGCCCTTCACGGCTGAATCATTTCTTCAGCTCTCATACATACTTTAAAAATGGCGATGATGGTGGTGGTGGTAGTTGTGTGTGTGTATGTGCTCATGTCACTGTACATGTGTACATGTGGACAACTTTGTAGAGTTTGTTTTCTCCTCCCACTTTTATGTATGTTCTGGCAACTGAACTCAGCTTACCAGGATTGCACAGAAAGTGCCTTTTGCACACTAAGCCATTCCCTGCAACGTCCTTGAAGATACTCCTCATAGCTGGTAAAATTGTGTTGCTGTGTTTTAGTGATGTGATTTTGCTGTGCTCTTTGCTACCTTGTCCTTAAAGGATTATACCTTCTTGCTGGGTTTTATGTAACTTCTACTTCTTACTGTAGGAAAAGCACACTGTTAACGGTTGGCTTGCCATGAAGGCTTGTTCTGGAAGTGGGTGTGAATCTCTCATGTGCCTGGACCAAGAAGAAGCTCCTAGAGCTATGTGTAGATATTGTTTATCAGTTCTCATTGTCAGAGGAATAATTTTTTTTAGCCTGGGTTCCTGAATGAAGACCATGCTGAGCAGAACTGAACCACACTCCTCTGTCTGTGAGTGACAGATGCGTGTTCGGCAAGCCAGCAGGAGTTCTGGCTTTCTGCAAGCCTTAGTGCGGACCTATCCTGAAATTGATCAATGTCCACTTCTTCTACTGAGCCTTCCTCGTCTACTCTAGTCTCTTTCTCCTTTTTCAAAGTCAATGAAGGATGTCCTGTCCATTACACTGGTCTTTGAACATGTGCATTTTCTAATGTTGATTTCCAATTATAGAAAAATGTCTTTTGTTGCTCTTTCAGATGTGTTGCAAACTCCACGAAACCCATGCCAACATCTTATTGCTTTGAAATGATTTTCTCTAGTCTTAGAAATGTAGTAGGTTCCAAATCAACACTCCTGCCTTCATTAGTATGTAATTAAAACTGCTATATTTGATTAGTGCTGCTGACACACCTACAACCACCACGGTTGCTTTATCAAATGGTGAAAGGATAACCAGGGAAGCCTGGGCTGGTAAGTGACATCCACTTCCTTACTTCCTAACCATGACCACCTTCTCCATGGCTCTTGTTTTCACTCACGAAAACCTCATAAAACACTTTTAGAAGAACCCATAACTCACAGTGGCCACCTTGCTGCTAAAGGCGGGGAAGGGATGACCCTCAGCTCTCACCAGCAGCAGACATATTGGTTTTCAGGCTGAAGCCAAAGAAAAGTGTTTGGTGTGTTCAGGTCTCCCATGAAGCGCTTACTATTTAGGGGCCGATTGTGTTAAGTGAAGAGGACCGAGGTAGGAAGGCAGACATACAAGGGTCAGTTTACTCCCTTAGAGGTGGCTGCTGTGTGCCTGTGAGCATCCATCAGTGGCCGGTCTGGCAGCTCAGAAACAAGGCTTGTTTACAGCTTCACCTAAAGGTTGTGTACAGAGCTCATTACTAAATGTGTTTAAGTCACCTACTCACCTGGGTTCTAGAGTGTATGCTGGTTTTTTTATGTGGCAAGTCAAACGGATGCTCTTCTTTTACCTGGAAGGAAGGGGACTCCTCAGATCCATCAATAGCTCCTGATCACTTACCCCAGGAAGCCCTTCTGGCCTGTGAGTGGGCCTTAGTGAGGGAGGAGGGGACCCATGGCAGCAAGGTTGAATGCTGTGAATCTGAGAACCACAGGTCCCTGGGATAAATATTTCACACAGGGCAGGCAAAGCCACAGAGCGGTACGGTTTTCTATTTTTGCTGAATGGCTCTAACAACTGTGACGTCTGTATTCTTTCCTGAGCTATAATCTCATAATATTTTGATCCTTAGATAAACATCACTGAATCATCACACAGCTAACCTTGTGAGGTTTTCTGATGCTAGCAAGCCAAGGCTGTGTGGATTGATGGGTGGCCGCAGCCACGTTTGAACAGTTATTATCATTCAGTGGTTCATGGAGTGTTTTAATATCTGGCAAGAGGAGGGAGCTCTGCCTTCCTAGAGGGAAAGCATGGAGGTGGCTTATCTTTCTGATTCTAAAGGGAACTGTGAACAGCAGTGGGAAGCCAATACCCTCCCTTCATGCGTCAGAATCTGTGCTCTGACAGACTGACAAGTGGGACTTCTCTCTCTTTTTTTTTTTAATCCTGGAAAACTTCACACAATTTCCAGCAAATTCTGAGTATTTTAGGTTTCTAAACTTTTTGGTCTAACCATTTATTTGTAATGGGTAATACGGGCCATTAAGCAAATTAAATTTACAGAAGGTGTAAAAACTGTGACTAAAATATTTAAATGCACTTTCGGTGAAGGGACTTTGAAAAAAGAAGAAAGAAAACAACAACCACAAAAAAAAAACAACAAAAAACCAAAAACCAAGCACCCAATCTGTATTGAGGTGATTGCTGACATTCTCTGGTATGGTGGCAGGCACCGGCTCCCGGTAGCAGAGCCATTCACAGAAGAGAAGGGCAGTGCTCCATGTTGGAGATTTAAACACACTCACAGATTTGATGGAGCTGTAGAACGGGGAGATGATCAGTCTCTCAAGAGCCACAGTTTCCAAGCTGCGTGTGCTGTTTTCATTCTCCACACCGAATTACCTTTCAGGTCTTCTCTCTAGCTGATTTTGATGACTACAAGTATGAGTGGAATGGACACGTGATCTGCATAATGACAGAATTAAAATTCAAAATCATTTATCCATGGGGCATAGGGGATGGCTCGGTTGGGAGAGTGATTTGCCTTGCGAGAGTGAGGGTCAGAGTTTGCCGCACAGAACCCGTGTGAAAAAGTCAGGTGTGATGTTCTGTAACCCCCGTGCTAGGGAGGTGGAAGCTCTCTGATAAACCAATCTAGCTTAATTGGTGGGTACCAGGCCAGTAAGAGACCTGTTTCTAAAGAACGGAGGCTGGTACCCAAGAAACAGCACCTGAGGTTGACCTCTGGTCTCCACATGCAGGCCTAGGTACACCGGGATGCACACACATCTGCATAAACACATGGGAACACTCCTCATACACATACACACGAATCACTTACACAGACATAAACACTGAGCCTAAAGTATTACCACGAGTAGGGAGTGAAGAGAAATAACTAAAATAACACAGGAATTTGCCTCAGTTCAGGATTGCTAAGGCAGAGGTTGAAGCGTCACACACTTGAGTGTGTAGTCACTCGTGAAGTTAGTCTAGTCCTGTAGACTATCAAAAAATAAATGAATACGCAGTTGGGCTACTGTTCTCTACTTGCTCTCTATTTGTGCTAAAGGCCATAACCAAAAGCAACTTGGGGAGGAGAGGGTTAACCTCAGCGTACAGCTTGCAGTCCATCATTGAGGGAAGTCAGTGCAGCAAATCAAGGCAGGAACCTGGAGGCAGGGCCTGAACCAGAGAAAGCAGAGACCATGAAAGAATGTTGCTTACTTGTTCTCTGTGGCTTGCTCAGCCTGTTTTTGTCCACCTCCTAGTAGGGATGGTACCATCTACAGAGGATTGGGACATCTCACATCAATAATTAATCAAGAAATGCCCCACAGTCTTGTCCACAGCTTAATCTGATGGAGACATTTTCTCAGTTGAATTTCTCTCTTCCCAGCTGACTATAGCTTGTGTCAAGTTGACAAAACCCAACTGGCACATCTTTTTATCATCAAATTATTGTATTTTCTCATATTGCTGTGAAGCCCAGAAACTGCTAGGAGTGATCCTCAGATGAAAAGATGAAGAATGAAAGCACTGCTTTCTAAATTTGCCAAGTTCAATGCCTCTGGAGGGTACGTCCCTTGTCCGCATCATGAAATTCGCATGTGGTTTGAGGGGTTTATAGATACAAGTCAGTGACATATAAAATAGAGGTGACCAATGGGAGGGCAAGGAAAAAAACATGGCTGTGGAGATACTATAAAATGATCTGAAGAAATTAGAGATGCTTAATTTGGAAAAATAGACCTCAGGAGACATGAGAAAGTCATCATTCCAGCCTAGCGCATCTAGCTCTCCTTTTCTGGAATTTTGGATTTGAAAAACGGCTTGTTACAGCCTTCTTGAAGCAGAGGAGTCCAGGTATGTAATTCTGAACACTGCACCAGACCAAGAAGGTATGTATCACTGGGAAGCACTGTTGTAAAATTTATGGTGGGACCAACATTTGTTTATTTGTATATTTAAATTTTTATCTCATATATCAATTGTACATGGTATTATGTTACATAAAGATATAGTCATATAGGTATATGATATGTTGAATACTTTCTCCCGTATCTTCCTTACATATTTGAGTTTATATATCCATGTAAAATCCAGGAATATAAATGAGAGGAAGCAAGTGGTATTTGTCTTTTGGATAACGGCTCAGTTCTCTTAACAGGATCATGTCCAACCTGGGATACAGTATTCTATTTCTGGCCTAAGGTTCAAACCAATGCCACCATCCCTTGAGTGAGGATTGGATTATATTTTTTAATTGAAAATATTTGTATATAGTATATTTTGATCACACTTTCCCCTCCCTTATCTTCTCCCAGAACCTCTCTATCTCCCCATCTACACAAGCCTATCCTTCTTTTCTCTCTCAAAAGGCCAACAAACAAACAAACCAACCAGAATAAAACGAAGCAAATGTAAAAATATAGAAAAAAGCAAACACAAAGAAAAAGCATGATAAACACATATACATGAAGAGATACACATACATGGACCCATAAAAACACAAACTTGGAAACTGTACTAGGTATATGAAAGACAAATAAGGTTAAAAAAATACCCAAACTAAGCATGATGAGAGAAAACCCAAACAGCATTGAGTTGGTTATGTATTGGCCATCTACTGATGGGTATGGGGTCTTCCTTAAGTGTGGTTTGTATACCCAGTGAGACTCCTTTGGAAAGAGTAAGTTTTCCTTTGTGAGTGGTTTTCAGTTGGAGATAGTTTCTGGTTAGGAATGGCGTGGGCAGGGCTTATGTTCACGTTCCCTCTTCATGCTGGGAGCCCCATGCCCCTTTCATGCTGCCGTTGACTCTGTGAGTTCATATGTGCATCAGTCCTGTTGTACGGAAGACACTGTTTCCTTGGTGTTTTCCATCCCTCCTGGCTCTTACAATCTTTCTGCCTCCTCTTCCACAGAGTTCCCTGAGCCCTGAGGGGAGGGGTTTGATGGAGATCTCTCATTTAGGATTGAGTGTTTCCGAGTCTTTTACTCTCTACACATTGTTCAGTTGCAGGTTTCTGCTCCTAAATCCTGGAGCAGGAGACTTCTGTACTGATAGCCGAGCAAGACGCTGATCTATAGGTATACAAGAATGTTGTTAGGAGTGCTCTTATTGCTATGTTTCATTAGCAGAACAACCTCAGGGCTGTGGCCTATCCAGTCTTAGGTTTTTGGGCACCCTAACAATTTCAGGCATCATGATGTGGCCCTTAGGTCCAATCGAATAGTGTTTGGCTATTCCTGCAACCTTTGTGACACCATTGTACCAGTGTATCATGCAGGCAGGTCACCACTGTAGATCGAAGGGTTTGTAGCTGGGTTTGTGTGTAACTTTCTCCTCTTGTCGTGTGCAAAGTAACTTCCCGTACCACGAACACCACTCACTAGGGGTGAAAGCCCTAGGTTGGGTCCAGCTTAACTTCTCCATGTTCAACAAGATACATAGATGTTGTCTTCAGCAAGAGGGCATTACTGTCAGTTCGTGCAGAACAATCAATAACCTTGGCAATAGCCTGGTTGTTTGAGGGTTTCCATGGGGCTCTTTTGGCCAACAATTCAACTAGATATAACCCATTCCTGACACCGGAAGTTTTACTTGGTGGCAACAGAGGTCTAGTTGGGGCTTTGTCTCCTCTATTATCTGGTGATTCCATTTAGATTTCTTTTATATATGTATATATATGTATGTGTGTATATATATCTCCCATCTTCCCTATACCTCTCTATTGCATTTTCCTGTCCCAGTGTCCTGCCCATATCTCCATAACTACGTGTCCTATTTCCTCTACCCTAGGAGTTTCTCCCTCTTGCCTAGTCCCTTACTCTATAGCTAGCCTTTGTGGTTATATGGAAAGCAGCCATGTCCACTGAAGGTTAAAAGTATAACTAATTTTTGGGCAGTTCAGCAGTGGTTATTTTTATCTGGCTGGGCTTCTTTGTTACTGTCAGAGGCAAACATCCCACCAGCCCAGGTCGCTGCTGAGCAGGAGACATTTGGGGTTGGGTGGGTCCCTGGGCAAGGCTGTGGAACATGTTGAAACGCTGGTTATCAAGACAGAAGCTCATAACGTCACCACAGTCCCATTGGGGAAGCAGGACCCCAAATATGTCAGTTTCTGCTCTTCTCTGCCCTGACCAAATGCTTGACAGACACAGCTTAAAGGAGGAACACTTTCCTTTTGCCTCATGGTACATAGCTAAAGCTCCATGGCAGTGGGGAAAGCATGGTGGTTGAGGCTTTGTCCTTGGTGGTGGGAACTTGTGGTATGGGACACCTTGTTACATCCTAGAGGTAGAATGGAAGCAGAGCTGAGTCAGGAACTGTGGTTTGTGTATATCTCTTAGTTCCCATCCTGGTGTCTGAGATTTTCCTCTAGTGATGTTCTACCTCAGAGGGTTCCACAGCCTGCACAGTAGTAACACCATTGAGATATCAAGTTCAAACACAAAGATTCCACAGAGGATCTTTCTCACTTGAGCTGCAAAAGTGAGTTTCTATTCTTTTGCAGGAGAGTAAATGTACAGTGCACGTGGTTTCTGTGAAAGCGGGGGAGGGCTCATGCACGAGTTCTGCACATGGTATGAACATGTCTCTTAGTTTTTGCCAATATGTGATATATAACGATTAGAAAAGCCTGGCCTTACTGTATGAGTTAGGACAAGGTGAGTTTCAGATGAGAAGCAACCCTCTTAGGAGGTGCAAGTGTTTAAATAGTGACCACTTAGAAAAGATTTGAGTACCTGTTAGGTCTTGAAAGTTTTAGCTGCATGCTGGAAATCTTCAACTGTGTTATAACCCACCCAGCCCCCTTTATGGTTTTAGACATTTTAAAGAAATCATAATTAAAACCACCAGAGGATGTTTTTTGTGTGTGTGTAAAATTGTTTGTGATGAACTCTAGAACATTGTATGTTCTTGACCTGTAACGACTTTTGTTTTTTGTGCCAAAGTCCAGATTTCAAAGGCTGAAAATAAACTTCTGGAGTCATATGTGTGGGTTTTATAGATGTCAGGGTTATTCATGAAAGAGCTGGGGAGTACGATGAAGACTTTTATTAGGATGCAGGATTTATACCAACTCTGCCACCAGATGCCATCTTTCTATGTCCCCGCCACTGGATTGTTTCTTAATATTCCCTGGAGCAAATCCTTGTGAGTCTTCTGATTTAGGAGTTCACACTCTTCCTTCCTTCTTTGTCCTCCAGAGTTATCCCATCCTTCCTTGAATGGCTTGCCCCTGAGGCCTGTTTTATGTGAGTCTTAAATATGAAATAGAATTCCTGTGAAGATGAATTTAATATTGCCAGATGTTGACTGTTTCCATTTGTGTGTCATGTAAAGGATATAAGAACCATGGCTTGTGCTTACAGCTGATGTGATGAACCTTTGCCTCAAGTGAGGCTGTTGTGGCTCTTTGCCTGGAAATACAGAATAACAGATTTACAGGAAAGGCAGATCTCCTTAGGGTGATTTACTTCAGTTTAAATTCCCCGGTGCTTGCATCCAGCAGGGAACACAAAGGAAGTAGGCCAGGAGGGCATGTTACATTGGAAAAGCTGTGTACATCTTTAAAAGAAGTCACAATAAATTTTATGAGCAAGTATGCTGAGCTTTGTAGCTAAAAGCGAAGTGGAGAGGGAGCAAGTACCTGAGAAAAAGTGTAGGATCAATGGTATGGAGCCAGTGCCTCTCTGACAGCATTGAATACTACTCTTCAACATGTGATCTGAGACACATTAGTTACTTCAAGCTTCATTCTTCAAAGTGTAGATAATAGTCTGATTGACACTGTATTCCCATTGTCAAGATTAAATGAGAAAAGTACAGAGAATGAAGCATCAGTAAGGTATTGCCATCACTTGGTCTATGTCAGCCCTGCTTCTGTTATAGAGGGTCCACTTTTGGCTAGCCTGGTTGAAATAAGCATGGTTTTAGACAGAACCTGACTGAGTTAGCAGTCCTGACCTTTCTTGCTCTTTGCTGAAGTCCTGTGTGACTGTCAGCTAATCAAGTGTGTTCTTTGGACCTAAGTTAAATTTTGTCCTGTTTGCTGTCTTTAGGCAGAACGAAATATACAAGATGTTAGAATTCTCTAACCCTTTTCCGATGTAACCCAGCATCGTGCTGTAAAAGACAAGTAGGTACACAGTCTTTCTGATTAAATATTAAAACCCACATACTTTGATGTAAGCCATGCAACAATCAAAGCAGATAGAATAGGGTTTCTCACACGTAACACATGTTTGACTTTGCTGGAGGATTTTGGGGAATTGTTACTGTATGGGTCCTGATTGGGTTGCCTGATCCTGTGTGAATGAAGAAAGGGTTATGTGTCTCCCAGTTTGACCTCTTTGCTTGGTGGTGAAGATCCAGGAGTCCCATTTCTCTTTATATATAACAAAGGAAATGAAACTGTAGCCTTGTTGGATTGCAGAATTATTCGCCACAGCCAAGATGTGAAAGAACCTATATACCTGTCGGTAGGTGTGTCTTAGTAACTGTTTTTGCTGTGAAGAGACACCATGACCAAGGCAACTCTTAAGAAAGAAAGCAGTTAATTGGGGCTGGCTTATAACTGTTTTATTCTATTATTTATTATTTTTATTCTATTATTTTATTCTATTATTATCTATTATTATCATCGTGGTGGGGAGCATGGGAGCACACAGGCAAACACTGGAGCAGTACCTGAGAGCCACATCCTGATCTGCAGGCAGGAAGAGACCGACTGGTCCTGCCAACTAGCTTTTGAAACCTCACAACCCAACCCCAGTGGTACACTTCCTCCAACAAGGCCACACCTCCTAATCCTTCTCATCCTTTCAAACAGTTCCACTTCTTGGTGACTAAGCATTCAAACATATGAGCCTATTGGGGGCCATTCTCATTCAAAACCACCGCAGGGTAAATGGGCAAAAAAAAAAGATTATGAATACACACAATGGATGCTATTCAACCTTTGAGAAAAGGAGGCTCTGCTGTTTGTGAAAACATGGATGAGCTTAGAGGACGTTACAGTCCATGGAACCACCTGACACAGAAAAACAAATGCTGTGTGACCTGATCATCAGGACAAGATGTGTGTCTTCAGAAACAGAGACAGAGCAGCACTGGCCATGTAAGGAGCCAGGAGGAGAGGAGCACGGACTGGTTGAGCAGGAGCAGAAGAAATCTAAAGATGGGGGCCAAAGGACACAGAGTTAGAGTACAGTTAGAGCGATCTGGAGATCGAATGCACAACAGAAAGGCTTTATACACAGACAGGATTGGCAAGATGGCTCTGTGAATAAAGTTCTGGGCACAAATGCCTGAAGATCTGAGTCTTCTGTCGGTTCCAAGCACCCGTGTCACAAACCAGGTGCAGGGATGCATGATGGGAAAATGGAAAAACAAGGTGATTCCCTTGGTTTGTTGGCCAGCCGGAACAACCTACCTAGTGAGTAGGAAAAAACAAAACAGAACAAGACAGTGGGTGGCATCCGAGGAACAATAGACAGGATTGTTCTCTGGCTTCTGTATGCATTTACACACACATACACACACACACACCTGTCTCTGAGAGTAGATCTTAGCTACTTTGTAAGACACACACACAAACATACATACAAAGGCATCTATGTGAAACAATACATTGCTAATTTACCTGAACTAGGGAATCTTTTTACCATTTATGTGGACATTGAAACACTTGGCAGCACCTCCCAAATAACACTATTAAAAAAGGTCGTCAGCATGTGAATTTCGATGTGAACTCTTCTCTATTTGTATCAGTTTGGCCACGACAGCCTAAAAGAAAATAAAGGGCAAATAAATCAAATCATCCCAAAGGGCAATCGTATAGTACAAATTCCTCACAGACGTTTAAGAACAAAACAGCAGATCACCCTGAGACTTTCAAGACTGAAGCCTGGTAGAGTCTTATGGGCACACACTTGAGCCAAGGTCTCTGTTGTCCTTTTGGGTCTTGAGCAAAATATCTGTATGCCACACATGTGTAGTGGCTCCGCATGTAAACATCATTAGAGGCCTGTGACCTGGACAATTGATGTCTGGCGCATCCCTCCCTGAAAATGTTTCCAGCTGCCAGCTCCATCTCAGCAAATTGCATGATCAGACTTTGTCATGAAATCCACTTTTTAGCTAAGACCCATAGATAATTTCGCCCTAGAAAGAATTTTGCATAGAACCTAGTCTGTTTAAACTGTCAGTGTGAGTCATGGAGAAGAAAAGGGCCCAGGGGATAAAATGAAATGGAACTTCTGATAACTCCACCTGTCACATCTCAAAGGCACTGCAGTGACCCAGCGTGACATGGATGGAGAATGCAACTTCTCATGATGCCTTAGCGGGAGACAGGAGTCCGTCTCTTTCAGGTCAAGAGGTTCTTTTTGATGTCTCTGAGGTTTAGGCATATTTGATGACGGGCATGGAGAATGCGTGTTGATCAGCAGGAGCAGGAATTGTCGATCTTCATTCTCCACTTTGAAGTCTCAGAAGGAGGAAAGAATGTAAAAGCCAGTGTGGAGAAAGAAGCTCGTGTTCGCTCTCAGCAATGGCCTATGGTTTGGGAACTCGCTTGAACTCTTTTTTTCCCCCTCAGGCATATGAAACTTTCCAGCAAAAAATTAAGCAAGAAAAACAAGTGAGAAGTTTTGTTCTCTTTATTATTCTAAATGTCCTTAGATATGCAGTGTTTCTGGGGAAATAGCATGAGAAAAGTTCTGAGGTAGGTTAAAGGAAATAGCCATATAAATATTTACAGAATGCATGTACATATATATACTTTATGCATTATATCACATATATTTATAGAAAAGGAAAAAACAGTCTTTAAATGTAAGCAATTAGGTTTGTTTTGCATACAGAATTTTATTTTAAAATGCAACCTCTTTTGACATTTTCATGTTGCTAAGAATTCTTTCATGACAGAAATACTCACTTGGCCAGTGGGATTGGGTATTTTGATATTTGCTTTCCTCAATTGATTTTTTTCCCCCTTTGGGAAATTGGTTACTTACTGATATTGGGACACTGGTCTGAGTTAGTTCTCTGCTCTGGAGGTCTAATGTCATGTTTTGCAAAGGCTGTTACTCAGCCTTAGTGTTAAAAATCCACAAAGCCTATATGTATTCCGCTAACACACTGGCTTTGACACTATAATATTGCAGCTAATATTTCTTAGGTATAATTTAGTATTTTTTTAGGTGTATGGGTGCTTTTTCTGCATGTGTGTCTGTGTACCACAAGCGTGCCTGGTATCTGTGGAGGTCAGAGGAGGTGTCTGATTACACAGAACGAGAGTTACAGATGGAGGTGAGTCTCCATGTG
>CM053756.1:45401424-45424803 GCA_028658305.1 Pachyuromys duprasi
AAGGGAGAGAGAGAGAGAGAGAGAGAGAGAGAGAGAGAGAGAGAGAGAGAGAGAGAGAGAGAGAGAGAGAGAGAGGGTGCTTTGCTTCAGAGGATGCTTCAATGTAGTTACTGCTGCTGCTGGTCCTTGTTGCTGCTGTTGCCGGTTTGCTGATTCGTTCTGCTGTTGTGCTTGCCATTGCTGTTGGTTTGCTGATTTGCTGGACTGCTGGATATCCTGACAATGAAGAGTTGAATTGCCCAAGAAAACTACATCCAAAGAGTACATCCCCTGTCCCCTTCTCTCCTACCCAGGGTTGAGGGGTTGTAAGAACCTCAAATAAAGTATGTTTAAAAAAAAATCAAAGCCTACATTTTCCTAAGTGCCTTAAAAAAACTTAGCAATTTTGCACTGGAATATTCTTCCTTATTCTTTGGATGTCTGGTTCTTTGTGTTTCTGTCTTAGCCTAAAGTGCATGTTCTCTAGAGGAGAGTCCCTGACTTGTCCACCTGATGTGATCTATTTATGTTCTATCCTGTCTCTACACAGCCCTTTATGAATATAATTTTCTAATTGTTTCTTTTATATTTTATGAATAAACCATCTATCTAGTTAAAGTTTTTAAAGCTTAATTCTTACAGTTGATGGGATCAAATTGTATCTATTAGGTTCACTGCTCTATTGATTAATATCTAAGAAGGTTCTGGAACACAGAAGATTAGTCAGAAATATATTTTAAGATTAAATTTGATTTCATATGGACCAGGAGTAAGTTCTCAGATATTTCAGTGGTATGATATGAGGGAGGTCCTGGGGCAGAGTGTAGAACCTCATCAGAACTGCCTTAATGCTATTAAAGAAGGCAGCTGTCCATCTTAGTGGGCATGACGTAAGTGGAATCCAACAAAGGCACTGAGCCCACTGCCGCTTACACAGGTAAACACAAATGTACATATGCACACATCCTCACAGGCACGAATTCTTTATACTCACATCCTCTCATGGACACACACATATACACATTCACATGTTCACACACACATGTGTACACTCATATATACAAACACTCATATGTAACACATACAGATTCACAACCCCACCTACATTCACATTCACACACATACAGGTACCCCCCATTTACATATGCACACTCATGTACACACATACTGGCATCCCCCTAAACTTACACACATGCACTTTTATGCACACTCACATAAGCATGCTCAGGAATATGCACCCCTGCAACCAGAAACTGAAGAAATCATAGCTGTAGATTTGGCCCTTATTGCCCACTCCATATCCACCTCTGTTCCAGCAGCAACTGCTGCTTGGAGGTGCCAGGCTTAGCTTGGTACAGTGGAAATACAAGCAGCATAGAGGGTAAAGAGAGCTTTAAAAGTGGCTTTCATTTGTTTTGGAAAGAACAGAGGTTCTCAATAAAGTTGGGAGGAAATCAGATTGCATTTCCAGTGCAACTTCCCTCCATGCACCAGCAACTTCCTCGTCTATTAGTGTCTCCCACCAGAGTGGTTCATTGTGACTGTTAATGAACCTACATTTGGCATGCCATCATCACCCTGGTGTGCATGACGGCTCACTCTTGGAGTGTATGTTCTGTGGATTCTGCCAAACATTCAATGACATGGATCAATCATTACAGAACCGCAGAGAATGATTTCATTGTCCTTAAATTTCTCCAGGCTTTTTTTTTGTATTCCAAAAGGGAAAATTTAAAACTTCTGTAAGTAATTGAAAATTTTGATTAATAGCAGTAAGTGAGTGAGTGAATGAATATGTATAATGTGGTTTGATCAGACCCGGCTTGTTCCGTAATGTGAAGGTACTGAGACTGAGCTTTTGAATGAATGTGTGCTTAGAAATTCTACATAGGAGGAGGTGTCCATTGTAGTGTGTGAGGAGATTCACTTTCCATCAAGGTGTGTACAATTCTGAAGTGATCCCTGCCCTCTTCTCTTGCAGTGGAACCATCTTCTTTGCAAGGCAATACAGAAGCTGTCTAGTCTGGATACACAAAAGAGTGACTTGTAGGCGTTAGTTTTTAAAACTCTTTTATTTACATTTCCTTTATTTTTTCTCTCTACTCCACCCATTCCCTTCCATCACTCCAACACCAGGTAGGAGAGAGAAAGGGTTAACGGGAGAGGGAGTGCAGTTCTCTTAGCAGCTTCCTGTTGATTAGGGTCGCTGGGTTCCTTGGAGCCAGTCCAATCCTTGTTTCAGGAGCTCTAGAAACTTATTTTTTTAATTTTTAAAAATTTATTACAATTTATTCACTTTGTATCCCACCTGTAGCCCCCTCCTTCATCCCCTCCCAATCCCCATCTCCCTCCATCATCTCCTCTCATGCCCCTCTCCATGTCCAATGATAGGGAGGTCCTCCTCCCCTTCCATCTGACCCTAGCCTATCAGGTCTCATCAGGACTGGCTGCATTGTCTTCCTCTGTGGCTTGGTAAGGTTGCTCCCCCCTCAGGGGTAGGTGATCAGAGAGCCAGCCACTGAGTTTGTCAGAAACCCCCGTTCCCCTTACTAGGTCATCCACTTGGAGACTGAGCTGCCATGGGCTACATCTGTACAGGGGTTCTAGGTTATTTCTATGAATGGTCCTTGGTTGGAGTATCAGTCTCAGAAAAGACTCCTGAGCCCAGAATTTGTGGTGCTCCAGAGCTAAGCAGAGAATTCTCAATAGAGGAATATCGAATGGCAGAGAAACACTTAAAGAAATGGTCTTAGTTATTTAGGAAATGCAAATCAAAATGACCCTGAGATTTCACCTTATAGCCATCAGAATGGCTAAGATAAAAAATTCAAGTGACAATACATGCTGGAGAGATATGGAGAAAGGGAAACCCTCCTCCATTGCTAGTAGGAATTTAACCTTGTACAACCACTTTGGAAATCAATCTGACAATTACTCAGAAAATTAGGAAGAGTGCTACCTCAAGATCCAACTAAACCACTCCTAGGCATACATCCAAAATATGCTCAACAAGGCTATTTGCTCAACCATGTTCATAGCAGCTTTATTCGTAGCCAGAATCTTGAAATAACCCAGATGTCCCTCAACTGAGGAATGGATACAGAAATTGTGGTACATTTACACAATGGAATACTACTCAGCAATTAAAAACAAGGAAATAATGAAATTTGCAGGCAAATGGTGGGATATAGAAAATATCATTCTGAGTGAGGTATCCCCGAAGCAGAAAGACACACATGGTATATACTCACTTATAAGTGGATAGTAGACATATAATATAGGATAAACATACTAAAATCTGTACATCTAAAGAAGCTAAGCAAGAAAGAGGACCCAGGGTAAGATGCTCAGTCCTCATTCAGAATGACAAACAGGATAGATATTGGAAGAGGAAACAGGCAACAGGACAGGAGCCCACCACAGAAGAACTCTGAAAGACTCTACCCAGCAGGGTATTAAAGCAGATGCTGAGACTCATAGCTAAACTTTGGGCAGAGTTCAGGGAATCTTATGAAAGAAGTGGGAGATAGAAAGACCAGGAGGGGAACTCCAACTTCTTGTCTCACAACAGCAACCAGGAACAGCAAGGGGGAAGCAGGAGCAGGCTTCTTCTTTCTCGGAGCCTCTACACTCTGGGCTCTGGCATTTATTCTCTCTCCAGAGTCCTCAGATTTAAACTATCCACAGCTGCCAAAGAGCGCCTCTCTGAGCCCGAATGAGGCAAATAGTCTGCTGCCGTGGACCATCTGAATCAGTGCTACATCCCACACCTGGGACCAAAACAATAACATGTTTATATCCACAACAGTGATTAGAAGGCAGAAAGCCATCCCATTGTGGAGTGGGTTTATAAAATACAGAATGAACGGTTTCAGCGCAAAGATCATGGAGACAATTCCTATTCTTTAAAATTCAAATCTTTGAGTTAAGTTAACGCAAAAATGTTAAAATGTCAATAGAGCATCAATCTATTAAAGTTTCTGTCAAACTTGTGCCAGTTGTAAGAGAGTCTTTTTTTTTTAAAGTGAAAGTTTTTTTTAATTAATTACACTTTATTCACTTTGTATCCCCCCATAGCTCCCTCCTCCTCTTCCAATCCTCCCCTCCCTCCCTTTTCACTACCCACGCCCCTCCCCCAGTTCACTCCTAGGGGAAATCTTCCTTCCCTTTCTTCTAATCCTACTCTATCAGGTCTCATCAGGAGTGGTTACATTGTCTTCCTCTGTGGCCTGGTAAGGCTGCTCCCCGCCCCCCTCAGGGGGAGGTGATCCAAGAACAGGCCAATCAGTTCATGTCAGAGGCAGTCCCTGTTCCCATTATTATGGAACGCACTTGGAGACTGAACTGCCATGGGCTACATCTGTGCAGGGGTTCTAGGTTTTCTCCCTGCATGGTCCTTGGTTGGAGTATCAGTCTCAGGAAAGCCCCGTGTGCTCAGATTTTCTGGTTCTGTTGCTCCTGTCCTCTCCCTATCTTACTGTTTCCCACATCTTTCGTTAGATTCCATGCACTCTGCCCAACAGTTGGCCATAAGTCTCAGCATCTGCTTTGATATTGTGCAGGGAATGAGTCTTTTGTAACGATATCCTGGCTTTGTGGAATGATAGACATATGTGCAGTAAATAGATTGAGTGTGTATTTAAAAATATTTGGTGTAGTGACCATGTGGAAAAACATGAACTTGCACAAGTGGTCCCAGGTGCAGGCATAGTCTTCCTATGACATGGATGTATTTCTGTTCATTCAGAGAGCCTTCCTGTCCATGAGCAAAGTCCAGTAGGTCTCCATTTCCTTTGGATATTCGACATTGTGTGAATGCAATGATGCTTTGGCTCTCCAAGTACATGGTTATCTAAGAAGACTGTAAAATGGCTAACGGTTAGAAAAAATGGCTGGACTTAGTATGGGATCCCCAAGAAAGCACACAAAGCACTTGAGCTATTAGAACAGATACCAGACAGAAGAAATGAAGTGCATGACTGTGGTGATGAAGTGTAACAGGTGAGATGAAGTGGTAAAGAAGTAAGAACAAGACACAAAGGATTTACATCCACAGAGGCATCAGATAGAAACATCTTTGACCAAAGGAACAACACGAAGTAGGAAAAATGTACCTCAGTTTCAGCACTGCAGTGAATTCTATGTGCTTTTCAGGCTGAGGTAACTGTTGGGTTGACATGTCCCTCATAGCTAAAAGACGACAACGTCAAATAATATTTCTCCATCACTTACTACCAAGCCGTGGGTATAAAAGTTTTGGCTAAATGGCATACGCTTCCATGACTTTGTATTTACTAATAGATATCATGTTTCCTAGTGTTTGCTGAAACTGTTTACTGAAAAAGGAATAAATAACATTTATTTAGCTTGTTTAAGAACATCATGCTACCTCAAGTGCAAATATAGACATTTCTATTAATTATTTGAAGAAATTAAATTATAACCAATGTGTAGATACCAAGTCCAGCAGTTACTTTATGTCAAGATAATGTGACACATGTGATTCGAGCCCTAAATTGCGTGATTAATCATGGCTTGCGTTATGACAGTAACAGCTTAAGAGAAACAAGGAGGATTTGGAGCCCAAAGAGTACATTATTTTTTGATAAAAAAATTCTATTTACATTTATGTGATTGTTGAGTGTGAATTCTGCCTCACTGATTCACACTTGAACGGGCTCGCTCTTGCTCTAACTCAGTACGGGCATTAAGATATGCCTTTCATCATTCTGTAGGCTTCTCTTAGTTTTGCCGTTAGTCTTGACAATACTAAATTGGCTTAAGAAACCATATCATGATTGGAAAAAAAAAAAAGAAGTTCTAGTGGTTTGAAGCAGGGGGCTCCACTCATCTCATAAACTGGTCAACAAGAGCTCCCCTGACAGCTTTGGTGGTAGTTCATGCTCGCCACAGCAGCCATTGCCCCAGTGGGTATGGGTATTTCCATTTATATGAAGGTACATGAAGTGTCAGCAGGTCAGAGAAATGCATTCCTGTCATGTGTGTGAAAGACAGAGACAGAGCATAGGCAGATGAATCCAGCTCTTCATGCTGTGAGATCTGCTGGGCCATGGCTGTAGGGCTGTGAGCACAAAAAGATAGCCCCAGAGCAAGGTCAGAGTTGCAGGCTAGTCCCAAACAGGTACACACAGCTGCTAGGTGCTTTGTCGATCAAGATGGTGTCAAAAGTATAATTGTCAAGGTGTGGTGCGGTTGGGGGAAGACATTATCTCACTGATGCAACACTTGATTAAATTTGATTTAAACTTAAAGTCATTCATTTGAACACTTCAGAAAGGTTTGTAAACATCCAGAAAAAAGTAATTATTCTAGTCAGCATAGGGCATCGTGCAGCCTACCCTTTGAAATGGTTTCTTTGCTATATTTGGCTTATCTGATTACACTGTGAAAGCAAGTTGGCACTTGGTTTGCATGCACATTACCGGGCTTTATGAAGGAGCACCTAGGAAAGGCTTTATTATTGCTTTCTAACTTTCCATGGTTAAAACTATGTAACCAATTTACCATTTTTTTAAAAAGCAGGTGCAAAGAACTGACTGGTGTCTGGAGAGAGGAAGATACTGCTGAGGGCATTCACACGCAGGCAAGAGCCATAGCACACTAATTTCACAAGTAAATAGTGATGGAAACAGCCCTGTTACTGCCCTCAAAGGATTTGTGAAATGGACACTTTAATTCTGGAGACATCTTTCAAGTTTCTCGCTCATTAAGCGCTCTATTTCCCAGAAGACAGGAGATGTTCAGTTCCGAACAGGAGATACTGTTGCTTTTAGCAGACGGCTGTATTAGTGAGTCTTTTGCGTTGTGCAGACTCCTGTTTTAAAATGGAGCTTGCTTGGGAAGTGTATTGACTTGACATTAAGTTTTACTCACCCAGTAAGTTGTAACTAACACATAGCTCATGTTTTGCTTTCCACCCCCACTGCCTTCTCTCATCTTTGTTGAACACAGTGTCTTCCTTTGATCTGCATGATCAATGAGTGGCTTCTTGTTGGGCTCTGGGTAGGCAGTCCTTGGCTGAGCGCTGTGCCATAATCCTAATCACTTTTCCTTAGAACTATTGCATAGCAGGTGGAAATGTTCAGAGTGTCTCTTCTCATACTATATCTCTATGAACTCTAAGATGAAAGGAAGAGTTCCTTATATTGGCCCATTACCTACCTGTATGTAATCTTTTCTTTTCTTTTTTCTTTTTTTTTTTTTTTACATCAGTTCAGTACTGTGTTTAGTGTTGATGGTGGTACCTGTGATTGAATCCAGCAACTTGGGCATCCTAAGCATATATTCTACCACTCAGTTACAGCACCTATGAATTAAAAATATATATCCCATGACATATATTTTGATATAATATCATCTTCCCTTTCTTACTTTAAATTGGCTTAGCATTTTATGATAATATCTTAACACATGCTGAATGTGTTATTTTATTGTCCTACATGGGGCATGGATAACTTTAATAGTTATTTAAACATTTAATAAAATAAAACAAGCCTCGACATCTACGATAGCAGTTTTTGGAAGAGCAGTGGATCATGAAGCAATTTGCACTCCAGCCATCAATCAGGAAGAGTTCTCATTTAACTCTAGGGACTGGAGAAGCAGACAATGGCTTGACCCAGAGACCCACCACCGTCCATTTGCCATTCCATCTACATACATGATTAAAAGCCTCATCAATCTTCGAGGCATTGCAGAGAAAAGATCTAAAACCACAGCACCTCATGCATGAAATACTTGAATATTTTCAGCATCATATATTTCCGTTTTGCAGGGAATATTAATGTGACGGTACAGAGGAACTTTAAATTGGAAGGAAAATGGAGATCTTTTCAGCAATTTTTATTTAAATTGTAGTTCCTCATGCTTACAAAGTTTTAGTTTTTTTTTTTCTGGTTGATATCAGTATTGTCTTGCCACTTGGAACAGGAATTGGTGTGTGGGCAAGCACATAGGGGAGACTGTGAAAGGAATGGGATGGATATTAAGCTGGGATGTGCCTTGTAGTTCAGGTATGACTTAGCACTCTGTTATCCCAGCTCTCTCCCCATTCTATCTGGCTATCTTATACAGGTTTCAGGAATCAACTCTGCAGCCAGTCTTCTAGAACTTTCAAGACTGGTTGACTGTTTGCAGTTACATTAAACCATTAAAGCAGTTTTTTTTTCCTGCCACCAACCTCTCACAGCTCATCTCCCTTAGATTCTAATGGCTTGCTTTCTTGGTATATGCTTCCTTAGGCAGTAATGGCATCCTATTCACCAGTGCCAAGTTCTTGGTAGTTGTGATGATTGCTTAGTAAAGAATGACTGTTGCTCATCCTGGAATAATTGACTGGTTGAGTGTGCTGGGCTGCAGTGCATGAAGGAAAGGAAATATGGCTGGAGAGCCAAGTGCAAGCATCTGGAAAGGAATTGTTCCTTCTTGTGATTCCATATCTTAGAGCAATGAAAAATATTCCTAACTAGAAACTAGCTTTTCTGAGATCTAATTCTCCTTGTCAATGGCTTCTGTGTCTGTGTGATGGATAGTGGACAAGGCTCCTAGTCACTTTGACCAACAGCTTCCATCTTTGTTAAGCCACGGAAGCCCTAAATTCTATTTCCAACCTTTCTTAGGGTAGTGCCTCCTCATTCTCTTCTTCTTCTTCTTCTTCTTCTTCCTCCTCCTCCATAAAAAGCAACTTGACAAACCTGGGTTTTGATCTGGTTGACTCTTCTTCAGAAGTGGAAATGGATGTTGATTTACTGAGCGACAGCAAATATCTCTGGGAGAAGAGAGCTCTGGGAATTGTGGCTGAACTAAAAAGTGATGCTCAGCCCACATTATTGCCAGAGATTTAGAAGGAGAAGCTTACTGAGTGGCTCTTGCAGCACTGCTTTTTCCTCAGGCAGAGGAAGCTGCACTGGCACTGAATTTCACACTAACTGAAGTGGCGTTATCATTGAAGACAAGCCATGCTGGAGAAGGAGAAGGTGCATTAGGTGTAGCAGCTACTATAACAGAAGTCTTGGTGATGTAGTAATCTCAAGAGCAAAGGTGATTTCCTTCATCTGTTTGACTGTATTTTCCTGTTTTTCCTTCAAGATCCAGCTATACCACTCCTAGGCATATATCCAAAAGATGCTCACGTATACACAAGGACATTTGCTCAACCATGTTCGTAGCAGCTTTATTAGTAATAGCCAGAACCTGGAAACAACTCAGATGCCCCTCAGTTGAGGAATGGACACAGAAATTGTGGTAAATTTACACAATGGAATACTACTCAGCAATTAAAAACAAGAAAATTATGAAATTAGCAGAGAAATGGATAGAACTAGAAAAGATCATCCTGAGTGAGGTATCCCAGAGGCAGAAAGACACTCATGGCATATGCTCACTTATAAGTGGATATTAGACATATAATATAGGATAAACATACTGAAATCTGTATACCTAAAGAAGCTAAGCAAGAAAGAGAACCCTGGATAAGAACTCAATCTTCATTCAGAAAGGCAAAGAGGATAGACATCAGAAGAGGGAGAAAACAGGGAACAGGACAGGAGCCTAACACAGAAGAACTCTGAAAGACTCTACCCAGCAGAGTATCAAAGCAGAGGCTGAGACTTATAGCCAAACATTTGGCAGAGTTCAGGGAATCTTATGAAATGGGAAAAAGTAAGACCTGGAGAGGACAGGAGCTCCACAAGGAGAGCAACAGAACTGAAAAATCTGGGCACAGGGGTCTTTTGTGAGACTGATATTCCAACTAAGTAGCCTGCATCGAGATAACCTAGAACCCCTGCACAGATGTAGCCCATGGCAGTTCAGTATCCAAGTGGGTTCCATAGTAATGGGAACAGGGACTGTCTCTGACATGAACTGTTTGGCCTGCTCTTTGATCACCTCCCCCTGAGGAGGGAGCAGCCTTACCAGGCCACAGAGGAAGACAAGGCAGCCACTCCTGATGAGACTTGATAGAGTAGGATTAGAAGGAAGGGGAGGAAGACTTCCCCTATCAGTGGACTTGGGGAGGGACATGGGTAGCGAAAAGGGAGGGCGGGAGGATTGGAAGAGGAGGAGGGAGCTATGGGGGGATACAAAGTGAATAAACTGTAATTAATTAAAAAAGTGTAAGGAAAAAAGAGCAAGGGTGAGACTGTGTCTTGCACATCTGCTGTGGAAGTGTGGAAACTGTTTCCTTCCACAAAGCTCGACTACCTACCTGGTCCTCACAGAAAGACAACTGTAATGGATTATATCGTATGGGGTGCTCCTAGCTCTAAATATTCAGATGTGAGCACATAGCTATAGTAAGTACAGAAACTAGGAAAGTAACATGGGACCGTTGCCAGGATGAGGGTGTTGGGGAGCAGTCGAGCAGGTAATATCCGAGTACAAGTGGTCAGGAAAATTGTAAAATGATGGCTTCCTTAGAGGAGAAGAGAGATAAATAAAGAAGAACGTAGGAGGAGGTTAAAGAGGACTAGCATAATACAAATCATCTGTTAGGGAAAATTGGAAAAGAAGGGGCTCCTTAGGGAAGGGAGAGAAGTAAATACAGAAGAAATAACAATGAGGATGCCTGCAAAAGCCAAAAGGAATGATTCTATTAATTATTTACCTTAAAACCCCTATAATTTATGTAATTCAGTGTATAAACACACATAAAATGCGGTATGGAGCTAAACAGAGAACTCTCTGTGGAGGACTGTAGAATGGCAGAAAAACACCTAAAGAAATGCTCAACGTCTTTAGCCATCAGGGAGATGCAAATCAAAACGACCCTGAGATTTCACCTTACACCCACCAGAATAGCTAAGATCAAAAATTCAAGTGACAACACATGCTGGAGAGGATGTGACGAAAGAGGAACCCTACTCCATTGCTGGTGGGAATGTAAACTTGTATAAACACTCTGGAAATCAAGTTGGCGCTTTCTTAGACAATTAAGAATAGTGATTCCTCAAGACCCAGCTATACCACTCCTAGGCATATATCCAAAAGATGCTCAAGTACACAACAAGGACATTTGCTCAACTATGTATGTAGCTGCTTTATTAGTAATAGCCAGAACCTGGAAACAAGCCATATGTCCCTCAGTTGAGGAATGGATACAGAAATTGTGGTACTTTTACACAATGGAATACTACTCGGTAATTAAAAATGAGGAAATCATGAAATTTACAGACAAATGGTAGGACCTGGAAACGATCATCCTGAGTGAGGTATCCCAAAAGCAGAAAGATGCACATGGTATATACTCACTTATATAGACCTATAAGATAGGATAAACATACTGAAATCTATACACCTAAAGAAGATATATAAGAAAGAGGACCTGGGGTAAGAGGATTAATTCTCACTTAGAAAGACAAATGGGATGGACATTGGATGTAGGAGAAAACAAGTAGCAGATAAGAGCCTACCATAGAGGGCCTTGGAAAGACTCTACCTAGCAGTGTATCAAAGCAAATATTAAGACATATAACCAACCCTTTGGCAGAGTGCAGGGAATCATATGAAAGAAGGGGGAGTTAATATGACCTGGAGGGGATGGAGCTCCACAAGGACCAAATATATCAGGGCACAGGGGTCTTTTATGAGACTGTCCCTCCAACCAGAGACCATGTGTGGCTATAACCTAGAACCCCTGCTTGAATGTAGCAAATGGTAGCTAAATATCCAAGTGGGTATACTAGTAAAGGGAACAGGGACTATTTTGGACATGAACTCAATGGCTGGCTCTTTGACCTCCCTTCCCCCCCGAGGGAGGAACAGCCTTGCTAGGCCACAGAAGAGGACATTACAGCCATTCCCGAAGAGACCTGATAAGCTAGAGTTAGATGGAAGGGGAGGAGGTCCTCCCTTATCAGTGGACTTGGAAAGGTGCAGGGAGGAGATGAGGGAGGGAAGGGGGGAATAGGGAGGGAATGCGGGAGGGGGCTACAGCTGGGATACAAAGTACATAACCTGTGATTAATAGAAAATAAAAATGTTAAAAAAAAGAAGACCAACAGAGCCAACTAACCTGGGCCAGGGGGGCTTGAGGAGACTGAAATACCAACCAAGGATCATGTATGGACTGGACCTAGGTCATTTTGGCTTTGGTGGCAGCCATGGTGGAGGTAGCAGATATGATGGCACTGGAGAGAGTTATAATGGATAATGATGGAGGCAATTTTGGAGGTAGTGGAAGCTACAATGATTTTGGCAATTTCAACAATTAGCCTTCACACTTTGGACCAATAAGGGGAGGAAATGTAGGCCGAAGCTCTGGCACTTATGGCGGTAGAGGCCAATATTTTGCTAAACCATGAAGCCAAGGTGGCTAAGGAGATTTCGTCAGCAGTGGTGGCTACAGCAGTGGCAGGAGGCTTTAATTCCAGCCAGGGAACAGCTTAGCAGGAGAGGAGAGCCAGTGACAGGGAAGAGAACCAGTGACAGGGAAGCTGTATGTTACAACAGATTTGTGAACTCAGTGAAGACCAGTAATGGGCAGGGCCTAGCTATTACAGAGAAGACAAGTTTTTAGACAATAATTATGCGTGTGGACAAAAAAACCTTCAGGACTATATTGTGAGTAATTGTGTAACAGGCTCTTTTAGCTTCTGTTCTGTGGAAAGTGTAGCGCATTCCAACAAAGGGTTTTACTGTAGACCAGTTTTCTCCCCTGCTGTTGATTGCTACATGTAATAGTTGATCACGTCACTGAATAAAGTGGCGTTATAAAGAAAATATGCTGTGAAGGGTGTTGTTTCCCTAATTTCTTTCTCAGCCCATTTGTCTTTTGTGCAGGAGGGCTACTGATTTTTTTGAGTTAATTTTGTATCTAGTCACTTTGCTGAAGGTATTTATCTGCTGTAGGAGTTCCCTGGTAGAATTTTTGGGGTCACTCAGGTATACTATCATATCATCTGCAAATAGTGATACTTTGGCTTCTTTTCCGATTTTAATCTCTTTGATCTCCTTTAGTTGTCTTATTGTTCTAGCTAGGACTTCAATTACTATGTTGAAGAAATACAGAGAGACTGGGCAGCCTTGCCTTGTCCCTGATTTCAGTGGGATTGCTGTAAGTTTCTCTCCATTGAATTTGATGTTGGCTATAGGTTTGATGTATATTGCCTTTACTATGTTTAGGTATGTGCTTTATATCCCTGATCTCTCCAAGACTTTAAACATGAATGGATGTTGGATTTTGTCAGATGCTTTTTCAGTATCTAAGGCAATGATCATGTTTTTTTTTCTTTCCAGTTTGTTTATATGGTGGATTACATTGGTGGATTTCCATGTATTGAACTACTCCTGCATACCTGGGATGAAGCTTACTTGGTCATAGTGGATGATATCTTTGATGTGATCAAAGCAGACACAGAGACTCACAGCCAAACTTTGGGCAGAGTGTAGGAAGTCTTATGGAAGAAGGGGAGAATAGAAGTACCCTAAGGGGACAGGAGCGCCACAAGGAAACCAACAAAACTAAAAATTCTGAGCCCAGGGGGCCCTCCAGAGACTGATGCACAAACCAATGACCATGCATGAAGAAGGCCTACACTCCCTGATTAGATGTAGACCATGACAGCTTAGCTTCCATGTGGGTCTCCAAGTAAGGGAGCAGGGGCTGCTGCCTCTGTCATGAACTCAGTTGCCTGCTCTTTCATCACTTCCCCCTGGCGATGCAGCCTTGCCAGGCCACAGAGGAAAAGGATCCAAGAAGTCCTGATGAGACTTGATAAACCAGGGTCAGATGGCAGGGTAGGAGGACTCCCCTTTCAGTGGACTAGGGGAAAAGGATAGGGTAGGGGAGGGAGAGTGGAAATGGGAGGAGATGAGGGAGGAGGCTACAATCAGGATATAAAATGAATAAATTGTAAAAAATAAAAAAATAATAACAAATAAAACTTCCACATTAAAAAATCACACATTTTGAGGTAAAAAAAAATCTGATTTGTAAAGTTAGACTACTCTGAAGCTGGCTTAGTAAACTTCCCAACAGTGTGAAGTTAGAATTCCTTTAGGGAGGTTCCACGTTCCATTTGGAATTTGCTTATGGTTGCTTGGGTGGAAAAGCCATTGTCTTCAAAAATCTTGGTGTAGTTAAGCTGCCAGTTACTGTTGTGACTTTAATGAATTTCACCTTTGAATGGGTCATCCAATCAAGATCACAATTTGGTTGTGAAATGGTTGTTGGCACACCCTATGTAATATCAAAATTGAATAATGGAATCAGATAGAATAACAGATGCGAATGAACCTTGAGTCTCATCCGTTATCATACGTAATCATCAAACAATTTAATTCTCCTGAAAGAAAACACTGTAATACATGTAAATCTGTATAAAATAAACATATATCATTTAGTGAAAATTTCTTATCTTGGTTGATGGTGTTCCTTTCAAGAGTCAAAGCCCACCTAACAAAAATCCTAGTATCAAACACAAGGGGTCTTCTTTTGAGTTGTTTTTCAGGGTGCTGAAGATATTCCCAATGTATTACAGGCGATTGCTGTTGCCTTGGTTGCCTTCACACTCAAGGTATAAGGGAAGTCTCCTTTGCTGAAGATGCCACAGCCTTCAGAAACAGGGCCTGAGACCTCTGATCTGGAACTTCCCTGAAAGTCTTCCCACTGAGGACTAGCTTTCATGGTACCAGAAAGTGCCATGCAAGTTTCCACAGAAGGGAAGCAACCAACAGCCCTACCCAACTATGATGCCTATGAACCATATCAACAACCAGCTTGGCAGGCATTCTTTAGTAATAACTAACAGCTTCCTAATTGGACTTAAGACCCACTAAACAAGCCTAGTACTGGAAACCTAGCCAGATGCTCAGTGCTAGTGACATCATGCATATTGAAGGAGAACCTGTAATCATCACTTTACTAAATTGCATAATCCTCAACTACATTGTAAATATTTGTCTTTATACCTACACAGTATAGTTCTCACTCATCATCAACCTAAACATCTCTTAACAACAAATGGAGAACATCACAGAAAACCGTACCCAATTAAAATGCAGAGTTGTGAAGCTCATTCCCAATGGATACATCTACAAAACAAGTTAGACTCAGGGAACAGTTTGGAAGTACAGGCAGAAAGAATTTTTTTAAAATTTTTTATTTATTTTTATTAATTATAGTTTATTCTCTTTGTATCCCAGCTGTATCCCCCTCTCTCCTTCCCTCCCAACCCTACCCTTCCTCTCTGTTCTTCTCCAATGTGTCTCCCGCAGTTCTTCAGGAAGTCTTCCTCCCCTTCCATCTGACCCTAGTCTATCAGGTCTCGTCAGGACTGGCTTCATTGTCTTCCTCTGTGAACTGGTAAGGCTGCTGCCCCCTCAGGTAGAGGTGATCAAAGAGCCAGCCCATGAGTTCATGTCGGAGACACTCCCTGTTTTTATTACTGGGAAACCCTCTTGGACACTGAGCTGCCATGGGCTACATCTGTGCAGGGGTTCTAGGTTATCTCCATGTATGATCCTTGTTTGGAATATCAGTCTCACAAAAGACCCCTGTGCCCAGATTTTTTGGTTCTATTGCTCTCCTTGTGGAGCTCCTGTCCTCTCCAGGTCTTTCTATCTCCCCCATCTTTCATAAGATTCCCTGCACTGTGCCCAGAGTTTGGCTATGAGTCTCAGCCTCTGCTTTGATACCTTGCTGGGTAAGAGTCTTTCAGAGGCCCTCTGTGGTAGCCTCCTGTCTTGTTTCCTATTTTCTCTCTCTTCTGATGTTTGTCCCGTTTGCCTTTCTGAGTGAGGATTAAGCATCTTACCCAGGGTCCTCCTTGATTAGCTTCCTTAGGTGTACAGATTTTAGTATGGTTATCCTATATTATATGTCTAATATACATTTAAAAGTGAGTATATACCATGTGTGTCTTTCTGCTTCTGGGATACCTCACTCAGGGTGATCTTTTCTAGTTCCCACCACTTGCCTACAAATTTCATGATTTCCTTGTTTTTAAATGCTGAGTAATATTCAGGCAGAAAGATTTTAAGAGCCAGCGTATCAAAGAGTTTTCTGCGAGTCTCTATCTCTTAGTAATGTCAGAAGCTACACCCATAAAGTCTCAAGAGCATGACTGCCCAAAGGTGAGCAGAGCAATGATGACACCAATGGATGTGCTAAAATAGACAAGGGAAAGACCAAGAGTCCTCAACCCTAAGCAAAGAACTATAGGCAACTACAGCATACTGAGAATGGGAGAAATAGTCATTGACAAGGAAGAGTAATGCCAACTGATTATCTAATACTGTGTGGTCAGCCATGAAAACATACATCCAAGAAATATTACACAGACTGAGCTGGTTATATTTATGAATATATATGTATATGAATACATACATACATACATATATATGCATATGACAACTAATGAAAAGGAGGCCATGAATTTGAAAGAGCATAGAGAGGTATACATAGGAGTGTTTGGGGGGGAGATAAGGGAGGGAGCAATGATGTAATTATAATCTCAAAAATAAAATGATCAAATAGATCAAAGATATAATTTATACCATTTTTTGTGTGTCTCTTTGATTTATCACACTGTAATCATGAAGTTCCATATCTAAATACAACATCCTCATACAAGAGAATGCTTCATAAGGTTTAGTATGCTTCTGTAGGGGGGGCAGACAACAAATAAAATAGAAATAAGTGTACAGAGTTCACTTTAGAAAGTTATAAAAATGTTATCAATTATAATAATCTTTATAGAAATATCATTTGGTTAAGTAGAGCCAAAAGTTCGCAAAGATGGTTAAGTAGTTTAGCGTTCTTTATGTTTTCTGATGTCATCTAGGTGATATATCTATTTTGGTTTTATTTTTCATTTTTATATCTGCATTTTCTAAGTTTTCATGTTTTGTGGGATGATAAGTAGAAGTCAATAAATGTTTATACTTAACAAGGAGGTTTCTATTAACAAAGTTGTTAAATTTATCCATATTTAAATTTAGCTACTGATTCTGGGAGAATAAAAAAATCTTTATTAATAAATTCATACTTTTGCAATGATGGCATGACAGAAAAGTTAGCATAATAAAGCAAATGGCCACTGTGCCTACTGTTCCTCCTTCTCTGGTGTTAGACTGCTCGTCAGAGGCAAAGCACTCACACTGTAGCGTATTCATGTGAGGTCTTGTCTAACTTCCCCAAACCAGTGAAGCACAATGTTCAAAATGAGTGTACAGTTTGAAAAATGAGCCCCTGTTTTCCTACTAAAATATATCAGGTGGTTGAAAATTCAGCCATTTATTACTTGTCTTCCCCGACTTTGAGTTTCTTGTGCCTTTTGGTAATAACCAAACTCAATAAAGGAGCAGACTTTCCCCTCACAGCCTGTTTTCATCTATTCTTGACTGTGGAAAATCTGTGTTCTTCCAGGTCAGTTTTCTACATGATTTTGGTGAGTTATCACTGTAACTGGTTTTTTCACTTTTCAGTGTTTCCTAATGTTCATTTTAGTTTGTGAACAGAGAGGCATTGTCTGACAACGAGGCCATTGACATTTCTGTTTGTGTTTCCTTCTTCCCTCACCAAGTAGTGATATGTCTACTAGAAATATGCACATGGACATATAGATGTGTCTATTATGAATGTGCACATGGAAATATAGATACCTCTACTAAAATGCACATATGCATGTGCAGATATGTCTGTTGGAAATGTGCACATCAATGTACTGATATATGTACATGTGCACGCATGAATGTCTGGAGGTATGCTAATTATAAGGGCATGTGCAAACATAAACACACATATATGTATATATATATCTATTATAAATGGTAGTATGAATGAGCATTTCAGCCACTCTCTCTAAAGTTACCTGATTTGCAGTTCGGTCCCTCTCTCGCTGACCGTTCTGTACTCTCATGACTAGAAGCCGTGTCCTCTAACTCTGGGGTGTAACTCAGGCTGTGATGCCTGTGTTCTTGTCCTGTAGTCCTTGGCCTGTTCCTTGAGTGCACAGTGTCCAGCATGTATTCATTACGCCACAGGCAGGGGGTCGAGTTGAGGGATGGTTAGAGAAAAGGGACACTTTTCCTATTTACCTCCTGATTGGTTTAGTCTTGTGGATCCACTTTCGGGATGCAGTGGGTGAGTTTTTGCTCTAATCCTGTGCTAGAATTTCCGAAGCTGCTATTTGGATTGCCGGTGGCTTAGCCTTCAAGAAGCGGAATGCCCACATTCAATGGACATTTCACTGTCTTGTGTTGTCACTGCTGACACAGTGTATGACACAGCGAATGGAGCACCAGAGAATTTTATTTATTCAGTCACTTCACTTGTGTATCTCCAGAGCAAGGACAATAACACAGAACACACTTCAGGACTTTGGGCTGTATCTGAAGAAGAAAGCCAACATCTCTTTTCATTAGTGTTCACTCACAAATAAACTGACTTACAAGAAACTCTGGATCCATTTTATCATGTTCGAATAATGTGTAATAATATTGACTCCAGAGGCTGGCACACGTGGAAATGTGAAGAGCATCCCCAGGACCCCATAATGGAGGGGAGAACTGACTCCTGCATGTTGTCTACATATATGTCATGGCATGGACACACACACACACACGCACACACACACACACACACACACACACACGAATGCATGCACACACACCCATACACACACAAATAAATGCAAACCAAAACAATTTCATGTGTTGACTTTTCACTTCAACAAATCTGGTGATTCTACTGTAAAGTCACAGCTTTAACAGTGTAACCATTACTCCAGATTTGATACAGGACCTGGAGTTAGGCCGATGGCAGTCCGAGGAAGGAGTCTCTATGCCATGGCTCTCTCCCCTAACCACAGCTACACTCGGGATTTTTAGAGCTCTTCCCATCTGGCTAGCAATCTGGGGCTCAACAGAAGCAACTGCAGGTTTGATGATTCCTCAGAATGGCTCAGGGATCGGAGGAAGCGCGGATGTTAAAGTCTTGCTTATTGTAAGGAGAGAACATCAACTAAGAAATGCTTGGCGACAAGTCTGGGAGAGTTCTGTATACGAGGCAGGGTCATTAATTTTTGATATGTTAATTTGACGTGGCTATTAGACATAGAATGTTTCATATGTATCTTACTTGAAGGAAGTGATTTGAGCCATAAATAAGCCAACGGCAATCACCTTACGCCTTCTTACACTTTCACACTCGTGGGCAGTATTTACAGCCGGGTACTTACAGGAGGCAGCCTCACCGCCACCTATCCTTGATAAGCCAGCCACTCAATCCTTTTAGTTTTTAGCATCTTCTTCCTCGCATTGAACATAAGAAGTATAGTCACTGAATCGCTGGGCTGCTCTCAGAATGAAATGAATGAAGGTATGTGCAGACATCTTGGGAGGGGGACCAGGTAACAGATCAGTGTGTTTTGAGTGACATTATTGTCATTGCTCTGTTAAAAGCGATCCCATTAGAACCCCAAAGCATCTTGAGAATGTTGTGGTCTTGCAACTTTGCAGGAATAGCTATCACCGAATTTTCCAGAAAACTCTTTGCTTATCGTTGCTATCTATGTATAACATGTGTTTTCCCAGTTAAATTTCCATAGGGGAGAAAAAAAAAGCTGTTTGACATGAGTGAAGCCATTGTATGACAGAAATCAACAAAGCAGAGTTTTAAATACATCCAGGTAATTTTTGGTAAACTTTTGATTGTCATTTCTGTAGCTCTGTGAATGCTCCCTTGGAAGAGGGGAATGGGGACAGTCGTGGGCCAGATAAAGAGGAATGTGACATCTGCTTTGGTATTTTTATTTTTTAAACAAGGGAGGAATGCCTTGAGACCTGACTCTGTTCTTTCCAACCTAGGTTTATTCAGACTGACATACTAGGGTTCTCCACGGATTTCAGACTTTTCTTCAAGAAAAAGGTCTTGAGGAGTCCCAGGTTGTATTCTGGGCTATTCTGTGTGAAAAGGGAGGGCTGAGTTTCATGTCCCTCTGCCATCAGTCCAGTAACATCTATTTTTGTGTTGTAAAACCATTAAAGGAAACATCTCACGGACCACGTTACACCTACAACCCTTATGATTTAGGCATCACTGGGTTTGAAGCATAAAAGTGTTTAGAGGGTCATGGGGTTGGATGAAGAGAAGAGTTCTATCAGAAGTGCTTTTCTTAGGCATTGTAGCACAATCAGGTACGATGGAAGCACTTTAGATTCATACCAGCAGTGTGGGGGTTTTGAGACATGCAATAGTGCTTGCTTCAAAACCGGGCTTTACAAACCGAGAAAATAAAATGAGAGCATTGCTAGAATAGGGGGTTGGGGAGCAATAGAGAGGGGGAGTAGCAGGAGACAAGTTATCTGATCAGGAAAATGTGAAAGTGGGGCTCCCTAGAGAAGAGGAGGCAGGTTAATACAGAAGAAGGCGGGAGGAAGGCAAAGGGGAACAGCAGGATTCGAGTGATCTAATGGGGGATATAGGGAAAATGGAGGCTCCTTAGGTGGGGGAGGATGGTAAATATAGAAGTAGGAGGGAGGTGGGGAAAATAATAATAAGGATGTGTGAAACATCCAAAAGGAATTATACTACTATTTACTTAACAAAACAATATAACAACAACAAACACAAACAAAAACCAAAACCAAAAACCTCCACCTTACAATGCATGCCCTTCAGTCTATACATATACTGTTTTAATTGACTTTCTAATCTGGCCTGACGGTACTTCCTCCAGTACCCAAAGATCACCTAACAAAACTCCCAACGCCAGACATGAGAAGCCTGCTTTTGAGTTGTTTTTCAGAGATGGTGAAGAGAGGCCCTCAACATACAGCCCACTGCCTTTGGTTAAGGCCCAGAGGTAGAAGGCAAGCGCCCATTGGTGAAGATACCATGGACTTAAGAAACAAAGCTCACAGATCCCTGAGCATCACTGATCTGAATGTCCCCTCTCTGAGAACAAGCTCTCATTGAATTATGCCAAGCAAGCTTTCAAGGGAGGCAGCTGACTATCAGTCCTACCCAACTATGAGCTCTATGAGCTCATAAATGAGGTGACCAACTGATCTCTAGCTGTTAAGACCAGCTCAACAAGGATACCATGTCTGGCACTGGAAACCTAGCTAGCTTATCAGTGCCAGTGAAGCAGAGCATATAACCACTAATTTACTAAACCAATGTAATCACCAACCACAATTGATAAACATTTGTTTATACCCACAGATGAGTGTCGTCTTCAGTACTCATCAAAGAAACTTTGCAATAGACAGAGACTGCTACAAAAAAAAAATCAATCTACAACTAATCAAAATGCAGAGTTGTGAAGCCCAAGTACCAACCGATGCACTTACAAAACACACTGGTACCTAAGGCCCAGGGAACATTGCAGAAGAAGGATCAAAAAGATTATAAGACTCAGAGGATCAGAGAGTTTCCCATAAGCCTCTGTCTCCTAGTAACACCAGAAGCTATACCCATAAACTCCACCCACATGACCACCCAAGTGTGAGCTGGACAAGGATGAAACCACTAACATGCCAACTGGGTAGGGAAAAGTCCATGAGGCCTCAGTGCCATACAAAGGCTTTAGGTAACTGATTAAAACAGGGAGTGGTAAGGGCTTTTCTTAGGGAAGAGCATGCCAATTGGTTTTCCAGTGCCACGTGGTCAGCCCTGTAAACATATTTACAAGTAACAGTATCTGAATTTAACAGGTTATATTTAGAACACATATGTATATAAATACATATATACATGCAACAACAATTAGTCAAAAAAGAGGCCCTGAATTGGAAGACTGGGAAGAGATACAGGGGCAGGTTGGGAGGAAAAATGTTGTAACTAAGTTATAATCTCAAAAATAAAAATAAATAAAAAAATTGTGTTTTATACTGCATGTTCTCTTGTATGTTGCTAGGTTTGGAGTGGTGGGGGCCCCTTGAGATACGCATGGCTGTATCTTGAAGGTGGATGGAGGATCAGCTAGAAAGTGTGTGCATACTAAGATTGTTCATCTGCAACTCACGGGAAGTTAGGGCTGGGATTCTGGCCTAAAAGCATCAGATTAAATATTGAGTTCAAGCAGCATTCAGTTTTTCTCTCTGGTGATTTGTATACTTTCTTATCTGGAGAAAGCCGGGGAGGTGTGTTGTGTATAGTAATGAGATAAAACCTAGATGCGTATTACAAAATTGTAATAATGATTGATGATGGTGATAATAGTAATAATAATAATAATAATAATAATAAATGTTTACTTAATCATCACCATGCATTTTAACATTGGCCTTATGTGTCAGAAAACGTAATATGTTAAATTAACCAACTTTCATTTCACTTGAATTTTCGGGGGTAGCCGAACCTGTAAAGAGTATGAACGTCTCAGGTTCTGTGATGCAAACTGAACATGGATGTAGCAGAAAGAGAGAACCCTGCGTTTACCTTTGTGCCACAAATCCGCAGGCACTCTATGTCTCAGAGCCGTCCTACAGCAATGAAAAAACCAATGTCTACTCTCCTGTGTATTGCCTAAGTACCGGTAGTCATAAAATTTTTATAATTATCTGATAGTTCTGTCATTCTCCTTGCACCTGCTCTCTGCCTGAGCTGTGGCTTCTTCAGTTTGTTGATTCATATTGACACAGCTCTTGAGGGGTTGGAGGGTGAGCGCAGGGACTATAGAAGAGGTTTCCACTCAGCCCTAGAAGCTTGTGAGACCTCTCTGGCAAGATCTGACAGTTTAGGCAAGTTCTGGGTTCTGAACTTTGCACCTAAGAGGGATGCGATCTAGCAAGAAAGTCTGTTTTGTTTTTGTAAAAGACATGTTTTTTTTTTCTTTTAAACAAATCTTTCCAAAGTTCGTCACGTGTATCAGGAGGGATGAACTTGGGGTTGGAGAGATGGCTCAGCAGTGAAGAGCACTGACTGCTCTTGCAGAGGTCCTCAGTTCGGTTTCCAGCAACCACGTGGTAGCTCACAGCCCATCTATGATGGGATCTGAGGCTGTCTTCTGGTGTGCACGAAGGCAGAGCACTCATGTACACAAAATAAGTAAGTAAGTAAATGAATAAATATTTTAAATGAAAGCGTGGTGACCTTTTCCTAGCCCATTGAAACAGCAACCCCACGCGCCTCTTCTTAACTGCTGGTGAATTATATATAAAGAACTCAAGAAGTTAAAAAGCAAGAAACCAAATAATCCAATTAAAAAATGGGGCATGGAGCTAAAAAGAGAACTGACTGTAGAGGATTATAGAATGGCAGAAAAACACTTAAAGAAATGCTCAACGTCCTTAGCCATCAGGGACAAGCAAATCAAAACGACTCTGAGATTTCACCTTACACCCTCCAGAATAGCTAAGATCAAAAACTCTAGTTACAATGCATGCTGGAGAGGTTGTGGAGAAAGAGGAACCCTCCTCTATTGCTGGTGG
>CM053756.1:45425303-45444932 GCA_028658305.1 Pachyuromys duprasi
AGTAGACATAGTCTGCTAGAAATTGCATCTCTGCTTGTGAGCTACAGTTCTCCATAAAAAAATATAACCTTGTATTTCTTAAAGCAAGTTGACTGAAAATTATCAGTATTTCAAGTCCTTGGTAATGTGATGGGTGACTAAGTTAATTTTGTGTTAACTTTAATATTTCTAACTTAATAGTTGGGAGCATTTTATTATTTTAGAAAGATGTATGTGTTGAGGTCTAATTACAGATGGCAAGACTCATGCTTTTTAAATCTAGGTTAGTGAATTTTGACAAGTGTACTTCGCTGTATAATCAGCATACAATCAGATTCCTCAGTATTTTGCCTCTAGATATGCAGTGTTATGTTCCCTCTGCTGCTACTGCTGGCAGCCTCCAGCCTTTGGGCTGATCGCCTTTTCAAAGTCCTTGAGGGGCATTAATCTAGACTGCCAGTCTCTCCAAAATGTGTTTCCCTTTTCTCCACGATTTTTCCACACGTTGGCAATCTTATCAGCATGCTGTCATGTGTGCTGGTTAAGTTAGAGTCACCTGAGAAGGAACTTCAAGTAAGAGAACATGTCCATCCAACTGGTCTGTAGGTGAGTCTACAAGTCATTTACTTGATAGAATACTGATATAGGAGACCGAACTCACCGGGAGTGAGTGGTACCATCCATGGGCAAGTGGTCCATGGGGTGGATAAGAAAGGTAACTGAGTAAGATAGTAAGCAGCACTCTTCCATGTTCTCTGCTTCAGTTCCTGCCTCCAGGTTCCTGTCTGAGTTCCTGGCCTGACTTTCCTCAGTGATGTACTACAACATGGGTGAGTAAGATGAAATAAACCTTTTATGCCTCAGGTTTGGTCATGGCGTTCTGTCATGGCAGTAGAGACTAGACTGAGGCATAGTCTTTAATAGTTTTGCATTTGATGTAGCTTTTCCAGTTCAACTTGGCAGGTGACTTGTGCTAACAAATGGGCCTTGGCTTTTTCTCTTTATCACGACAACCCCTTATGCCAAGATTTTATACCAGGATGGCTTTGATGATTATCCAAACAGTTTCCAGATATCAGTCAACTGAAAAACTGAAAAAACACATTGCTGCCATGGGGGCTGCCTGTCCACCCTGGGTGGTCACCTGGGAACCTTGTGATAGAGACCCTTCCATCCTGTAGTTCCGTCCCAGGAGCACAGGGCTTCCTGGGCTGTAGTGACAGAGAAATTCAGTTGAGTTCATATCCCTACTCTTCTAGGTTGTGGCTGACAGTTGCTCTATGGCATACCTGTCAGAATTAGCCCTATGGTTCTGCCCAACTGAAGAAGGGTGGTAATGCAACTACCACAGAAGCCAACAGTTGGTGGATACATACAACTTCTGCCATTTCATAAACATTTATTTCATTTTTCTTTTTGAGAATTTCATACATGAGTTCTATGCTTATATCATTTCCACATCATCCTCTCCCTACTCCATCTCCCATGTCCTACCCACTCCCTCTCAAATTATCAAACTTTTATTATTGTTTACCTATAAATATACACACACATATATGTCCATGTGCATAATGCACATGTGTATTTGTGTGTATAGACCTGTTGGATCTTTAGAATTGCTTATATGTATATATGTTTAGGGGTGACCACTTGGGATTGGAGAACCTATTGGGTTCTCACCCTGTGGAACACTGACTCTCAGTAGCCATTAATTGCCTGCAGCTTTTCATGTAGAGGTGGGGCCTTGTTAGAGTGCCCTACACCGACATATCAACTGGTGTTGTCATTGTTCAGTCTTGTTTAGGTGGCCATGATGCTAAGATTTTAAGGGTGCAACTTTCTGTTCTTTGGACTATTAGTGACTTTTTTTTTTTTATCACAAAGAGCCTGTGTTCTATACATGTCTGGTGTTTGTGGGTTGTGCACAGCCGGCTACACCATCAGGATTTGGATTTAGCATGATTCTTGCTCACCAGTCTCTTCATTGCTCCCTAATACACAAATTAATCATGCAAAAGTGGACTGCTGAACTACTGCATGCTATAGTAGATGGCTCAGTCTTATTTAACGCTTATTCGTTCGTCCTATTGTAGGGTGTGCATTCTCGAACAAATTACTTGCTCTGGTTCTAGTTTATCAGAATTTATCATTACAAAGAAATAAACATTGCTTTCAACAGAAGGGCTTGTGGACTGGAAATATGGGAAATAGAATAGAAGACATGACCCAAGTCGGTGAAACTTCGGTAGGTAACTGTGGCCTATTTTGCAGGGATTTTTATTGTACGTTGTATGGTATAGCAACAGCTATGAGTGATGCGTTACACTCTTGTTAATGACATAAACACCAAGAGGACTTGGCCTTCAATAAGCCTTGGCAGAAGATATATTCCATCTGACAGAGTACGCTTGAGTCAAGTATGAAGTTGTGACTTAAACACCACCCCAAGGAACCACTCTCTCATTCTCTCGGGTGTTGAGAGATGTGTTCTGGCAGCTGAATAGGTGACGTTAGAGTTTGCTTTGCTGTTTTGAAATGCTCCTTTTGTAGAAGGTTAATTATCATTGCACCGAGGTTGCAGTGTGAATTGGGACTTAGGGTGACATCATTTTGGGTGATAAGGACAAGGGAGGAGGAATTCTGTCATGCATCGGGTGCTACGCCAAGTATCCTTTGGTGTGGTGTCTAACAAAACAAGTCCAGGTGCTGGAGTGTTGGCTTATTAAAGCACAAGCAAGGGGCCAGGGCTTTGATCTGCAGAACACAGATAAAAAGCCAGGCCCAGCCGTATATGTTCCCCAGTGCTGAGAAGGTAGGAGCTGCTAGGCAGAGTACCCACATGGGTAAGCTTCAGGTCAAGGAGAGACCATGTTCAAAAATGAGCGGGAGAATGGCTGAAGAAAACAATTAGCATCGATCTCTGATCTGCAAATGTGTGCAGTTCCATGTGCACATACAGAAACACTATATTACACACACACACACACACACACATGCATGAACACACACCTGAACAAGTCCAGTACTCCAAAATATTCTTGGTATCATGTAGCCTCAATACATTAGTACTTGCAAGGGTTCAGAGGTGTCTGCTGAAGGTTGATGAAGTCAGGCTTAAGGAAATTGAGGAAGGTTCTGTGGAATTTAATCAAATGTCAAAAGAGTCCTTGGCGAGATTAATTGAAAATCGTTGCTATTGTGGCTCTTCCAGGCCTATGTGGCAAACTGGCTTATAGCTTAGGAATTACTAATGTGAAGAAAAGGTAGGCTGTGATTTTCCTTTTGCTAACTCTTTATTTACAAACATCTTCGCAGATGTCATATCTAGAGATATTTTTGCAGCCTTGTTCTTTTGTTCCAGTGTCTGGAACGGTCACCGCAGAGGACTGTTATCAATAGAGAGCGATTCATCTTTTGAGCCAAGCGTGAACTGTGGTGCTCTTGCTGCAAGCAGATATTGATCGCCGGCTGAGGTGCTCACCTCTCCTCCTCTAAGGGCTGGTAGCCATCGCTTTCTACTGTTAACAAGACCAAATTCCGCTCTTTTCTTGTGCATGACTGTCAATGACACACAGCTCTGCACAGTGGGTTTTTCTGTAGCATCTTGTGTCATGAAATCCCCACTACGTTTTCTTTAGTCATTGGGCTATTGTCCAAGTATAGCAGTTTAAATTTCATGGCAAACTGGCCGATCTTCCTCTTAAAGCTTTCTTTTTGGAAGTGGCAGATAGTGACTTCTACCCACATTCTTTTAGCCAAAGCAACTTCTCGGGCCCTTATGTATCTGAAACAAGGAAAGGAAATCATGTCCAGACTATATTTTCCAAAGAGGAGGTATAGAAACTGTCCCAGGATTAGCTCCCCAGGGCGGACAAGTGTACCTCCCTATGTTTAAAGGGTTACATTTCCAACGCACACGCGGGTCTGTGGGCTTTTAAAGTAGACTGTTGGCATCCTCTAATCCCACAGGTTTCTTTTTAAAGTCAACCTGAGATGACAAATACAACAATGTTAATCTTTTCTCTTCAAGGTCAATTAGTAAAACATGTAGATTCTCAGGTCTGTCCATTGTCCTAATGAAGACAGCCGGGACTCATTTGTTTCTTCTCTCCAATATTTTAGATTGATAAAGTCCAGACACGCAGACAGTACAAAATGATTTAATATTGAAAGAACATTCATCGATCAGCTAGGTTCTACGGGTGAACCCTTTCCTTGCTTTTTTTAAACATGTATCTACCATCTATCCATCTGTTCACCTGTTCATCATTCTGTCTGAGTTTTCAATGAATTTCAAAGTAAGTTCAAGAAATCAATAATGTCCTCTTATACACAACAGCACCCTTGCATTAAATAGAAAGTCATCAGCATACTGTTCAGTGGGTCTTAATAAACATCTTATCTACTCCACCACTTGTTCAAGATGGAAAGACTAGCGACCAACTTGAATGACTCCTTTCTCCTTCTTATTAAATTATCTTTTGGCTTCACTTTCTTCTCATAAAAATTATCGGTCACCTGAATTTCTTTCTTCACAAACTTTGTTTTTGCCTTATTGTGAATTTTGTATAAAAGGGATGTTTCAGCACGGAGGTTATGCTTTCGTGTGAGGCTTAGCATGCTTTGAGATTCACCTGTGGTGCTCAGGACATTGGCTTCTCTTCCATACTGCACAACATTCCAGTGCACACCAGACTCTTTCATTATTAACACACCCACAGGTCCTTGCCAGATTTTAGCTTTTTGAAGATAGTTTCCAATTCATTCTTCTTAAAAAATATACCTAAGGCTTCTTTTGCCATATTTTCTTTTCCCTTAAGGAAATACCCCAGATTTGGAACCAGGTGTGGTATGTGCCTGTAATCCTGGCATTTGGTTGGTAGAGGAAGGGAGATCTTGCTTTGGAGGACCACTTTGGCTACATAGTGAGACCCTGTCCCAAATGAAACAAGAAACAATGAGAGAGATAGAGATAGATAGATAGAGAGAAAGAGAGAGAGAGAGAGAGAGAGAGAGAGAGAGAGAGAGAGCGAGAGAGAGCGAGAGAGAGATTTTACATGTGTGAGCATGTGCACATATGTAATTGCAAGAGGGGGCTTATTAGATTGGTTTATAAGAACAGGGACTAGATACTCCCACAACAGTTATTTCTAAGCAGGATAGCTGGGGAGAGCAGTAGCTACTCTAACGGAAAAGATGGCTCCAATGATGCAGTCCCTGCCTGAGGCTGAAGGCCTGGGAGTTCCCTGCAGTGTCAATGATGCGGGGTTGCTTTCAGGGGCTGAAGATTCTGGAGTCTGACGTTCACTGGCCATGGCAGCAGTCCAAACCTCGCCTGCTTAGGAAGAGTATAGTGCGGGCTTGGCCATGTTTCTCTGTCTTCTGCCTTTGATTGCATTGAGGCTCCCAGCCAACTGGACGTTGTTCCCCACCCTTGGGGCAGATCTTGCCAGCTCTATTCTCTCACCTACTGTATGGCAGTCACTTGTGGAACATCCTCATTGGCACACCCAGAAGAGTGCCTTGCTGATTTTCTAAGTGTCTCTACACAGTCAAATTAACAACCCAGAATAATTATCGTGCTTATGATTATTTGTGTGTGAATGCACACATATGTATGCATGTGAGCCTGTGCATGCACTGGGGTGTGTGGACAAGAGTGTGTTGCTAGGTTTACATCATACTGAGATTCCGCTGTCAGTGTGGACATTCTGTTTCTCCATCTTCTTCTTCCATACATTAAATGCTGCCCCTAATTTGATTTCTAGCTGTTCTGGTGGGCATACGTAGGCAGATTGCTGTGTTTCCACGTTCCATGGATCTGACACAAATGCTCAGGCACTTTTTTCTCTGTCTGTTGGCTGCCATCATTTCTTCCTCTGAGAAACATTTAGGTTGATATTTTGCTTGGGCAGGGTTTTTATTTCTTAATTGTTAAGCTCTATCATTTCATATTTCCTGAATACGTTTGTCAGAGGAAATGTGTTACAGGCATTTTCTTTCCAGGAAGGATGTCAGCAATCAAAAGTCTCTTGGTATTTTTGGAAGAACGAAAGCTTTTACATTTTCAGTTATGATTTTTTAAAAAAGAGACATTACCCACTCTCATGGCACAGATATATCCTCTATTTTCCTCTTAAGTTCTTTAAAAAAATTAACTTTCAGTCTATAGCCTACATGAGATGATTTGTGTGTAGTATGACAGCTGTACATTTTTTTCCTTGCGAAGTTGGTGTATTATTCTGTTTACTAAAACTCCCTTCTTGAAGCAGCGCCTTGATGGCTCTTTAGGCTTTTGAGTGTCATGTGGCAACACGAGTGTGAATCTTTACTCTGTCCCCTTGATGTCTTCGTCAGTCTTTAGTTTAGCACTGCTGTACTGAGTCTTTTAGCTTTACAGATATTCTCAAAGTTAGGTGGCCTAAGTCCTTCAACTTTATTTGTCATTAAAAAAAATTGCTTCAGATTCAGTAGGTTCATTGTCACTGGACAGAAATTAAAATTCTTTGCCACTACAGGCAAATTATAAACTATATTTGTTGGTTTTTGCATAAGAGATTGTAAGAAGGGATAGTGAGATGGCTCAGCAGTGTCTGGTTTGTGCAGTCACTTGCCCACCATAGTTCAGTTCTTTGGAGTTCATCTGAGATGCTTCAAATCGGCCTCATTTGTTCATTCTTCAAGGATCAACAGTGATGGGGACAGAGTGTATGCCTGGAATTTCAGGATCCTCTCTGGCTCTATCTTTGCTCTGCCTTTCCCCCACTCCCGCTCTCTAGGTCAGCAGGAGACTAGTTGCCTATATTACAGCCAGTGGGTATGAGCACGACCCGGACGGGGGTCCTTGCATGCTGAAGGTGCTGGCTCCGCTCCAACTGTTGGCTCTGGAGACTATACCCACTTTGTCTGCTCTCTAACACACTCCTACAATTTAAAACAGGCCCTAGAATTAGTACTTGTCATCTGTGGGGCAGTCAGGTCTACAGATTTATTGTGACTCACTAAACAGAAATTCTATCCAGAGAGGCAAGGCACTCCTGTCATTCCAGCATTTGAAAATGAATAGACAGACAGACAGACAGACAGACAGACAGACAGACAGACAGACAGACTGGAGCATCACCCCAAACCCTTAGAACTCCCAAGTCAAAAATTCTATAGCCACGTATTGTCTTCTGAATTTACTAATTTTAACAGATATTTCTGTGTCTATAATTTGGAGTCCTGTGCTTTCTTGACTCCAGAATTCCACAAAGCCTGCAGCTGGGGGCAGCGTTGGGAACATCATCTCTGGTTCTTAATCTCCTCCCTGAAGTTTTCTGTTTACACTTGGTCAACGGCTTCTCTTCTGGATCAACTCTCCTGCATTATTTGCATGTGTTATTTCTAGTATCTTGGTGTGATTTAGAAATCCTTATTGCTTTTTTTTTAACCCCTTGCTATAAATTGGAGGTCTCATATATATGGAAGGCTTAAGGAACAATGTTTATGGAGTATTTCCTCTTCCATTAATTGTATAATAGTTTATGTTTCTGAGACTCATATACTGCAAGGCACCCGATGCCCTCTCTGTGTGTGAGTTTCCTCCTCTGCATCTCCTCATTTTCCATCTTTGTTCTCTCTGACACCACTATATTTTTGACATCCTGGGAAAAGAAATGAGAATTTATTTCAAGCATGACCTCACAATGACTCTTGTCATATTCATTCCATCATGGCCTTAGCTACTTTATACACTGCAAAGACAAACACCTTTCTCTGTGGAAAGTGTTTTAGGAGTATATTGTATATTTATTTTCTAAATATTATGGATAGAGTGCATTTGTTCCTAAAGCAATTCATTTTATTTCATATTTCAAAAAATCTTTAATCTAGCTAAATAGCTTATAAAAGACTTTGAACTTTAGAACTATGCTATCAGTCTGACGGATCACTTCCTGGAAGAGAGATTTTGATGAAATAAATCTTGAGCAAGACTTGGAATGAGTTTCTGTTGCTTTGCACAGCGATTCTCATATCACTGTATGTCCTGCATTCTGTATGACAGACGTGGCCTTACCAGATTATTAGATACAGCCAGATGCAGCTATGTATCCGGTGTTGATGAAGAACTTGATGCACAGGGCAAGTCCCTGAAGAGTTCAAGGGATCTGGGAACAAACTTGTATTCACCTTAAACGGGTCACCCACAGCAGACCCTAGAAAATACTCTACCCAAGGATAGCTATGGCCAGAGCATCCAGTGCTGTTAGTTACAAGGCATGTGGGTACACACCTAAAGAGACGCACACCTAAAGCTCACCTCATGTGGTAGCTCAGGAACACAGACTCCCTAAAGGCCTATGGAGGGTGTGCGGGCAGCTCCTTTGAGTCTACTCTCTGCTCATACCCTGTTCAGGCTCCTTACAATGGATCCTGAGAGGGGAAGCAGGTTGTAACAACAGGGGGTGAAAGAGACATCAGGGTATAGTGAGCACAGGGAGAGCAGACTCTCACGAGCCAGGCTTCAGTGAGACAGCTTGTTTAATTGGAGGGAACAAAGGCTTTCAGGGTGAGCGTGCACCCTGGGGCCAGGGTGCTGGGGATGCCTCATTTGCACGAGAAATTCCAGGTGCTGCTGGACATGACCTTATGAGGGGGAAATTTAACCTGGCTACCTGTCCTCCTCTAGGTGTCAAGGTTGTGAGCTCAGGGCTACGGGTGCAGGGCTACCTGTACCAGGACATGCAAGCCTGGGGAGATGGGGGAAGGAGGGTGGGGGTAGGGAAGCAATCGTACTTCCTCCAGTCCCAGGATGTGATTTCTGGGGTTTGGACACACTCATACAACCTTGGAGAACAGTCAAGCGAGTCTGGAGGTTTTTCTGAGTCCTTCAGTCTTGTACCTCTGTGGCTTCCTGAGTTCCACTAGCCTTTCATCTCTCCATAGAAGGGAAGATTTTAATTTAGACGAAAGATCTCTACAGTTTCATGTTTGCTTGTTTTACTATTACCTTCCTCCTCTATAAATGTGGGGATTTTCTTGTTGTCCAGTCGAAACAACTAAGTGATATAATTTTGTATCTGAGTTCATTGAAGAGTTTGACACTAAGATGAAAGCCAGCTGTTGGTAGAAGAGGTGGATTGTAGCTCTCTGCCCTGCATCATGGATGCACTTGCTGAGATCCCAGTGGGACCTTTGCTGGTAGCCCTCACTGTGCCCGGGGACCACAGGTGCTTCGCAAATCTACCAAACACAAAACTATTGGATCCTGTGTTTTAAAAATTATAGTTATATTTTTATTTTATTTGTGCTTGTGCGTGCGTGTGTGCACCATTTAGGTGTAGGTACCAGATGTTAGACAAGGATAGCAGATCTCACGGAGCTGCGTTGCGAGCTTGTAACTCTAAGTGCTGAGAACTGAACTCTGGTCTTCTGGTAGAGCAGCAAATGTTCTTTACCCCTGAGCCATCTCCCTATCGCATTCCTTCTTCTCTTTAAGTGCTGTGTTCTCACAGTGTCCCACAGAAAAGACACAGAAGAGGCTCAGGTGCTGCTGAATGAATGTATCCCCCAAACCCGTATCATCCTCTATTCTTCAGGTTGTCTCTCTAATCTCTTTGTGGAGCGCCTGTCCTTGCAGAGCGAAGGTTCCCTCCTCTGCCCCCCAGTACTCCAGACCACTGGGACAGTAAGAGACGGCTACAGGTTGGACTACTGCTTTTAGTACATGGGTGTTTCCCACAGTTGTTGGTTTACGCCTGCGGTGTTTTGTGGTGTTATGAAGAGGGTCCTCTCAGATATCAGCATAAGCTTTTTTTTTTTTGCACATCTTGATCACGTGGATCAAGTTCTTCAACCACATCTGTACACCCTTGTTTCCCATCCTGTGTTTGTCAGGCTCCTGAGGTTGTGTAAACAATGGTTGTAGCTCTGACTTGACTCTCATTCTACAGCCCTCCATTTGTTCGACTAGTTTTAATGCCGAGGGATCAACTTTACCAGCAGAACAAGCTCCATGGATTTGACTCCTTATTCCTTGCTCTGCCCACATTTCTCAGGGTTATTCTACTCCCTCAGTCTAAGAAATGATTGTTTTATTGAACAGAAGGTACTAGTACTAGGCACCATAAGGTCACAGACACTCTACTAAGTCCTAACACTGGAAACTAGACATTGTGTTAGCTGCTAGCCTTAGGTGCTATTGTGATAAGTTCTCAAAAAAGGTTGTTAGATATTGTGCCAAGTGCTTACATTGTTTACTTGACATCATGGTAAGAACTAACTGGAGGTACTAGACGCTTCACAAATTGCTCAGACTAGGTGCCAGGCACTGTATCAAGTGCTCAAACTGGGTACTAGACATTGTCCTAGCTGCTAACACTAGGTACCAGGCATTGTACTGTGTGTTAAGGCTGGGCCTTGGTGCTATGCTTCGTTACAGAGTTAATTTGATTATCATCTCCACACCATACAGAGACCATTGCTTTGGAAGGGTCACTCAAAGCAGGGGTCTGTGTAGTTATTTTCAGAAGACAGAGACACTTCCTGCGGGGAGCAGGAAAGGTGAATTGGTGGCAGTCTGAATCTGCCTTCTGCTTGCCGGAGCCGCAGCATTCCAGACGCATCAGGGACAAGGATACGGGCCAGCATGGAAGCTGTTATCTGCTCGAGCCAGGAGCGGCCTTATTGTTTCGTTTGGAGGGGGAGGGATTGACAGAGCAGGAGACAGGTTAGTTCTAGAATGTGACATTAGCTCTGCAAAAATGCAATGACTTTCTATCACCCACACCTTTTCACAACAGTGGATGGAAATGGGCTGTCATTGCTGATGTATGGGACATTATCACTGTGCCATACAGTGGCTGTGTGATCCACGGTGATGTAATTTACTTCTTCATAGTTTCACAAGGAATCACTTGACTTCTGGGTTGCCACTAATTAAAATGGAGCAGCAGTGGAAATTATTTTGCAGGCAATTTGTCTGTTATGTGTCAAACTGGTGGAACAGACTCCGAGAATAAGTCTTTTAGCATTACTCTTTTGGAACAGTTTACCCATGTACTATTCTTAATGGTGTGATTTCAGTGGAAGGGATACTCACGTGTGCCTTCAAGATAGGAGTAATTTTGATAACATGGAAACTTTGGAAAAGCTTTGACAGTATTTTATCAAATCTTCCTAAGATTTGTGAATTTCTTAAATGGACGCTCATAGGTCACTCATAGCAAGCTGTCTGAAAGATCTGGTGCTGCATTTGGAATATGTGTCACGTGATGGTGCATGTAGACCTGAAGCTACTGTCAGAAATCTGAGACTACAGGGAAAGCCTGATTTAACACTTTGTTGAAACAGTAGTCTGAACACTATATACGGGGAAATATCAGGAACCCACTAGGCATATCTATAGCAGTGGTTCTTTCTGCATATCATGTATTTACACTTTGATTCATAACCAGTAGCAAAATAAGATTTATGAAGTACCAAAGAAATAATATTTTATTTGGGCATCACTACAACATGAGGAACTGTACTAAAGAGTGGCAGCATTACGAAGGCTGAGACCACTAGGTCTATAGCATTGTTTGCTTTCCTGTATTTTTTTTATATTATTAGAAAAATAAATATAAACTACAAATGTGTTTTACTGAGAAAACACGAATAATGTGTTTTCCCATGATACAGTATGCACACAGTTTGACAAGTTGGGCAGTTCTGAATATCTAAATACTTACGCTCCCTGTATTCCCTCCCTGCTCATGTTGTGCCAACCATTCTTAATTCTACAAGCTATTTCTTTTGGCACATGACTCTACCTTTCTGAAATAGTCTGCCACCTTCTCCTTCATTTGATTAATTTTTGATGTTTCCTCTTCTTCCCCTCCACCCACGTTTTGTATGGGGGGTGTGTGTGATAGAATTGAGCAAATGTCCTTGCCAATACTGATTATCCTTGACCTATAACCATGCAGCCTTCTGGAGTTAGGCATGAAGATGGTTACTTAATATTTACCGTTGTTTAGTTTTTGAGCCAACGGTTGTCTCATAGATTCTTTAAGTTTCCAAAGTGTTCCTGAACTTTTCCAAATGATAGCTGCAGTTGCTATGGTACTACGTACCATTTCCACACTCTCCTTTTCTGGTGGGCTTAACTGCTTTCTTCATGCCCCTGCTCCTGTCTTTGCTAAGAAGAAGCTCTTTAATGTAGTGTCTGCAGAGACCAGAAAAGGAAACCAGATCTCTTGGAGCTGAAGTTACAGGCAGTTTGAGCTACCCAACATTGGTCCTGGGTATTGAACTCATGTCCTCAGAAAGAGCAGTATGCACTTATAAAGCCTTCTTTCCCTGTCTTATGAAGCTTCTGATCACACCCGGGGAGAGTTGGGGGGTGCTGGAGGACAAAGGCCCTGCAGAGAGAAGAGAAACCACGGGTGGGGTGCATCTCTGTGACAAGCTGGAGACCTTAAGACAGGGTAGGTTTCTGGGAGGATAATGGGGGTGATCCTAGCTGAGACTTTTAGTAACAGAGGTTATGGAGACTGAAGAGGACACCCTCTAACTAGACAGGACTCTTAGTGGAGGGAGGGGAATACCAACCTTCCCACAAAAACTTCCACCCAAAATTTACTCTGCCTACAAGATGTGTAGGGATAAAGGGTAGCAGATATTATGGGAATGTCCAACCAATTCTTGGCCCAATTAATAGTGTCAAGCCAACCCTTGACACTATTAACGATTCTCTGCTCTCCTCTCAGACAGGAGGATCCACCCAGGACTGGATAGAAACAGATGCTGAGATTCACAGCCAAACATTGGGCAAAGCATAGGGAGTCTTGTGGAAAAGTGGGGGGGAAGGATAGAAGGACCTGAAAAGGACAGGAGTCCCACAGGAAGACCAACAGAGCCAACTAACTAGGGCCCAGAGGGGCTTGTGGAGACTGAAGAACCCAACCAAGGCCCATGCATAGACTGGACCTAGGCCCCCTGTGGGTACCTCAGGCTTCATGTACATTCCCAAGTAAGGGGAGCTGGGGCTGTTTCTGACATGAAGTCTATTGCTTGCTTTTTGATCACTTCCCCTTGGTGGGGCTAGCTTGACAGACCATAGGGGAAAAGGACCCATTTAGTCCTTGTGCAACTTGATCAGCTGAGGTGGGTTGGTAGAGATCTCTTCTTTTCTGAGAAATGGAAAGGGGGTATGGCAGAAGTGGGAGGGAGGGAGGAGGGATGGTGGAGACAGGGGGAGGGAAGGAGGAGACTCTGATCAGGATGTAAAGTGAATAAATTAATTCAAAAAGAATTCTTTTTTTGTGACTTTGCTTCTTAAAAATATTCATGGCTAATACATTCTCTTGAGATTTTCTCTGAAATACCTTCACCTTGCTTTCTTGTTCAAGCAACAGTTTTCCTGATTTAGAATTGTTTTCAGGTATCTGTCTCTTTTAAGTGTGTGTGTGTATGTTTCTGTGTGTCTGTCTGCGTGGGTGTGTGCATGTCAGTGCAGTGACCACAGGGGCTAGGAGAGATTGCTAGATCATCTGTAGCTGGTGTCACAGGCAGTTGCGAGCCACCCAACATGGGTCTGGGAACTGAACTGAGGTTCTTCGCAAGAGCCTCCAGTCCTCTTAACTGCTGATTCATCTTTTCAGCCTCCCCACCTCACAATCTGTAATTCTTTAAGCCAAAGAAACTCTAAGTGCATAAAACCTTAACACTACTCAGATGGCTTGGGGCTTTGAGATTGGCTCTTTCTAGTCCTCTCTTTTGAAAAGAAAAAAAGAATTTTTTTTTTTAATTGAAAAAGATGTCCTCACAGCGCAAGTGACTGTAGGGCTACGAGGAAGCACCATTTGCTTGTTAACAATATACCCCTAAGAGTAGGGAGAAACTTCTTTATAGTCAGAGAAGATTTACATCTTTCTTCAAGGCTGGAGGGATAGATCCTTGAGTCTCCCTCCTTACCTCTCTACTCATCTCCCTAATCTCTCTCATCTCCTTTTCTGCTACGACCTACATACAACTATGTACAACTATGGTAAGCACAGTCTTCTCTCTTTGTGGGTGACTGCTACAAAATTTCACTTTTCAAAATTGAAATCGGGTGTTTGCTCAAATGAGCGGGGATTTTGTTTGTTTGTTTGTTTTGGTTCGTTTTTTTGTTTTGTTTTTATTTTTAATGCAGGACCCTCCCTCAAGCATAGTAATTTTCCTTTTGGTATTTTCCCCATCAAACCTTCATCTGTCTGGGAGGGCGTTGGGACTAGAAATCATGTTTCCTGGGATGTTTGTTTCTTTGTATTTTATATAAAATGTATATAATGTCTCTCCATTTGGGCTGGGGTCTGCTGAAGGGAGAAGCCACGGGCAGGCGGCCCTCACCCTGCCTGACACGTGCAGAGACCCCAGCAGCTCTATGTGGACAGGGTGCTGTGAAGACTAGACCTTTGGGCAAGGGCAGGGGAGGGGGACTCTTGGAGGGAGGGAGCCTCCCTCGCTTCTTCTGCAAGTGGAGTGTTTATACCTTGCTGTAACATTTGAACTCTCACAAGAGATTTAATAATTTTGATAATAAAATTGTTAACCTTAGAAAAGAGAAGAAACTCTGATTGTTTCTGTCCAAAGACTGGTTGTTCTGAGCTCTACGTAAGCTGTTTTCTTATCCCTGTGAAATCAGGTGGGTTGGAAAGTCCCACACTGTGTTATCCATGGATGATATAAACATGCAGGGTATGAGCAACAGGAGTCACAATCCATAAGCAGGTCCAAGTAGGGAAAGCTTTAGAAATACGGATTTTCGTATTTGCTATTTGGTACTATTTGCAAACTTTCATATCTTCCCTCATAGCGTTTCCTGCTAGCTGTCATATTCAGTATTTACATAGGAAATGTTTTCTCCGAGGCTAGCAATAAAACCCAGTTAGTGTCTCCGCGTGAGGAATTTGTCCCCATTCTGTTTTATGAAGCTTCTCTCCTTGTTGAGGAAAAGCTCTACCTGTGGTTCCGAAGAGCCGCATTTTCATTTCAAACAGTTCGATGCTGTGTGTAATAATCTCACAACTGGAAACGATGTGTAAGGCAATAACGCCCTCCAGTTTCGTGAACTGTGAGATGTGACTATGGCAGCAGGCTGCAGCCGCTGCTGAGTGGGTTCCCACTGCTGTGGAATGCTATGCAAATGAACCCAGACCTAACAAACCACTGGCCCCAAGGATAGGAAGACTGTTGTTTTACTCCTTGAGACTTTTTTTTTTGAAATTTACTTATTTATTTTTATATTAATCACAGGTTATGTATTTTGTATCCCTGCTGTAACCCCCTCCCTCATTCCCTCCCAGTCCCCCCATCCCTCCCTCATCTCCTCCCTGTCCCTTTCCAAGTCCACTGATAAGGGAGGGCCTCCTCCCCTTCCATCTGACCCTAGCTTATCAGGTTTCTTCAGGACTGGCTGCAATGTCCTCTTCTGTGGCCTAGCAAGGCTGCTCCTCCCCTGGTGGGGGTGGGGGTGGTCAAAGAGCCAGCCATTGAGTTCATGTCAGAAATAGTCCCTGTTCCCCTTACTTACTAGGGTACCAACTTGGATACTGAGCTACCATGGGCTATATCTGAGCAGGGGTTCTAGGTTATATCCATACATGGTCCTTATACTCAAAACGGTCAGTTACTAGGGAAACCCGTCTTTGCTCCACAAAACAAAACAAAAAAACCAAAAAGAGTTCCAGAAATGTCTTCTTTTAGAGGATCAGAGGCCAGAACTCAGCTTTGCCTGTAAAGAAGCTGGAAGGTGGATTGGTCCCTCAACCTACGTATCAAGAGGCTCAGGGGAAAGCCAGACACAAGAGGAGACAGGGTAAATTCCATGCACACACTGGAGCTCAGCATCAGACTACACCTCTGGCCTGGCAAGATGGCTCAGTGGGTAAAGGTGCTTGCCACCAAACCTGAGTTGAAATACAGAGAACTGATGTCCTCAATTTGTCCTCTGACCTCCACGTGCATGGTATGGCACATGCATACCCACACATACACACGCAAGATAAACACATTAAAACTGTAGCTTAAACAATTAGAAGCAATCTTTAGTGTTGCGGTTTTCTTGCTTCACATTAAAACTCTGACAAGTTTCTGTTTGACTAGAAGTATACTGATTCCACTCATTGTGCGATAAAACATGAAAATGCTATCTACTATCTATTAGTCTTTCTTACACATGAGAGCATTGACATCCTGACTGTGTAGTTGCAAATGTAGCCCTGATTGCCTTCTTTTAAGTGGTATGAATCTATGTATGCATGCATATATGTATGTGTTCATAAGACATGGCTCTGTGTAGGCCTGGCTTCAGTTCTCCTTCCTCTACCTCTCTAGTGCCGACATTACAAACTTGGGTTACTTTATCTGTTTTTGTGCAGGGCTGTGGATTAAACCCAGGGATTCCTGCAAATTTAGCTAGTAGCTACCAACTGAGCCCCACCTCAGCCCTAAGGCCCTGCGGTATTGCTGTTCTTTGCTCTTTCTAAAGCAACGTCTCTCTCTCCTCAGCCACTCAAGCTCTTTGCTGTGTCCTGGGCCCACATTTATTCTCTCTCTTTCTCACCCTCAGGCGACATGCTCTGTTTGTTTTGTTCTCTCAACAAGCATGGGTAATCTAACTAGGCACTCAACTTTCCTGAGAGCCACACAAAGATAAATTGTCTGTGTCTCAGCATGTGTTGGTTCCTGCACTGTTTGCGAAGCAGTTGACCTAGAGAAACACAGAAATACTTCATCTAAGAGACATTGTCATTTCAGAATTGATTATATATATATTTTTTCAGAAAATAACAAAACTGAAAAGAACCATATTCAATATAATTTTCCATGAAATGTTTCTAGTTGTCCGAATAAGATGAGAAAATTCTCTTTATGGTTCGCAGTTTACAATAGGAACTACTCATGGAGTTTCTTTGGCCTTGAAAGGAATCTGGCAGACAAATTCAGTTGCCTTCCATACCTGTGGGTTCTCCACACTTGGGCTCAATCAACTCACAGCAGGGTAAAATTATTTGAATTCCCCCCCATGGTTCCCTCCCAACCCCAGTCTATCTCCCTCTTCCCCACCTGTGCCCCTGTCCCAGTCCACTGATGAGGGAGGTCCTCCTCCCTTCCCTCTGATCCTAGTCTATCAGGTCTCATCAGGAGCGGCTGCATTGTCTTCCTCTGCGGCCTGGTAAGGCTGCTCTCCCCTCAGGAGGAGGTGATCAAAGAGCAGGCCAATCAGTTCTTGTCAGAGACAGCCCCTGTCCCCATTACTATGAACCCACATGGACACTCAGTTGCCACGGGCTACTTCTGTGCAGGGGTTCTAGGTTATCTCCATGAGTGGTCCTTGGCTGGAGTATCAGTCTCAGAAAAGACCCTGTGCCTAGACATTTTGGTTCTGTTGCTCTCCTTGTGGAGCTCCTGTCTTCTCCAGGTCTTACTAAAATGTATATTTCTTTAGGTATTGCAAGTAGTCTAAGCATGAAGTATACAAAAATTTCTCATGGAAAACACCATGCCATTATAATCAAGGGCTTGATTTTGCATCTGTGCTGTTTCAAGGGCTGGTCCCCCCAGATACAGAAGGTCCTCTATATGATATATACATTCATGTCATATAAATGTATATGATATACACAAATCAAGCCCATCAATTTTTCCATCTTAATTTGTATTAAAATTCCTCCTTTGGTGGTAGCTTCAGAAGTAATTCTTACACAACATATACACGTGTAAGGCAATTGATATCTGATGTCATTGTCTTAATAGACATCTATGTTTTAGCTAATACATGACAACATGGTGGCAGGATCTTAAAATTGGTTGTTATGTTTTGAGATGACAACATAATAAGTCAGAGGCTGAAGAGATGGCTCAGCAGTAAGAGGGTTTGCTGATCTTGCACAGTCTCTCTTTTCAGTCCCCAGCACCTATATGGGAGCTCATAACTGCCTGTTCCAGCTCCAGAAGTTTTGATGCCTCTTGCCTCTACAGGCCCTGAGAGCACATTAATGGTACCATTGCCATGTAATTAATGTTGCTAACAGACTTTCCTTTTTTTTCCATAGTAATATTTTTCGTTATGGCCTAAGGTGGTATAAGCATGTGAAATGTCTACAGTACTCGACTGCTTTACTCATTGAAAGCCAATCTTTAGAACATACCTCAGTGAACTCCTAAAGCTTTTAGTTAACAAGGAGCTTTCTCTTTGAGAGCTTTCTCGCTCAAAACTAGCTATGTTTACTTCTAAATCTACTTAGCAATCTAGTATTCAGTTACACATAGCATATATTCTATACATATCTACCGCCTAGTTGTGTGCATCTGAGGCCCACCAAATGAAGAAATGCCAACTCCTTCTTATGTTAAAATACCAATTACGGTTGACCCATTCCCGGTGCCAACATAGGCAGAGACTACAGGGAGCAGCCGGGCATGTGACAGTGTGGGAAGAACCAGATGCTCATGAGACCAACATGCCAGATGCTTGAATTATTGAGGAAATTTATAAATGCACACTTCTTCCCAAAATATTAGCGAATTCTCCCCAAATTTAAATGGTAGAAAATAACTTAAAAAAATTAAATATTTTGTATCTAAAGGGTGACAGTGGCTTATGTATAACACGTCCCTGAGTTAGGTGTGGTTTATGTAATCAACTCACCACCTCTGATCCATGTTTCATAGCAAAAATCATGTACCTAAGGGATTCCAGGTTACAGAATGTGTTTTGGTGTTGAAATAACTTTTAAAGTTGGAGATCAAAGGAATCCCTGCTCTCTCTCGAGCTATAAAGAAATTGCTGCAGTTTTGGTTAATGAGAACATAGGCTAATTTGCTAGATCTCTATGCCATAGCACATTTGGCCAGGCCCTATAATAAGACCTTACCGTTTAACTGATTACACTTTTACAGGACAGTTACTTACTGACAAAGCTTGAGCAGCATGTAATGTTAGCTTTTTACTGGACAAATATGTGGCTTTTTATTACAGGCTCAGCCCACTGTGGTAAAGTGTCCCATAGCACAATGTTAGAAGCTAAGGGGTTGATCAAAGATCCATTCATTGGAGGGTATTGTTCTGCAGCCTAGCGATAATTACTATTTAGTTGAAGCTTATTTCCCATGCAGTTCATGTAGTTAAATTAAATGACCATATTTCTACCAACTCAATCCGAATTAGGGAGTTTATTTCTCTTGTGTCCTTTTGAGGTGAGTGTATGTCATCCCTACTCAACCAGATTATCACTGATCTCATTTCTACCACTTGTGGGTTAATTTTGCCTGCTCTAGAATTTCAAACAAATACAGTTCTTGTATTCTCACTTGTATAATCCTTGTGTATAATTCTTGCTTCCTTTACTTGGCTGTATGTGTGTGTGATTTCCCATGTTACTTTCATAGCCATGTTTATTCATGATTATCTGAATTCCTTCCATAGCTGAGGGGTATCACATTCTGTGAACAAAAGACAAGAACTTATGCATCCATTCCCTTTGTGAGAAATACTCTTTTTTTTCTTTTGTTCTTGTCCACTAAAATCAAGGCTCGTAGGCCTATCTGTGTAGAAATGTTTTCACTAACACAGTGCGTTTACTTCCAGTAAATACAGAGAGTGAATTTGCTGCATAATATGAATGTAATTTTAACCTC
>CM053756.1:45445432-45466035 GCA_028658305.1 Pachyuromys duprasi
TCCTCAGACACAGTGTTCTTTCGTGGCAGCCATCTTGGATCGAAACCAATACATAGAAATTTGGTTTCTCCTTTTTCCTAACTGTCACTATTGCCAGTTCTTAACTCTAGTCCTGTGCTGGGTAGAAGACATATCTCATTGTGTCATTAACTTGTACTTTACTGTGGATGATAAGCCAAGATCATTTCTCACATGTTAATTAACAACTGTGTATGTGTGTGTGTGTGTGTGTGGTTTCAACTAAACAAAAACTTGGAGAATTCAAGTATCACACATTTCCAAAATCCAATACTCAAAGGACTTGCCATTTTGGGAATGCAAACTCATATACAGTGTAGCCATTGGTTTGCACTGTAGAACATTGTCTGGGTATGCTGTGGGCACTGACAACAATGGGTGCAGCTTTGCTCACCTGGACTCATCAGACCTCAAAAGATCAAGCTTATACCATTATGAGGGTGTGGGGAAAGTCATTAGACGTTTACTGGTCAATGCTCTTCTCCCACATGTGTTTTGGGGAGATACTAGAGTAGGTATGAAGGGAAAAGTAACTGAATTGGAGACTCCATTTATGCAGCTTCCCTGTAAGTCATCAAGGTGCTGGGATGGGACCTTTTGGTGATGCAGTTTGTTTTAGGGACATCCATGCTCCTTCCTGTAACTAAGCCCAATAAAACCTGCTGGCTCACTAAACTGGACTTGGATATATCCATTTTTTTATTGTGTCTTGGTCTCTCTGTTGGAATAAATATAAATAGAATCCCCAGGAACAGTCACATGGGAGTGAAAGTTGAACGAAATCACCAGGTTGATGGACCAGAGTTGAGTGTAACACGTTGATGAAGATGTACATGCAATTTTCTAGATGCTATGATTTCTGTTCTATTTATTTTAAATGAACCCATAAAAAGTAGCTTTGTGTTTTAATATTTGCAAAATAAAATTTTAGTCTTATACTCATGATTTTTAGAGGCTATATAATAGATTTCATGAATCAATATTTAACAAAATATTACTATGTGCATCCGTTAACTTACCTTTGTTTCCTGAACAAAATTTTAGTTTGGTTGGCATAATCTCACAGTCATCTCAGTCTTACTAATTAAGTGAATGCTTTAATATTCTATCAATAATTACCTGATTTCTGATGTCATTCTGAAGGCACCTTCTAAAATAGTGACAGTGTTTCATTGCATATTTTCTAAGTTTCCAAGTTTTTAATTAAGAAAAATTAAGCTAAGGATTGCATACAGATTTGGTACCCATAAACATGAATTCCTCAGTAGCACTAACGAGTATATTTATATGAATATTTCAGTTTTCTTTTAATTAATAAGCTTGGAAATTTCTGAGCAGAAACCAATAAAAGTAAATTTAAACTTTATCTTTTCATTATTTTGTTATTTTTAGGACCTTGTCTTAGCCATATGCTTATTTTCTGTGCTTTTTGTGAAAATTGGTTATTAAGTAACAATCTAAACTGGGAGTGAGAAAAAAAATTGGCTCCTAATTAAGAATTAAAAATTTAGGTGCACTCTCAATGTTGCTATGTGTATATTTACACATTAGAAATAGCATTGATTTCTAAAGCTTATTAAAATTTCATGTTAAAATCCTACCAGCAACTTTTATTTCCTGTGAATATTTTAATTTATTTATCAATAATCCAATTGTTCTTCAGCACTTGTTACAGTCCTGAGTCTCCAACCCACACTCGGGAAACGGGCTTTGCCAATGCTTTCCATAAAACATTGCTTCGTCATTTTGTCCCGAGATTTTTGCCTTCGTGTTTCATTGTAGGGTTGGGAAGATGAAATGCCTGTAGCAATCAGCACTGTGTCAATGCCTAAGATTCTTTGTTGGTTTTAATTTTAAAATTTCATCTATCTATCTATCTATCTATCTATCTATCTATCTATCTATCTATCTATCTATCTATCCATCTATCTATCTATCTGGAGGTCAGAGGAGAAAGTGCAGGAATTGGCTCTTTTTTTTTCTACCATGTGGATCCTGGGGACTGAACTCTGGCTGTTGGGTTTGGCAGTTCAAAGCCATCTTTTCATTTTTTATTTTTATTTTTTAAAAATAATCGACATCTGCAAGTCCATGAGGACCATCTGTTTTACACAAATCTTCTCTGTGGGAAGTTGGATTTGCAACCAGCTATGGAGGTTTATAGAGGACAAGGGCAGCTGGGTGCTTGTTAGGTGTCAGAGGGGAGTATATGGCGAGAAATGGCTACATTGTGGACAAGACCAGCACTAATTCTGCTCCTTTCACAGCTTCTGTGGCTTGGATTCGGTCTAGCTCATGATTCTAGAAGGGATTTCACTGGTTCCAGATGGTCGTGGAAAGGGAGTAATAGAGAAGCAGAATCAATTTAGAGAAAGGGATGGAAGAATTGGGGCAGCCAGCTGGGTGTTCTGAGTTCCAGATTCCCAGACCATTGTGAGGTCTTGCCTCACTCCTTGTTTTGAGTTTTCTGAGGCGGTCAGCATCCTTGTGATTAAGCGCTCTCTGCTGTAAGCTTATTCAAGATGGATACCTACTGGGTAACCTGGTTTCAATCTCATTTTTGAAACTCACAGAATAATGAATTCAGGATCTTCTTGAGGACACTATCAGATATCTCCTGTTTGAATAAAGACTTAGGATCCTACTGAGGTCTTATTAGCTCTTCTCCTTTGTCTTAAGAACCCTGGGGAAACAGTATTGACTCAAGTAAATCTGTGAAAGGCCTTGTGTTTCCAGGAAGAGCCAAAGGTTTCCACTTGACCCATTTGTCTTATATGTGGCCTCTTCCTCAGTCACATAACCTGTTTGCCACATTTTGATGAGTGTAGTTAAAAGAAAAATAACTAGTCATAAAGAATATGTTCTAAGCTTTCTTAGAAGCCAATAGCTTTTATAACATGAGGTCATAGGTCTATTAGAGTCTTAAATCAAGAGGAATTGTGTTCCACAGTGACACAGCTGTCTAGAAACACTTTACTGTTTTTAAATTTACTCATTTTACTTGATGTGTACAAGGTTTTCACTTGTATGTATTAATTTGCATCACATGCATGTATGGTACCTACAGAGGTCAGAAAAAGACACTAGGTCTCATGTAATCAAAGTTACACAGCTTTGTGGGCCATCATGTGGGTGCTGGGACCTAAATTTGGTGCCTCTGCAAAAACAGCAAGAGTTCTTAACCACTGACTAATCTCTCCAGCCTCCAGAAATATTAAAAAAAATCTTTACTTTTTTACTAATAAGGAAAACCCTCTGATCCTCTTTTAGGGGAAACCCTAGGATTGTCTGTAGTAGAAAGTTCATTAGATCAGACATTGTAGTTGCAAAAAGTATGAGATCTCTCTAGGTCATCTGTTTTCCTCATGAAGTCACACAAAGTTGCATCCCTCAGACCTGTGTGCCTATGTGATATTTACTCAAATAAGAGAAAGACTCAAGATGTGAGATTGCTATCTCTGTCATAACCACAGGGGAGAGGGAACAGAATCATTGGCACAGGAGACATTTTATTGCTGGAGATTCTTTAAGACCCAAGCATTAGCAAACTTCATTTCTAATTTTTGTTTTATGAAGCTCAGTTCAGTAACTGGATTTCCTAGCAGAACAAGAGGACTGTCAGGGACATGGAAACTGATTCTTAGTTTGAGGGCAGTGACTGCCTTGGTACTTGTTAGCATTATTACTCAGGTGATGACTCGGTTCACTGATACATTTGTCACTGAGTGACCTTTCCAGTGTTTTCCAGACTGAACGTCAGCATCCTTCAAGTGAACAGAGCTGCAGCGCTATTGTCTGGCTCCGGGCTTATCTTCAACGTTAGTGAAATGGGAAGTTGCTTAGTTCTTTTGCACAGTGTTTTGAATAAACTAAGCCATTTTACTCATCTTCTCACCGTGGATGGCTATTTCCAGAAAGGATTATATTAGAGGTGTGTACACGTGCTTGTGTATGCAAATTTACATGTGTGCCTGTGTGTGTGTTTACTCACCTGTGTGGAGTGCATGTATAGGCTAGAGGTTGACATCAGGTGCCTTCCTCATGGTCCCTTGCTGGGTCTGAAGCTCTCCATTTACGTCAGGCTGGTTGGCCAGTGAGGTCCCCAAATCTGCCTGTCTCTTGCACCCCAGTTCGGGAATTCTAGTTTTGTACCACATCCCCAGCTTTTATGTGGGACTCAAACTCATGTCCTCCTGTTTGTACAGTGAGCCTTCTCCCTGCTGAGCCATCACCCTCCCAAACTGTCTGTAGGCAGCTGTTGCTCCTAACATGACTTCTTTTTTCTCAGATTGTATCATATACAGTGTTCCTGTTGAAAGAGGATGTTAAGAGGTTTTTTATTTCTAAGCTTTTTATACTATTAACTTAATCATATCATTTCCTTAATCTGATGTTATATATATTATCAAATTTATAATTCTGAGACATCTACAAAATATTTATATATGAAACCAAACTTAGTAAAACAAATTCATTGGGACATCTGTGAAACTGATCTTGGAATGAGACATAAGGGTTTTTGGCATTCCTCGGCTGCTGCGTCTTGTGGGAAGCTCTTCCTGACAACTCAGACTTAATACTGGTGCAGATTGATGAAGGTATCTCTTTGCGCCAGCCCTTTCTCCCCAACCCACTCTATGGGGTGCAGTTTTGCACCTTCTCTTCATTCATCTCAATGGTCTTAGTTTGTTGCTTTCATCCACAAGCAGTAGTACAATGACTTAGCACAAAAAAATGCAGAATTTAAAAACAGAGACAGGTTCAATCAATGGGGTTGTGTTAGGATGATGTCTCCAAGGAATTGTCCTAAAGCCTGTGGCCGGGGAAACCTTTAAGTTAAACACTGCCACCTCAGGTTTTAATAGATATTGGTAACTGCTATTTCTGGGCCTTGGTGGAGCTTCCAGTGGCCAAGAACTCGTTTTCTGCATCAACAGGACAATATACTGCACTGTAAAAGTGAAGGTAGCTGTGAACTATCTGTGAAGAGTTTCTCATGCCAAGACTTCTCTGATATGTTTCTTCTTTTCCTTCCCGCATGGAGAGCTAACCATTTCAGCAAATTTTACTCCATGACATCATAAGGGAAGAGTTGAAAAGGTGAAGGTTCAAGCAATTTAGACAGAGAGACTTCTCTTAGTTTATGTGTCTGATATAAATATGAACTCAACAGTGACTTTTGACCTCATGACTGCTATGACGAGCTAAGCTATTTATGGAGCAAATTGCTCCTGACTCATCAGAAGTCAGAACAAAGATCAGAGAGCAACAAACTCACACAGAAATATAGCATTTAACCTTAGGTCAATGTGATTTTAAAATATATATTTTATCTTATGTTCATGCATGTTTCTGTATATGTGGTTATATGAGTATATGCACAAATGTGTATGTAGGTATCTGTGGGGTCCAGAATAGGATATCAGATCCCTTGGAGCTGGCATTAAACAGGCATTGGTGAGCAATTTCACATGAATGGTGGGATTTCAACCTCAGTCCTCATAATTGATCAAAAATCAGTCTTAATTATTGAGCCAACTCTCTAGCACCCAGTGAGATTGATTTTATAACAAAAATTAAAAAAAATACTTTATCATTTAATACATATCTATTTAAAATCATTGCACCCACTTAAATACAAAATTGTCAACAGTACATTGCTAAATGTTTTACTCCTGGAATAAACATCTATCAAGCTTGACAGTTGTTACTGAAGTTGAGGCCCAGACACTATACATAAGTCTCTATGTCTACCACAACCAATCCAAACACTATCCTCTTAGGGTAGAGATCAGTTCTATGCAAAGGTTAAAACAACACATTCCTCTCCATTTGTGTATTCTCATGGTTATTTTTGACTTGTAGCATCATTTCCATTTGTAAAACATGAATGGAGGAAATAAAAGAGGATGGTCATACCAGTGTGGGTGCTGTGATTTGAAACTGAGATGTCTCTGTAGGTTTGGTCAGTTATGCCATTTTAGGGAAGTTATGGAGTCTAGGAAGTGAGGACCCAGCTAGCTGAAGTATGTCACTTGGGGTAAGCCTTTGGAAGTTACAGTGTGTCAGCCTGCCTTCTCTGCTTTTGACTCTCACTTCCATCAGCACAGACTGATACACTCCCACCCTCATGCCTTCCCCTCAGTGGAGGACTAAACTTCTCCAAACTGAGAGCCAAAAGCAGTCTTTTCTCTTGTGAGTTGATTGAGGCAGGCCTTTTGTAACAGTGATGAAAAGGGTATCTGTTTACAGTGAGTTTTTATTCACAGAGTTATAACGGATACTTTTGTTTGTTTTCTTGCATCAGAACATAAACATCTTCTAGGTAGAGACTTTTATCATGTTTGAGATAGCACAGAACAGTAGCTTGCATAGAGGCCCTTATGGAAAATTAGATAAAAGACAGTTCACTCAACTGAAAACCAGCCTCCATTTCCCAAAGGCGTTAAGATATCCTGAACTTGGTAAATAATAATAATAATAAGTTTAAAATCTATGTACTTACATAATTTTTTTCAATTAAGAACCTTATAAAATATCAAAACTTGTGCTGGCAAGATGCCTCAGGGGGAAAGATTGTTCTTTGGCATGCCCAATGACCTGAGTTTACAGCCTACATTATCTATCAAAGGAGAAACTTCTGAACATTGTCCACTTTCCTCCATATTCATTCCTTGGCCCAATTCCATCCCTCCTCAATAAATAAGTAATTACTAAAAAGAGCAAAATAATCAAAACTCTGTAATACTCAAGATTGGTTAACCATGATTTATGATGTCTAGTTCATGGTTTAAGGCAGAAAATTAAAAATTGGACCCCAATATTATTAAATTGTTAAACCATGGTATTTCTGAGTAAAAAATAACATCCAAATCAGTTTTATGTCCATTTTGTATCAAATGTGAATTAATCATCAGCATATTGGCTCATTCTAAGGTTTTTAGTTGCTAAAACGCCAGTTCCAGAACAAAAGTACTCTTAATTGAGATTTCTGATGAATCTCAATAAACCCTCGACTTACTGCTCCATTGAGCTTTTGACTGAAGCACCAACAATTTTTAATGTTTACTTTCTGTGGACAGTGCATCATGATGGAAGCATTCATTCATTGCTTCAGTATCTTGAAGCTCTTTGCCACATCCAAGGGGAATACCATACATACAAACTGCTAGTCAATGAAATGAGTGGAAAGCTTGGTATGCTTATAAACTTTTATGATTATCCTCTTTTTGTAATTCAGTATGTCCTTGATCTTGGCAGAGAGCTACATTTACCAGCCCCCATGGACAGCTGAGAATAATTCTCCATGGTCATAACTAGAGTTGTTAGGAGGGAGGGGCGAGGGAAGAGAAGGCAGGTAGGTGCAGAGACTTTAGAGACACACAGAAGGAAAAGACATGGTTTCACTGGGCTTTGATGATTCAAGAACCCCGCTGCTCACAGTTGTCTTCAGTGTTCACTGTACCAGTAAGCTTTCCACATTTCTTTCCACCAGTGTTCTAGGGATCACTGCATAGACAAGACTCACAAGTCTTCCTTGGTGGCTCTTTGGAAACTTTCATGTCCCCTCTGCTCATTACTCCTCCTATTTGGGACCAGAATATCCAGATTAATCATTGTGTGCACAGATGGGGCGTGTCTGTTAGACAATGTGCACAGATTCATGAGGGCATTTGTGGCCAGATGGTAGAGTTTCTGACAGAAGGATATGTGCTACCATGTGTGGAAAAAGAGTTGCAATGAAATCTCCTTGGAATTTTCTTCATGTTCAGATCCTTAATGAAGGCGGCAACAGCTTGCATGTGGCTCTTGGGGATGATGGGTGAGTGAACAGATGCTTAAATTCAGAACTCCCTGGCACAAGTTCTGGCTCTGGGAGTAGGAATGGGCCAAGATGACAGCAACTTCCACTGTGCAAGCCAGAGAGGATGTTCTGGATTTTCATTCTATTAGCCCTAGGAGCAACACGTTTTATTTATGTTTCTATTTTTGTATACTTCGAATACATCCCTTGGTTGATGTTTCCCTACTCATGGACACCTTTTGGCAATTATAATGATGGTGATGGGAGGTGGAAAGGATACTCATTTCTTTGCAAAGCCAATTTACCTAGATTATGTCTTTTCATTCTCTCAAACATCTTTTTCAAGAAGACATTTGGAAAATTAATAGTTGGGTAAACCGAGTCTCTGAGAGGTGACACACACTGGGGAGAGAGTTAGGAATCAGAAGTACTGTGGGGTGATGCTTTCTGCCTGATGCTGGCAAGGATCAGGGTTTCTTGAACAGCTATTGTTTTCACTATAGGCTAGGAATATTAATGGTATATTAATGGTACTTTCCTTACAGGGTAGGGTCAAGGCAAAAGGATATATGACTTATGATGTGTATGGCCCTTAGTTTTCTTCACTACATTACAGACCTGAGGTAATTGGCTCACAGAGGAATGTTCATTTGACCCGTTGTTTTGAAGGTTTCAGCCCCTGATTGATTCTAGTGCTTTGGGCCTGTATCCAGGTAGCTCCTCAGGACATGGTGTGTGTGAGAGAATCCAGTCACTTCCTGACTTTGATAAAAAGGAAGAAGGAGCCAGGGTCCCACTAACCTTTTGGAGGTCATACGCACAATGACCGAAAGACTATTTACTAGGTCTTGCTTCTTAAGAATCCTGTAGCTACTCAGTATGACCTGGGGACTTAGTTCTTAGCACATGGACCTTTTATGGAGACAGTTCAGATCCAGTATACTTAGCATAGAAAAGTCTCCTTCAACGTGAGTGACTGTATTAGTTAGGTTTTTATTGCTATAATAAGGGTGATTTAGCAAAAGCAACTTGACAAGGAAAAGATCTATTTCTTTTTATAGATTCCGGAGCCTCATGAAAGGAAGTCAGGGCAGGAACTCCAGGCAGGGACCTCGGGCAGGAACTGAAAAAAAGGCTATGGAAGAAATTTGCTTACTGGTTTGTGCTCAGGCTCACGTTCAGCTACTTTTCTTGTATCTCTTAGGACCACCTTCCCAGGTTGGCACTGCCCAAGGTGAACTGGGCTTTTGAACATCAATTATTAGTTAAGGTGGGAAGGATACATATAGGCCATTCAGAAGCAGGCATTTTGTCAGGTGAAGTTTCTTCCTCTCAGCTGACACCAGTTTGTGTCAAGTTTATAAAAAGCTGGCTGGGTATAGAGTCACGTGCCTTTAATCTAAGCACTGTAAATTGGAGGCCAGCCTGGTCTTTATTGTGAGTTCTATAACAGCCAGGGCTATGTAAAGAGACCCTGTCTTAAACAACCAAAAGAACCCAACCAAACAACATAATTAGCACAAGGTCAAAGTGAGAAATCATATCCATAAAGTCATTTAGGATACTGTGCTGGCTACGTTGACACAAGGTTAGAGTCACTGGAGAGAAGGGAGCCTCAATTGAGAAAATTATGCAATAAAATAGGGCTATGGGCAAGTCTGTATGGCATTTTCTTAACTAGTGATTGATGGGGGAAGGCCCAGCCCAAGATGATTGGGGCCATCCCTGGACTGGTGATCCTGGGTTCTATAAGAAAGCAGGCTGAGCAAGCCACGAGGAACAAGCCAATAAGCAGCACCCTTCCATGGCCTCTGCATCAGCTCCTGCTTCCAGGATCTTGCCCTGCTTGAGTCTGTGCCCTGACTGCTTTTGATTAGGAACTTTGATATATATTGAACTGTGAGTGAAACAAACCTTTTCTTCCCCAGGCTACATTTGGTCACAGTGCTTTATCATAGCCATCATAACCCCAATGAGGACAGATGCCATTCCATTTCCTGTTGGGATCTGAGTCCTTGCACTAATCTGATATATTTATGAGACCTCAGAGTACTCACAGCTGGTCAAAATATAGTTTTCTCTCCCCCCCTCTCCCTTACACACACACACACAAAGCACATATATATTTTTTAATGGTATGATCTGCACTTAAATTGAGGGCTTTTGCAAGTGTCTTACCGCTGAGCTCTATCCCAGTATCTCCCCCTTCCCTCCTTACTTTTGTTAAGTTTGAGACAAAGTTTCACTAAATTGCTGAGGCTGGCCTTGAGCTCACTATCTTCATGCCTCAGCTTTTGCGTAACTGGAATGACAGCCTGTGCCGCCAGACCTCCCTCATATTTTGAATAAGCATTCCATAAAAAAAAAAAGGAAAGAAAAAATCTTAGCTTACAAAGCTAAAATTTTTTCCTTCGGATGCACCCAGATGTGAGGTCAATACATCAGCTTTCCTTTGGCATTCACCAGATGGTTCTCCTTGTTTTAAGTTGAATCTTAAATTATGGGCGTGTATCATCTGGTGATATGCTGCCTATACAAAGCAAGCTACCTCAAAAATATTTAAAAAAGTCTGTGAGCCTCACCTGTGACATAGAATTTCATAGCGTGATTCGGAACGTTGGTTTTGGCCCAGTGGATCATATTTAAAACTTTGCCTTTCATTCTTGGGCTTTGGGCAAGTTCCTTCAGAAGCTCCAATTTCCTTATTTGTGAGGTGGCTCTGATACCCACCTCGTTAGCTTGTGAGCATTACATACAATCCTGTGTTGTGCTAAGATACACATGGAACAAGGCTTTATAAGATCCTAAGCTTTCAATGCTCTGAAATGTCACTGGAAAGCACCAGTCATATGGAATACTTAATTGCCTGGTGATAAGCAAAGGTCCTTGAACACACAGACACACACACACACCACCACCACCACCACCATCACCATCACAACACAGGTACATGGAAAAAAATTAGATGGCTTTTCATGGCACAAATACCCAACCCATCTCTGTTGGATTTATGCATGTGTGCGGTGGTGGTGTGTCAGCAAACTTTTACTTAGCAGCAAACTATAATTCTAAATGCAAACAGAGCTTGGCTACTATTAAAGTATATTCCACAGCAACTGTAAATATGCAATTTAACACATTTTGAGCATGTGTACACTGTACAAACATTTTCGTATATTCTTCATTGAGTGTTCACACCACCCAGTGGTTTTTTGATCTATGGCTACTTTTGATTTTTAATAGGAAAAATGAATACCTGAGAGGTTACATAATATTTCTTAGGCAGGACAGCCATGAAGCAGCGAATACAGAGTGTGATCACAGCTACCCAGGCTCTCAGTCATAATGCAATGAAGTGGATCTATTGCTTTAATTTACTATCTGATTCAGACTTTTGTAGACTAAATGGGAGTCCAGGAATTACAGAACAGGGAGTGTTTTGAAAGTTATATACACAATGGATTCTGGTCCTAGTCCTATATTTTAAGATTATTTGCTCACTGGTTAGTATCAATTACCTTGTTTTGTTTTTTAAATTATACACATCAAAAAAACCCCAACTGTTTATTTTCCTGGTGCCTACATTTTCCAATCTACAAGTATCCCAAGTAGGATAAAGATATTGGTCTAAAGCATCGCTCTTATTCCAGTTTCTTGCTTTGTACCTATTCTTGCCGGCACATGAAATATGAGCGTATTTATTTTGGTTCAATTTTATCACATGTGTAGGCTCACACCTACACTCACAGTGAAGGCAATCTTGATATCAGTTCCCTCATAATGCCTTTCTGTATCCACTTCCTTCCCACAATCCCTTCTGCTTCTATCCCAACTCTTACATGTATAGTTCTTATTTCTTTGTCTTACCACCAAAAGCTCAAATACTGTGATAGAGGGTGTAATGATGTGAGCACCTCTGTCTTGAGAGAACAAGTCTCCCTGTGCATCCATGTCTCATGATCAAACTCCATGTCAGCCTCAGATCATTTGTGCATCTAAGATAGCTCATGAGTGGGTCCCTATTTCATCATGAACATCAACAACACTTAGGCCTCTTCACCATCATGGCAGGTACTCCTCCTTATTTCTGGAATTTCCCCACACTACCAATGTTAAAGCACAATCTTATGTGTTCTCTCCTAACTTTTCTTTCAAGGGTGAAAGACCAGCTGTTTTCTGACTGCAATTCAGGATGGATTGTTTCTTTGTTGATTACCTCCCTCCTGTCCCCCCCCCCCCCCAAGGGAGAAGCAGCCTTGCTAGGCCACAGAAGAGGACATTGTAGCCATTCCTGAAGAGACCTGATAAGCTAGAGTCAGATGGAAGGGGAGGAGGTCCTCCCCTATCAGTGGACTTGGAAAGGTGCAGGGAGGAGATGAGGGAGGGAAGGGTGGGATAGGGAGGGAATGCCGGAGGGGGCTACGGCTGGGATACAAAGTACATAACCTGTGGTTAATATAAAATAAAAATGAAAAAAAAAGAAAAAAAAGAAATTTTACGAACTCACTTTCAACACACAAAAATCATCTCAGTGAGAACTGTTTGGAGGAAACATCCCTTGGGGTGCTTTTCTTTTTTTGTCTGCTATCCAAGGCGTTTTATTTATTTAGTTGCTTTTCATAATTAAAAAAAAATCTATTGGCTTGGTGATGCCCTCTGGGCATAGATTTGGATTTCAAACAGATACATTTTCCTACAGGTCAATTGTTCTCCCCTTGTGTGTCAAGAACAGATTAAACATGTCTTTATTTGGGCTCCCCCAGGGACCCCAAGGGCCAGTATCCAAATATAGCTTTACTGCAAAGTTACCCCAGGTAATACCACGGGAGGAATGGAGAAGTAAGACAGAAAAGGAAAGAAAAACTACAGAAGCCAACCAGCAATCAGGTTTCCACAGTGCAAACCCAGATCACGATCATGCCGGGCACAGGGTTAAACCAGGAGAAATAATGGCGAATAATGGCGGGGAGTTTACATAACCTGAGTTTGCACCGGTTTAAAGCTTGTGATATTTACCATGCCAACTCCTCAGGCTTTCCCCATTAACCCGCCATGCCCCAAATCTACACCAAACCCTCAGCAAATCCATTCTGCTATTCCCCCGCCCCCTGCTGTTGCTGCTTGCACTGTAGAGAAATGGACCTGACATTGAAGAAATCTGTCTCTCTCTCTTTTTTCTTTTCATTTCCTTCCCAGCGGGTCAGAGGGTTTATATTTCCTGAATAACGCTTTCCAGTGTTCAACCTCCCAGAGCATGCTGAGTTGAAATCTATAGCTGATGTTCCGGAAGACCTGCTCCTCTGGTCCGAGGGGCTTCTAAACCACACCTCCCCCCATTGCCACCTGCCAGCCCCACGAAGTGTCCGTCAGATAGCCACTTCCGATTCTTCACTTCCTCTCCGGAGATGAATAATTGGCCTCTGCTGACCTAAGCTGTTAGTCTGTGGAAATGGAAACGTGACTCCTTGGACTAAAGACATGGCTTATTGTCAAAACCCTCTACATGTTTAAATCATTTGCTTGGAGATGGGACTCGTTTTTTTTTTTGTTGTTGTTGTTGTTTCTGTTTTTGCTTTTGTACCTCCAGCTTCCTTTTACACATACGTTTTAAGTAGTGTCTACATATGGAATAATTCTCTCCACCCCGAGTTACAACAACACCGAAGTTTTAATTGATTCTTTTCTTTGTCTTTTTTTTAAACTGTAGTCTGAAAAGGCTGTAACAATTTATATTTTTTGCCAGCAATGTATTCTGGTAAAAAAGATTTATCCATGTTATAAATATCAGTCAGAAATTTAAGTAGTTTTTACTTCCAGCATTAATATTTTAATTCCCCAGGTCTTTGGCAACGAGAATAATTTTGTCATTCATTTAAACAGAAAATAAACTGTATAACAATAATAAAACCAAAGCATGAGGGTTGAGCAATAAATCTGCAAACTTTGTATCTGGCAAACCCAGAAAGTTCAGAATAAATGTACCATCGCTGACACTTAGCCCACAGGAGCAGGAATAGGAAACTCTTTTCTTCTAACTAAAGCCCACTCCTTCCTGCTGAGTCGTTTGCTTCTCAGCTACTGAGGGGTTGGGCAGGTGGAATGACTCTTCAGCGAGCTGTCACCTGGGCTCATAGCTGCACCGAGACATAGTATGTGTGTGTTTCTGTGTGGGCAAGCATGCACATATACATCTGGGTCCCTGTAGAGGCCAGAGAGGACATCAGATCTCCTGGAACCAGAGTTACAGGCTGTTGTGAACTGCCTGGCATCGGTGCCAGGTCTTGTAAGAACAGTAAAAGCTCTTCACCATCTCTCTGTTCCCATAGAGTCTGTAATTTTAAGAGGGTTAACAAAATTGAAATTTACTTTTATATCATTTGTAAATAAAGGTTGGCTGAAATTTTAATAAGTAAAGAAAGGTTTGAAACCACCACAGTGAGTAATTTCAAATACGGGAGCAATATTTAATATGTCAAATCCTAATGAAAAATTTTGTGAATATTCCTCCAGGTAATCTTTGAGAAAGCCCTTCTTATTTTTAGTAATTGCATGAAAATGTAAGAATCAGTTCTTCTTGAAATATAAATTCTTTTAAAAAATATAAATTTTAGTTGAAAATGACTCTCCATAGCTACAAATCACAGGCTTGCTTTTATTTTATTTTTCTGGATGTTCAGAATTTCTGGGAGTTGATTTTACCTTCTAGAAGAATATTTTAGGTAAAATTCTTCTTAATTCATCCTGTCATTTGTCTAAGAATCTGGGGGAGAACGCATGGTTCGGTCAGAGAAATCACCTCATACCATCCAATAGTCTAGCTTTCTCTGAACGGCGTAGGTAGACACCTGTGGGTTTTATTTTGTGTACCTGTGTTTGTGCATGTGTCTGTGCGGTGAATGTGCTTATGTGCACATAAGTGAGGATGCCAGAAGAAAACTTATCCTGTCATTCCTCAGGAGCCATCCACCTTATTTTTTAAGACAGGGTCTCTCATTAGCCTCAAAGTTGTCAAATAGACTGGGCTGGCTGGCTGGTGAGCCCCAGGGATAGGCTGCTGCCTGCCTCTCCCATACTGATATTGCAGGTGCTATATCACCTTGCCTGACTTTTTATGTTGAATTCTGAGAATCAGGTTCTGGTCCTTGTGTTTTTGCAAGGCAAATGTATTACTAACTGAGCTATTTCCCTAGCCAGCCTCAGAGAGCGATTCTAGGCTAAGAAAACTGAGAACCCTCTACAGGGCTGTCTGCAACCTGCTTGCCTTTCTTCAGTCAAAATCAGCCTTTACACAGCTTATTACTTCTTCATTGTATCAATAAGCAAGCTATCTTTGCACCAACCTGCTACAGTAATCATTTTGCATATTTCTTACCACATATCATATATCCAGCTCTAATTTTTCCACATAAATTATGTGGATACATGAATTTGTATTAAATATTTTTGTATACACTTATTATTAAAACAATTAGTATGAGGTTTTGTACCTGGTCAGAAAATAAAAGCATGCTAATTGGCTAATTGAAAGGTTCCAGGTGGAATTCCTCAAAGAAGCAATGTGGGATTTCTTTAATGAGAAGAAACAGCTCTGGGAGAAAGTCTTTGGATAAATAGGTCCATGCTACGCAGGTTATAAATGGAAGACCTTGTAGTAAGTTACCCCAAAAGATAACAGCCTGCTAATACCTAAGCGCACGATTAGGAGGAAGGATGCAGACATCTACTCTTTACCCATCTGCCTCAGTGAGGTGTTTGCTGTACCGGTTGCCACACCGAGCTGTGATAATAAGATGATTAACAGCTCTTGTTCTACTTCTTCCATATTTGTGGAAGAAGCAAAATGAAACAATAATCAAACGTGGCCAGAATGTTTAAGTGGGACAAGATCTCAGAAAAATAACATGAATGATGTCACAAGGCAGAGAGACGAGCAGATAGCCAGGCACAGACTATGACCTTGACTTACTTCCAAAGGATCCATCCAAGCAGGCTTCCCCTGTAGTGTTTGAGCCAACGTCTGAAGGATGGGCATGAACTGTACATTTGGGTAGCACCAGAAATGATGAGTGCCCCAAGCCATTAGCTCCAAGAAGCTACTGGCAAAGGGCTAACAGCGGGTGGCATAGACAAGGTGGGGAAAATGAACAGAGGAGGTCGTGCTGCCGGAGCACAGACTGGAGCATGGCATGTGATTAGGTTCTTGAGGAAGCGCGGCAGCCAAACCAGGCAGACCTGCTGTTTTTACCGCTAATGATTTACTAGTGTCAGGTACTTTGGGGCTTTCAAAGCGTGTTTAATTTCCTCATTTTATGAGACATCAGTGGTTGGAAGCTGTGAAAAAGGTTTGATAGAGTCAAAGAGAGATTCAAGTGGTATTTTGAGGCTCCATAAATATAGTTAATAGAAAAAAAAAAAACCTAAAAACCAAACAGTCTGAGCTCTCTTCCCAGAGATCTGCTGCAACTTTTGTTTGCTTTCCGAGTCTGGTGCTCTCTCTCCTGTCCTTGGTCTACTTGTGATAGTCAGTCAGTGTGGCATACAAGACAGTTAGTACATGGAGTTGGTTTAACTTGAAGTTACCAGGGATTTAAATTCTGATCTGCATGTCTGGTGGTTCTTGTTCACCTTTATACCTATGAGGGTAGAAACCATGGAGCTGTATTCATAGATACTAAATCCAACACTTTAGGAAAACATAGCGGTTTAGAGCTCTGCTCCCTCTAAAGTCATGATGCTGTTTTCAATACAAGTGCTGAAATTGTTGTAAACACCATGAGCTTTGTTTTCTATATATTGTTTAACTCAGAATAATTCAGGGTGTAGGGATTTATATAGATGTGTCTTTGGTAGTACCTTCAAACCATACTCCATAACGGTAGTTGTCCAGAAAAAGATAGAATTACCTGGAGGCATGCTGGAAAAGGATTTGACATGAACAATCTGCTCCTTCCACACTCTCTTTGAAGACAAAGAATTCCCTAAATTCCACTTGAAAAAAAATGTCATATTGGATTGTCATTTCCAGTGTGGCTTGTTTAGAGATATTGTTTTCTCCCTTGATAGCAAGTAGCAATTCTACATAGTACCATTCCAAAACCATGCATATTCATATACCACAAATCCTAATTTGCTTATATAGAATGCACAGTCATTAACAACAGCATCAACAAAAGGAATGCTTAGAGTACAAGCCTGAGCAACAGGCCTGGCTCTTGTTTAAAACATATCTTTTATTAAATTTGTTCTTTTACAATTCATACATGTATACAATCCCTCCTTAAAAAAAAACAATATTCTTATTACTCTTTCCTACTAAACCTTTTTACAATCTCCCTTCTACCCAGGGGAAAAAAATCTACTTCCTCCTCCGAATTTTATTCCCACATTAATTTCTTTGTTTAGTTTCATTTTTGCTTGTGACCAACTGGGTTTAACCAGGGCCGTCTGTGTGACCATGGGTTTTGAATGATCCACTCGAGCCTGGTGAGTTCCTCAGGGGCACACAACTGAAGACAAGAAAGACAAAAAAAAACCACCCTGCTCCATGGATTCCTCAGTTGTCAGTAGTTCAGCAGAGATGGGTAAGGCCCAGTTAGCCCCTTTCTAATCCATGATTGATTGACAGGCCCGTTTGTGTGTGGGCCCAGGACAGGAAGCTGCAGCTGCTGTGAGTTCATGATGGCAATGGTTGTGTCATGTCCAGAAGATGCCATCTCACAGCTCTTCTCCCAATCTTACAGTTCTTACATTTTCCCCTCTCTTCTGTGGTGTTCTCTGAGCCTTAGAGGGTGGTGGGGGTATGATTACAGCTGAACATCAACAGTGCCATTGTTCTTAGCACCCTGACCAAAATGGGTTCTGCATTCATTAACATCTGTTGCAAGAGAGAAGCTACTCCGGTTAAGGCTAAGAGTAGCATTTGTCTATAGGTACAAGCATAAGTATTTAGAAGGAGTTCATTTAATTAGACCACAGTAGGAAGTTCCCTATAAAGCCTAAGGCTAAACTGGCCATGAGTTTTTGGCTGGGTTTTCAGTACTGAGCATGAGTTTCCTCCTGTTGAGTTGGTCTTAGGCCCAACTAGAGAGCAGTTGGTCTCTACTCCCATGGTCATGCCCCTGTTGCACCAGGCAGCACATCTTACCTGGTAGTTGGTGTTGCAGTTGGTAGGGTTCCCACTGGATAGGATCATTATTCTGCTCTGAGTTTTCTTATAGAGATGACTTCACTGTGCATCTCAGGCTGGACTTGACCTTGCCATGTAGTCCAGACTCACCTGTTTACTCATATTCCTCCTGCCTCTGCTTCTAAGTACCAGGGTTACATGTGTGAAGGGGCCACACTTGGCTGCTTGTTACTTTTAAGTTGTGCAGCCTTTTATAACTGAGCCATTTCGTCTTTTTCCTTACATTCTGATGATTCTGCCCCATTCCCCAAATGAATCTCACAGATGTCCTATAAATAGATGTCTATAAATAGAGCTCTGGTGTTGATGAGTCCTTGGGATCTCTATTAGTATTTTCTATCCAAGTTACAGAAAAGTCTGTAAACCTAAGCCAGAAGGTGACAAAGAGAGAAACGTGTGCTGGTTAAGGAAGACATTGATTAGAAGGAAAGAAAGCAGAGCCAGGCAGACAAGTTTGAGTTCTCGTGCACCGAGAGCACCTTAGGCATACTGGCAGGAAGAGTGTTGTTCAAGTCCGTCTCAGTGTTAGAAGAATGCTCGATATAGAAGAATGATGACTGTTTAAATCAGCCAAGAAATTCGTAATGCAAAAGTCCTTTAGTGGGCAAAGGACATTGTATTTGGGGAATAATAAGAAAGACAAGAATAGCGTTAAATGTCAGGCATACAGATATGGGGCAGTGTTGACTGGATAATTGTGACTTTCTGTCCAGGAGCTTCTGGCAATGCATGCTCTTAAAAAGCTTGCATTTCCTGCTGCTGTCTCTGTGATGTCCTTCTGAAAGGACAAGGGCACCTCTGAGGCTGTGTGAGCTCAAGGAGTGTGGGTAGTGCTCTCCCACAGTCCTGGCGTGGCTGTTTTGGTCCTTGATAGATAAAGGTGGAGTTTGCCTTCTTTCAGGATCACAGAAAAAGAATCTGTACTGCACCATTTGTGTTACACAAGTCATAAGAAACTCAAGGTGGTAATTCATTCTACAAAATTTAAACAAACTCTGCAGACTGAACTGCAGAATTCTAGGGAGGATACACCTTTTTATTCTGTTTTTGTGGTCTAAAGGTTATGTTTACCATAAAGTTCACATACTTCAAAGTATGAGACATCTCCATTATAAAACCAACATCAGTAAGAAGAAGACAGCATGGTTCTGTGGTAAGAGACACTGAGGAAGTAACTGAGAATAAACTCCTAAGTGACAGAGAACTACGGTGAAATAGCATTTACTGGGCTGCATTTCTCTATGAGCAGTGCTGTTGAGTCACTCTTGAGAGTGTTATGAGAAAGGCCCCGTGTGTCATCAGCTGTGTTAAGACATACAAAATGAGCAGTGGAGAGGGCCTAGGAAATACCGCACACGTCTGAGGAGGGGTATTGTTGTAGCTGGGCTTCGGAAAGTAGTGATTAAGACAGAGACTGGGGAGTTAATGATTTAAAGACGTGCCCTCAAAGATGCCTGTAAGGACTGAGGGCATCAGGAAGGAACAGAGAGAAAGGAGATCCTATGTACATAGTTCAGAGGACACTCCACTAAGAGTCCTACTGAAAGGAGAGTACGACCACAAAGAGAGTCTGACCGCAAAGGGCCCTCACAGCAACAGCCAGTTCTTGCTTGCTGTGTGTTTGGAGTGTGGTCATAGCTACACGTATTCCCAAGCCAGGAGGTTTCCATTGCCCAGAGCTAAGCCTCCAAAGATTACTGTGTGTTTGCAGTGTGGCCACAGCTACATGTATTTCCAAGCCAGGAGGCTTCCATTGCCCAGAGTTAAGCCTCCGAAGATAGTGGCAGATGAAAACAGCATTACCATGCACAGCAACCAGTGAGGAGGGGCCTAAGCACCCAGGCGCAGCACAACTTCACCTGATAAAGTGTGTGGATGAGCCAGTGGGTGCATATGAAGAAACCCACTGTTTCGGATTAGAGAGGAGGGGAAATACTCTCCACTGCTAACTTCAGTGGCGAGCGTAATAGGGCAGGATGAGGGATTGTGTCTAGAAATGAATCCATGGAGCCCCATGCCAACACATGCTCAGTAGCAGTCTTACTGACTACCCTTCAGAGATGTTTGCAGGGTTGGTCATCCAGCTCATCTCCGAGGTCAGCTTTACATCTTGACTCTTAGGATGTGACACAGCCTCCTCCAAGTTTTTCATGTCAGTTAGCAAAACTTTAAAGTAGCTTGATTTCTGAACATTGCGTTTTAACCATACTATTAATAAGTAAAAACTTAATGAAATGATAAGGGTGTTTTCCAAAACCATTAGCCACTTAGAATTTTCCTGGAACTTTAGCTGAAAATATTACCTAATATGTTTAGAATCTATAGAGGGAGGTAAGCACACTTAAGGATGAGTTAAGCGTCATAGGCAGGGTGAAGTTAATGGTGGACGTTGAATTAGCTTCTCAGGGTAAGCCAGCTTTTAAAATTTGTTCCCCACCCCTCCTCTCCCTTCCCCGCCTCTCCTCTCCTTTCTTCCCCTTTCCTCTCCCCACTTTCCCTTTCCCTCTTCTTTCCTTCCCTTTCTTCCTCCCCTCTTATCCACTCTCTTCCCTTTCTCTATTCTTCTTCCTTCCCTCCCTCCTTGCTTGCTTCCTT
>CM053756.1:45471739-45544596 GCA_028658305.1 Pachyuromys duprasi
AGATGGGGCTCATGATAGCTCGGTGTAGGACTGAAGACCCTATTCAGGGAAACAGGGACTGTTTCAGTCATGATCTTGATGGCTGACTCTTTGACCCTCCCCCATACAAGCCAGGGAGTGACAGACTGGCTAGATCCCAGGGGAGGACATTGCAGCCAGCCCTGAGGAGTCAGGATAAGCTGGGGTTGGATGGAAGGGAAGGAGGTCCTGCCCTGTTGGTGGACTTGGAGGGGGCGGGGAGGAGGGAGATGAGGGAGGGAGTGGGAGGGTAGGAGAGACTGAGGGAGGGGGCTATGCCTGGGATTCAAAGTACCTAACCTGTGATTGAGATAAAAATAAATAAATTAAAAAAAAAAGGGACAACTCGGCACATGGTCTGTCTCGTGCTCACTTGGCTCTTGCCCTCTTCCCTCTCTTGGTCCTTCCTCTATCGGGGCACCCCCCCTCTTCCCCCTTCTCTCTCTCTTTCTCCATTGTGTCCTTCTCTCCTTCCTCTCCCTCTCTTCATATCCACCTAATAAACCTCTTTCATATATATAAAAAAAGGAATGACAGAAACAAAGTCCAATGGAAATGAACAACTTGCTATGCTTCAGGGGAATGAGGGTCACACAAAAAAATCACTGAATCAGGCAGTAACCATCAAAATAGGTGTTTCCCATTGCTCATGCTCTGGAATATGAAGGGAAAAGTAGGCTTAGAAAAGCATGTGTCCACTCGCATGGTATAGTCCTGTGGAAATGAGAATTGGTTGTATAATGTAAAAGTGGTCTGAAATTTATGAACGTAAACTCCTGATGGAAGAGCTGATTGTTTCTTAAAGGCTTAATCATGGATATTTTAGCTTGTAAAATCAACTTACTTTTTCTTCCCATCTCTTTGATTTTCAAAAGAACAGACAAGAATAGTTAAAGAATATCTAGAATATTTCCTAATCTAAAGTCTTCTTTGTATGAGCTTGCATGTGTCAAATACAAGAACATGTAATTTTAAGATTCACTAGGAAAAATAATCATGGTGGATCCTTCAGCATGAAGTTGACTTCAATCAGGAAGTAAAGAATTTTCTTCCAGACTTCCCATGACTGGGGCGCAGAGGGATTTGTTCTGATTCTGTCTCCATCAATGACTATTCTGTTAGGAAAAGCACCACCCTGGGATTATCACAGTTCCTTGGGAGCAAAAACCCTGGTGGAAAAAGTTATATTTCAGTTTGCTCCAGGAAGTGGATGGCATTGGCTGTGTCCAAACAGTGACTGCAATCAAATCAAATCTTGGGGCGTATTAGTGAGGGAACAGTGGCCGAAACAATTCTTTTTAGACAAACGGTTAGATTTTTGTACCATTTGTGACTTGTGACACCCTGGGAGCCAAAACCCAAATCAGTTTTAAATGGTTGGCCTCACTTAAAATTGGGTTTGGAGAAGATGATTTACCAGGTCACTGGTTAAGGACTAGCTTGAAAATCTCTTTGCTAACACTCTGGTATGCTGTGTTGCCATGAGCAGTACTGGGGATAGGAGATGGCAAACAGATAAGCTATGTGGTCTTGACTTACAGAAATGTTGAATATCTCACATTTCTTTACTTTACAAACCTCAGAATTTAATATTTTTCCATACATGTTACCTGAAATTGAGTTCATAGCCAAGAGATGAATTGTAAACATATTTAACACACACAGATACACAGCATTCTTTGTGTTTTTATGTTAATATAGCTCTGATGGAGGGAAATAATGTGAAAATGGCATCTTTTAGTAAAAGGAATACTGGCTCTGAAGTTAGGTTTCTTTTTCACTTTTTTAAAAATGTTTTTTATTTATTATAGTTTATTCACTTTGTATCCCAGCTGTAGGCCCCACCCCCGTTCCCTCCCAATCCAGCCCTCCATCCCTCTTCTCCTCCCACGCCCCTCCCCCAGTCCACTGATAGGGGAGGTCCTCCTCCCCTTACATCTCACCCTAGCCTATCAGTTCTTATCAGGACTAGGTGCATTGTCTTCCTCTGTGGCCTGGTAAGGCTGCCCACCCTTCCCCAGGGAAAAGTGATCAAAGAGCCAGCCACCGAGTTCATGTCAGACACAGTCCCTGTTCCTATTACTAGGGAACCCACTTGGAGACTGAGCTGCCATGGGCTACATCTGTGCTGGGGTTCTAGGTTACATCCATGAATGATCCTTGGTTGGAGTATCAGTCTCAGAAAAGAACCCTGGGCCCAGATTTTTGTTCTGTTACTCTCCTTGTGGAGTTCCTGTTTCCTCCAGGTTTATCTCCCCTTTCTTTCATAAGATTCCCTGCACTCTGCCCAAAGTTTGGGTATAAATCTCAGCATCTGCTTTAATACCCTGCTGGGTAGAGTCTTTCAGAGGCCCTCTATGGTAGGCTCCTGTCCTGTTTCCTGTTTTCTCCCTCTTCTGATGTCTATCTTGTTTGCCTTTCAGAGTAAGGACTGATCATCTTATCCAGGGTCCTCCTTCTTGCTTAGCTTATTTAGGTGTACAGATTTTAGTATGATTATCCTATATTATATGTATAATATCCACTTATAAGTAAGTATACACCATATGTGTATTTCTGTTTCTGGATTACCTCACTCAAGATGTTCTTTTCTTGTTCCCAACATTTGCCTGCAAATTTCATGATTTCCTTGTTTTTAATTGCTGAATACTATTCCATTGTGTAAATGTACCATAATTTCTGTATCCATTTTTCAGCTGAGGGGCATCTGGGTTGTTTCCAGCTTCTGGCTATTACGAATAAAGCTGCTATGAACATGGTTGAGCAAATGTCCTTGTTGTGTACTTGAGCATCTTTGGATATATGCCTAGGAGTAGTATAACTGGATCCTGAGGAAGCCCTATTCCTAATTGTCTGAGGAAGTGCCAGATTGATTCCAAGAGTGGTTGTACAGTTTACATTTCCACCAGCAATGGGGGAGGGTTCCCTTTCTCCACCTCCTCTCCAGCACGTATTGTCACTTGAGCTTTTGGTCTTAGCTCTTCTGATGTGTCTAAGGTGAAATCTCAGAGTTGTTTTGATTTGCATTTCCCTGATGACTAAGGACATTGAGCATTTTAAAAAGTGTTTCGCTGCCATTCAATATTCCTGTATTGAGAATTCTCTGTTTAGCTCTGTATCCCCATTTTTTAATTGGATTACTTGGTTTGTTGCGTTTAACTTCTTGAGTTCTTTATATATTCTTGATATTAGCCCTCTGTCAGATGTAGGGTTGGTGAAGATGCTTTCCCAGTCTGTAGGCTGTTGTTTTGTTCATATGACCATGTCCTTCGCTTTACAGAAGCCTTTTCAGTTTCATGAGGTCCCGTTTATTGATTGTCGATCTTAGAGCCTGGGCTCTGGGTATCGCTTTTTACTTTTATGCCAATATTTTTAATTTGATAAGTGAAAAATATCCAAGCCACTGCATTAGCTAAACCCTTCACATCAGAACATTTTAGAATTAGTTCTAATAAAGCCTTAAAGCTCATGGATTAATATGGGGTGTGGAGAGTCTCCAGGAAGTGAATGGCTCCTTCACAGCTTTAAAACTATCATTAAAATGCAGGACCCCAACTACAGCTCATCTGTTCAAGGACATTCTTTCCTTTAAGTAATGACATAACACATAATTGTACTTGTTTTGTGCTCTCTGGTGGAACATTTATTTATCATTTGACCCTAGAGAATATTTGTGTCCAGACAACTGACAGACAGGACCATACCAACACCTCTGTATTGTATGCAGAGCCACCAGTACAACTAACCCAGAGGATGTGGAAGGCTTGCTGCTGCGTGGTAATAATTCACAACATTTTGCTGTTGTTGTTATTGAGCTAGTAGTTGACACCGGCTGATGCTGACCGAGAGACAATGAGATAAAACTTTGCCCAACATTTTATGAACTGGAACCAGGGAGTCATAGAGTCAGATGACTGTGACATTGAGTTTTGCTTTCTCCTTTCCTAAATGCATCCACTTGCCACTGGTTGGCTGCTTAACAGCTTTGTGAATCATATGCACATTCAAGATCGAAGAACCATCTGGACAAAGAGATCTTAAGGTCTCTCTTGCTGGTCTCCTACAGAATCCTTAAATCTCCTCTTCATCATAAGCATAGAGCCAATCACTGCACAGGCTACACATTACTCTTCCCAACTGTGGGCGCTGAATCAGCCAACTCTTAGCTAATACAAATCCTCTAAACCCTGCTTTTGGATATGCAAATATAATGGATGTGTCATCTTATCTCATAAGTTAATGTGAGGAGACACTGATGTGAGGCCTCTAGCCTATACAGAATACTCCCTGATGTGAAGCCACATGTGTGGTGCCAGATTCCCAACTCCCAGTGTGTTCAACTTGTTCTTCCTTTGTACGCAGGTTACATCACTCTACCTCAGTGGTATTAGGATTACCCATGGGATGAATTATGTGTTGGTGACATGTTTCACGTTTGGGTAAAAGCTTCAAGAGCCCATATTTGATCCTAAGATTCCCAGGGTATTTCTGTGGTGTAGAATTTACATCTAATACATTGATGTTAGCAAGTGGTTTGAGGGGAACTACTGGTAGAGATGGTAAAAACCCATTGATGTTTTAGTAGTGGATTGTTGGTATGGATGTGAGGGAGATTGCGAGGGATCTTTCTGTGGTGGTGAAGAACTGACATATAACACATTGATGTGACGCTGCTACTGTTGGTTTGTAGAACTATTGCACCAAGAACTGCTCCTTCAAGAATGTACAAGAGACCTTGAATGAGGTGATTCTCATTTTGATGAATGTGGAAGGAGGACAGCTGTTGGCTGGCTTCCTGATTATGCATCCTAAAGTTACAACCCCTTTTCCTCACACAAAAAAAATCCAACTAGCCTTGGTGTTCTGCCGTGAGAAAAATGATGCCAATGATTCTTTATTCTTAGATAAAGTGATCCAATTTCTCTTATAGGCATCAAATATCACACAGACCATGTCACTGGAACCATTGCTTATTTGGTTTTAAGTTTGCAATCTAGAATCAAGAAAATGGATTATATATATGTATATATATTTATGTGTGTATGTGTGTATATATATGTATATATCATGTTAACAATATAAAAATAGAGAACAGAGAAATGGGTAGAAGTTGGGAAATCATGATTAGAAACATATACAGGAAAAGAGAACTACAGTATGATTATCTGCAACATAATAACCTGATCTGCTTCAAGTTGTCAGCCATTTATGAAGGAGTTGAGCATTCATCTTCACCAAAGCTGCTCATAGAAGAAAAGAAAATGTTTATCCATTCCCAAAGTTGAAATTAAGGAGGATAAAGTCTCATAATGAAATGAGTTCTCTCAGCTTTAGTTGTAAAGAGTTTGGTGAAGTCATGATGGGGCTGGAGAGCACTTGCTGCTCTTACAGAAGATATGGATGTGGTTGCTAGCACCCACATGATGGCTCACAACCTTCTGTAACCTTCCCAGCTCCAGGGAATACAACACCTTCTTTTGGCCTCCACGGGAACTGTACACATTTGGTATACAGACATACATATGGATAAAACTCCCATATGCATAAAGTAAACATAAAAAAAAGCTGTGATGATATGAGCATGTCAGTAAGTGTTTTGGGGACAGTTATTGGACACAGAGGGGGGGAATGGTAAAACCCATTGACATTGCTTAAAATTTTTAATTTTTAATTTTTTATTAATTACACTTTATTCACTTTTTATCCCCCCCTGTAGCTCTCTCTCGCCTCCCCTTCCAAACCGTTCCTTCCTTCCCCTTCTCCATACATGCCCCTCCCAAAGTCCACTGCTAGGGGGAAGTCTCCTTTTCCTTCCTTTTGATCCTAGTCTATTAGGTCTCATCAGGAGTGGCTGCATTGTCTGCACTGTCTTTCTCTGTGGCCTGGTAAGGCTGATCCCCCCTTCAGAGTGAGGTGATCAAAGAGCAGGCCAATGAGTTCATGTCAGAGGCAGTCCCTGTTCCCATTGCTATGGAACCCACTTGGACACTGAACTGCCATGGGCTATATCTGTTCAGGGGTTCTAGATTATCTCTATGCATGGTACTTAGTTGGAGTATCAGTCTCAGGAAAGACCCCTGGGCCCAGATTTTTTGGTTCTGTTGCTCTCCTTGTGGAGCTCCTGTCCTCTCCCTATCTTATTATTTCCCACTTCTTTCATAAGATTCCCTGCACTCTGCCCAACGATTGGCCACAAGTCTCAGCATCTGCTTTGATAGTCTGCAGGGCAGAGCCTTTCAGAGGCCCTCTGTGGCAGGCTCCTACCTTGTTCCCTGTTTTCTCCTTCTTCTGATGCCCATCATCTTTGACTTTCTGGATGGGGATTGAGCATTTTAGCCAGAGTCCCCCTGATTGATTAGTTTCGTTAGATATACAGATTTTAGTAGGTTTATCCTATATTATATGTCTAATATCCTCTCATGAATGAGTATATACCGTGTGTGTCTTTCTGCTTCTGGGATACATCACTCAGGATGATCTTTTCCAGTTCCTACCATTTACCTGCAAATTTCATGATTTCCTTGTTTTTTATTGCTGAGTAATATTTCATTGTGTAGATGTACCACAATTTCTGTATCCATTCCTCAGCTGAGGGGCATCTGGGTTGTCTCCAGGTTCTGGTTATTACAAATAAAGCTTGTACCCCATTGACATTTTAAGAGTGGATTGCTAGCACAGATGTGAGAGAGTTTGTGGGTATTTTTCATCTAAAAGTCTTTGCTGCCTTACCATTCAGGTTGACACATGACTTTATGGTTCTCCAAAGGCCATCTACAATAAGATAAATTCTTGTCACTGTGGACAATTGAACATTTATAGTTCACAGGTTAGCGTGAAACACTGGCAGAAAACATGCTGTACCTGTAAAAGTTTTCTGCCCTGAGGTAACATTATAACCTGCTCTCTGGTCGTTGACTGAGTGAATTCATTTTTTGTTGAAATCATTGGGTGTCTTTGGAGATTGAAAATACAAGAAAATCAGAAGGATGAGGGTCATCTAGCTAGGCCCTCTTAGGAGATGGAAACTAGGCTGCAACTGGGTGTCAATACTTAGATGAACTCCTCTTATTGCTGCTTTGTTTGGTTTGTTGGGATAGGATCTCTCCAAAGCCCAGGCTGACTTTGATCTTATGATCTTCCAATTGTTGGGATCATTATTGGTGTGCTCCGCAGTGTTCGTCTGTGCAGTTACTTAATAATAGAGCTATATACATCCATCATGGAGCCTGAGATGTTTCTCTGCTACAAACTGCCTGCGGTCTGAGCGAAGCCTACATGTGCTTAGTCTCACACTCTCCAGCTCTAGAGGAGATGCATCCAGTGCCTTCAAAGAGCTTCAGGATTTATGTGTGTTTTACAGTGGAACAGGCAGTAATTTTTTTATTAAGATATTATACAAGAGGGTTAAAAAACCGTTAAGATGATGACCTACATAAAATTACATCAAATTGTCCTCGAGTCAAGTTTCTGTGTTTACTATTACTTTCTCTTGTAACAATGTCCTGACAGTGAAAAAAAAGGGGGGCCCAGTTTTCATTTCATATTCCATTTAGTCTAAGTATCTCTAACTTGATGTTTCTTTTTCAGTGGATAGTAAGTCTTCATTTTATGTAAAGAAACGTTGCTTTTAAGCTTGAGGGGGGAAAACAAAAGTATAAGAGTGTCTGGGGAGGTTACTTATGGGACACTTTTGAACCAGAAAAGTTTGTGGACAATATTGAAAAGCCAACATTGGTTACTGTTTAGAGCAGTTCCATAAATGTCTTTACATACGTGAGATTCAAGGTTACATGGCCAAAGGTCACAGGCTCTGACAATGAAAGCCCTAAGGTCAAACCAAAGCCCAAGGGTCAAACCTAGTCTGAGGCCACATTTCCAGCTCAGGCTCAGGCCTCAACTTGAGCTCAGGCTCTCAAAGGGGCCCAGCGCCCTGTGAAGGCCCATAAAAATGGTTTCTACATGCCAATGTGAAGAGAGATGGACTGGCGTGAAGCACTTAGACACTATTTGCAAATGGTTCACTCCATATGTTTTATTTTTTCTTTACAAATATACTTGAGGCAAGATCTGTTTGAAAAAATAGACAGTTGTAATGAAGATATTTCTGAAACAAATTGCTTCTAATGATCTGTGCAGGCTGCAGAAATGGGCTTGGACTTGTCCTGTGTCTCTCTGTGAACTCACAGAGGTCAAGTGTGGCTAAGATTCATCATTGATAGAACTTCCCAGCTATTATTAAACCTCTCTGCAAATTTGGCCAGTGCTGACTTAACACACATTTGGAACCCCGGGGCCATTTAGCAGCTCGTGGGATCATTTTGTTACGTACTTCATCTAGTATTGTCAGATTTCCCATGACACTATGGGGAAGGAGGAAGTCTTCCCTGTAATTTCAAGGTCACAGAGATCAAAACAAAGTCAGCTAGATGGCCGGTATGGAAAATATCACCCATTTCCCTGGAGTGGCTGGGGCTGGATGGTACACTAGCAGACAGCAGCGACGTGTCTTCAAAGACCTGTCTGTGGAGGAGAACAACGGAAATACGAAAACACAACTGAGAATATTACCATTGTGTCCCAGTGTTCCTATATCTTTGGTCATCGCTTTATTTGTGTCTGTTGTACAGCACAGAGTCCCCCCGCCCCCCGCCCCAGCACCTCCTCCTTTCCTCTTCTTAATGTGCAATTCCCTCGCCTTATCTCATTCCCCAGGAACAAATGAGTATATGTAACCTCCAGAATAAGGCATCTAAATTCAACCATTTATTTGCTCTTTTGGCCTTTACCTCATTAAAAAACAAATGATTTGGGATGAATAAAAACTTCCCATAGTGATTTGTTTTTAGAAAACACTCATAACGGCTGTATGAGAGAGATGAGTCACAATAGCAAATACAAGTTATGAATCAACAAGCCAGAAGGTGACTTTCAGCCAAAGAAGACCAGAAATTAGGTTTGCCCTGACACAGTGAAAATGCCATCCAAATGTGCAGTGGCATTTGTACATGTCATAAAGGTGGCTGTCCTGTATCTAAGCTCTGCAAAGGTTAGATCTCAGATGTCATCTTTAAGATTAGGAGAATTAGTAGTGACAGCACACAGGCTGAGGTTAAAGGAACTTCATTTAGAATCGAGGAGATTGAGATTTAAGAAAAGATTACAGGGAGAGGGCATGCAATTATCAGGATCAAATCTGCTGTGAATAATTGTGCATGTGTGAGAGTACTGTATGATGGGGTCTATAGGTAGGGATGCAGTGTGGACAGCATTGTGGCAGTCAGATTACATAGGGCTGCAGTACGAACTGTAGCATGACACTGGTCACGTGCAAAGCTGTGGTATGGACAGTGGTCTATATATATGGCTGAGGCATGGATTGTCCTGTGACTGTGCTCTGTGCTTTAGACTGAGGAGTAGCCATGGCTTATTATATATAGGGCTGTGGTATGGACGTCCTTATGACAGTGGCCTTTATAGGGCTGTGTTGTAGAGAGGTGAGACAGCAATCTATATGTAGGGATGTGGTGTAGACTGAAGTGTGATGGTGGTTTATATTTAGGATTGTGGTATGGACCTCAATCTGGCAGTCATCTATGACTAGGGCTGTGCTATAGAATCTAGTATGACAGTGGTCTATGGCTGTGGTATGGACCAAACTATGACAGTAGTCTACAGGTTATAATGTGAAATGATGTCAAATGGACCTCAGTGTGATATTGGTTCATATGTCGGGATGTGGTTGGACCACAGTGTGATAGTGGTCTATAAATAAGTCTACCACACTGTGTGGTGGACTTCAGTGTGACACGGTTGTCTACATGGAGTGCTCTAGTTTGATCTACAGAGTGGAATTCATCCAATATATTTGTCCGAGTTACACAAGAACCAACAAAAGTGTATACAGTTAACCAGGAAAGACCTTAGGGGTTGCACTGTTTTCATATCATTGCTTTCGTTATGCGCACACACTTCAGTAAAAGCTGATGCAAATGAGCTGAATGTGTTGGGAAAGGCATCCGCAGTTAGAGTGGAAACTGTTCTCAAACTATTTTATTATGAATGTAGAACAGATTTCGATGCCTTGGATCACCTGGTCTCATGACTTATTTTAAGCATTTCTCTAATCAAAATAGTGTTGACAAAGGGTAGACATGGATGAATGAGGCAGAATCAAGAGGCTGGGAATAGAGCCACATATTGTTGTCAACTGCTTTTCATTAAAGTTGACAAAGTGATTCAATTGGGAGACAATTACTTTATCCAGCAATGGATAAACCAATGTCAACTTCCACCCTTTTTGTGTATAAGTAATAAGCCCAAATTAACCACAGACAGAAATGTAAAATCAAAACTAAAGTCCTATGGAAGGGAGCATGAGCCTGTCCTCATTTTTGGTCAGCCCGTGTTGGAGGCTGGCATACTGGGATGAGATGGTGGAGGGAAGGCTGGAGAAGAGCTTTGTGATCTCTTGGGAATATGGTCAGAGAGGAAATGGTGACTGTAGCAGGTTTTCTGCTGCAGAGCTGGGAATGAGACTGGGGGCATTGGATTTGGAGGAGCAGAAAGGAGAGGAGACTTCCTTACGATCTCTGTTATCTGTTTTAGAAAATTTCGGCTGCTCTGGGTTTCCATATCATCCCTCAAATGACTCTTATTTCCAATTGTCTGTCTCCACTTTGGCTTCCTCAACCCTACATCCCTTTTCCCTCCCCTGGCCCTCTTGTTCCAGTTTCCACCTGCCCTTATTCTACCGGTAAAATCTATTCTTTTTCCCCTTACCAGGGAGATTCATATGTTCCACTGGTTCCCTTCCTCTGTACTTAACCTCTCTGTGTGAATGGATGGTAGGTTGGTTATCATTTATTTAATGGCTAATATCCACATGTAAGTGAAGAGATTTAGTAAGCATTTTCAAAGTCGCAGTACAAAGTCACAAACTGGGAGAGAAAGTAGTTCTGAATAGGGAACAGGAGCAGCTATCAACCTCTGTTTTGAGATGTGAAAGATGTAAGGCACAGCTTGGGCACAGCTCTTTGAATGTGTAAAAGGAGTTGTTTCCAGAACACACAAGGTTCACTTAAGATTTTAATGACATGAAGGAAGAAGGACATGGATTAAAAACGGGGACAAGATTTTTACCAGACACTTCATAAAAAGAGCTGTACAGTTAGTTACTCATTATCCACAAAAGTGACTAGCCCTTGGGAACATGCAGATTTAAGCCACAGCGAGTTATCACAGAGTAGATAGATGTCTGCGGTTAAAGCAATGAAAAGTTGGGGCTTGAAGAAATGGCTCAGGGTTAAGACCACTGGCAATGCTTGCAGTGGGCCCAGATCTAATCCCTTGAACCTGTACAGTGCCTCACAACGATCTGTAATTAAAGTTCCAGAGGATCTGGTGCCCTTTCCTGGTTTCCATGGTCACCAGGCACACAGGTGGTACAGAATTTTACATACAGGCCAACACTCATGCACATAAAATAAAATTTAGAACGTAAGGGACACTCTGGCAGTGGTTACTGTATTGGGGGGGGGCTTTAGGGATGTTCTATATTTTCATAGAAGTGACCCCATAGTTAAAAATAATTGATGAAAGCCACTGAAAGGTACATTTAAGATGGGAGCATTTGGCGTGTTGATTGGGTAGGTTATACCTATTTAAGGTGGATTTTAGGAACATGACGCTTATTAATATCGAATATGGGAAAAGGTGGCTTTTTTCCTTTCTTTTTTGTTTTTGTTTTTGAGAAAGGATCTCATGAAAGCCAGGTTGGCTTCAAATATGCTATATAGGTAAGAAGGACCTTCATCTCTCTACTTCTTGCCACCTGTGATTATTGTGGAATCAGGGGCTCACACAGCCTAGGCTGGTCTCACGATCCTAACAAAGCTAATGATGATCTTTGACTTTAGATCTCCCTGCCTCTTCTTCCAAAGCGCTTGGATTATAGCTGTGCATGCCAAGACTGAGTTACATATGGAACCCAGGACAGGCATTCTACCAACTGAGATGGCTCCATAGGCCAAGTGTGTGGTTTTTCTTAAGGTATTAAGGTTATCTAAGTCTACTGATGGAGGAACACCCAGAAGGAAGGCTTTGGTGATTTCTCAAAAAGCAGCGATGAAAGCTAAATATAATATAGTCAACATATTGACTATATAATATATGTCAATATAATGTATTGACTACATTGTATATGTCAATGTAGGATATGCTATAGTATATGTTTTCTGACATGAAACTCCCAAATAATGGTACAGGCAATTTGCAGAGAGTTTGAGATGTCCAGAAATGGAGTCAATTATCAAGCAAGCTGGATTAAATCTGGACATAACACCAGCCAACAGATTTGCTCCATCTGTTAATATGGGCAACTCGTGAAAAAGTGCAGATTTTAGAGCTTTGTGCCTAATGATTTCAGATCTCAGGCAAGGATTTTTTTTCTAAATAATATTCTGGTGATTCTGATGAGCAGCCAGGCTTGGGAAACATTTTATGGACAATCACCGAGTGTAGTAAAAGTTGCTGAAGTGAGGTAACAGGATGAGGGATAGAGCAATGGCTCCAGAAGATGCAGCCAGTCCAATGAGACCAACCTATTTTTTGAGTTTGACTTCATTAACGGACACCTTACAAAATTCTGGGAAGAGAGACCAAGTCCTCTGACTTGTATTACACTCTCACTTCACTTGATTAGGATTGCACTGCAGTGTGCTCCACAGAGTACAGTCACCTCACATGGGATAATGAGAGGTGAATCCTTCACAGATGTGTTTGAGGAACAGTCACTGCATTGAAGAACCGATTCCCAGAGTCTCATTTCAGTTCATTTTCAACACAGAAGACCTAGTGTGTCAAATAGTGTTTCATTGACAAAAAAAATTCAGTTAAAAAATAATAGCACTATTCACAGATCTAAAAACAATCTATTTTGGCAGTTACACATAATTAAAATTTATCAGGAACATTAATATGTTACCAAACACACAGATAAGCAAATCGGAGATCCATGCCGCATTGGAGATGAAAAATAAATGGTAAATTCAACGTACTTACTGACCTCAATCTTCATGGAAGTATAAATTAGGTGAGGAAAGTATAGTAGGTAGCTCTTACTAACAGACGCAACCTTGTTATAAACCTCAGCTGAGGGAAGGCAGCTCCAGCCCCCTCAAATATAATTGACTTTCTGCCATTATGGCATGGAGGCTAAAATGTCCTTAACGTCATGAAATGGATTTTAAAAAAGACTAAATCATTTTTATCTATAATTTAAGAACTTTCTCTCTCTATGCTCTTAGCCTCAAATCTCAAACTCTAAAGTCTGAGAAGTTCTTTAAATGATGGCATTTGGTTTTAAATATGTTTCCAGAAAATCACCGAGGCCTGGGACTACTTGCTAAAGGATTATGTCAGAATTAATTTTGGCTTTTGCTTTAGCAAATCAAATGCTGAGTGTCTTTGGAACATGTAACTTTCCGGGGTTCCAAAATACAGAGAAATAGAAAGCCTGACCTGGTGTGAAGGGATTTTTAAATTATAGTTGACAAATTTCATTCCCGCATTGGCTTGTTCTAACAAGACTCGTGCAGACTGATAGCAGCCTCCATCTCACTCACTGGAGGGGAGACTGCTCTCACTCACTGGAGGGGAGACTGCTCTCACTCACTGGAGGGGAGACTGCTCTCACTCACTGGAGAGGAGACTGCTCTCCTAATAGTGTTGTCTCTCCCATTGCTGAGAAGCCTCAAGATACCCACGTTTGTACTTATGGGGAGCGTTTCCTTAAATCCCACCAGATCACCTGTGAGGAACCACAGGAAGCCTTCAGTTCTGAGTGATAGCCCATGAATATCCCAGAAAGCATTGCGCTTCCTATGAGCTCCTGTTCCTTTGGGTGATGCTTTCCTGCGCCTCTCACAATATTCCTCCCTCTCGCCTCCAGTATCAGATTTGGATTGCTCCTCCTGACCAGGGTTCTTGTCATCTGCTGCTGCTCAGTTTCTTCACTCTTATTTCCTGTCACTTCCTTCTTTCTCTTTGAGGTACCCCCAGGACTTGCCAAACTCAGCATGCTCTTTTCCGGTGCATGTTCTCCTATATTTGCTGTCACTTGCTCTGTAAACTCCTTTTAATCCCAGTAGAGGAGGAAGATGGCAGTCTTCCCTTTTGCCATCTGAAGATACCTCAGTCTGAGGTAGATTTCTACATTGTTGTTCATGTGTGTGGAGACATCTCTGGGCTGGTGGTTCCGGGTCTATAAGAAAGTAGGCTGAGCAAGCCAGTCAGCAGAGCCTCTTCATCGTCTCTGCAGCATATCCTGTCTCAAAGCTCTCTCCGTGTTTGAGTTTCTGTCCTGATTTCTTTCAGTGATGAACTATCGGTGTGGAAGCATAAGCCAGACAAACTCTTTCCTCTCCAACTTGCTTTTGGTCATGGTGTTTCATCATAACAATAGTAACCCGCACTAGAACAGACATCGGTGCCAGGATAGTGAAGTATTTCTGTGACAGAGTGGACCATGTGAGGATTGTGGAAGGACTTTGGGCTAGAAAAACCATTGAGTGTTGAGAGCTCAGTGGGGCTGTTCTGTAGGAGCTTGGAAGTTAAGAATGTTGAGAGTAGAGCAGATTATGGAGACCTGGCTTACGAAGTGTCAGAGGGAATCAAAGACTTTACATTTGAGATACAAATCTGTGGTGTCCGGTCAGCTAGGGCTGAAGAATCAGCTGTGATTAACAAAAGACTAGTACCACTGATATAAACCCTTTGCTTTACTGGAACAATTTGACACTGGTCAGCTGGATAGAAGAAAGTATTGGTGATGAAAAAAAGACCAACATCACTGAGTTGAAATCTTCTGGGTGTATCTCCTTGGAGTCAGTACATCAACTGTGTTCCAGAGATGGTCAAGGTTGTACCTTGCTCTAACAGCTGAATTATGTCATGTGTAAGAATTTCTCAGGTTGTACTAGTTTTGAAGGCATGAAGGGGTCATGGAGAGCAGCTGAAATTTGGCACTGTGGGAGGCTGGGAGAGGCCATTCGTGAAGGTGCAGCCTCAGTAGCAGCTGAAGGCCAGGAGAAAAAGGGTCATGCAGAAAAGTTGTCTTTTGGCACCACACAGAGAGTCCAGGAGAAGCTAATGGTAAAAGTACAGCCCAGCCACAGCAACAGACCTCAGCATTTTGGAGATGCCAATACCATAGGACAACCACCAAGAACAGCAGCAGCAGCAGTGGGGGAAAGCCTGCCTGGAATTAGAAGACAACTGTATGCTGCAGCTCTCGTGGAGCTCCTGTTCCCTCTGGGTCTTTCTGTACTTCTCCCAACTCTTTCACAAGACTCCCTGTCCTCCACCCAATGTCTGGTGGTCAGTCTCTACATCTGTTCCCAGCAGCTGATGGATGGAGCCTCTCAGAGGACAGCTATGCTGTCTGCAATCAGAGAAGAGAGTCCTTAATCGCTCAGGGTTTGGCTGTCTCCCATGGGATGAGTCTTAGGTTGGGCCAGACATTGGTTGGACATTTCCTCAATTTTTGCTTTATTTCTGTCCCTGCACATCTTGTAGGCAGGGTAAATTTTTTTTACGTGCTTTTTGGCCATTTGAGATTCCTCTATTGAGAATTCTCTGTTTTGCTATGTACCCCATTTTTAAAAAAATGGATTATTTGGTTTGTTGGCTTTTAATTTCTTGTGTTCTTTGTGTCTTTTGGATATTAGTCCTTTGTCAAATGTAGGGTTGGTGAAGACCTTTTCTTAGTCTGTAGTCTTCTGTTTTGTTCTGTTGACAGTGTCCTTTGCCTTACAGAAGCTTTTCAGCTTCATGAAGTCCCATTTATTTATTGTTAATCTTAGAGCCTGTGCTGCTGGTGTTCTGTTTAGGAAGTTGTCTCCTGTGCCAGTGAGTTCAAATCTGGTTCTCACTTTCTCTTCTAGTAGATTTTTAAAAAATGTTTTATATCTCTGATTCACTTGGACTTGAGTTTTGTGCAGGGTGATAAATATGAATGTATTTGCATATTTCTACATGTAGACATCCAGTGAGACCAGCACCATTTTTTGAAGATGATTTCTTTTTTTCCACTGTATGATTTTGGCTTGTTTATTAAAAATCAAGTGTCCATAGGTAGGCAGGTTTATATCTGGTTCTTTAGTTCAATCCCATTTATCCAGCAGTCTGTTTCTATAACAGCATCATGTGGTTTTTAAATTATTTTTGCTTGGTAGCACAGCTTGAAGTCAGGGATGGAGATACTTCCAGAAGTTCTTTTATTATATGATATTATTTTAGCTATTCTGGATTTTTTGTTTTTCCATATGAGGCTGAGAAATCTTCTTTCAGGGTTTGTAAAGAATTATGTTGGAATTTTGATGGGGATTGCATTGAATCTACAGATTGCTTTTGGTAAGATGGCTAGCTATGGCAATTTTTTATGTTAATTTTACTATGTTAATCTTGCCAATCTATGAGCATGGGAGAGCTTTTCGTTTTCTGAGATCGTCTTCAAATTCTTTTTTCAGAGACTGGAAGTTCTGGTCATACAGGTCTTTCACTTGCTTGGTTAGAGTTACACCAAGACACTTTATATTATTTGTGGCTATTGTAAAGGGTGTTTACATAATTTCTTTCTCAGCTCATTTGTCATTTGTATAATGAGGGCTACTGATTTTTTTAAAATTAATTTTGTAACCAGCTACTTTGCTGAAGGTATTTATCAACTGTAGAAGTTCTGTGGTAGAATTTTGGGGATCACTTTTGTATACTATCATATATCAGAAGAGGGATACTTTTGACTTCTTCTTTTCCAGTTTGTATCCCCTTGATTCTCTATCGTTGTCTTATTGCTCTAGCTAGAACTTCTAGTACTATATTGGAGAAATATGGAGAGAGTAGGCAGCCTGTCTTGTCCCTGGTTTAAGTGGAATTGCTTCAAGTTTCTCTCCATTTAATTTGATGTTGGGTATTGGTTTGCTGAATATAGCCTTTATTATGTTTATGTATAGACCTTTTATTCTTGATCTCTCCAAGCCTTCTTTTATGAAGGAATGTTGAATTTTGTCAAAGACTTTTACTGCATCTAATGAAATAGATAATCACATAATTTTTTCTTTCAGTTTGTTTATATGCTGGATTACATTGTTGGAGTTTCATATGTTGAACCACATCCCTGGGATGAAGCCTACTTGATCATGGTGGGTGATGTATTTGGTGTGTTCTTAGATTTGGTTAGCGAGTATTTTTGCATCAATGTACATGAGGTAAATTGGTCTGAAATTCTCTTTCTTTTTTGAGTTTTTGTGTGGTTTAGGTATTAGGGTGACCATGCCATCAAAGAATGAGTTTGACAATGTTCCTTCTGTTTCTCTTTTGTGGAATAGTTTGAGGCGTATTGGTATTAGCTCGTCTTTGAAAATCTGGTAGAATTCTGTGCTAAAACTATCTAGCCCTGGGCTTTTTTTGATTGGGAGAATTTTGATGACTATTTATATTTCCTTAGGTATTATAGGATTGCTTAAATTGTTACCTGATCTTGATTTAACATTGGTGAGTAAAATCTATCAAGAAAATCATCTATTTCCTTTAGATTTTCCAATTTTGTGTAGTACAGATTTTTGAACTAAGACCTAATGTTTCTTTGAATTTTTAAGTGTCTGTTATTATATCCCCTTTTTAGTTTCTGATTTCGCCAATTTGGATACTGTCTCTCTGTCTTTTAGTTAGTTTGATTTGGGGTTTGTATATTTTGTTGATTTTATCAAAGAACCAGTTCTGGGTTTGATTCATTCTTTGTATTGTTCTCTTTGTTTCTAATCTATTGATTTCAGTTCTGAGTTTGTTTCTTGTAGTCTATTCCTCTTGGGTGTGTTTGCTTGCTTTTGTTCTAGAGCTTTTAGGTGTGCTTTTAAAATGCTAATATGAGAACTCTCCAATTTCTTTATGATGATACTTAATACTATGAACTTTCCTCTTAGCACTGCTTTCATTGTGTTCCATAAGTTTGGGTATGTTGTGCTTTCATTTTCATTGAATTCTAGAAAGTCTTTAACTTCCTTTTTTATTTCTTCCCTTACCCAGTAGCCATTGAGTAGAGAGTTGTTCATTTTCCATGAATTTGTAGGTTTTCTCTTGTCTCTGTTATTGTTGAAATCTAGCTTTCATCCACAGTGGTCTGATAAGATACAAGGGGTTATTTCAATTTTCTTTTATCTGTTGAGGCTTGTATTGTGACCAAGCATATGGTCAGTTTTGGAGAAGGTTCAGTGAGGTGTTGAGAGAAATGTATATTTTTTGTGTTTGGGTGAAATGTTCTGAAGATATATGTTAGGTTCATTTGATTCATGGTATCTGTTAGTTTAGTTATTTCTCAGTTTAGTTTCTGTCTTTAGATGACTTGTACGTTGGTGAGAGTGGGTGTTAAAATCTCCCACATCCTTACGAATGTGTAAGGATGGATGTGTGATTTAAACTTTAGTAATGTTTTCTTTACAAATGTGGTACCCTTGTATTAGGGGCATAAATGTTCAGAATTGAGATGTCATCTTGGTGGAATTTTTCTTTGATAAGTATGAAGTGTCCTTCCTCATCTTTTTCTGATTAATTTTGGTTGAAAGTCTATTTTATTAGGTATTAAAGTTTTGATGGGTACTGTAGTCTGGGCTGACATCTGTGGTTTCTTAGAGTCTGCAAGTCATCTACCTAGACCCTTCTTGCTTTTAGAGTCTTTGAGAAGTCAGGTGTGATTCTGATAAGTCTGTCTTTATATGTAACTTGGCCTTTTTTCCCCTTGCAGTTTTTAGTATCTTTTTTTCTTTGCTGTGTACATTTAGTGTTTTGATTATTATGGAGCAGGAGGATTTTCTTTTCTGATTTGATCTACTTGATGTTCTGTAGAGCTTTTGAATGTTTATAGAAAGCATCTCTTTCTTTAGGTTGGGGAAATTTTCTTCTATGATTTTGTTGAAAATTTTTCTGGGCATTGGAGCTGAGAATCTTCTCTTTCTTCTGTTCCTATTATTCTTAGGTGTCATCTTTTCATAGTGTTCTTAATTTCTTGGATTATTGTAGCAGGAAATTCTTAGATTTAACATTTTCTTTGACAGTTGTATCGATTTCTTCCATTGTATCTTCTATGTCTGAGATTCTTTCCTCCATCTCTTGTTTGTGATGCTTAGCTGTGTAGTTCCTGTTTTCTTCCCTAAGTTTTCCATCTCCAAGACTTCCTCAGTTTGTGTTTTCTTTATTGGTTCTGTTTCCATTTTCAGGTCTTGAACTGATTTATTCATTTCATTCACCTGTCTGTATTTGCCTGTTTTCCTTTAAGTGATTTATTCATTTCCTCTTTAAAGGCCTCTATCTGTTTGATTGTATTTCCTTAAGGGATTTATTCGTTTTTTCTTTAAAGGACTTTATGATCTTCATAAGTATATATTTAGGGTCATTTTCTTATCTTTCAGTTGTGTTAGGCTATCGAGGGCTGCTGGCTGTAGAATAACTGGGTTCTACATATTGTCCTGATTTTTGTTGTTTTCTTATGCTGGCCTTTAGCTATCTGGTTGTCTCTGGTGCCTGCAGGATTTCTTGAGGTTGCAAGAAGAGCTCTAGGTAGAAGGCTAGATGTTCCTGGAGCAGTCCTTCTTGGGATGATGGGTATGGCTGTGGACTGGCTGCTGAGTATTAGGAAATAGCCTGCCATTCTCTTCTGGTGGTTGTGTCCCAGTTAGACTTATAGGCAGAGGATTGGATTGTCTATCCTGTATGAACCTGAGGACCAATAGGTCTCCTCAGGAACCCAGGAACCCTTCTTGTGCTTGGGGAACTCCTGGAGTCAACAGCCCTACCACCTGCTTGTTCTTTGGTCTCTGAACTTAAGCTGACCAGACAATATGGATGCCTCCATCCATCTTGGAGTGAGATCCTGTATGCTCCTGAGGTGTGGCCAGTCTTCACAGGTAGAGCCATGGACTGGATGCTGGGACCATTGCCCTAAATCACATGAGTCGGGTGGCCCAAGGCTAGAGTTGTGCACCAATGGAATCCAGAAGTTTTCCTTAGAACATTGGGAATAACTAGGTGGCTAGGTGGACTCTCCTTTCACCTGAAAAAAACACAGATTGTGGTGTTTTGGAGTCCTCATCAGGGACTCTTACTCTCTCTGTAGTCACTTTGGTCCTGCTACCCAGACACCACATGTACCAGGTGCGGCAATCTTGAGTCTCTGATCTCGTCAACTCTCAGGCTTATTACTTTTTGTTATTTTATTTGTCCCTTTGGCTGTGGGACAGAGCTGTGCTGGGTCTTATGCCCCCAACTCACAAGTTTATTTGGAATTGGATGCCTTCTTGGCATCATCGTTTTTACTGTTTCTTTGATCTTTTTTTCCTGGTTTTTGGTCTTTAACATTTTTTTTTCTGATCTTTGTTCTTAGGGTGTCAGATGCTAGCTCTTTTCTGTTATGATTCGAACTCTGACCCCATTAGTTTCGTCTCTTTATGCTGTCTGAATGCCAGCATGATGATTTCCTCTCATTCTGGGTAGATGTCACTTATTCATAGGTAGAGCTTAGCACAAAAATGGCAGCAGATTCAGTGACTCTGACCAATGTGGTGAGATAGGATGCTGGAGCAGTTCGCTGTGTGTATGTGTGTGTGTATAAAGAAAAGCTATGGAAGTATACACCCACAGTGAAAGGACAGTACAACTGCTGGGCAAAGCAAAGCAGGGAGATCAATTCCAGACGTGTGTGATTGTTCTATTAGTCAGAGTCTCCACCAGGAAAAAAAGTCATGAAAGAAGATGCAGCTGGAGCTGAGATAGCATCAAGGTGAGAAGCTCATGGTGTGTTGGTCCAGATCAAAGACACAATTACTAACTGGTCCCTTTAGGTGAGGCAGGGGATTTACTCCTCATTTCCGCAGAGTGATGGGCGAGGGGGGCATGAATTGTTAAGTTTGGGGGGATACGTAATAATATCTTTATAACCTTTTGTGATAATAAGCACGACGGGAAATTACGGGAGGAGATGGAAAGGCTGTGAGATGGAGACCGCTACCCTTGCCTGATATAAATGCTCTTGCTTGACATTTTTTGTTTGTTTGTTAGTTTTACTTTATTAATTAAGTTATTTATTTTCTTTACATCCTAATTGCAGCTTCCTCTCCCTCCTCTCCTCCCAATACCTTTCTCTTCCCTCCTTTTCCCTTCACCCTCTTCCCCTTTTCCTCAGAGAAGGGAAGGTCTCTGATGGATATCAGCCAGCCTTGGCATATCAAGCTGCAGTAAACAGGCAAGACTTCCCATGGAAGACACCCATCCAGCCACAAAACCTTAGACCAACAATTTATCCTGTCTACAAGATGTGCACGGATAAAAGGTGGAGCAGAATTTGAGGAAAGGGCCAACTAATAACTGGCCCAGCTTGAGACCCATGCCATGTGAGGAAGCCCATCCCTGACTATTCTGCTATTCTTGCAGTCAGGAGCCTAGTATAACTTTGCTTGACATTTTGTGGTACATTCCTTTCTATCTCAGGCCTGCATCCCTATTTCCATGGCCTCTAGGTGTTTTATCTTGTCCTCAGTGCCACGGTCCCTGCTAGCCATCCATCCATCCATCCATCCATCCATCCATCCATCCATCCATCCATCCATCCATCCAACCAGCCGCGTGCAGCTGATGTCACTGCTCTGTCTGCTACTTAGAGATTGTCTTATTTATTGCATGTTCCCTTCTAATGCATCATCTGAGGGGCTGCTTAGCCCTGTCCCTTCCAATCAGCCTCAGATCTTCTTACTCTCCGCTCCTGACCTTGTCTCTGATTTTCCTGAGAAGACTGAGGATTTGATTGAGAACTCCTCCACATCTCACTCCTGGTCAAAACACCACCCCTGCTGCTCCTGAACTTTTTGACAAAAATCCTTTCTTTCCTCTTCACTCAGATAAAAGTCAGCCTCCTTCCTTTTGAGTGCTGGCCTGCTTTTCTGTGCTCCAGACCACTCCTTCCTCTTCTTAAACTCCTTCCGGTGACTCTTTGCCTCTGACATTTCTCCTTTCTAAGTGACAATGCTCATGTATGTTTGTGTGCACATGTTTGGAGGTCAGAGGTCAGACTTTGGTATGACTTCTCAAGCGATGCCTACCTTGTGTTTTGAGACAGGGTCTCTCAGTGAGACCTGGAACTTAGTGGTTAGGCTAAGTGTCTCTTCCTCCCCAGTGCTAGGATAAAAAGCTTATAACATCATGTCTCGCTTTTTGTGTGGGTTCCAGAAAACAACACTCTGGTCCTCATTCTTGCATGGCAAGCACTTTACTGACTAAGCCATCTTCTTAGCCCCTCAAAAAGAGTGCTCCTTTCCTTTATATTCTGGGTCTCCTTTATCTTTTAATGTATGGCTTCCTTCCTTTCAAAGAGCATGAAGAAACCCCTCATTTTCACCTAGGGACTTGTCAGTAACTTAGGACAGGTTATGTGATATTTGTGTATCTCACTTACTCCTATTTCTTCCCAGACTTGTTCTTTTTTTTTTCTTCCACTCAGATCATTATTATTGGCCTTAGCAGTGGGTTCGCTGTCAACTTCCTGGGCTTCCTGACAGATAAGTACAGGCAACTATCAAGTCTGGTTTATGCAGCTACTCAGCTGGGTTGCAGACAAGTCCTGGTTTTACTAAGCACCCCTGTGTGCAGCTGGTAAGTGTGCACCTCATCTTCTTTGGCTGTAGGTAATAGAGCAATAAGAGCACCAATGTAAGAGCTGTAAGTTTCAGATAGTTGAGCATACTCACTTGTGCATTTACTTATTTTTTTGTGTCTACATGTGTGTGTGCATAACATGTGCAAGCAGAGGCAAGAGGAAAACATACAGAAGTCGGTTTTCTCTGTCCACCATGTGGGTCCTGGGGAACAAGCTTAGATCATCAGGCTCAGTGGCAACCACTTATATTCACTGAAACATCTCGCTGGCCCTAGAGAACAACACTTTAAAAATATCTTTTGAGTTTATAATATAATCACATCATTTTCCTCTTCCTTTTTTCCCTCTATATCCTCACGTACATGCTTCTAGAGCTGACTTTTTGATATTGAACAGCCAAATGGTGTGTTTTCCCTGGATTAGACCATCTCTCCTGTTCTCAGCCGTTCCTTAGTTGCCTGTAGTTCTTTGTCTATGTTTGAAGCCTTTTGAACTTTCCCCATTCTACATTAGAATTTCTACTGGTGTCTTCCTTGTTCTGCTCATGCTTGACAGCCATGTTGGTGAGACTTCATCAGTGGAGTTTCTGACAACCCTAGGAAATATAATCTCATAGCAAATCTGCTCCTCTGGCTTACAATCTTTCTGTCCCTTCTTCTACATGATTCTGGAGCATTAAATGTGGGGGTTTGGTGTAGATGTACAACCTGTGAGCTCTGCTTGTACATGCTGTGTTCACATGCATGCACACATACAAATAAATAAATGTAAAACTGAGTACTCAAATCGCTAAAACTTACAGCTGCTCACATTTTATTCTGGGCTTCATAATGCTGCATTTTGATTGGTTGTGGTTTTCTGTAATGGTCTTGATCTGTTGCAAAAAGAAGTTTCCTCAATAAGGGCTGAAGACTACACTTACTGATGGGCATAAGGACTGTTGGAACATGGTCAAAAGAATGATGCATGGTGATCAATGTTTTGGGGAACCGTGTGAGAGGCTCCAGGAAAAAGGGCAGAGGGCCTTTTTCCTCAAGGTCATTTTGTTCCCTTAACTGTTCTTGGGTGTGATTTTACCCCTCCTGTGGCAAACACTTACATTCAATTTATATGACATTTTTATTCCTGTTGGGTATCAGATCATAACTATAGAACAAATCTGGTCAGTGTTCCAGGTTGGATGTGGCCTTTTGCCTTGTTATCATGTTTTTCCAGATATAATCTATAGTACATGCCAGGCAATTGTGCTTAAGTTGGTCTACCCAGAGGAACTTCTTGGAAAGGGATACTCTGTTAATATTTAGTATGTACTTACTGATGTTTATTTACATTTTTCTGATCATGTTTTTCTGAACTCAGACAGTTTTTCTTGGACCATTGCTTCCTTTATTTCATTCGTGTAATAAAAGCACACTGAAACTGAAGTACAGTTGTCTACAGCATCATAGTATAGTCCGCCTCATTCTTTCAGGTACTCCAGCAGATAAAACCTGCATAGGTTGGCTGAACAGTAGTAGTTAGGGATTCTGCTGGTTCAATAGAGCACTGATTGTGAATTCTCCTCTAATATCATTTTACTAACCCTACATGATTGGCTACATTTTCAGTACCAGGATTAGTTCCCTTAATGTTGAGAGGGTTCTTGAGTACAATTAGGGAGCTATTGATTACCACCACAGTATGCACGCAGCTACCACACCATGAGGGTAATTGTACCATGCTGGTAATTGTTGTGATTCATAGGCATCACAGCTGGGTAGAGCTATTGGTTCTTTCTTTTCCTTTGGAAACTTGCATGATACCTTTTGGTACCATGAAAGCTAGTAGTCAAGGAGGAGGCTTTCAGAGCAGATCAAACACTGACTGTGTATGAAATGCATGATTTCTTCAGCATCAAGAACTTACTTTATTCCTCTGGGGCCAATAACAGGCAATTACAAATGCCTATAATGTTTTGGTGATCTCTTAGACAATCCTGACCAACTCAAAAGAAGGTTTCTTATGCTTGATTCCTTCCTTCCTTCCTTCCTTCCTTCCTTCCTTCCTTCCTTCCTTCCTTCCTTCCTTCCTTTCTTTCTTTCTTTCTTTCTTTCTTTCTTTCTTTCTTTCTTTCTTTCTTTCTTTCTTTCTTTCTTTCTTTCTTTCTTTCTTTCTTTCCTTCTTCCTTGTGAGATGGTTTATGGCTTTTATGGGGGAGTTGTCATCCCAGGTGGGAAAATTTCAATTGAACTCTTTATGTATATTTACACAGCCACTTGCATGTGTTATAGGTGTTTTTGGATAGTTAACAGTATGGCTTTTTCAGACATCTTGCCATCATCTCACCCTCTTTAATCCTCGGGAAATGGAGTCCCATTGAAGAAGTTCTTTTTTATACCATTTCTTGTATGTTACTGTCTAGTTTTCCTTTCATTGTTCCTGTGTTTCAGGTTTCCAGTCTGAGTCTTTGACCCGATTGGAGTTAGTGTTTTGTGTAAGGGACAGATAGATACAGGTCTAACTTCAGTCTTCTCCAAGTGGACATCCAGTTTTCTCAGAACAATTTGTTGAATATGCTTTTTTTTTCTCCAGCATATGTTTTTGACATCTTTGTCAAATATTAAACAGCTGATATCATATGTACTCAAGTTTGGGTTTTTGATTTGTTCGACTGGTCCACATGTCTGTTTTTGGTTTGTTTGTTTTACACATATTTTTATTTGTCGTTATCCAGTACTTCAAAGGGAGGAAACCCAGTTTGTCATCCATGATAGTCAAGGGTTTGGTTACTGAGCTCCCTCATTATCTCTCAGAATTTTCAAAGTTATTTAAAATTTTTTTTTAATTTAGTATAATCCAACCAAAGACCATGCATGTAGATAACCTAGAACCACTGCACAGATGTAACTCATGGCAGCTCAAACTGCAAGTGGGTTCTCTAGTAAGGGGAAGAGTTCATGTCTCTGACATGAACTTGGTGGATGACTCTTTGATCACGTCCCCCTGAGGGGGGAGCAGTCTTTCAGATCACAGAGGAGGACAATGCAACCATCCCTAATGAGATCTAATAAACTAGGGTCAGATGGAAAGGGAAGGAGGACCTCCCCTATCAGTGGACTGGGAGAACGGCATGGGAGGAGAAGAGGGAGGGTGGAATTGGGAGGGCACGAGGGAGGGGGCTGCAGCTGGGATACATGTCTGTTTTTGTGTCCATGTCACACTGTTCTTATTACTGTGGCTCTGTAACATGCCTTGAGGTCTGGAATGGTTATCCTTCCAGCACTGTCTTTCTGTTCAGGATTGTTTTTGCTATCAGCGGTCTCTTTTGATTCCATACAAATTTTAAAATAGTTTTTTTTCTTTCTTTCTATGAAGAACAAGATCATGATTTCAACTGAGATTGTATTGAATCTGCAAATAGCTTCTGGTAAAACAATAATTTCCATAATTTTAATTCTTTCAATCAAATGAGAATGGGATGTTTTCTCATTTGTTCTAGTGTCTGTCTCTTTCATTAAAGTTTAACATTTTCACTGTAAAGGTCCTTCACCTTCCTTGGTTAGGCTTATTTCTAGATGTTTCATTTCTTTGAGGCTATTGTGAATGGACATGAGGACAACACTTTTAAAAGAGTGGTCAAAAATCCAATCAATATTTGTTGTCATCCTTGAGACTTCTTTTTTCACCTTATTCTGTTCTCTGTGTTGGTAATTGTTAGAAATTTCTGTACAGTCAACTTGCTAATAATGTGTTTCTCACAGGATGGGCTGCAAAGTATAGAGTTAGTAAGTCAGGGTGAGCCAAGATGAAGGTAATAATCAAGTTTCTATTCATGTGTTGCAACAGTGCAGGCAAGAAGCAAAAAGAAAAGCAGTGGCTGTTCAGTATTCCGTTCTCCTAAGGACTGACATGGGTGAGGCTTGATGAATATTTCCAAGGAGGCTTGTATCAGTTGTTCTCAACCTATGGATGATGACCTCTTTGGGGGATTGAATGACCTTTTCACAGGGGTTGTGTAAGACCATCAGAAAACACAGACATTTACATTATGAGTCATAACAGCAGCAAAATTATAGTTATGAAGTAGAAACAAAAATAATTTTATGGTTGGGGGTCACCACAGCATGAGGAACTGTATTAAGGGGTCACAACATTAGGAAGGTCGAGAACCACTGGCCTATATGAAAGACTCTGGTGATAGTACTCACATCCACACTTTACATTAGAGAGATGTGTTTGATAACATTACATCCATAGTATATATAGTTGGATATTTTGACATAGGTATACATTATGAACTGTTTTCCACTATCAAACTCATCAGCAAATTTGTCACCCCAATGATCCCTTATTGCTACTGAGATCATTTCAGAGAAATATCCTTAAAAGTTTTTTCAATTACATAGTATTGTGCTATCAGCTACAGTCACTACAGTCAGTGATAGTCTGTACATTATGTCTGTACATTATGTTCTGGGTCTTAATACCCCTATACCAAGAACATTCATACCCCTTCACTTGCATTTCTTACAGCATCCTTGGCAACCAACATTCAGCTCATTGTGTCTGAGTTCTTAGCAGGTGTATTAAAAATATTTGCCATCAAAAAAAATGTTTGCCATCACTATTCACCAGGATGTACAATTGCCAAGCAGAGGGAAATCCTTCATAAATATTACAGTGGCTCTTGTCAAATAGACAGAATGCCACATGTGTTGCCAAGCATTTGAAGAGAAAGAACTTTTGTATACCTTGCTGAGAGTATAAAATTCTACAGCCAATAAGGAAAATATCAGAGAGAGAGAGTCCTCACAAGATTAAAAGTAGAACTGTTTTAGGATCCCACACTGCACAGTCGTATAACCAAATGAAATAAATCTCTGTCCTGGAAAGATTCCCTACAGTCCTGTGTTCATCCATCACTATACACAACAGTCGAGATCAGGAAACTCTAAACGTGGAGTGGATGGTGTATGATCGATGAAGAAGATGCAGTACATAGATAGAGTGGAAGGACATTTAAAACTAAGAGAAGGGAACCCTGCTATTTACTGCACTGTGGACGACACTGGAGGGCATTGTGCTACTGTGAAGTAACTCATGGAAAGGCAAGCACACTGTGAGCTCACAGCTGGAATCTAAAGTAGTCTCACTCTTAGGGTTTTATGAACCTGGGCATCAGAGAAGAAAGAGGAGAAGGGCTGAAATGGAAAAGAACTGATGAGACAGAAAGCAGTGTATCCACTGAGTCTTTCTTCTCTTCTCTCCTTTGACCTCCCAGGGATATCTGTCTTGGAAATGCTAATGAAGGTTTGGAGGGATAGGAGCTCTTGCTGCACAGGCATGAAGGCTTGAATTTGAATCTGTAGCATCCCTGTAAAGAGCCACAGGTGTCTGTAACTCTAGTGCTTCCAGGGAGGGCAGAAGTAGGAGGAGGATCAGTGGGGTTCTCAGACTATCAGCCTCCCTCTAGGACTCACTAATGAGAGAGCTTGCCTTAAAAGTTTACTTTCCCACTTCAAGACCCCATCATGGCTATCTGTTGTATCGTGCTATAACCCTCTTAATAGTCAGAGAACTGAAGGGGTCACAACCCCATTCAGGGTCTCATCACATTGATCATAGCATGGCACTATAACTATTTTGAAAGTCTAGGAACCAAAGGCTTTATATCTCTGTCCAGGGTATTAAGGCCACCCATCATGGCTGTCATTGCTGTGACGTTAATTACTATCCTAATGAAGTGCTTTTGAAGGCTGATTTGTGTTCATTTCTTTTCCACTGAGCTTGTGAAATAATTTTTAATTTATCTAACAATTCTTAAAAACTATTTTATTGTTGATCATGCATCTATGTGTGGATATGTACACATGAGTGCAGGTGCCCATGGAGGCCAGAGGTGTTGGATTCCCCCTGGACCTGGAGCTAAAAGTGATTGTCTGATACTCAGCGTGGTGCTGGCAATTTAAGTTGGGTGCTATGCATGACTCACTCTTACTGCTGAGGCAGCTCTTTAGCCACTGTTTTCTAAACATTTTGACCCACTTTCTTAGGGTTTTCATGATTAAATCGTGATACGGTCAGCTCATAGCAAGCTGTGCCGTGTTCATTCAAATCTGAGGTGCTATGATTATTGTTGCTCCATTTGTTTGGAGAGCTGACTCTTCAGCTGGCGGCCACATTTCTTTGAAAGGGCCTTCTCAACAGCTGAGTTCATTGATACACCTTGGAGCATCACTTCTTTTTGTTCTAAAGTCTGGTCTCATTCACTATTCCATACTTCCCGAAGCTTATGTTATTGGTTCCTTTCACCCTTTTCTACTGATTCTCATTTTAAGGGGCGGCTATCACAGAACTGATGTCTGCAAGAAGGTGGGAGAAGCAATACGATTCTGGAAACTTTTGAACACAAAGAATGCACTGGTCCATTTTAGGTTTCAAACGATGTGCTTCTTTCGAAGTACAGAGGTGATTTTCATTACAGAAAATAATTTTCCATAGGAGAAATACATTCCTTTGTTAGTGGAACAAGAGGAGTTGGCCTTGAGGATTAGGGGATTTATTATATTCGTATAACTTAAAATGTATGACTTAGAGAATGGAAAAACATTTATGAAGAAAGTGCTTTTATTGTTGATATTTTATTTAAAAATCACTTCTTATTTTGTTTAACCACTGATTTATTATGCCATCAAATATCCACGCACTGGAATTATGTCATAAATTTATAAGGAGTACCTTATCCATTCCAAAATGATGAACATACAAAGAACACAGCGCACACTTACTACTTGAAAACCCTCTTGTCCAAAAACAATGAGAGGCCCTTAGGTTGAGAAACTACTTTAAAAGCCTCGAGTCTTAAATATTTTCATCGAAAACTTTGAGATGATGTACATTTAAAACAGTCTTCATAACACCCCAAGCATGAGTTCTTGGGTTGGTTTAGCTGTGTCCCCATAATAAAAGACACTTCTGTTCTTTATAAACCAGTTGGGAATGACCAGGGTTATAACAAGGAAGTAGTCTCTGGATATTTGATGACAAATATATTCTTTCTTTGAGTTAAGAATCTTGCTTTACTGAAATAAAATTATATTCCTTTTTAAAACTAGTAGCATAGGCTTCATATGTTTTGTTTAAACTGTCAAGATTATGAAAGAAGCTGATTGCTTCTCCCTGAGGGAAAAAACATCAGGTAAAGTTAACAGTATGATGCAATAAAAAGTCTTTGGTATGTTCAATTTGTAGTTTGTTAAAGTTTCAAGTATAAATAACTCAATTCTTAGTGTGGCTGGTAATCTTTATTTGCCTCCCACCATTTAAGGCTCAGGGAACTTCACTAAGTAGAGAGGGGAAAGAATTCAAGTGGCAGAGGATAGGGAGGAGAGCTATAAAATGCTGACTTTTGACCATGATGTGGGTATTGCACATACAAGCTCCCAATATCTATGGATAAAAAACAAGACCTGCATAAGATGAAGCTAGTCAAAATCCCTACATGGATGAGGCAGGAGTTCCTCATCCCTGACTTGTATTGGAGGGGCATTAGAAGAAGGAGGGAGCATATGACTGCTGAAGATTGCTCATGAGCCCCTAAGGATGGCTCCAACCATGTCTCATGTGCATATGAACAGCTCTAATTAGACTAGGGCATTATTAATAACTCAAAGAAAAACAGAGAACATGAAGCCAGAAGGGGAAGTGTGGTATGAAGACCAAGAGGAGATGGAAGAAGACCCAAGTGGGTAGGTATAATGAAGACACCTGTATAAATGTTTGGAACTTCCAAAGATCAGAGAACACAATGTTTCTAAAGAAAGAGGTTGAGATTTGATCATGACTTAGAGAATGGCTACAAATCATTAAATGTAGAACAGACACAAATGAGGTAATTTAGGGTATAGTGTGATTATATGGAGTTTAACAAATTATGATTATATGGTATGCAATGGACACCATGAATCGATGTACAGAGAGTGAGCACACAAAAAGAGAAGTATGTGAAATTCATGTGATTCAGCTTTTCATTGTCAATTCATTACATTGAATAAACACAGTTTTGACTACCTTGGATGTGCAGCAGCCCTACTGAAGGGGTCTGGTCAGAAAATAAAAGTGACTCTTGTAATGTTGGCTCACAAACCAATGGTCTGCTTCTAAGTTGCTTAGCAACCTGACATCATCACCTGCTGCAAGCATACAAGATAAAGGCAACCCACCAATTCTCTCTCTCTCTGAAAATTTCTCTGATTTTCTCTATTTTTCTCCTTTCTGGGGTGCCTCTCCTCTTTCTCCCCTCCCCACTTTTATAATAAACTTCTTTTCTTACATTGAATATGTTTCCATGGATTACTTAATGATAACAAGTCTTACATAAAATTCATATTCAGCAGCTGTAGCTTGGTCATCCTACTTCATATTGAGTCCGAACTTACCCGATTTCCTAGGAAGCCATTTTGTACATTCTTCTCTCAAATCTTTCGTGGTTCCTTGTTCATCCTCACACATAAAAAGTGCCCTGTGTAACTTGATTAGAGATAAAGTTTGCTAATATCAAATAAGCTCGTGTCTCTACATGAGGAATTCAGTGTCCTGTCCCTCAGAACCAGAGACATTTTCTTTTTCAGGTTCTGAATTGGTTTTCATCCCAGTGGCCCTTTTAATCAGAAACTCAAAGATCAGTCACAGAGACTATGGAGCTTTGAGGCACCTGTGCCAACACCTGTAGACAGCAGGGGTCACAGTTACCACAGCGTAACAGCAGGACGCCACTGCGCACGGAGTAGCCAGCCTGTTTTGCCTTTGTGTTTAGATTTATAGGATAATGACTAAGGAAACCAGGTTTTGTTTGAGAACGCTCTCTGTGGCCATATTAAAAAGTTCAAAATCTTGTCTTTTCCCTTCTGCATATTTGCATAATTGGCTTCAACATCCTTTTCCTGACAGAGGAATACTTTTTATTTGAAGACAGCTATATTCCGAATGATGGTGTTCTTTTAATCATCATCAGACTAGAAAGGGAGTCTCATTAGGGCCTTTAACTTCTTCTAATCAATGTTCCTAAAAGCACTTTTTTTGAATAAATGAATTTCATATTTTACTCTGCGCTAAAAATTATTTCTACCTTCCACTTAGAAGAAATGACGTGTTTTCCAGATTTTCCATTTTGCATTAAGTATATAATTGCTAATAAATTATTGTTGCAAATTCTCTACCAGTCATTTGGTTAGAGACATTATATGTTATATAATATATATAACATATATATATGTTATATATATATTTAATTGACATCTTTGCATCATTTACTATAATACACTGGAAGAGTTTGTACAGTTCAGTGCAGTGTTTGATGCAACAAATGTGTATTAGCTGAAAATATTTTAGGAGATCAAAATGCCAGGTAAATATGTGTAATATATGAAAAGATGGTATTAAAACACAGATGCAATAATTGTAACTTAAACTGCTTCTGAGACTAGAAACTGGCTACATCTTCAGAAGACCTACATTTGGTAGAACTTATTAGAGTTCATTATACTCAAACATGGCTACTCTAGCCCTAAAATTAAAAAAAAAATGCCCTTCCCCTCAAACTGGAGACAACACTGTGTACAGTTTTTTTTCTCAAATAAACATTCTTGGAAATGGCAGTTTTTGAAAACAAATAACAACGTAGCTAAAAATGAATTTCTATGCAGCAATGAGAAGAGACTACTGCAGGCAAAAATATTGATGAATTTTACAAGTGTGATGTTGACTGAAAGAAGGCAATCACAAAAGAGAACATGCCATGCGTATGTTTGTGTAACCATCAAGCTTCAAGTGCCCAATGAGTCAAGAAGTCAGTCATGGCTTGTGTTTGTAGGAAAGTTTTTCAGGCATTCTGGGATGTTCTCTGATCCGGTAAGATACTGGCTGTGCACTAGTCTGCACAGAAACTTGGTTTATGGAAACTGAACAGGTGATATAATTGTGAACTGGATCCTTTCAACACATGAACTGTGCTTCTGTATAAAGTTAAAGCATCCAGAAGGCACTGCAGAGTTTGTTATTGTCGAGATGGCTGGAAGTGCTCAGTATGGGGCAAGTAGTTCTCACTGACTCACTCTGTGACCTTCAGGGTGCATGGCCACCATTCTGTCTTTGCCAGGTCTCTCACTGTTGCTCAGACTACATATGTAATTCAAACTCATGGAACACTTAGGAATAAATTATGGTTGATGCATCAGTTTACAAGTTCTTTATAATTAACTGGGGTTAATGTTAACAGCCAAGTCCTATGTGTAGGCAAGCTGTTTATTACTCAAGGCAGTAACTGGAAGCAACTTTCATAAGTGTGGCATGAGCGAAGGCAGAGGAATGATAACTTTGAGTTTTTCTATGCCGATGTTCAATGATTTCTTTTATTTGCATTCAGTCTTGGTATCCACTGCCTGCATTAGCATTTCCCAAAGTCTCTGAGCACACCATAGAAACAACACTTGTTCTGGATTCTGAGCATTTCTTGCTTCCTATTGTCGGGCTAACCATCTTCTTTCTGCATCCTCCCCCGCCCCCTCCGCCGCTATTGGAAGGCCATGCAGATGTGCAGATTCAAGCCATCTGTAGATGCACCTTCATCATATTTGCCTGAAGGAGCACCAGATCATCGTATGTGATGTTTGGAGAGTTTTTTAGCTTTTTTTTTTGGCCCCAAACTATTGACAGTCTTCTCAGGCAGATAACGAATAGTATCCTTTGGCTTCTGGAGTGTCTGAGGCTTCCCCAGTCCCCCTTCTCAAGGACACTTTAAGTCAGGAATCTCTGATATTTTTGCGGTGTAGTTAGTCACATTTTTATTCCCTTGTAACAGATCCATACAACTGAAAAAAATTAAAACAATGTGTCTTCTCCTGTTCGGCTTTTTTGATATGAACCACCTAATCTAGATGAGAATAAAAGGAATTCAGTGATTTATAACGTCTACTTACTTTATGCCTGGCTTTGAAATAAAGGAGTCAAAGCAATTGTACCCATCGTGGCAACACAATGAATGATTTTAATGGGAGAAGCTCAAGAGTTTCTACTTGTTTGAATAAGCAGCTGAGGATTTGAATTACCTCTCACCATCCATTCCTTTCTCAACAGTTTTTAAATGTGAAGTCACTCTCAGGGTTAAGACTCAGAAAATCACAGCAAAACATGGGATCGACCTCACACCTCTGCCCTGAGGTGTTGCTATTTTCTAAATATTTGTCGGAAGAGAGTCTTCACTTCAGTCCACCAGCAGAGGCACATTCATGCTATGGGGCAGTCCCAGCAGGAGACATAACCTTGTTTTATAGAACGGACTGTACACAGACACAGCCAGATTCAGTGGGAGATGACAGAGTTACATTCATTCCTACTGACCTTGCCTCGGTTTTACAAGACAAAACTAGAGTGCTCTATAAAGACCTGTTGGAGACAAAGTCAGAAATGCAGCAGATGTGGGCTGCCCATTGTAAAGAGCAGGCACAATAGGCAAGGAGATGAAATATTTGCTTTTTACAGAATTTTCCTCTTGAGTATGAGATGCTTTTGATTCTCATAGAAGTGTATGATGATATATAACAATTAGCAAAAAATGATCTTAAGCATTTGGATGCTGGAATATAAAACCATACTTGAAGGATATGTAAAATATTATTTAACTGATTTCCTGTTGGCTTGGTTATTTAGGTTGGTGACCATGATCAAATATAATACTGATGTTTGAGGTCACTGTACCATGAACAAATTTTCAAAGTATTATTTGGAGAATATTTTATACTTCAAAGAATGTTGGATTGATAACTCCAGATGCCTAAAAAATTTAATGAAGTTTCACTCACTCACTCATTCACTCACTCATTCACTCAGTGTTATTCTAAGTAATACAATGCACTGTAGACACTGTAGACAACATAGATAACGTAGATAACTAAAAATTATCTATGTGCTTTAGACATTAATGAGATTTTAAGTGATATAAAGTAAGTTTAGAAATAAAAAAAAGTCTACATGAGATTCACATCAGAACTGGCACCTTGGCATCCTACACTGGAAGACAGTCCATGCTATCTGGGAAAGAAGAAGATGTTGAACTGAGTCTTGAAGGGTAGGTAATGACAATGAGGATTTCAGTCATAGCTAGCCATGCTAAAGACATCCTGAGAGAAAGCACCAAGTGTACAGTATTGACATTATGTGACCCCTAGAGGAAACCTGAGGGTAATGAAGCTCAGTGCAGGATGGAGTGAGGCAGGAGAGAGTTACAGTTATCTAGTCTACCTATCCTTCCCCCTTCCAACCAGAAGAAGGAGGAAAATATTTTTACTAAAGACCATACAACCAAGTTTGCCAGGTATTGAACATCCCAGGCCACTATAGCTGGCCTGTAGGTTTTCCCCATAATTGATGTGAGAGAGGCTGCTGAGTTGAGAGGCAGAACAGGAATCCTAGGCAGAGACAGTTCTCAATTCCCACTATTGGTGTGAATAAGGTAAGCATTTCCTTGTTTTATGAGTAGGTGGTGACCTCACATAGTGTCAGGAGGTATAGCTTTTCAACACAGTTGGCCCATAGAAGGGGAAGAATTCAGAGCAACCATAGATGAGTGTACCCTACTCTTTGAGTTTCCGTCATGAAATCCAATTCCCTGCAATGGCTACCTGCTCAGGAATGGACGTCTGTTCCCACTAATCAATAATAGTTATTTCCTAGGATTAGAATTAGATGGATTATAATGAAATCTTTGGGTAAGAGCTAATGCTGGCAACTTAAAGCTAGCTGTAATAAGGACTAGAAAAGAGGGGCAGAGATGGCCTGTTGGCTGCAAATTGCTTGACTTACAAGTACAAAGGCTTGAATTTAATTCCTAGTACCTTTGTGAAACAAAAGCTGGATTTATGGTCCAGGCTTAGAATCCACAGGCTGATCCTTGGTGATTGCTGGTCAGGCAACATATTCTATCCAGTGAGCTCCAGGCCAGTGTGGAGATAGACAGAGAAAAAAGGGCCCAAAGAATGACCTGTAAAGTTATCCTCTGGCCACTATAATAACAGGTATACACATATATCAGTGTGTATACATATGAGAGAGAGAGAGAGAGAGAGAAAGGTTATTAAAGCAAAGGAAGAAAAGAGAAAATAAGGTAGATGAAATGTAAATTTCTGGACTCAGTTTTGCCATGTGGTGTTTTGCTGCAAGCTGGGCACATGATGTTTTGCTTATGAGAAGGCACATGATGTTTTGTTCTCTCACATGTGGGGTGTGACTTTGGCCAGCTGAGAACATCCATGGGTGGACTTTGAGGAGAGGACATATATAGAGGCCCATGCAGAGATCGACATCACTGCACTGATCATCATGCTTTGACACTTGACTTCGCAGAGAGAAAGGTTCCAGAGAGCTTTTCTGAATCTTGCGACTTTCACTGATTTTGTGTGGCTGCTTGGTGGTGGCCTTTGGACTGACTGCTGGTATCCTGATGACTGAGTCTGGTAATCCCCAAATGACCCATTGACTCTAATCATCAGGAAGTAGATAAAAGAGGACTACAGCCCTTTTCCCTACTAATCTCCTACCTAAGGTTTCAGGGGGTCATAAGGGATGTAAAGGTGCTTAAGAACCCTAAATAAAATAGGTTTGGTTAAAAATCTAAGCCTACAGATGGAGATAAACTCACCATCTACTGTTCTCTTTCTTGTTCAGTGATGGCTCACCTTGTCATTTGACGTCAGTATACTCATGGGTCTTTGATGTGTGCAGATGAAGCAGCTGTTGTGATTACTGGTAATTCCAAATTATGAATAACCCTCCATCACATTTCTCTACTCTGCTTTTACTTTGGAACACAGAAAAAACTTCCCCCCAAATTCCCAAAGTCAACCTCTCTCTCTCTCTCTCTCTCTCTTTGGCAGGGTGGTGGTGGGAGAGAATGCTTACCTTTTCCTTCTCACTCAGGTCTGCTGAGTCAGAATTTCTTCCTCTAGTGACTGCAGGTCAATACATACCATCTGAGGCATCCTTGACTGTGCCATGCAGCAGACAGAGGGTAACAATACCATTGGAGTTCAGCATGGCATCAGCAAGGTTCCAAAAGCTTGCCTCCCTTCACTAGCTGTCAAGTCATCTTCTGGTTGAATGATCAACTTGGAAACCTGGGTAGAGCAGTTATACTTAATAGTTTTCTTTGTTCCATTTTGTCAGCCCATTATCCCTGGAAGGGGCAATAGATCCTGACAAGTATGCTGATGTGAGCAATCTCTGTCAGTAGGAAAAGATAGTTGCTGACACCATGCTGGGGGCAGGTACCAGAGAGACAACTTACCCTCTGACAGGAACTTCTGTAGGGCAATGAAACCTCCCAAATCCCTCTGACTATGGAGAACTTATGTATGTGGCTAGTGTAAGAGTAAATGTGGAAAAAGATGTCTATTTCTCTTTAGCAGCCCATGTCTTTTTATACACATTACTATACTGTCACATATGCGAGTTATTTGTGAATCTTGCATTTATAGATCATAAGCATAGATTTGGGATTTCATTTTCATGCAAATCATTTGGTTGAAGTATATTGTTCAGTAAAAATTAGCTCAACTTCTATCCTTTTAAAGGCAAGCTTAAACACATTTTAGGCAGTGTATAAACAAATGAACGTATGGGGAAGGAAGTTGATTTGGCAAGGATATTAAACAGTTTAGTGTCCGCATTCTTATTATTGGTGCAACACTTTAGGAAGACCAGGAAACAGTTTAATTCAGCCATTCATATGCAAGGAAGAAAGAGCTTCCAAGGGAGAGTCATGTTGAGGTGCTGGGAAGATGCCTGGCCAAAAACCAACCGGCTTAGCAGCTGTGTCCCAATTCACATAGGGCAGGGTATAGATTAATGTACAACAGCCCTCCGTTTTTTAAATTTTTATTTTCCTGAAGGAAAGAATCACCTTCAAGGCTCATTATCCTCATTACACCATCACCAATACCTACAGATCAAGAGCTTCCTACAAGCAACTTTCATCGGAAATATTAAAAGGTGCTCCTGTAGAGTCCTGGAACCTAGCAGGTCTCCCACAGAGGTGCGGATGATCTGTGTCAATGCTTCACTCAGCGCTCCTACCAGAACTGCCCTCTCTCTGCTTCAGCCCATTCCCTGAGGTCAGACCTTTCATGTGTATCCAACCTGCAGCTCACTGGCTGCGCACCCCCCAGGATAGCTATGGAAACTTACTTAGAATATTACAAGTGTTTTGTGATTTTTTAAAAAAAATAGCTCAATAGTGTGGTTGAGTGTGAACTTTGTAAATGACATTGCTTTGGTTGCAATGTCAAAAGTTTGGACATGCCTACTTGATCATATGCCCAGCTTTTCTTTTTCTTTGGAATTCAAAGCCTTATTCTTTTCTGACTAGCTGCTTTCCACCCCCTGCCTTGAGGTGGAAGCAACAGGAAGGAGGGGCTAGGCTTCAAAAACTGGTTTCAATATTTACCCCAGTTCTCTAGGCTGCTCTTTATTCCTGTGTGTTTCATACTGTCTCTGAAAAGCAAGAGTGAAACTACATTGAGCAATTGCTTAAGAAGTAGATAAAATATAGATCATCTACATATAAAAATATTTATTTATTTTTATAAATTAAAGTTTATTCACTTTGTATCCCAGCTGTAGCACCCTCCCTCATCCCCTCCAATGCTTCTACCCAAGTCCATTGATAGAGGAGGTCCTCCTCCCCTTTCCTCTGACCCTAGCTTATCCGGTCTCATCAGGACTGGCTGCAATGTCTTCCTCTGTGGCCTGGTAGGGCTGCTCCCCCATCAGGGGCAGGTGATCAAAGAGCCTGCCACTGAGTTCATGTCAGAGACAGTCCCTGTTCCCATTACTAGGGAAAACACTTGGATACTGAGCTGCCATGGGCTACATCTAATGCATGGGTTCTAGGGTATCTCCACCCATGGACCTTAGTTGGAGTATCAGTCTCAGAAAAGAACCCTGGGCCCGGAGTTTTTTGTTCTGCTGTACTCCTGTCCCCTCCAGGTCTTTCTATCTCCCCTTCTTTCATAAGATTCCCTGCACTCTGCTCAAAGTTTGTCTATGAGTCTCAGCCTCTGCTTTGATAACCTGCTGGGTAGAGTATTTCAGAGGCCCTCTGTGGTAGGCTCCTGTCCTGTTCCCTGCTTTCTTCCTCTTCTTATGTCTGTCCCTTTTGCCTTTCTGAGTGAGGATTGATCATCTTACCCAGGGTCTTCCTTCTTGCTTAGCTTCTTTAAGTGTACAGATTTTTAGTATGTTTAGCCTATATTATATGTCTAATATCCACTCATAAGGGAGTATATACTGTGTGTGTCTTTCTGCTTCTGGCATACCTCACTCAGGATGATCTTTTCTAGTTCCCACCATTTGTCTGCAAATTTCATGATTTCCTTGTTTTTAATTACTGAGTAGTATTCCATTGTGTACATATACCACCATTTCTGTATCCATTCCTCCTTTGAGGGACATCTGGGTTGTTTCCAGATTCTGGCTGTTACAAATAAAGCTGCTATGAACATGGTTGAACAAATGTCCTTGTTGTAAACTTGCGCATGTTTTGGATATATACACCTAGGAGTGATATAGCTGGATCTTGAGGAAGCACTCTTCCTAACTGTCTGAGAAAGTGCCAGACTGAAAGTACAGACAGAAAGTACCAGTTCCAAGCAGTTGAACAAGGTTACATTTCCACCAACAACGGAGAAGGATTCCCCTTTCTTCACATCCTTTCCAGCATTTGCTGTCACTTGAGTTTTTGATCTTAGTCATTCTGATAGGTGTAAGGTGAAATCTCAGGGTAGTATTGATTTGCATCTCCCTGATGACAAAGGACGTTGAGCATTTCTTTAAGTGTTTCTCTGACATTCAATATTCCTCTATTGAGGATTCTTTGTTTAGCTCTGTACCTCATTTTTTAATTGGATTACTTGGTTTGTTGGTTTTTATCTTCCCAAATTCTTTTTATGTTCTAGATATTAGCCCTCTATCAGATATAGGGTTGGTGAAGGCCCTTTCCCAATCTGTAGGCTGTCATTTTATTCTGACGACTGTGTCCTTTGCTTTACAGAAGCTTTTCGGTTTCATGAGGTCCCACTTATTCATTGTTGATCTTAGAGCCTGTGCTTTTGCTGTTCTGTTCAGGAAGTTGTCTCCTGTGCCAATGGGTTCAAGGTTCTTTCCCATTTTTTCTTCTAACAGTTTTAGTGTGTCTGGTGTTATGTTGAGGTCTTTGATCCACTTAGACTTTAGTTTTGTTCAGGGTGATAAGTATGGATCTATTTGCATTTTTCTACATGTAGCCATCCAGGTAGTCCAGTACCATTTGTTGAAGATGCTGTCTTTTTTCCGTTGTATGGTTTTGGCATCTTTGTCAAAAAGCAAGTATATGTGTGGGTTTATTTCTCAGTCTTCTATTAGATTCCATTGATCCACCAATTTGTTTCTATGCCAGTACCGTGCATAAAAACAGAATAGGTTTTTATTACCATTGCTCTGAAGTACAGCTTGAGATCAGAGATGGAGATACCTCTGGGCGATCTATGGTTGTACAGGATTGTTTTAGCAATTATGGGTTTTTTTGTTTTTCTATATGAAATTGAGAATTGTTCTTTCAAGGTCTGTAAAGAATTGTGTTGATATTTTGATGGGAATTACATTGAATCTGTAGATTGCTTTAGGCAGAATGGCCATTTTCACTATGTTAATGATACCAATCCATGAGTATGGGAGATCTTTCTATCTTCTGATATCTTCTTCAATTTCTTTCTTCAATGACTTGAAGTTTTTTTTTCAAACAGGTCTTTCACTTGCTTGGTTAGAGTCACACCAAGGTACTTTATGTTATTAGTGGCTATTATAAAGGGTGTTGTTTCCCTATTTTCTTTCTCAAACTTTTTGTCTTTTGTAGACAGAAGGGCTACTGATTTTTTTTCGAGTTAATTTTGTATCCAGCCACATGGCTGAAGGTGTTTATCAGCTAAATGAGTTCTCTGGTTGAATTTTTTGGGGTCACTCATGCATACTATCATATCATCTGCAAATAGTATTACTTTGACCTCTTCCATTCTGATTTGTATCCCCTTGATCTCATTTATTTGTCTTATTGCTCTAGGTAGGTCTTCAAGTACTATGTTAAAGAGATATGGAGAGAGTGGGCGGCCTTGCCTTGTTCCTGATTTTAGTGGGATTGATTTAAGTTTTTCTCCATTTGGTTTGATGTTGGCTATAGGCTTGCTGTTTATTGTCTTTACTATGTTTAGGTATGTGTCTTGTATCCCTGATCTCTCCAAGACTTTAAACATGAATGGATGTTGGATTTTGTCAAATGCTTTTTCAACATCTAAGGAGATGATCGTGTGGTTTTTCTCCTTCAGTTTGTTTATATGGTGGATAACATTGATGGATTTTCGTATATTGAACCACCCATACATTCCTGTGATGAAGCCTTCTTGGTCATGGTGGAGGATATCTTTTATGTGTTCTTGGATTCAGTTCACAAATATTTTACTGAGTATTTTTACATCAATGTTCATAAGAGAAATAGGTTTGAAGTTCTCTTTTTTGTTTGGTCTTTGTGTGATTTAGGTATCAAGGTGATTTTGGCTTCATAGAATGAGTTTGGTAATTTTCCTTTTGTTTCTGTTTTGTGGAAAAATTTGAAGAGAATTGGAGTTAGCTTTTCATTGATGGTCCAGTAAAACTCTGAGCTGAAACCGTCTGGCTCTGAGCTTTTTTTTGGAAGCGAGACTTTTGATGATTGTCCTATTTTCTTGGAGGATATAGGAGTATTTAATCTATTTACTTGATCTTGATTTAATTTAGGTAAATGGAATCTATCAAGAAAATTGTCCATTTCTTTTAGATTTTCAAACTTTATGGCATATAGGTTTTTATAATATGGCCTAATGCCTTTTTGGATTTCCTGTTGATATGTCCCCCTTTTCATTTCTGATTTTGCTGATTTGGATAGTTTTTTCTGCCTTTTAGTTAGTTTGGCTAAGGGTTTGTATATTTTGTTGATTTTCTCTAAGAACCAGCTCTTGGTCTCATTGATTCTTTGTACTGTTTTCTTTGTTTCTAATTCATTGATTTCAGCCCTAAGTTTGATTATTTTCCAATCATCTACTCCTCTTGGGTGTGTCTGCTTCTTTTATTTTCTAGGGTTTTTAGGTGTGTCATTAAGTTGCTTCAATGAGATGTTTCAGTTTTCTTCTAGAAGGCACTTAGTGCTATGAACTTTCCTCTTAGCCATGTTTTCATTTTGTTCCTTAAGTTTTGGTAATTTGTGCCTCATTTTCATTGGATTTTCTGAAGTCTCTAATTTCTTTTTTCATTTCTTCCCTGACCAAGCTGTCATTGAGTAGAGTTGTTTAGTTTCCATATATATGTAAATTTGTGTTATTTCTCTTGTTGTTGAGGTCTACTTTTAGGCCCTGGTGCTCTGATAGGATTCAAGAGATTATTTTGATCCTTTTGTGTATGTTGATGCTTGCTTTGTGCCCAACTATATGGTAAGGTTTTGAGAAGGTTCCATGAGGTGCTGAAAAAATGTATATTCTTTTGAATTTGGATGAAAAGTTCTGTAGACATATATTAGTTTCATTTGATATAGGACCTCTGTGTTATTATTTATTTCCCTATTTAGCTTCTGTCTAGATGATATGTCCCTTAGTGAGAGTAGAGTGTTGAAGTCTCCCACAATTAAGGTGTTGGGATTGATGTGTGATTTAAACTTTAATTATGTTTCATTTACAAATGCAGGTGCTCTTGTATTTGGGACATTGATGTTCAGGACTGTGATGTCCTCCTGGTTGATTTTTCTTTTGATGAGAATGAAGTGCCTCTCCTCATCTTTTTTGATTAATTTTGGTTGAAAATCAATTTTATTAGATATTAGGATAGCTACCCCAGCTTGTTTTCTGGGTCCATTTGCTTGAAAAACATTTTTCTAGCCCTTTATCTGGGTAATTAATGTTTAATTTTGTTTCAGGGGTGTGTTTCTTGGATGCAGCAGAATGTTGGGTCCTGTCCCTGCAACCATTCTGTTAATCTGTCTTTTTATTGGAGAGTTGAATACATTGATGCTGATAGATAATAGTGACCAATGAATGTTGGCTCCTTTTATAATGGAGGTGAGCATGTTAATGTGTTGCAATGTGTATTTTCTTTTAATTTTCTGTTGTGAAGTTATGTATATCTTGTGTTTTCTTGGGTGTAGTTGATTTCTTTGGATTTGAATTTTCCTTCTTGTACCTTCTGTAGAGCTGGGGTTCTGTGTAGATATTTTTTAAGTTTAGTTTTGTCATGGAATATATTTTGTTCTCCATCTGGCTGAAAGCTTTGCTGGGTATAGTAGTCTGGGTTGGTATCCGTGGACTCTTAGAGTCTTCATGATGTCTGCCCAGGCCCTTTTGGTTTTCAGAGTTTCTGTTGAGAAGTCTGGTGTGAATCTGATAGGTCTACCTTTATATGTTTCTTGGCCTTTTCCTATTGCTGCTTTTAATATTATTTTCTCTGTTCTGTAGATTTAGTGTTTTGACTATTATGTGATGTGAGGAGTTTCTTTTCTGGTCTAGTCTATTTGGTGTTCTGTAGGCTTCTTTTATGTTAATTGATATCTCTTTTTTTAAGTTGGGAAATTTTTTTGTCTATGATTTTGTTGAAAATGTTTTCTGGATCTTGGAGCCTGGAATCTTCTTTTTCATCTATTCCTATTATTCTTAGATTTCATCTTTTCATGGTGTCCTTGATTTCTTGGATGTTTTGTGTTTGAAACTTTTCTGATTTTACTTTTTCTTTGAGATATGTACCAATTTCTCCAATTGTATCTTCAGCGCCCGAGATTCTCTCTTCCATCTCTGTATTCTGTTGGTGATGCTTACTTTTGTGGTTCCTGATCTTTTCTCTAAGTTCTCTAGCTCCAGGGTTTTCTCTGTTTGTGTTTTCTTTATTGATTCTAATTCTGTATTCATGTTTTGTACCATTTCCCTCATCTGTCTGAATGTAGATTCCTGTCTTCCATGATGGCCTCTAATTTTTTTTTTGTTTCCTTTCTATATGCCACTACTTGTGCCTATATTTGTTGGGCTGTATTTGCCTGTATTTCTTTGAGAGCGTTGTTCTTTTCCTCTTTATGTGCCTCTAACAACTGCATAAGCATAGCTTTAAAATAATTTTCCTGTGTTTCCAATGAACTAAAATTTCCATTGATTTTGGGGGTTGCTAGTAAACCCATGATGTCCTGATTTTTGTTGGATGTGTTCTTTTGTAAACCTGTACCCATTTGCTTATCTGTAACCTTCACTGTTCCTGGAGTCTGTACTTCAGACTGGGTCTGTCTGTCTCTAGAGTCTGGAGTATTCTTCAGGAAGATGAGAGAGGCCCACTGGTTTGAGAGTAGATGCTGGAGTTTCAGCTTAGCTAAGGGAGGAAGGTCACAGGCCTGTATGTGCAAGCATGGGCTTGTGCATGGAAGTGTGTCTTGAGGGAGAGGGTGCTAGAGTGTGTAGGTGCCTGGAAGTGCGGAGCTTAAGTGTGGGAGGCAGTGGCAGTGCTGCTGCTGTTTGGGGGTGTAATGCACATAAGCAGATGCCCTGGATACTTCAGTGGCCTATAGGCAGGTCGTACTGTCCTCCTGGTATTCAGATCTTTCTGGGCTTCATTGTTTGCCTGGACTCCACTGGTAGACCAGCAGAACAGGGGCTTCAATGTTGAGAATGCTGTCCCAAGAATCTCTATGTTGCTCACAGTGGGGGTGTGGGTGGGAGGGACCAAATGTCTGGCTGCTAGAGTAGAGAGATCCTGGATCTGGGGCTGTGCAGGCACTCACTTGAAGGCATACTCACTCACTCACTCACAGGCCTAATTGGAAAGCACAGGGGTTCCCCCTGTTCTCTACTCTTAGATTTGGGCTTGCAGGGGCAAATGAGAGTGTAGGAAATCCATCAGCTCAGTGGTGTCCACTGTTTGACTACTGGGCAGGGAGGCCTGTGTTTGGGGTAGCTACCTCTGCAGCCTCATTCACAGAGCATGGAGATTCCTGCTTCTGCTAGCCACTGCCCTGCTGCAGCCGCAGCCCTGGGAGGCCCAGCTGTGCTGTTTCAGTCGCAGAGCATGGAGGCTCCTGCTTGGGGCAACCACTGTTGCCTCTATTGAGCAGGGAGGCCCATGCTTGGGGCAAGGGGAAGTGCAGGGGGGTTGGATACTCGCCACTCTCAGTCCCAGGAGGTGTTCACAGGTGGCCTGGATCCTAACTGTCCCAGCTCACCGATTGTCACCTCTCACCCAGGAAGCCTCAATGTGGATGTTCTAGCTTAGGCTGCCCCCACTCACCAATTTCAGAGTTTCAGATCCTGTGCTCCTCTGATTTGGTGCGTGCTGGTCATCGCCATTTTGGACCACCTCTGATCATCTACATTTTATAGATAGTAAGTCTCTTAAGTTTCTGGACACATGAAAACAGTAGTTGAAGTTTGCTCATATGAGAAAGTTATTCTTTGACTCTCAGGGTGTCTATTTTATTTTATAATTAAAAGCACATGGCTTGGTTTTACACTTGCACAATAAGCAAATATGCTTGAAAAGTATGTGCAAAATTCCCCCTCCTGGTTTACATTCATTTAAATAATTATTCTAGGTTTTCTGGAGCACCCAGGATTAATCTCATAGAATAAATTTGCTAATATGAAATTTAAAAAATCCTCTAAAAGCATTTGAATGCACCCCACTTAGAACATAGTTATAAGTACAGAATGAAATGAAAGACTGTTTTAAGTGAACATTGTAGCCCAGAACATCTTCACTGAATACTGAAAAGCCACAATAAGAACATAATAATAATAAAAACAAAACCCTAAGACTGTATGTCTTTTGGCATAAAAGAGAATGTGAGTTTGTCAGAATAATTAAATTCTTAGAAGATAAATTTGGGTCAATTTAAAGTCACTTAGTCCTCACAAAGCTTTGCTTGGAATCTAATCTAACTCCATCTAGACCTGCTGTAGATTCAGGGCTGTGACTCTTGATCAAGTGATTTAAAGGCAGATGGGTGGCTTAGATGGGCTTCAGGATTTATTATCCAAAGAGAGGTCTGCAACTAATGGGAAAGAGATGGGCATTACATTCATCTATCACCTTCCTTCACCTGGGGAATTAGAATCATAAATGTGTATGTCATAGTGTCTCAGAAAGAACATGATGTCCTCAGCTTGGAGATTGTGTGGGACAGTGGCCTGGACTCAGGTATCACTAATCACTACATATCAGTGATTTTAAGTAGGTCTTTAAGTTTTAGTTTTTGTCATTATTCTAACAGTCTAGTTACTGATATGGGTTGAACTGTGCCTCTCCCCACCCCCTAATCATTCTTATGTTAAAGTAATCCCCACCACCTCAGACTGAATGTCTTGGGGTCTTTAAGGACATAATCAAGTCAAGGCAAAGTAATTAAGGAAGATTCTTAATTTGGGAGAGAGACTCACCTTCAGAGAGTAAGTTGTCTAGCTGGTGAGCCATTGTAGTTCTTGTCATAAACCAACAAAGCCACCACTCAGACTAGACATCATGTATGGACTATCAGTCAATGCACCTCGGTCAGTTACACTACCTGGTTTCATGGTTCTCTAGTGGCAACTTTGGGAGGGCAGCCTCTATTTGAAGATATTACCTCTTTTTTTGTTTTGTTTTTAAACTTTAGTTGTCTCCATGATAAGGTGGGGAGCTAAGAGCCGAGTATTTGAGGTCTTAGGTTCCCAACTAGCTTTGAGCACATTGACTGCCATGCCTGGCTTCAGCATTTTCCTTTGTGAAATGAATGTCATGATCCTCAGGCGTGGTGCTGGGATCAAGTGTAAGATGTGTGAAGCTTGTTGGGGTCCATCTGGTACCTGCTCATGCTCAGTATTAGCAATTGTTCATTTGCAGAGGAACCTGAATGGTGTGTATAGAGCACATAGCGGTACCTGGTGTGGGGTACATGCCCAATACTTGCTCATTGTTAATTTCATCATGTTAATCGTCTTAAGTGGTTTGGATGTTAAAAGACTAAATTTTTGAAAACTCAATATTTATAAAAGATGAGAATAGTACAAGCTATCTGATAGTTTTTGTCAATGGCATACTGCCTAGAAGTGTAAACAAAAAATACTTCACACAATGTTTCATTGTCTTTGAGTCCATTCATGCTCATTTTTTAAAATGTACATCTTTAAACACACATACCATGCTTTTACATTAGGACTTCCTAGAAGTACTGTCGTACTTTTAAAATGTCCTCAATATTGTAACCCACATAAGGTGTTAGTTTTCTTTGCTTTATTATTTTTACTTTTTCATCTTTTTTTTTAATTTCACCTTCCTGAAAGTAATATGAAAATTGAATATATCTTCGTCTACTCTTACAGGATGTCTGGTGAAATTAAAATATCAAGACTTTCATGATTCATTAAAATGATAGTCTCTTTAATCAAGACAAAATAATTCTTAGTGACACCAGCTATCAAAAGAGAACTGACATTTAAGCCATTTCAAAAGCAACAGAAGAATATTGCATTTGGGCCTTACAGAAGTTCTTTCAAAAATTCTCAGTTTTCCCTGCTCAAAGGTAGACCAAGACTCAGTCTCCAAATGGGTTCCCTAGTAAGGGGAGCAGGGGCTATCTCTGGCATGAACTCAGTGGCAGGCTCTCTGATCACATCCACCTGGGGATGGTGGTGGTGCAGCCTCACCAGGCCACAGAGGAAGACAATGTAGTTCTGATGAGACCTGATGGGCTACGGTCAAATAGAAGGGGAGGAGGACCTCCCCTATCAGTGGACTAGGAGGGGCATAGGAAGAGTAGAGGGAAAGAGGGAGGGATTGGGAGGAAATGAGGGAGGGAACCACAGCCAGGATACAAAGTGAATAAATTGTAATAAATAATTAATAAAAAAATTTAAAGAATTCTCAGTTTTATTAGTTAAGGAATCACGGGTCTAGAGAGATTGCTCAGTGGTTAAAAGTACTTGGCTACTCTTACAGTGGACCTGTTTTATTCCCAGCAGCAAAAGCAGGCTGCCCACATAGGCCCTCTACTCCAGTTCCGGGGAACCTGACACCCTCTTTCATCCTTCATGGGTTCACATCTGTACACTCAGGCACATACATATGCATAAAATAAAGGAATCAGACCTCTCTTCTGATTAAAACGATAATCTAAGGCTTCATAGTTCAACTTCCAGGAAGTAGGCTGTGGTAAAGTCTAGTCTAGTCTAGTCTAGTCTAGTTTAGTTTAGTTTAGTGGTATAGTATGTACTACATTATACTAGTCTAGTCTAATCTAGTGGTATAGTATAGTGGGTACTCAAGAGGACCATAGGTGTCATTCTCAAGCACAGCGGGAGAAGAGTGAGTGTCCCTCTTTCTATTTCCTGTGCATGTTCGTGCTAATAGCAGACCTGCCTCTGTAGTAAAAAAGAGGCAATTACTTTGTGGTTTATTTGACTGTGTAGTGCTCTTATTATTTTTAACAGGGGACTGTAATTATGCTGGGTTACAGACGTAATAGCCATGAGTCACCTAGGGTCAGTACAGGTTGAGGAGTTGTGTTTCTAGGCATAAAACACCAAGGAGAAGAAACCCTACCTGATTATGAATGAGCTACAACTCCAGTTGTAGCTGTGAACAAGGGGACCGAACCAGAGCTAAGCTGAATGTTGGAAGGGAGAGTGCTGAGGTAATGCCTTCATCTAGCTGATGTCCTTCCAAGCCTCCTAGTGGACAAAACTAGAAGCCAGAAAAAAGGGAGCCTAGTGACACTAGTCAGGGAGGTCATCCTCCTGAGGCACAAAAAAACAAAACAGGTACAGACATACTGACCCCAGATCCTGAGAAGCAGTCCAACAGCAAGTTTATGCACAGGGTTTTATTAGTCCAAACTCAAATGGATGTATATGAGACTGGGTGACACAGTGCGTAGAGAAGTCGTCATTACTTGAGCACCAAAAGAAGGCACCAAATGCATTCTTTTATTCTGGGTTATAAACTCGATCCACAAATTTAGTCTTAGTATCGTCTGTTCAGATGTTAGTTTCTTCACGGGCTATTGAACATAGTGCAATGTCTGTTGTAGCTTGGTGCTACACTGGCCCCACATTGACATACTCTGTGTAGAGTCACTCAGAGAAGACACAGAAAGCCACCGGTATCAGATCTACCACCATCCTTGCATGAAGTCAGAAGAAACAGGTGATAAAAAAAGATGCTTTCTTGAGGAGAGAGAAGGGACATACTGTTGAGTGACAGTTTGAGCATCAATACTGCATTAGCACTGTTTTCTTAGTCATCGTATCAGATGGATTATTGTAGCCTTGGTGTGGAACTGCTGGGAACACTTAAATCTAACCATCCATATGGTGAGTGTTTAAGAGTGGGACTCCAGAGATCCATTGTGACTAATCAACTTGCAGCTCATCTAGCTAGTGGTGCAGACTTGGGCAGGACTCATCAGTTCCCAGCTTTTGATTCATTAGGCGATAGGTTTGATACTATTACCTTCATGATATCAATGACTATATAAATTGTAAAAAATACTTAATATAATTTTTGGTGCATAAACTAATTATTTTTTTAGTTTGTATTGTGATGACCAAGTTCCATGGACTGGATGGCTGATAAACAACAGGCATTTGCTTCTTGTAATTCTGGATGCTAATAGTCTGGTATCAGGGTGCCAGCTTCTTTTGTGGGTGGCAGAATGCTGACTTCTTGTTTTCTTACTCTGTGAGTATAGTACATGATTATCTTCCTGTCCACTTCTTATGAGGATGCTAATGGCAGCCATGAGGGCACCACCCTTGTGACTTTGTCATCTAATGAGCAGTTTTCAAATGCTATCACACTGAATTTAGGGTTGCAACACAGAAACGGTCTGTTCCTCGCAAGTGATAACCTCAAGAACGAACTGGATTTCTCACTTAGACAAAACCTGTGATCAGTATAATTAGAGTTAATATTTGACCTATGCTAGCTGTTAGGATACAGGTGATTCCTCTGGCCTGTTCTCAGGGACCTAGCAACTGCTTATGTCATCACCTGCTGCCACCAGGTGTGCCAGGTGTGTGCAGTGGAGAAAAGGACATGCCTGCCACCCAGCCCTCTCTCTGTTCACTCTCTGCTTTATGCCTGGGAGTCCCCTCCCTTTCTCTCTCCTCCCTGGCCCCCCTGCTCTCATGTCTCTTTCACTACTGCCAGTCTGTCTGTCTGTGTACATGTCCGCTTGTCTGCCTCTATCCCTTCCCCAGGTGGGGACTTCTCTTCCTTCCCTCATAAATCTCTTTCACACCAGATCTGTTGCATGGAGTAATTTCTGAGGGACACATGGGTTTGCCAAGGGTACCCCACACTCACATATTATTTTTTATCATAACACTAGCTGTAAGGCTATCTTCACTAATATGAGATTATATGGGTAACAGGAAAAGGTTTCTATCTCTATGAAATCATGGAGTAAAGTAGGAGGAAGAGAGAAAGAAATTATAAGAGGGAAAAGAAAAGAGAATCTCTCCCAATTAAGGCATTGCAGTTACTGTTATTTACAAGTTGATTCAATTCACCTCTCAATACAGATCTAAAGATGGGATTATGAGGAAAAAAGAGGCATGGAGAGTCCTCTGCTGTAGGCCAAGCAGCTTAGGTTGAAGGACAGGTTCCATGGTTGCTTATGCCGTTTTTCTGAAGTTCAGCTTTTGGTTTGTTTCGTTTTTCTCATGTGCACATTGAATAGTTCAGAAGTAGCACTTCTCCACTTCTCCTGTTATCTTCTGGACAGACTGGTCCCCTTTACTTAGCTGAGTTTGGGGACACTGCAGTGTGCCTCTCCCACTCATGAACTCCTGCAGCCATCAACCTTCACTTAAAATTCCTACTGGCGCTGGGCTGTGGTGGCACATGCCTTTATTTTATTTCTTTTATTGTTCCCTAATATTCTTTTCTGTTTAAAAAATCAAAATTTATTGTTTATAATTTATTCACTTTACATCCCGATTGTAGCTCCCCCTCGCTTGTCTCCTCCTGGTCATGCCCTCCCTCACTCTCCCCTTCATCCCCCTCCCCTGGTCCTCAGAAAGGGGGAGCTCTCCTCCCCTACCATCTGACCCCAGCCTATCAAGTCTCAGTAGAACTGCCTTCCTCTTCCTCTGTGGCTTGGCAAGGCTTACCCCCTACCAGCAGGGAAGTGATCAAAGAGCTGGCAGCAAAGTCCATGTCAGAAACAACCTCTGCTCCCTTTTCTATGAGATCCACATGGAGACTTGAGCTGCTCTCAGCTGCATCTGAGCAGGGGTTCTAGGTCCTCTCCATGCATGGTCCTTGGTTGGTACATCAGTCTCTGCAGGCCTCCTGAGCCCAGATTTGTTGGCTCTGTTGGTCTTCTCATGGAGCTCCTGTCCCCTCTGGGTCATTCTATTCCCCAACTCTTTCCTATAACTCCCTGGGCTCTGCCCAAAGTTCGGCTGTGAGTCTCTGCATCTGCTTCGATCCCCTCCTGGAATCTTTCAGAGGACATCTATGGTAGGCTTCCATCCTGTTCTCTCTCTTCAACCACTTCCTGTGTCTATTCTATTTGCCCTTCTGAATGAGAATTAAGGATCCTCCATTGGGTTCTCCTTGCTATTTAGCTTCTTTAGTTCTATTGATTTTAGTATGGTTATCTGGTATTATATGGCTAATATCCTCTTAGAAGTAAGTATATACCATGTATGTCTTTCTGGTATTGGATTACCTTATTCAGGATGATCTTTTCTAGTTCCATCCATTTGCCTGCAAATTTCATGATTTCCTTGTTTTTAATAGCTGAGCAGTATTCCATTGTGTAAATGTACCACCATTTCTGTATCCATTCTTCAGTTGAGGGACATCTAGGTTGTTTCCAGATTCTGGCTATTATGAATATCAAATGGTGAAGAAACACTAAAAGAAATGCTCAAAATCCTTAGTAATCATGACAATGCAAATCAAAACAACTCTGTGATTTCATATTACAGCCATCAGAATGGCTAAGATCAAAAACTCAAGTGACAGCATATGCTGGAAAGGATGTGGAAAAAGAGGAACACTCATCCATTGCTGGTGCAAACTCGTACAACCGCTTTGGGAATCAATCTGTCCCAATCAGACAGTTGGGAATAGTGCTACCTCAAGACCCAGCTATACCACACCTGAGCATGTTCCTGAAAGATGCTCCAACATAAAACAAGGACATTTGCCTAACTATGTTCATAGCAGCTTTATTCATAACAACACATGCCTTTAATACAAGCACTCTGTAGGCAGAGGCAGGAGGATCACTGTGACTTCAAGGCCAGTCACAAGGCTAATTTACAAAGCACATCCAAGACAGCCAGAGCTACACAGAGAAACCCTGCTTGAAAATCTAAAAATATGTAAATATTGGCTTACAGAGACTTCTGGTTCTTTAGCCTGTCTCTTCAATCTGGTGGCTGTTGAGACCATGTAGAAACTCTCATCTGCTCTATTCTTATTGGTCTAGTTTTGCTTTTGCTATTTGTGTTTTGGGGACATAAGTGAAATAAATCTTTGCTATGCCTAGTGTCCTGCATTGCTTCCATGTCTTCTTCGGTAGTCTCACAGCTATGGATATGATGGCTAAGTCTTTGATTTTGAGTTGCTTTTGTGTATGATGAGAATTAGAGCCTTCTTTCATTCTTCTGAATATCAAGGTCCCGATTCTTCAGCACTATGTAAAGAGACTGCCCTATAATGTGTATTATTGATGCTTATGTAGAAAGTTAGTTGACTGTAAGTACATGGCTTCCCCCCCCCTGGATTTCTATTTTGCTCTATTGATTTATTTGTATATTTCTATTCTGGTACTATGTTTTAAAAATTATTTCCTTAGTTTTTAAGATTATAATATAATCATGTCCACCATCCACTTATTACTTTCACACCCTTTAATTTATCCCTCTTTGCTGTCTTTCAAATTCTCCATGTTATTTTGAGTCAGGCAGTATATTATAGACTTCTGGCTGCTGTGGCAGAGGACCTGGCAAGAGCAACTTAAGGGAGAAGAGTCTTGTTTTGACTTGTGGTTCAAAGGTTTACAGCATAGATTGTTACATCTTGGTGGATCTGGAAGCTAGGAGCTAGGCTGAGGTCGGGCTTCTCTGAAATTCCCCAAAATTTCCCCTATGCTTTACATCTGTCAACTAAGTCCCGTGTCCAAAAAGGTCCAGAGCTTCTCAAAACAGCACCACTGGATGGGACCAGCCTATGGCACACATTGCACATGAATATCCAAAAGGTGATGCCTCTAGCTACTTTGTTATTGTTGCTGAAGATGGATTGTTTCAATTACTTGAGGGTCTTTAGGTTTTTATAAAAATCAGTATGTTAAAGAGATGCCTGAATTTCATGTCTATCATAGCATGATTCATAGTAAAACACACACAGAATCAACAGAAATGCCAATCAACAGGTGAATTGGTAAGGAAATTTTGGTATGTATAGACACATATACAGTGAGATATCAGGAAAAAAAGAATAAAATGCTATCATTTCTGGCAACATCTATAGGTCTGAAAGAATTTATGAAAAGCAAAATAAGCTCGTAATGGAAATCTAGGTACTGATGACCTCATTCATATGTAGATTTGAAAAACTGATTTTCCAGAAATAAAGAATAAGACAGTCTCTGTCAGAGCTTGGGGTATAGGGAAGGGAGGATGGCAGGATGGTTTAATGAATAGGCACAAAGTTCTAGGGAGATAGACTGTTCCCTAGTGCTCTATAGTACAACAGGGTGGAAGTAGCTAATGCCAAGCTATCATTTATTGATTACATATTGGCTCACCACACCTTTAAAATTAGCTAGAAGTGTGAAAATTAGAGAGGATGTATTTCTTAATAGGCCTAATAATATCATCATATAATATGTAATGTATTTGTTAATAGCCTAATATGATCATCACATAATATGTGTATATATCAATCATATTATATCATAAATATTGCAAATTATTACAAATGAAAAATTGTTTAATTTCATTAGGACAAAGGAATCAAATTATATTAGAAGGAAGGTTGCTTTCTTTTTGTTTTTCTCCATTTTTAAAGTGCAGTTCTCCATAAAGCCTTTTTCTTTGATATCTGTTTGATATCTATTAATATTCTATAAATCTATTAATAATTTATTTGAGAATTTCCATTGTTTCCATATTTCAGATCCAGTTTTAGAACCTGAGTTGTATGACATGAATTATGGTTTTTACTAAACTCAGATTTTAAAACTGACAGATTAAATGTGTTTTGCTTCCTTTCTGTGAGTAAGGAGTAAATGACAGGGCAACTCCTGAGCCATTAATTTCTCTTCCTGCCTGAGACATAATGGAACAAAGAAAGACAACCGGGTTGGATTCCATGGAGTGAAGCAGAACCATCTTCTGTCGTTCTATGGCATATTGCACCAAATTGTTAGAAGACTACAGATTATTGAATGTGTATGTGTTTGAACAAACTATCTGCAATGAACACAGAACATATTGAAATAGTTAAGTTGGTACTTAGTATTTGCCACAGTGTTTAAAAATGATGTTTTCTTTCAAATACAGCTTTAACTTTCTTTGTGTGGGTACATAAGGAGGAGAGAATTGTTGCCGTTTGAGATGGAAACAGTCCTGTACACTGGTCATTTGAGAATGGCTCTTGTATTCAGAAACTGCAGTTTGAATCATTCCTACTAATAACTGATCCTGGGGTTGGATTCAACGTCTCATAATGAAAAAAATACGTTTATTTCCTTGATTCCTTTTCTGTCATTTGGGTTTTCTTCCTACTAATTAAGAGAATGGTGTCTATTTGAGATAATTGATCTAAAGTGGGTTTAGAAGTATGCTCTTACAATCCTGATACTTGGGAGGCTGAAGCAGGCAGAGAATGAGTTCAGACTAGCCTGGATGGCTATATAGTAAGACCTTGCCATAAAAACCCATGCAACACAGAAAATAAGTAACTGTTTTATATTTTTTTATTCCATTGATGAATTTGCAATTAGCCCCATCAATTTAATCAGACAAAAGTTTCTTTTACTGCCTTTACTAAAAGAGATGTTAGTAGGCACAGGCTGGAACTAAATATGTTACATGGATTTGCATTGAGGCCATTCACGTATGCCTGTTTTCAGAATTACTCTAGAACTTGGGCCTCTGCAAATTTTAGTGTTCCTTTCTGTGTAAATACATGAAGCAGCTGCCATCTCTCTTCGAGATTACCCCCGCTGTGTCAGCAACTACAGAAGTGTTCTCTGACGTTGCTTCGGCCCTATCACGGAACAGACTTTGGGCCCAACTGGGTTGTCATCTCATCACTGAGAGAAGACATAGCGTTTTGTGTTACCTGCTTAAAAGGCAAGACAAGTCGATACTAACAACTGTTTCTGGGCCTTCACAATAAGGGTAATAATGATAGTTATCAGGTATTAGATGCTTCCTGTTTTAGAGAAAAGGTACCTACATTATCTTGAATTATTCCAATAGCCCAGTGAAGTAGACAATGTTATCATCCATAAACTCAGAGAGAAACGATAATTTTCTTAAGGTTTATCAGGTAGTATGTGACTAAGCCCTGATTCCAATTCAGGACTGCCTAGCGTTCTTTTTTGCATTACATGGTGTAGTCAACCAAACTACACCATGATGATGAAGTACCTATGTAGCCACTAGCCCAGTGTCACAAGGTTCAGCAAGGACATGTTCAGAGACTGCCCATGAACACCTGCAAAAAATTCCTATTCCAGGCCAGGATGGAATGGACCATAAATGCCAGTGGTATCAATGAAAGTCCTAGATCTCAGTTTTTTTTTTAAATATATCCTTGCTTATTTACAGTTGTTTCTTCAGTTGACCAGAAAGGAGAACAGATATATTCAATTTTAACACAGGTGCTGATGTAACTATCTACCTTCTTCTTCAATTCTGTGATTCTTTGAACAAATATATAAATTTTGGAACTGAGTTTTCCCATATGTATGAACTTATATTTTGTATAATTTCTCATGTATTAGCACTTTATCATATGGAGCTGTTTCTTGACATGCTACTCAGCGTCTACTGAATTATTGACACAAAATGTCCAGCTCATTCATGGCTATAGTTTACACATGTTTTCTATTTATCTACTTTTTACCAGTTTCTGTGTACTTTAGAGGTAGCAAATAGTTGTCTTAGTCTTTATTTTGACAGTTTTTGTCTTTTGAATAGGATAGTTTTCATTCATATTTAATGTAAATATTGCTATCTTTGGATTTAAATATTTCATTTTATTTTTTATGCATGTTCATGCTAATGTTTTCCTTTTCTGTTCAACAAATTTCTTTTTTTTTGCCACTTTATTCTTCTGTTGATTTTTAACGATATTGTTTGGGTTGTTACCTAGTGGTTCTGCTACTGATCATGGTATGTATTTTGCCTTAGTAGAATCTTCTCTGGTTAATCAATGATGTGACTTTTGATAAAATATGCCAGCCCTACTCAAGTATAACTCCATTTTCTCTTGTATTTTGTGATAATATATAGTATATGCTATCAATATCTCCACTAAAAATATAATCTAATTGTGATGTAATTGTTACATCATATAAACTTAGGGTTTATGAGAAACTAAAAAGGAAAAAGAGAAAATATATCTATATGATGTTTTATACTTAAATATTTTCTGCTTACAATGTTGTCTTTTTCCTTCCTGTAGCTTGAAGTTATTCTGTACTGTCATTTACTTTTAGCTCAAAAACTTTTCTTGGTGTTTTCTGTAAGGTAGATACACTAGAAGTGAATTATCTCCATTTTTTATTTATGTATGGCTGTCTTTGTTTCACCTTCATATTTGAAGGATAGTTTTAATTTGTTGACAGATTTTTTTTCTTTAAGCATTTTGAATTTGTCATTCACTCACCTTTTAGCTTCCAGTTTTCTAATGAGGAATCAGCCATTAATCATACTGCTAGTCGCTACCATGCTGCGAGGCCTTTTTCTCTTGCCCCTTTCATAATTTTCTCTGTCTTTCACTCTTAACAGCTTGACTGTGATGTTGTCTACAGACATATTCTTTTGTGTTTATTGTCTGAGATGCCTTGAAATTTTTGCATGTTTGACCATCAGTGGCCATACCTAGTGGGATCTCAATAGCATTCCATACCAGGAAAATCACAGCCACCTACATTCTTCTAAGAAACAGAGAGGACAACAGAAGCCAAAGAACAAAACATCTATTACACAAAGGCAAGTTCAGCTCTGAACAGTTAGAATTACAATATCCTAAACCCAGATATCTAGACACCAGCATAAAAACAAATCAAAACCAGCCTAAACAATATGTCTCCACTAAATCTCAGCACCACTACTATAATAGGCCCTGAGAAATGAAATGTAGCTGAAGCACAAGGCAAGGACCTCCAAATAGTCTTTATGAATATGTTAGAGGTCCTTAAAAATGAAATGAATAAACCTCTTAAAAATCCATGGAAACACAAACAGTGGAATGAAATGAAGAAAACAATTCAAGACTTGCAAGTAAAAATAGACTAAGTAGAAAAACCCAAACCAAGGAAAATAGGAAATGAAATTCTAGAAACTTGGACAGGAACTTTATAGGTAAGCCTGACCAACAGAATACAAGAAATAGAAGAGAGAATAACAGTCACTGAAGACACAATAGAAGATGTAGATACCTCTGTCAAAGAAAATGTTAAATATAAAACCATCCAAGCACAAAACATTCAGGAAATCTTGGACATCATGAAAAGGCCCAATATAAAAATCATAGGAATAGGGGAAGAAGGAGAAACCCAAAGGCAACATTTGCAACAAAATGCAAAGAAAACATTTGCAACAAAATCATAGAAGAAATTTTCCCCAACCTCAAGAAAATGGTACCTATCAAGGTACAAGAAACATAGACAACATCAAATAGACCAGAAAAGAAAGTTCTCATGCCACATAATAGTGAAAACACTAAGTGCAGTGATCAAAATGAGAGGGAAAAAGACCAAATAACATATAATAGCAGATCTAGTATAATAACAGCTGACTTTTCAATGGCGACTTTAAAAGCCAGAGAGGCCTGGACAGACGTTTTACATACTCACAGACTACAACTTCAGAGCTGTACAAAGATACTAAATGAAATGTTAGTGTGTTGGTTGGTTTTAACAGTCAACTGGATATAAGCTAGCTTCGCTTGAGAAGAGTTTCAGTTGAGGGGCCGTCTAGAACACGTTGGCCTGTGGACATGCCTGTGGAGACTGCCTTGATTATTGGATACAGGGAGACCCAGCCCATTGTAGGAGGTACCATCTCCTAGGCAGGCATTCCTGCACAGTATATGAGAGAAGAAATCTATCAGCAGGCAAGAAACAGCTGAGTGTATTCTTTATTTTTTCTTGACTGTGGATTGACTAGCTGTTTGAATGCCTGCCATGACTTCCCTTCAGTGATAGAATGAGACCTGAAGTTGTAGTGAATGAGCCATTCATTTTCTCACTCAGTTGCTTTTTTGGGCAAGATGCCTTATCACAATAGATACCTCAGATTGGTTTTTCAGTGTAGCCTTGGGTTAATGTCATTTCTTCAAAACTTGTGTTACCCATTGTGAGTGAATAGCTCCAATGGAAATTGCCTTGAGGAATCTTAACCGCATTTATTAAGCAGTGACAGGTAACCATTGATCAGAGTGGCATCTCACTTTCATAATTTTCAAAGGGAACCATGGGAGTGCTGGTTAAGTTTATTTCTCTGTTGTGGTAACATTGTCATCTGCCAAATCCTGACTCGATGCCAATGCTAGGAGATCTGAGTTTTTATCAGCTGTGTGAATCAATGCCAGTGCTAACAGATCTGAGTCCTTATCAGCTGTGTGAATCAATGCCAGGGCAACACACACAGACACACACAGACACACACACACACACATGCACACAGCCTGCTCACTCTATATAGTATAATGTAGTTGTATGTGTGTTTTCAGGGCTGATTATTTAGTATTTGGTAACTAATTGGTTTTCTCTTCCCTGAGGGGGACTCTTTGTCCTGCACTTAGCATTCCTTAGTTGCCTCTGGTTCTTTTTTCTAGGGTTGAGGCTGAGTAGGAAAGCCACACACTTTTTAAAAGCACCAACTTTCTGAATCTTTTGTTAAAGTCATATAAAAACACTTATTGTGAATTCCCTTAAGTAGAAATCCCCTAAGAACTCTAATTAGAGCAATTGTATTGGGTTTTACTCTGTTCAAGTTCCCTCAGAGGGCTTAATCAACCTCAATGCACAGTGCTCAGTGAAGTTAACACGTGATCTGTGTGTCAAAGGTCATGGGAAAGACATTTCTCCTGAGAAAGACTGTGTTCTCACAGGATGATTTCAGAACCAATGGGAAGCCCCAGTTCTCTGTGGTTCCTGGGTCTTAGATGCTTCTGTCTTACCTAGCATAAATATTGGCATTGTTTCAGTACACATAGGTTATAGACCATGAAAAAAATGCATGGGACATATTTGGTGCTTCATTTTTAAAAAATACACTTTTATTAGTTCTTTGAGAATCTCTTATACATTTTGGATCATTGCAATACTTCAAGTTTTACCAGAGAATTATTCTCAAACATCTTTTCAGGACCATTCTCTTAAATTGCAATAAAAACAGGAAGAACTACACCTTTTTAAACTCATGTTACATTCAATATTTAAATATGATTTCAATAGGCTTCTATGTATTATTGTTTATATAAACCAGCATCTCTCCTGGTCTCTCTGAAAAGTCCAGGTCCTTGGACAGATTCTGCACAAGGGCAACTGTGACATTCCTTGGTCACTGACTGGCTATTTGAAATGTATTCCATTTGGGGTATCAGTGTGTGTCATTTCACATATGCCAACAGGAGTGAGGGCATCCAGGGGTTGAATATTGGGCACAGATCAGCTCCTATCATTCGCCAGGAAGTCTTCATAACTAAATCCACAGCCAAGAGAGGAATTACTCTGATTATCTGAACAGTAATTGTTGGTGATTTATAAGATCTCTATCTGTTTTTCCTTTTTCTATTCCAACATGACCAGAGAGAAGGATTCTGAGATTGCCATTTACTATTACTTTAAGTGTTATGAAATTTGAATGGAATCCAATACTTCTTTTTCAAGCTGTGTGTGTGTGTGAGAGAGTGCAACTGTGTTTCTGTGCATGTGTATGTGTATGTATACCTGTGAATGAATGCACGTGACGGCCAGAGATGGATGTTTGTATCCTGCTCTACTAGCCTTGCCTGATTCTCTTGCTGCACAATCTCTCATTGTACCTGGGGCTGACTGTTTCTAATTTTTTCTGTATGTTGGTGGTCCTCCCTAGCAGTGTCCTTCTGAAAACCATACCACTTAAATTTTTTTGTGTATTTAATGCAGACTGAGCACTGTGACATGCAAACCACTGTGCCAGACACTTTGGGGAAATCATCTCATTAGTCACAGGGCTACACCTGATGGACTTGGAACTGAAGTCTACTGCCATCTCACTCTGGAACTGTACAGTTTTGTTTTCCTCTAAGCTGACTCCTGTGTTGTTCTCTTTGTTGCATTAACTCTCATCACTCCTGTGCACATGGGTGATGAGGTAGGAGATATATGTTATGCAGTATTTTAAAAGTGCAATGTTTTCAAAATGTGCCCCTCAAGTCTTTCTCCCCAGAGATTCTGATCTTCCCTCAGTGTGGATATGTGTTCAGATTGAGAAGGTTTCCCTAAGCTCTGTTTTTTGCTGAGAGCCATGAAGAGACCATTACATTTGCTGCATTCTGAGATGCTCACTTTTACTTCCCACTCATAGGGATCAGATTCATTTGAGATACCTTGTTGGTTTCTGTCTTGTTCTTTCTCCCCCTTTCTGTCTCCTGAAGCTCTTCTGCAGCCTCATACCAGATGAGTGCACCACGGCTCTTTGCATGATCCTGAGTTCTTGTCATCCGTTTCACATTCATGGATTCTGACCATACTGAGAAATGAGTTGCTACAACTTCAGTATTTTTTCCCTTCATGCTTCATGTGAGTTGTCGAAAGGAGGTCAATCATTATAGCACAATCAATTTAGAGCATGTTGGCTTCAGAAAAGTCCTTAAAGATATATAGCTGGCAGCTCATTCCTTGGATCAGACAAACTTTCAGGGGGAAACTTGAGAGCTCTGTAAACATTCGGTGGGGGGAATGGACTGAAGAACTGTGTGCTGACTTTGAAAAGTACTTGTTTCTGGCAGTGTTTAATCAATCAAATCTACTTTGATATACAGTATCATAGACAAGGTAGAAATGAACGAAACAAACACCATTCTGAAAAGTTTAGAGGGGGGCTCATGAGTTGGCTCAGTGGGAAAGTGTCTGCCGCCAAGCCTGATGCCCTGAGTTCGATCCCCTAGATCTACCGTCTAGCTGCCCTTGTGACTGTGACAATGAACTTGGAGTATGCAAACTAACTTTTAATTGGCTCCACAGAATTCTGAGAACCAGAAAATTGGTTGTTATGGCTGTTAATTTTTTTCCCAAAGTTTTTTCATCCCCTGAAATACCTCCACTGTGTCACCATCTTTATCCTCAATCTTCCATTCCTCTCCAGATGACCTATTCGTATTTAATGATACCAAGCTCAAACAGGGCACTTCACATAAAGTAGAGTTCTCCCAACTCTGCTTCCAAGTCTCTCGGTGTGTAAGTCTTCAATCTCTCAATTTCTCTATTCAGCAATGCCCTTAAGCTACACTTTCTCTAGGAAAACACCCATTACCCTTCCAGAGGAAAGGGTAAAATGCGGATTTCCCTTCAGATGTTCAGAGTCCAGGTTTCCATTCACATAGGTGACTTTAAGATGAGTGTAAACCACAATTTATTGCCACTTTCAAAACTATAATCTGACCAAAGGGGCATGAAGTCACTTATCACAAACCATGCAATCATTTACGTCTCTCTGCCTATCCATCTAGTCAACATTGTTTCAGGGAAATTCAGCTTGCTTCTTAGGATACAAAGCTCAACATCCATTATAAATGAGCTACTTCACATGCTGCCAGTGAGCTCTATATTATCATATACACAAGGAAATAATGATGCCCCGAGAAAAGTGCATCCTCAGACCTGCTTTCATTAGAGAATCTATAATGAACCCAATCAGGGAACAATGAGTTTAGGCTGCTTGACATTGATTCTAGCTAATATAGCAACTCATAAATGAGAGAAAATAGCATGGACCTTGGTAATTAGGGGAAGATTAGTGGAGAAGCTGGACTGTACAGGAACCTTGAAGGATTATTAATAATTAGACTTAGGAAGGCAGAGAAGGGGAAATCTTTCTAAGTGGGAGGGAGCTAAGAAGACATTCTCCTTCCCCTAGTCCTAAGGTTGTTTCCCAGGCCCATGCAGCTTACATACCATTGTGGCTAGCTTTGAGGAGCCAGGCCAGCCTGAGACCAGCTCTTTTATTTAGATGTATATTTGTGGCAATATTGGAAAGGTACTCATTTGTGTTCTTAAAGTTATATTAACCACAGAGATGACACAGGTCCTCCTCAAGTGTCCAGTGCTAACCCAGGTTGAAAATGTTAGATCAGGGCTTTAAACTAACTATTACTGATATTCTTGATTTTGTATTTTTCCAAGAAAACAGAAACCTATGCCCATGTTGTAGCCAAGATACGGCATAATCCTCATTATGTTAACTACTTTTAGATTTAAGTTTTACCAACATTCTTCTCTTTCCCCAGTCCCATGGCAACTTTGACTTTTTTTGTGATTGGTGAATTGCATTAACTCATTTTTTGAGGTGCTTTCCCTAGCTTCATCAAGAAAACAAGCTTAAGTCATTCAAGGCATAAGTTTGTTTCTGGGCTGTCTCTCATCTGGGAGTAGTCAGTCATTAATATTTTAAATCAAGATTTTTAGGGAAAAGCAGTGTCGCACTAATTTTTTAAACTCTATTTTATTTGAGGTATTTAAGCTCTACCTCTCTTCAACCAGCCCTTTAGCCCCAGGTAAGAGAAAGAAGGTTAGTGGAGAGAGGGGCCCTAGGCCCCTTTACTTGGCTCGTTAGGGTTAATGGACTCTTTTGGCGCTATACCAATCTCAGTCACCAGCAAACACAGCAAGCAGTCTCCTTCAAGCAGTTGCATTGAAATATTTCTCTCATCTGTCTCTTCCAAGCTCCCACACTATCTCTGATCTATCTAAACTACCACAACTTCTTTTTTTTCTGTGCTCTCATATTTCTATCCCTCAGAGTCCCAGACCATGCCCCTCTTCATGCTGCCTGAGGCATACCATTACCAGCTGGCGAAGACCTGCCATGCAGGAGCCAATTATCAGCTGTGGACAAATTAAAATCCCAGGCTTAGGATTAAATAAAAAACATATTTATGTAATATAACTGATTTTTTAAAGAAACCAAGACTTCCATTACAAAGCACCGCCTCCTTGTCTGTTTGCAGTACTGGGCATCATTATTTCAGGCATCTCAGACAGGTGCTTTTCCACTAAGCTACCCTACTCCAGTAGAGACTGTTTTAAATACGATCTTTGTTCAGTTCGACATCTTTCAACTAATTAGTAGATTTTACCCAGTAATATTTGTTTCAAATAATCTTTATTTAAGAAGTGCATGTACTTGAGGCTGGAGAGATGGCTCATTGTTAAGAGTGGGTATTCTTTTTACAGAACCTTAGTTCCCAGCACCCACATGTGGCAGCCCATAATTACTTGTAAACTCCAACTTCAGTGGATCCAATGCCTCTAGCTTCCAAGAGTTCCTGAACACACATGCACATATCCACATCCACATAATTGAACATAAAACAAATAAGTCACAATAATTTCTCATTGTAGAATCATGCAGGTAGAAGTGTGCTATCTTTGTTATATCAGTGACTAATAATACAAAAATCCACAAGTCAAGTTTTTGTTTCTTTTCGGTGGGTGTACACTAAGACTCTAATGTGGTATACAATTTATTGTCACTTTCAAAAATACAATATGGCATATATATTGAAGATTGCATGTCCTGGTCAGTCTACAGCATGACTCATGTGTGCATGTGCGCACCTCCTTCCCACACCTACATATTTTGTGTGAAGGGCCAAAGAGGACAGTACACGAAGAACTTGAAGAAACAAAATAGAGACGCTGTGGGGATCATCCAGCTTTCTTGTTATAGCCTGGTATATGGCGCAAGAAGCCTGGTGGGTTCTAATTTGCTGTACCTTCTGGGTTATAATAATCTCTGATGATGTTTACTTAAAACTCAATCCCCCAGTTTGCTATCAAAGTGAGCATAGAACGATCAGTTGTTTTTCCTGGAATTTGCTTATTTAGAATCAGGAAACTCCCTAAAACAAACGAATCCCAGCTTGTGGTGAGAACAGGTGTTCTCCCAATACCTAGGATCTTCCCCAACATTTTATACCTCCTGACGGTGCCTGATGATGAATTTTAGACCAAACCAGTGGTCTATCAACAGGGCAAATTTATCCCTTCCAGAATAAGATAGGGAGATTCTGCTAAAATGGCTTAACTACAAGATAGCCAGGGGGATTTACCTGGGTTGGCAATATCTAAGGGACATGTGTAGCTGTTTTATTGTGTTAATCCATAGAAATTGGTGGTCTTTCTTGTGTATTATAGCAGTTAGCATAAATTATTCTACCAGATACAATGGTTATGATTTCATTAGTTCCTGGTCTCATTTGCTGTGACAAAATGCTTGAATGGAACAATTTTAGGGAGAAAGGGTTTGACTAAGGGACATAGTCCATTATGGCGAGGGGGCGTGGCAGTGGGAACATGAAGCACCTGGCCACAGTGCATTGGTAGGTAAGAAGCAGAGTGGACAGGAAGTAGAGTGAGCTATATAAAATCCCAAAGCCTACCTGCTGTGGCCTACTTCCTTCAGTGAGTCTACTTCCCGAAGTTTCCTGAAGGTTCCTGATCATCACTACCAGTTAGGAATCGGGTTTTAAACATTTTAGTCCATGTTTCACAAGCAAAACAACATTATTCAAAGTTTTCAGGCTGGGACACCTGTCTCTCCCAATAAATAGTGCCATTCATTTGGGGAAGCCTGCCTTATGTCCAATCAGAAGCAAAGACTCATGGCTGAGCCTGCTTGTGGGTTAGTGATCAGGTTGAATCACCTCCTTCATCCCCCCTCTTCAGAGTGCTTGTATCTGTCTTCTTGCTCCATTGTGAATTCTTTCATCTTTTCCTGGGATATGATCTCAAAAAGACACAGCATAAAATGCTTGCAAGATGTTCCCAGGGACAATCAGTTCCCAGGGACTGATTCCATGAGAGATTTTTATGCTTTGATCATTACATCGAAAAGCATGTTTTACTTATGCAATGAAGATTGAGGCCTTTTTTTCCCCTGGAAAAATTTGAAGGAAATGTTCTCCTTTGCAAATATGCGTTCATCTTAATTCAAGTTAATTGAAACTGATGTAAGAAATTATGAGAAATAACTGCAAGGGACTCGATCTATTGCTTCATTGAGGTGGGAGCTGTCACCAGGCAAGGCAGTTTTCTTTTGAGGAGCTCAGAACATTCTCTTTAACTGTGGACATTTAGGGATTGTTGTGGGGTGTCCTGTACTCTGTAGCTGTTGTCCTGTTTATTCAGGTTTCCCTATCCTGTTACATCAGGTACTGCTGAGGGCATTGGGAAGACAAAATTATCTGAGTTGTGGGGAAATCTTATAACTCCTTGGAGCATTTGATTACTGATGAATTGTTGGAGAATTATTATCATTAAATAAGTCCTTTGCCCTAGAATCATTCATAAGACTAAGCCCTTATGAATATAATCTGACTTCAGACAGGAGAGCTGGATGGGTCTGTCTTTTGCATGCCAATTAAGCTTATATGGTTGTTTATAAATATTTTTCTCTTCTGAATAGGCCACAAGCTTCACAAATGACCCACAAGGGAGCTTTCTTTCTAGACTTGCACTGAAGCAAGTAGGTGACAGAGAGAAGCCATTGGTCTTCATAGTTTGTGAGTAAATCCAGAAGTTGATGTACTATCTTCTCCCATTGCAGCCTTGTGTCTGTTTATCTCCCTATTGATGGGACAGACATAAGTCTACATCTTCTCTCTCAAGTCCAGCATGTCAGCAGCTGACCAATGAAAAAAAATTTTTTTTTCTATTCTGGAAACTCAAAGTAAGACTGTATTTAAAGCAGTAGAAAAACCTGACTCTAGGAATAACACCTCCTGGCTCTAGGAATTCAAAATGCTTTTGTGGTTGGGATAATCACTGTGGTAATTGTGAGTTTAACAAACCAGCCTCTGAAGGTCAAGGGGGCCTGCAGTTAGTGACTGAGTTCCATGGAGGTTGCCTTTCTTTGTTCTATCTTCTCCCAAATATATGAGCAGACTTAAAACACTTTCGCCCCTCTCTTCAGATATTTTTTTTTTGATAGTGTTCCATTAGTCATTGCACAGTTTTATCACAAAAGTTTTGCAGAATATTTGAGACAGCTGAGGTTTTATATATGGGCCCTGATAAGACTCTGTCAGTGAAGTACAAGCTGTTGGTATTTGAATTTAAAAGTAAGCAAAATGGTCCAAAGGCTGTTTTCAAAATGTGCTGGTTTTGGGCCTCATAGTGTACCTGTATACTATAAATTTGTGTTGAACTTATCATTAATTTCAGTTTCCACACAGTCATTGCCACTTCAGACAATTGGAACCTAGTGTTCAACACAAATAGATTCACAAATTGATCATAATGATTTAGTGAACTGAGAATAGGAGAAATGAAGCAGACATCAATATTTCTCAGAACTGTGCCTAGTGAGCCATTGGTGGTCATGTTTCGATAGAAAGGTTGAGCGGATTCATGTTGTAAAATGAACATCCACAAAGCAACAGTAGTCCAAAACACTGAATTACAGGAAAGGCCGATGTTTCAGGGAATGTTGTAAAATGCAGAATATTCCAGATGAGAGCTTCAGCTGTCACCTGGCACAGAGAAGAAGGAGAACACTTTAAAGGTGAGGGAGATCATGTTAGATGGTCACTGCAAGCAGAAGCCTATTCCCTTTGCCTTCTGGTGAAACTGACCTACAGGAAGCATCTAAACAGAAGGGGCAGGACTTATGGAGGATGTAGGGGGAACAATTATTCTTTGCCAAATGATGGTGTCTGGGGCTGTGATGTTTTTCTGTTGTTGCATTTCCTCAGGTATAAAAGCTACCGCCTTGAAGATCCTTCACACTCTTCTCCAGGATCTAGTCTGGTGAGTCTGTCTGACCTTCTCCTCTACTCACCCTCCCCAACCTACTAGATCTAGATTTGGTCCCACATCCAGTGGCCCAGCCTAGTCTGGCCAATCTTGCTTATACCATAACCAACCTCTAGGCTTCTACCTGAATCTGCCTGAACCCAAACCAAAGCTTCTCCTGATGCCACTATAGAAACCAGGAAAGTAAAATGAAACTACTGCTGGGGTAGAGGATCAGGGAAGCAATAGAGAGGGGGATATCAGGTTAAATGTGATCTGATTGGGGAAATAGGAAAAATTGGTGGGGGCTCTAATTAAGACTAGAGAGGAAGATGAATACAGAAGAAGAGGGGGAAATAGGATGTCTGAAAAACTCAGAAAGAATCATACTATTAACTACCTAAAAGTACCCATAACCCCCATACAACTGTATAAATATACATATATAGTGTATATGAAAAATTTTTCATTTAAGCTTACAATGGTCTCCACAAGAGGTGTAGACCATCTGTCAAAAAACCCCACCACCGGGCATGAGATGCTCTCTTTTGAGTTGTTTGTCAGAGATATCTTGAGAGACTCCCTAAACATTATAGATTATTGTTGCTGCCCTTTGTTGCCCACCCCCAAGAAATGTAAGGGAACATTTTTATTGCTGAAGACACCATGAAGCTCAGACACAGGACCCAGAAGACCCTAGATCTAGAACTGACCTGAAAAACCTCTTCCTTAAGAACTAGCTTCCATGGTACCAGAAGGTGCCCTGCAAGCCTCCAAGGAGAGAAGTAACTAACAGTCCTACCTTGTTATAATGCCTATGAACCACAACAATGAGCAGCATGGTATGGTGATCCTACGGGTGCAGTGGTGTAGCCAACACCTCTTTAACTGGACTTAAGATACCCCCAACAAGGGGAAAATCATACCTGGTGATGGAAACCTAGTTAACTACCCAGGGCTAGTAAAGACATGGATCTTGGAGCAGAACGTACCAGCCACAACTTTTCTAAAGCAGCATGAAATTTAACTACATTCTAAAATTTTTCATATATACACAAATAAATGTAGTGTTCAACCCCTCATCAAGAAAACTTTTCTTTGCAACAGGTGGAGACCACTACAGGAAACCACAGCCAATAAAGATATAAAGTTATGAGTCCTAGTCCCACTTGATACAGCACAACTCACCCAGCTAAGGCTCAGAGACCATTGTAGAAGAGGGAGAGGAAAGGCTGTAAGAGCCAGAAAAACAGGGAGTTTGCTGTGAGACTGTGTCACCTAGTAACGTCAGAAGCTACATGATACACATCTGCTGTGAAAGAGAAAGGCAACTTCAGACACAGATTTAAACCTGTAGTCCATATCCCACACATTTCACAGAGTAAATATGGAAGATAAAGTATCCATGGTGGTGACCAGGCACCTATCTGCACGGAGTTCTCACTCAGAGCATTAAAGAAACCACTACAAAATTGTATTCACAAAAATTCTAAATAAAAAATAATCACTGATTCATTTTCTAGGTAGAAGGGAGTGTAAAAGTAAGTTTGCATGTAAAACAAATTAAATATTGCAATACTTTCATAACATGTACAGTGTTTTATTCCCTTGTTAGTTTTAATTCGGTGCTATGTCCTTCAAATACCAGGTCATTTGCATTCATTTTAGCATTCAGTTTCTCTGTACATCACTGTCATTCTCCCAGAAGGATAGTTTGAAACCCACGTTCAGCAAATGAATGTTTCTTCTTTCCCCAAAAGACACTGAATGCATATTTTTTTTAACTACAAGTGCAGGAAATAGTTGGAGCAGGTGAAGATGAGGAACAAAGGAGGAAGGTGCTGATTTAGATGCAAAGACAGAATGTTCGCTTAATGCAACAGAGACAGTTTTCCAACCTGGAACGACACCTCAAGTGGATCCACACAGCATTGACTAAAAAAACGGCTCTACAAGTTTAACAGACCACTGAGCAAAATAAATACTTAGGACGTCAATCGCAGGAGCCAGGGAATGAATTCTGTGTAAACCAAGTGAAAGTTGCCCTGAAAGAAGGGCTCCTAGGGAAATTAAATGAAATAAAGCTGCTGTTTGAACAAGATAGTAGTAAAAAGTTAGAGAGGAATTTAAATAAGTGGCTTGAGATTCAATTTATAGCATGCCCCTTGTTAAAGCTTGTGCCTGAAATAGCATAATAAGGAAGGGAATGCCCCTAAGATGGGGACAGCATTTAATTATCTAGGTAGGAGGGGGTCTTGGGAACCAAATGCAATGGGACTGGGAGATGGTGGGTCTATTAAGTGTGAAAAGTTGAGAGGGGAAATGAAGGGGCTGCTGTAGTGTTACTATCCCGGGCAACATTCCTAATAAAGTTATGTTATGGTGTTATGCATGTTACGTTGCTATATTACTTACTGATTTATTCTTTTATTTATTTAGTATATGTGCATGGGGAAGTCATTTGGGGTAGGGCACATGTGCCATGGCATGGCTGTTGGAGGTCAAGGGACAAGTCTGTGGAATCAGTTCTTATCTTCCCCATATGGTCCTTGAAATCATGCTTGCATCAACAGGCAGTTCGCATTACCTTTAGCTACAGGGCCATCTTACCAGCTGCTTTTTTAAATATAAGAATATATATATGTGTGTGTGTGTATATATAAAATAAAAGTTTTAATATTTGCCTTATTCTTTTAGCCTCTTCTTTAATTTCTGGGTAATTTAATACCTGGAGAAAGTGAAGCTAGTTATTAATTGACTCTTAGCTACTGCCCTTTTGGCATTTCACATGGCTTTATAGTCCCGAGCTCTATCAGAGCTCTGTCAGAGGAAGAACACTGCCCGACTGGAAGAAGGAGGAGAAATATCATTTGAAGTGCTAGAGCCAACAGGTGCCTTTCTGAAAAACTGACTCACCAGTGTCCTTAAGAACATGACTGAAGTGGGTAGATCAAACACAGGCTAATTGATGTCAACTGGATATTCAAGTTTAAAACTGTAAAGCTTCTCACTTAGATCAATAAAACAGCCGATGGCCAATGTTTGAATAGTTATGAGTTTTGAAGACATCCTTATTGAAGTTTCAACTTTAAGGTTTAGATTAATTTTGGAGTGAAGAAATACGTCCGTACCTATGATAATTCTTTTTTTTTTATTTTTTTTGGTATAGACTTAGTAAAAAGATATGAGCCCTGTGGTTAGAGGAACAAAAGGAAACCCCACATCTCTACAGCATTTCATCCTCAAACAATGGGATTCCATCTCTTATCTCCCCAAATCGGAGTCACCCGATTAATTTTCTGTCTGACCTAATTTTTTCCAAGGTAGAGTTGTTTTTTTTTTTTTTTAATCTTAGTCTCTTAATTACAGATTTGGAAGTGCCTATCTGAAGCTATTTGAACGGTATGCAAAGCTGGGCTTTCCCTCAAAGCCTTTAGAGAAAACAATGCCTTTACTGTCCAGGCTAAAATTGAGCATGAAAATACGTGATGTGTTAAGTCTTCATGGGGCTGGGTTAGTTGTCTCTGTTGGTCTTCTTGTGTGGTGCTTAAGGAAACAGATTGTTCCTTGCCCCCAAGCTATCCACTCAGCCAGGGGTGGAGGATCATGGGCCTGCCATTTGCTCTGTACTGGAGCATTGAATGTTTTGAACTGGTGTAGCTGTTGACAGGCAACCAGAGAGAGCAGAGTTCCAGTCATGTCCAAAACCTCTGGCTCTTATGGTCTTCACTCCCCTTCGTCTGTGATAACCTCTGAGCCTTGGTGGAGAAATTACTAATACATTGTTTATTTTACTTAGAGGTTACAGAAAAGTTAACTTTAAGGAACCCGTAATATAAGACTGTTAGGTAAGAGTGACTGGGAGGGAGGCTGGAAGTAGAACGAACAGGACAACACAAGTGAGAGTCCTAAGTAGCAGCTCTAGATTGGAGTGTTGGGGCGTCATGGCCCAAACTGATGCCGTCACAGCACACATCAGTATTTGTAATTTGGGAGGAAGTTCTGATGTCAGCAGTGACTATGAAAATTAGTACAGCATGGACAATCACTATCAAAACTTATCTGTAGGTATTTTTAAAGCTATTTTATTTGGGTTCTTGCATCTACCACCTCACTCCAATTCCTTTGAATCCCCGAACACTAGGTAGGAGTGAAAGAAGGTTAGAGGGGAAAGGGGATAGAGATCTCTTTAAACTGCTTCTTGCTGATTAGGGTCTTCAGGTTCCTAGGGGCAAATCTAATCTTCTCTGGCAGAATATCCAGTAATCTAGCAAACTAGCAATCCAGGAATAGCAAACCAGCAATCCAGTAATCCAACAATAGTAAATGCAGCAGCAGTAAGCAAAAATAGCAAGGACCAGAAGCAGTGATTATAGCAGCCTCCATGGACAATCTGAAGCAGCACCATATGCCACACCAGGGATTAAAACAAAAACATATTCACATAACATAACTGGGTTTTTTAAGAAACCGGAATTCTCACTGCACTTTTCTGCAAAATGCTGGATATTGAGAAGTGAATAATACGTGATCCTTAATTGTGTGAAGTTGAGTTCTGATTGACTAGCTAGCTGGATGATTTGAAAACAGGAGTCAAAAATAAGAGTGACACAAAATGCTGCACATTAAGGATGAGTAGAGGTCTGAGCAGTGTTGGAGTAGAGACCAGCTGTCCTAGGTAAGAAGGCCTCACACAGCAAGTCCTGTTTTGCCTGAATCAGGAGGAGAGGGGTTATGGTTCAGGTCCGGAATACCTCCGGGAGGCACATGTTCTGAGTCATTTGGTCCTCAGCTGTTGGTGTGGGCTGGCTGAAGCATGGCACTGAGACAGGCCTTGGGTGTTACAAGGATCAAAAGAAGCTCCACACGCAGCAACCATCCCACCAGGACATCTCTGTGCATTGTGGGGCATGCAAGCTCATGTTTAGGAGCAGATTCGAGCTTGCTTTTGGATGGAACAGAGCCGTTACTGATGAGGGAACGACTCACGTATGTTTATTGTTGACTTTGGTGATGGTTCCATGAGTTTAAACACTATCGTTGGGTTCCCATTTAATCCTGCAACTTGTTCCATGTTAGATGCATAAGTAAAGCCGTTTCAGGGCTAGGGCATTGGCTCAGTCAGCAGTTAAGGTCACTGTGCTCTTGCAGAGGACTGGAATTCAGGTCCCAGCAACCATGCGACAAGTCAAAACCACACATGAATGTAGTTTCCAGGGGATCCCAGGCTTCCTATGGCCTCCAGGAGCGCTAGCACTCACATGTACAAACCCACACACAAACACATAATAAATACTGGGCATAAATTTTTAAAAATCCCGTGATTTTTAAAGGGGACAGTCTGTCTTGCTTTAAAAAGATATTCTAGCCACTGATGTAGGAAGATCTCTCTGAGATCAAGGCCATCTTGGTGTACAAAGTGATTCCAGGACAGCCAAGGCTACACAGAGAAACCCTGTTTCAAAAAACAAAACAACAACAACAAAAAGGATATTCTTCTGGGGACGAGAAAAGAATTATGACTAAGAGTCTGGGGTAAAAATTTGTTTTATGAAGACAGTAAAACACACCTTTTTACCTCTTTACAAACCTTTCTATAACTATAGATGCATACAATTACAAAGAAACTGTGCTATTTGGAGATGTGGTATATTTTTTCTTTGCCTTTATTTATTTATTTATTTATTCATTTATTTATTTTTGTTATTTTTTAAAATTTATTTATTTTTATATCAATCACAGGTTAGGTACTTTGAATCCCAGGCATAGCCCCCTCCCTCATTCCCTCCTCCCCTCCCACTCCCTCCCTCATCTTCCTCCTCCCTGCCCCCTCCAAGTCCACCAACAGGG